>JBCFYV010000001.1:26510308-27157808 GCA_039000515.1 Timema cristinae
CCAGGGGAAAAAAAACGGTTATCTTCAAGATTTTTTTATTGTTTTGGAATTTTCTTTTCAGAAAGGGTTTTTGGGGTTCAAAAAAAGGGAAAATGTTTATTAATTTATACTTTTTATAATACACCCCCTCTATAATTTTAACATAAACAAAAAACTAAAAAAGTGACATTTTAAAAATAGAAAACTGCTGGCTTCATAACAAAAATAAAAAAATTTTGTAACCATTAATAAAAAACAATACATTATCTTAGAAGTGGGGGTTGAAAATATTTAACAAAAATTTTTCCCCCTTTTTCCGGGAGAAAACTGAAAATTTCCAAACGTTTTAATTTTTCCGCGAAGACCTGCCCGGTAGTTTAGCGCACCCTACTGTTTCCGTTTTTTCCATTTTTTTCTTGTTGGCAGGGAAAAGGGATATTTTTGGTCGGTTTTTAAAGGGCCACACCACGTTTTTCCCCCCAACACGTTTCACTACCCACAAAATAGGTTATAGATTTGTACCAAACAGGGGCCAAGGGCCCCTTAAGGGAAATTTGCCCACCTGTGACGTCAAAAAAAAACAAGATATTAGGGTCCCATGTAAATGTATTTATGTTTTATTAAAAAAAAGTTTTTAAATAAAACTTTTAAGGGAAGAAAACCTTTTAATTTTTTTAAATTTTTCAAAAAAATATTCTTTAAAGGCGTCTTGACTTTTTTTTTTTTCAAAATACTTAAATAAGTTTTTTTGGCTAATTTTATTTTTATAAACCCGTCTACAACTCGGGCTATTTGGTTTGGGTCACGAAAATGGCCTTTTTGGAATTTTTTTTGCCATAAATTAAGACTAACAAATTCCAGGGAAAAAAGAAAAGAAAAAAAAGGTAAATTCAAAAAAACAAGTAAAATGTTGTCCAAGCGCAAATAGTAGAGTGTGTGTGTAAACTCGTCATAGAAAGAGGGGAGTGCTATCAACCCATAGGGAAGAGGCCTCGAAGTGTGCAATACTCATTTCCCCCTCTCTTTTATATTGTCCTTAGCGTAAAAAGTGTGTCATAGCTTAGAGTGCTTAAGTGAGTTGTTTCAAAATGTAGCCCGCCTCGAAAAATAATTTCGAAATCCCAAATTAGGCAACGTAGCTAAAAAAAAATTACGTGACAAATACTAAGTATGATACAGAGATTTGGATATCGTCATTCAAAAATGTCTTTCGTTTTTCCGAGACAAAAAAAACTATTTGGCATATAAAAAATAGCGGTCGGGTTTGTCAAAAAATGTTTTATATATTTATCACCACGTCTTACTACCCGTTTTGGTTATACGCTTAAGTACTAATTACGCTAATGTATTAGGAATTGGGAAGGTTGAATTAGAGGAAGTGAAGTGGAGGGAGAGGATAAACCATTTAGGAAAAATCACCTCCAGTTCACCCGACCGAGATTCGAACCTTGTCTCCCCGTTCCTCAGCGGTCGAGCTCAACACGACTGGCGCGTTAGATAACTACGCTATCAAGGCGGGTACAAAATAATTATTCAATTTTGTGTCATATTAATTTACTTTAATATTCTTTAATATTAGCAGAACTACCCCAAAAATAGCGTGTTTTATTTTTATCCAGGAGATTTAAGTTTGGATCTCTAGCAGTAGAACGGTGGATTGAGGGGATTTTTCACATAGTGTTTCCAATCATATATTGAGAAAATTCTTGTGCATTTCCTAAAATTTACCTTTATCTTCAATGTTACTTTGATTTCATGATTTGAACTTTGATTAAAGTTGGCATCAAAGCGTGCAAAATTATCTCCAAATCTAGTACATTATGCAAATTTAATTACTACTTTTTACCCGCACGCTCAAATGAATGTAAAAAATAATTATTTTAAAATGAGAACAACTATTTAATTAATCGCAATTTTCACTGTTGCCAAGTAAAGAATGATTAAAAAATCATTTCTCTACGTTTTATGGTTCTAGTATCTTAGTATCCGATAAGTCAATAAATGATAAATGAGCGTTTTAAACTAAAAATGGATGATGGGGATGAATTATTGGTAGGAGGGTGACTGTGCCGATATCTGTTAGAGGGAGGGTAAAAAAAAAAGGTCACAGGCATCTTCAAAGTGTATCGGTATTGTGATAAAATCATGTTTGCCAGGTCAGGCGTGCTAACCACTCACCTAATCTAAGTGACGGTCACTGTCTTTAAAAAAAACGGACTAGAAAGTTACCTTTTCCACCTGTGCCTTCGAGAAAGAGAATGGATCAACTCTTCATCCAACGAATCAATAAAGAGTATTATCTAATCTTGAGGAGCAAGTGTTAGAGTGATGTGTGAGCGTGTCAACTTAGTGCATGTATGTATACGCATGGTGCGTGTCGTTGCGATATATTGTGTGTGCGGCGCCTAAACCCCTTCCCACCCCACACCCCTCTACTTCACCTTGTCAAAAGTCATTTGATGATGTGTGTGAGTGTTGTGTATAAGTAGTAGCGGTTCATACACAGAATGTTTCGAAATAACTGTCGGGACACTTGAATAAGGGGTTGTTTGGTCGAGTGGTTTGGTTTCACAGGGTGGTTTTGTTTGGCAGGGTCGGCTGAGCCGTTGAAGGTAGTCCTGGACGTGACGGAAGACGTTCGCCACAACGACGGAGTCTGGGGAGGCATGTCTGGGTGAGTAGAAAACTTTTTAATGCTCAGCACGTATCACACACACAAAATGCATAATTAGTTGTAAGAGTGTACGTAGCTTCGAATTGTCAAAATCAAAGGTAAAATCTCCTTCGCTTCAACTGACAATAAATAACCTACGCATCATCGAAACATTAAAATCTTTTGACTATAATAGGAATCGAATCCGAGAATTTTAACTCGGTGCGCAAACGAGTCAATGACTGAGATTATGTTTGTATACTTTAAAAGACCTACGCTTCAATTTTAAATAATTTTGTAGCCTGTGTGTATTTTAGAAAGGGCATGTTGATTACCGCTGTAAACATAACAACAGGGAAACATGTATTGCCTTCCTGCCGCTTGCATTTATTTTTATTTTATTTTATTGTTCTCTCATTCTACTTTAATCGGCTATCTCATACTTTTTTTTAGCACTTCGTTTTAAATAATTAACTGCTTCCTTTTCTATATAATTAGATATTCTATGTGTAGATTTTAACACAGTGCATTTATGTGTTTTACATATAGATAACTAGGGTATAAGGTATGGATTCTAGTAGGAAATAGGGTATAAAGGTATTGATTCCTAGTAGGAAATAGGGTATAAAGTATTGATTCCTAGTAGGAAATAGGGTATTAAAATAGATTCCAATAGTTGAAATATATGGGTATATAAATTTAACTAATGAAGTTTACTATGTATAAATAATGGTAGTAAGTTTGTATTCCGATATTTATTAAGCTAATTAGGCCAATAAGTTTTGTATTTCCTAGTAGAATATTAAAAGTATTATTTTTATAGGTTAACAATCGTTATAAGGTATTTATTTCCTTATTAGGATAATAGTGAGGATATAAAGTATTGATTTTTCCATGTAGAAATAGGGTATAAGGTATTGATTCCTAGTAGGAAATAGGGCTGTTAAAAATCCAGATATCCAAATGGTTGTAAATTCATATTCGGAGCTTATAGCTCACAAACAAAATCTTAAACTCACAACTGGAATTTTGTGTTAAATCAAATAAAATTGATTTACTAAACTTAATCTTGCTAGTATAGTTTAGTTTATTTTCGCGAATAATTTTAAATTTAAGCTAATTGTTTAGCCCAAAATAAATTTTGTTACTTCATCCATGAGTAGAATATTAAAAGTGACTTCCATTTTATATATATTTAACAATCGTTACTTTTACGTTCAGATCATTTATTTGGTCCCTCTTATTTAGGACGTATCCTATACGTGACGTCACGATAAATCACAATAGATTTTTCCATGTGAATGTATTTACGTTTTATTCGGTGAGTTTTCAGGATATAGCATTGAATAAAAAATCATACATTCTTAAATAATTCTAAAAATAATTTTACAATCTATCAACATTTTTTGTTTATATTGAAGTAGTTTTTTTGTATCTGTATTTTTTTCTAAATTGTCTACAGCTCAGGCTATTTGGTTTAGTCACGTAAATGGCCTGTAATAATCTTCCTGCCTGGATGTTGATCAAGAGTTTTAGGTAGCATGTGTCTGTCTAGAGTAAGAAACAAGAAAAAAATATTATTTTAAAAAGCAAGTCAATGTTATCCAGGCTAAATTAGTAGAGAGTGTGTAAACTCGTCAGGGGAAGAGGGGATGTTTTATCGACCCATAGCTAAGAGGCCTCGCAAGGGTAAAATACTAATGTCCCCCCTTCTCTTTCTAACGTGTTCACTGACTTATTGGTGCTTAGAATGTTTGGTGAGTCAAGTTAAGATGCAACACGCTTCGCAAAATAGCTTCGAAATCACCAAGCAGGCAATGTCGTTTTAAATCAAGATTAACAGATTTGGATTTTTAATTTAAAATTCAGGAATCCTAGATAGATTAAATTTAACTCTCAGTTCAAAATGGAAGGATTTAAAATATGTTTGATTTCCCAGATAAGTGGATTTTTACTCTTTATAATTGAACTTTGTAAATGCTAACTTTGACGATATTAAAGACTTTTCCGGATTTAATTAATTATTTATTTAGACAACTCTAACATGAGCATCAATCACAACCTATGATAGTTTGACAAGGGCTAGAACTTATGAATACAGAGTGTACTTCAAGAAAATCAATATTTTTGTTTGTTTTGATTATTACAGTTTAGTAACAATGTTACTGCGCTTTTTTTTTTGTGTGTGCACTGTTTGGGTTATACGCCTATATGCTAAATACTATAATGTTTCAAAGATGGGGAAGGCTGAATTGAGAGAGAAAGCGCACACACATTTGCGTGGAGGTGGAAGGTGAAACTATTGAATAAAAACCCCCCTCAGTGCACTCTCACCGCAATATCCCCGTTTTCGACAGTCCAGTCTATTGCAAGAGTAGCGCCTTAAACCATGCGATCACCGAAGCGGGTAATTTTGCTCTTATTGAGGAAATATGGAAAGCGGTAATGTTTTGAAGGAAATAAACAAGCGCTCACCTGAAGATATTAAATTAATCCTGTTATAAACCAAACCACCCCGTTCATAATATAACCGAGCCATTTATTTTTAATTGTTCAACTGGAATTTATATTTAGTTTAGCAACAAATCCAAACTATAAGTCAGGAAGTATGGTTTTTTTTACAAACTAGCAAACATCTACTTTAATTTGGGTAGCTATATCAATTTTTTAATATGTGAATTTCTTTAATCATATCCATTAGGAAGTACTGCTTCTTTCAGTAAGATCAGTCAGGGAATAGTTCTATACGCACACTATTTAAAAATAGAAGAATAAAAGGGGGGGGGATGTCTTTGTCACGTCTTTATATTGGTATCCAAGCCGTTTTATTTTACTTAGGATACGTTCAACAAAAGGCTTAGTAATGATTAGATCCACGGAAGTAGTATGAGGAGGGTTGCCAAGAAGAAATTCGCAAGTATTAGCCTCGAGAGAGGAAATATAACTGCAAAGAAAAACTTATTTGAATACTCACAATTCCGTAAAGGAAGAAGGCCTTTAGTCTCCAAGCTAAAGCAAAGAAAAGATGGACCCCCATAATAAATAATAATGTAATACATTAATTTGGATACATTTTAGTTGTTTCTTATGTTTTGGAAATTAAATATAAATATCATATTGGGTTGAAAATGTTCATGTTTATATGCTATTTCTTAGAAATTGGAATAAATATTAACTTTTTATATTATGGGTAAAAGATTATATTGTATTCAACTATTTACAATACTGTAGATTTGACCTTAGTTTGAGGAATTTCAAATAATTAAACATTTTAAAAGTTGAGTATAATGTTTAAATATTTAAACACAATGGATATGTTTTAACGGAGTATTTCATGTGAAGTTCAGTGACAGTGTGTGTGTGTGTGTGTGTGTGTGTGTTGTTCAAGAGCATTCTAAGAGAAGATGTTTGTTTGATATCGGCTATGTTTAATAAAGATATGCCAGGCTACTATCTCATGAAGGTTGACAAATAACAAATGAAATGGCGCGAAATGTGATAACGACATTGCTTTGTGCTTGAATCTGTTTTTTTACTATCTATCTTTTATTGATTACGTAGGGCAGTTTAGCTCACTTAAACGGTTATTTTAAACGTTTCGGCCCGATTTGAATCCAAAACATATGTTTTTTCATTTGTAAGCCTAATTTTCGAAAATAAACCATATTTTATAGGTTTTAGTTAATACTGAGTTCCCAATGTAAAAACAAAATTTGAGTCTTGAGTTAGATAATTTTAAAATTAATAAAACATTAATTTAGTACAAAAATAGTATCGAAGAGTTTATGAATAATATTCTATTTTGTGACCGGTTTGTCGAATATTTCATT
The DNA here is from genome assembly GCA_039000515.1 of Timema cristinae. NCBI lineage: Eukaryota > Metazoa > Arthropoda > Insecta > Phasmatodea > Timematidae > Timema > Timema cristinae. The sequence continues at coordinate 26,516,771 of JBCFYV010000001.1, forward strand.
AAACGAGAGTGTTACGAGTTTGACAAACGAAGAAGACAGGGTTCCTTTATCGATTGGATTGATTGGTTTTTTTAGTATCCATAATAGGGTTTTTATCTCCTTTTAACAAATGATTAGTGACGCATTTCCTTAAAATGCATTATTATCAGCAATCGTACAGAAGATGAACAATTTAAAGGGTATTTATAAATTATTTTTTTCTCTCTCTCTCTTACTAGTTGCAAGAACCTGTGTTGCCCAGGTAAAAAAACAAACCTATAATTGATAATTAAACGGCAAATACTGATAGTGAAACATTTTGAATACCTTTTTTAACATGACAAACTCGAATACATATAACTCAAGTCTTCAGGCTCGTAATGACTTATTATTGTAAAAAAAAACGAGGCCAAGGTGCACACTTTAACGTTTCCCAAAGTACTTTATGTAAGCATACGTCAAATTGTATCCGGCACCAATTAAAGGTCACAATATTCATATTCCAGCGAGTTGCGAGAATTGACACGATTTCACGATCGGTTAAGAACAAATTCTGAATAACAAGCCTTTTTCAGATGAACACTTGAGGTGGAGCTTTAGGGAACACGAGTTAAGTGTTTTTGAAGTTTTATAGCAAAACTTTTTTTTTGTCTAAATAATCAAATATTTCTCTAGTAGAAGCTTACGAGTTTAATTTTATTCACATTGTGTTATCAACAGTTGTTGAATATCTGTCAAGAGTATCTTGTAATTTAATGACAGCCTTTTCTATTAATTAAAAAGTTGATCATCTAATGCCGCTATGTTCATAACAGATATTCAACAAGTGTTGATACCACCATGTGAAGAAAATTAAACTCTATGTTTATATTGGATAAATATTTTATTTATTTTGACCAACAAAAAGGTGTTACCATACAAACTGCAAAAACACTGCGTTCCCCACACTCCCACCTTAAGAGAAGACTTAGTGACATTTGTAACTACCGAATAAGATTATTCTTAATGCGAATGGAGGATAGACAGATATACGTAGTGTGTTGGGACAGATATAATTGTTCCATTTTTAGGGTTCGATGGTAGGTTACATAAAACGTCAACCTTCATCATAATCTTGAGGGTGAAATTATGTTTATGATTACAATTCTTTATTTATTTAAGAAAGTAAAATATCCTCACAGAAATGTCGCGATAGTACTGTATATATTTAATTTAGCACCGCGTTCTACCATCCGTTTGGGTGATACGCATGTTTACTAATTACGCCTATGAACTAAGGACAAGAAAGGTTGAATTTAGTTTAAGTTTACTAACATTTACACGGAGGGAGAGTGAAGATTAATTTAGGGGGGAAAACGCCCCCTATACACCTGATCGGATTTTGAAGCCTGATCTACCCGTCATCGGCAGTCCAGTTTGTTGCAAGTGTGACGCTTTAGGAAATTTGACCCACCCAAGCAGATAGTGGGGATAATAATAACCTTGAAATTTTATGTCGGAAGCGTCTCGAGCAAACTGATCTTCACCCAAGTCCCCCTCCACCCCTTTTTTTTTTTACATCCTGAAAGAATAGGACGTTTATTTTTTTTAAGGCCAGCGTCTTCTCTTAGTGCAATTAATCGAGGTTCATGAAGGCCGAAGCTAGGTTAATGCCTGAAAGCGGGATGCCCGGTAAAGTGTTGGTGGTTAGGGAGGGGGAAGAGGAACGGAAGGATATAAAACCGTTGATGGGAGGATCCTAGGGTATCACCCTGGAGCGTGTGGTCATCTTGTTTTCTCCAAGTTTGATGAACACTTCAAGGCGGGACGTACCTAAGGATAATAGTGTCGCCTTCAGGTATGGGTTTCTTCATAGAGGGTTTGTCGTAAACATGTGGGATGAAGAAGGGTGATGAGGGAGGGGGGGGGGGGGGTGTAACAGCGTCCACTTCGCTGCCTGGACCTTCGGTTACTGGCTTTCTCATGTTTAGATTATGTGGGCTCTTTCTTTATTTGCTCCGCCTCTTACTGTCCAACCGGGCTATTCGTGTATTCATTAATTATGATAATATGTTAAGGACCAGGATGCTTTAATCTAGATGAAGGATAGCCGCAATTGCGTGAAGGAAGAGTGGGAAAACTCTTATGAAAAAAAAAACCCGTACATCCGGCCATTTATCCGCTTCAGTAGCCGAATGGCCTTAGGCTTCACTCTAGTGTTAAGACTGGCCTGCAGAAGATGAGAGATCGGGGTTGGAATCCCGGTCAGGTTTATTGAGGCTTGTTTTACTTTACTTCCACGCGAATGAGGATACTTTACTTCTAAAGTATGTCCTTCCTCATCTCTATCTCATTAGGGTACTTTATTACACATGCGTATAGCCTGAAAAGGTAGCAAGACATGGGGATTAAAAAAAAAAAATCCGCTCTGGTCTTCCAGTCATTGGCACTCCGTTCTATAGCAAGAGTAACGAAACCACCGAATAAGAACTTTACACCAATTTAATTTTGTTTCTGGGATGTGTAATTGAGAAGGAAAAGTACCCGCATTTGAATTTTAGGGGGATTGGGATAACATTTAATAAAATTCACTCTATTTCAACCGGCCGAGATTCGAGTCACGATCTCTCCGTCTCAGGGTTGAGACGAAACTAAACACCCTAGCTGTGCTACCACCTATGCGAGTTTCACCGGAACTAATTAAGAAGTGTTCGTAGTAGACGTCAAAGCCTCGTTCCCAGAAGTCCCAGCAAAAGGTGGATCAACCGTCTCCATAAACTCATTGTCCTGAAACACTTTCACTTCGCGTTATATCTCGGTGATGCATGTTGAAGTAAAGTATTATTTTTTTGCAAAAGAAAATATCCGCGTGTTATCGAAGTGCTAACAGATAAAACCATAGTTCAGGACTTGGGACAATCGGTTCCACGACACTCGATAAGGTGTGCTCGTTTGTTGGAACAATACGTGCTACTAGCGTGTAATGAATCTCAAAGTCATTATGTTGACCTAAATATGTGGTTTTAAGTGGCCCGTTCAATATAAATACTACCTGCATCGGCGGTCGCATTGTCTAACGCGTCAATCTAGTTTCAGTCTGGATTGCCGGTGACGGGGAGATCGGGGCTCGAATCCAGGTGTTGTTTCCAATAAATAGTTAATCAATCTCACTATGCACAAAATGTGGATACATTTCACCTTGAACTTTACCTTACTCCTCCTTATATCATTAAGGTTGTTGGTGAATTTTGAACTTAGAGGAAGTGTACATGCATTTTCCTTGAAGGAGAGTGGAGAATCCTTTAGGAAAAAATCACCCTCAGTACACCCGACTCCCTTATCCAGCCCTGTCCCCATCCTCCTCCCCATCGGCAGATTAATATATTGTGTGGAAGTGACACCATTCAACCACCATTGGTTCAATGGTTTCTTATTTTTAAATATGGCTTACCCCAAAATTAAGTTGAAAATTTCCAAGAGACAAACAACCTTAAATTTTGAGATGAATAAATCAAAAAAAAGCTATATGTGAAAACACCTTTGACAATACTTGTAATAATCACAACTTGTGATTACTGTATGTGAAATGCCAGGCCTCCACCGTGGTTCGGATTCCACGTTAACTGTAGGTCCTCCATTTCATCTTACATCACCCTACCATTACACATTACCGTTAGTGCGTACAACCCGAATGGGTAGTAAGACGTGGTGCTAATAACAATAATAATATTATATGTGAAAACTCACAATCCAATCTCGTGAAATTATGGTTGTCATGGTAATCAAAACATTTTTAAGCTGTATCTGTGATCACTCATTTGGCCAGGTATCGAAGGCGATATATTTCAATGTGAGGTATATATAGAGCAGAACCTGTTTATGATTGGTAAAATGGGGAGCAAATAAGTGAGAACATAATATCATAGGTACAGTCGTAACCACCAGCTCTGCTTAGCCTGACAACACTCTACGACATGCCGTTGGTATGGTTAGGTTTTTTTTTAACAATTGTAAACCAACTCTTTAGAGTTATGTGATTAAACTAAATGGTTTAATAATCTCTCTAGCCCCTTTAAGTTGGATATATAGGAAACACAAGTTAAGGGCAATACTTTTGCAGTTTTTATATCACAACTTTTTTTTTTTAGTCAAAATAAATCAAATATTTATACAGTAGAAACATGACGTTTAATGTTCTTACAGTTATATCAACAACGCTTAAATATCGGTCAAGGGTGTCCTGGAATTTAATCGCAACTTGGTCTCGATTTATATAAAGCACGTTTACAAAAAACACTTTCAGGATAAAAATAGTAGTTTTGTGAAACTATAGGATTATTTTTAGAAATAATTAAAGATTCATAGGTTTTTTTCAACATTATATCTTTAAAACTCGCTGAATTAAATGTAAATTCATTAACATTGGAAATCGTGCGTATAGCCCGGACGGGTAGTAAGACGTGGTTCTAATAATAATAATATAATAATATAATAATAACATTAGAACTCCTATTTTATCTGCCGTGACATCACAGACAGACAATAATATCCTTAAACAAATGCAGTTATTTGTTTTTATTACAACAGAAACTTCGAAACTATTTTATAATTATTTGTTGTTGTTCTAAAGCGTCAAATCTGCCATTAACATAAGAAATATCGTATTGTGAGGACTTTTACCAGCATGAAGGTGGCGTCCTTAACAATGTTTATTTCTATGCACCTTTCTACAGTCTATGTGCAAAGGCATATTCTAATGGAACCAATTTTAAATACTTGTTAGAGTTCTGTAAAAAGTAAATATAAAAGTTAGGTATTCTCTTGACTAAATTGAACAAGTAGGTTTAGAAATAATTAGACTAGAGTTATTATCTCAGTGTGCATTGCTAACTCTTTTCCTCCATTCCAAATTCTTCCAAACATCTTTTTGTGTCACTTGAAGTAAATTACGGGTGCAAAATGGAGTTAAATGACCCTATTATTTTGTATTATTAAATAGGCAGGGTTACTCTCAAATATAGAGTTATAAGTGTGATTTATTTATTAAAACATTTAGTATTAATATATTTTTTATTTTTGTATATACGTGAATGGAGAGTGGAAAACAATTTTGGAAAAACCACCCTCAGCTTACCCGACTGAGATTCTAACCTAGATCTTTCCATCATCGGTAGTCTAGTCTACTACGAGAGTAGTGCGTTAGACCACGTGGCCACCGAACTACTAGGCTATATCTTTATTTTATTAGTGAACAATGTTACAAATTTAAATGATAAAAAATGGGTTGACCAACTAATAACTTCACAAGTTAACTAGTTAGATTAATTATCAATTTTTTCGGAGAATTACTATAACGTTTTCTTTTCATATTTTTGTGTTTAGATAAGACAGAAATTTTTTAATGAACGTCAAACAAATTTGTATTATTAAAATCATTGAATTGTAGGTAATCTTTGAATAAAAATATCAAGTCTTTCGTATCCATCATCATAATCAGCTAATAACCATTCCTTAATCAATAACTAAATATCAAATAATAATAGATTATTTAATAATCACTATTTAGTTAAATATTTAATATATATGGCTACAAAGTATAGGAATTCCATTTGCATTTTTAAAATACTTTTAATGTTTTGCATTATTACTATTATTACTATTAAATTATTTAGCTGTAGATATTTCTACTATACAGATTTATATTGTAATGACTCTATTGGTTTCTTAATACAACTTAGTGATTGAGTAACCGCATATCCTTTATTATCAGTGATGAAATCCATATTTCCCAAAGGGAAAATGCACCTTTATTCCCTTATTACTATTCATACTATTATTTTGTTATAGCATATTGATATAGACTAAAGTAAATGATGTCTCAGGCCAAGGGTCAGTTTCATAGTTAGACTTAGTACGCCTAAAGTGCGAGTCGATACTAAATATAGGACGACCAAAATGGAATGGGCCAGTTTTGCATATGAAACTGGTCCATTCCATTCGAGTGTAGGTAGGTGTCGCCCTGTATTTAGTATAGCGCCGCACTTTAGGCGTACTATGACTGACTATGAAACTGGCCCTTAGGACCTCATATTTCATATATTATTATTATTAGCACCGCGTCTTACTACCCGTTCGGGTTATACGCACTTACGCTAATGTGTAATGGTAGGGTGATTGTGAGATGAAATGAAGGACCTACAGTTTAACGTGGAATCCGAACCACGGTGGAGACCTGGCATTCCCCACATTCACAAGATGTCTTGTCAGAGGTGGAGGAAGGGTTTGGTAATCAGATAAATATGTGCCGGGACCGAGGATTGAACCCCGGCCGCCAGCACAGAAGTCCGACACCTTACCCCTAGACCACCAGGCCACCTCAATATTTCATATAACTTATTAAACTAATAGAACGATGTATATTGTAGTCCTCTTATCAACATTTAAACGAGTAACTTGATTTTGTTATTCGTTTCCTCCACGTCTTATTAACTACTTATCAGGTATGTAAGTATTTTAATTAGGATATGGGTTAAGTAAAAGTAAAAAGTTATAATTGAGGGTAAATACACAAAAATTTGCGTGTAGGTAGAGAAGAAAACCATTCAATAAAAATAACACCTGTAGTACACCTGGCTAACATTTGAACTCCAACCCTCCCGACCCCCCCAACCCCTTTTCACCAGAAAACCAGACTAGTTTAGCCTGACATTTAGACCGCGTGCCCACCGATGGGGGATGACTCACGTGTTGTTCGTATCATACAATAGTAACTTTATATTGGGGATATAATTCGTTTTTGCAAGAAGCAGTGGCACTCGCAAGAGTTGGTTCATTAGTTTCGTGTGTTGTCGCCGTGCCCTGAACAAAACTCTTGCTGCAGCAGTGAAGAAAGATTCCAAGACTCTGTTCATTATTGTTTGGCTTGTCACCCCCCTTCAGACCCCCCACCCCTTCTTTCGTTCACTTGTCTCATTCCGCCACTGCGCGATCCTTAATTACCAACTTTGCCAATTTGGCTTTTGCCCCCACCCCCTTCCTTTCAAACCCCCTTCTTTTCTCTCTACTACCCCCCACCCACAATTTTCTCCTGTCTACGCTTACACCAATACACTGTTTTCTACGTTTTATTTTTCCACCCACTCCTTCCCCCACCCCTTCACTTTCCTACAATTCTCACACTTATTTTAGTTTGAACTTCTCTGAAAATTTCACCCCTCCCTCTCTCCCCTTATTTTCTTCTTTCCTAAAAAAACCCCTCATCAACTAAAACTTCTGGCCCTGTTTCTGAAAGAACTAAAACTCAACAAAATAGCACAAAAAGTTTTTGTGCAAAGTTTTGTGTGAACTTGTGTAAGGAACATAAAGAAAGTTTAATGTTTGACGCTTTTATGAAATGTCTTATTTTCTTCTTTCCTTATACAAAAGGAGAGAATAATTAGTTAATTTTCGTGGTTTTCAATGGAGTCTCCACAGTGCTTTTGTATCAATATAATTGATTCTATTATAACACTGACAGAACGTTCCGTTTTAAGAAATGACTAATTCTTTGATGTAGAAACCAAGAAACGCTATAATAGAAACTTAATGTTTTTGCTTTTGAATAGTTGTTACATTCATATGTATTCATCCCTTAATATAAAGACAGAGGTGCAGATTTTTGGGGTTGCGTATGGGGGCTACGATTGTTAAATGGCTTTAGAAATCATATGACTACTTGACGAAACTTCGTAAAAAAGGTAGGTACCCTTCGTCTAATTTGTTACGTAAAAAGCTTAAACTGGGAGTATAGAAGAGCGATATAAGGTGAATGTTTTGCAGGTTTCATATTAAAAAATATTTTGGTCAAATATAAAACAAGTATTTCTCCAGTAGAAACATAGAGTTTAATTTTATTCATGTAGTGATATCAACAGAGGTTGACTATCTTTCAAGGGTGTTCTGGAATTTAATGACAACTCTTTCTCTCTCTCTCTCTCTTCATTTAACAAGTTCCTCATCTAATGCTCACGACAGCTATTCAATGACTGTTGATATCACCATGTTATTAACATTAAATTCTATATTTCTATTGGAATAATATCTGCTTTATTTTGCCCCAAAAATGTTTTGCTATAAAATCTGAAAAACACCTATCTTTTCTCGCGTCCCTTTCACTACAAACCTTGACTTAAATTATTCTACTATGGTGCAGATGGTAAGATAGGGCAATATTGTAATCCGTCAAGGTAATACTGCTACCTTTTAGGGTAACCGATGTATAAATATGCCCTCAAACCCTCTGAAGATTAATGAACATTGAGTGTGTCAGATAATGTTTCCACGATAATTTGGGACGTTTTTTCATATTTAAAATAAAGCATTTACAACAGCTCACAATATATTGATACTGAAAATGTACACAAATATTCTATAGCTTTTATAAAATGCTATGTCTCTACGTTCTATGTAGTTACGTTATAGAATTACATTATGTACCAATTAATTACATTTTATATGGCGATAAAGGATGTCTTCTGCACCAAATAAACTATATTGAAGATCGCCATGTCCAAGAAAGCTTTCAACAAGAAGAGGTTACTGTTGACCAGCAAGTTGAGTATGGAACTGAAGAATAAACTGATGAAATGTTACATTTGGTGAATCATACTGTATGGAACAGAAACTTGGACTCTTAGGAAGATGGAGAAAACATAAATATTGGATAACTTTGAAAGGGGTAGCTGGAGAATACTAGAGGTGATCAGGTGGACAGACAGGGTGACAAATGAAAACGTCGTGAGAAGACTGGGTGAGAAGAGAACCATTTTGGATCTTCTTCTTCGGTGCAAAGATAACTGTATCGGATACATGCTTATGCGGAATTGTCTTCTCAATTGTGTCATGGAAGGAAAGGTTGAGGAAAAGAGGAACTTAGGAAGGAGGTGGATTGAAATATTGGATGAAATGAAGGAAATTAGAAAAATCTGTGAACTATAGGAAGTGGCAGAGGACAGAGCGCATTGGCAGACAAGTTCATTGACAAAAGGATTATGCTTCTCGTAAGCGAGGACACCTGATATAATAATTGTTACAGGATACCTATGTAACCCCCCAACCCGTATTCCAACGTCACTGTGTGTGTATACTATCAGAGAGGCTTAATAAGTTCTCAAATAAAATTCAGGTGAGCGGAATCTTACTGTCCCCTTTTGATATATAATTATTCTCTTAATGTATATATTTCTTAATGTTGGTACTATATAACAGTTGTTCTATTTCATAAAATAATTTATTTTAAGATCACGATTCATTTTTACCTCCAAATATTTAATATATTAATTTCACTAGTATATTGAATAATGCTTTTAAAAGAATTTGGGTACATCATCTTAACTTTTCCTGGCTATCAGAAGATTCACATAAATAAGGGGTGGATGAGGAGGGTATAATTTACTTTAAATATGCCCGCATTTACATGAAGGGCGAGTGGGAAGCTATTCAGAGAAAAACTAGCTTAGGCTACCCAACTGGGATTCAACCCCCGTTGTCCCCATTATCAGAATACAAGACATATATGTTCGGGCTCTCTTTGGTTTGGATTAAATATAGATCCAATTTTTTTAGCGGTTACTCCTGTTGATTTATCTCATCCAGATTATTAAAATATAGACTAGAAAATATTAACTAATTTACCATCCATCTTGGCAATGCTTAAGAATACACAAGACAGAATGTTCATCTTTTTTACTCCCTTTGGACATATGTTCTAGTTGAAAATAGATCAAACATCCACTTTCATTTGGTAAAACGCTCCTAAAAGAGTGGCCGCGCCTTTTCTTGCCACCCTTTCCGCGCAGACCACAACTTTCGAGTGAGCCTTATTCTGTCCCACCCTCCACCCCCCTGAGTTCTATCCCATTCCCTACTTAACTCCCCTCCCCCGGCCATCAAACTTGAAATTTATAGCGATTGGAATAATACACCCGTGGGCTGCCTTCGAAACACAGCCAACCCGATATTACTGTCTGTAGCACAAGGAAACACACTAAGACTCTTACTTTAGACCTCTTGTTACTGTATGTAGCACAAGATAGCACACTACGACTTTTGGACCTCTTGTTACTGTCTGTAGCACAAGCTAGCACACTACGACTCTTACTATAAACCTCTGTTACTGTCTGTAGCACAGCTAGCACACTTCGACTCTTACTAAAAAACCTCTTGTTACTGTATGTAGCACAAGATAGCACACTACGACTTTTGGACCTCTTGTTACTGTATGTAGCACAAGCTAGCACACTTCGGCTCTTATTATAAACCTCTTGTTACTGTCTGTAGCACAAGATAGCACACTACGACTTTTGGACCTCTTGTTACTGTATGTAGCACAAGCTATCACACTACGACTTTTGGACCTCTTGTTACTGTCTGTAGCACAAGCTAGCACACTACGACTCTTACTATAAGCCTCTTGTTACTGTATGTAGCACAAGATAGCACACTACGACTTTTGGACCTCTTGTTACTGTATGTAGCACAAGCTAGCACACTACGACTTTTACTATAAACCTCTTGTTACTGTATGGAGCACAAGATAGCACACTACGACTTTTGGACCTCTTGTTACTGTATGTAGCACAAGCTAGCACACTTCGACTCTTACTATAAACCTCTTGTTACTGTCTGTAGCACAGATAGCACACTACGACTTTTGGACCTCTTGTTACTGTATGTAGCACAAGCTATCACACTACGACTTTGGACCTCTTGCTACTGTATGTAGCACAAGCTAGCACACTACGACTTACTTTAGACTATTGTTACTGTATGTAGCACAAGCTATCACACTACGACTTTTGGACCTCTTGCTACTGTATGTAGCACAATATAGCACACTACGACTCTTACTATAAGCCTCTTGTTACTGTATGTAGCACAAGCTAGCACACTACGACTCTTACTATAAGCCTCTTGTTACTGTATGTACACAAGCTAGCACACTACGACTCTTACTATAAGCTCTTGTTACTGTATGTAGCACAAGCTAGCACACTACGACTCTTACTATAAACCTCTTGTTACTGTATGTAGCACAAGCTAGCACACTACGACTCTTGGACCTCTTGTTACTGTCTGTAGCACGAACCGGATTCCCCGTCACCATGATTCCAAAACATTGTAAGCCTGACACCTTATAGCACGTGAACACAGATGCGTGTGACAACAGTGTAACAACATTTTTTATCTTTATTTCTGAAAAGTTGAGTCTTAATTTTTTTGGAGCACCCAGTTTTGAAACGTTTTTCAAGTGATACCTTTGCATTTGACCCCCCCTATTCCACCCCTTTCCTACTTTATTTTTCTATTTTTTTATTTTTTTGATTCTACCGTCCATTCATTCCATACTTGAACGTTACTGGGGGGCCACGAGTTATGTTGCACTGTAGATTGTTGGAAACAAAACGATGTAAAACAAGCCCGCACGGCACAGCGGTTTGGGTGGAGTTCGGGGATCAGGGGTGAGGTTATAGAGATCATGCCCTGGAGACTCGTAGAGAGCACTTCCGCGGCAACGGAAAGAAGGAACGGCCGATCATCATTTGCCCTCAAAATACGACTTTTAGCCCGGCTGCGTCTGTCTGGCTATCCCGAAAACTAACGGGCAAAAAAAAAATCTTGAATAGAAGGAAAAAAAGTTTCCTTTTTATGAAAATATGTACTATTATTATCAGTACTTACTTTATGGAATTAGTTATTACTTATTATAACTAATGATTATGACCCGCCTCGGTGGTCGAATGATTTAAGGCGTCACTACCGCAATAGACAAAACTGCTAGTTACAGGGAGATCGGGTTTCGAATCCCTGTCGGATTTATGAGGGTGATTTTTCCTAGCAATTTTCCCACTCTCCCTCCACGTAAACGTGGATACACTTACTCTAGGTTCTACCTAACATACTATCGTAATTAGCAGGTCTACATATGCGTATAACCCAAACGAGCTGACAAAAGTAAGTAAAATAAGTATGATAGTTATCATCCGTTCGCGGTATCTACATATTAATACTAAAGAGGGCTATAAAGGTATCATTTATAGAAAATGTACTGACATTTGTGTGAAGGGAGAGTGTAAAACCATCCAGGAATAAAAACACCTCAGTACACCTAGTCAGAATTCAATCCCTGACCTCTCTGTTACCAGAAAACTATACTAGATGATGCGGGCCTCTTATCCCCCGTGCTCACCCGTGAAAACTTGTATATCTCCTACACCCTTTTAATGAAACTGCCTTTTTCACGAATTGGGCCAAAGTTGCATGAACTCTTGACCATTTCATGAACTGGAAACTATTGTCCTATTTACTAAACGCTTGGATGAAATCCTTTTTAAGATATTATATGTTAAGAATTATAAACTAACCCACTTCAGTGGCCGCATGGTCTAAGCCGCTACTTTTGCAGTAGACTAGACTGCCAATGAGGGGAAGATTGAGGTTTGAACCTCGGTCGGGTGTCCTGGGAGTGGTTTTTCCAAAAATTTTTTCAACTTTTCTCCACTAAATGGGACTACACATCCTTTAAATATAAAATTCCTAATCCCTAAAATCATTAGCGTAATTAGTATATAATCGTATAACCCGAATGGGTAGTAAGATGTGGTGCTAAAAATAAAAATGATAATTAATTTACTCTGTAATGACATTAAATGCACCCAATTTAAGTCGTAATAATTGAAATATATTTTTTCTAAGGTCTATCTATAGGTTATAGGCAGTTTTATTTCATAATTTGTTGGACAAATTGTTTTGATTCAGATAATTTATTTACCTTTATTGTTGGTCATGCGGTCTGAGGCATCGGATTTGCAAGATAAAGAGATTTACTGTGATGGGGATGTAAAGGTTCGAATTTTAAATCGGGTGTATTGGAGAAATTTTTACACGTGATTTAAAGCTTTGGTTTTTCCATACCTTCTCCTCACTAATCTGTGGGAACATAATATAAAATACCTTCCTCAACCCTGAACTCTAAATTTAATCAATTAATCTTGATTTTACACTAATATTTTAAAATAAAAAAAGTCAATTTTTTTTCATCAAGAAATCCCAGCATTTATAAATGTCTTCAAAATGTCCTGTGATACTCTCCCACCACGTCTCTGTTCCTCCGAGGAACATATCATATAAAAGGAAACCTTCTGAAACCCTATAGCTACTGTACTGTACCCAAAGGGCCGGCAATTTTTTGAATAATTGACCGGAGTCCGGTTGAAAAATGAATTACTGGTCGGGGGGAAGGTTGAAAGAGAGATAGAAAAAAAGAAGACACTCTACAATAATGTATCGTCTTATATTTTATAGTATATCGGGAAATGGGGGTTGAAGTAGGAGGGGGGGGGATGTAGAAGGGTGGCGCGGTCTTGAAGCAAGTAGCTGGAGGAAGTTCTTTTACAATATTATTCGTGTCAAATTCTAACACTTGAGTTTGGTTTATGTCATGAGGTCGCTATACATTATACATGTTCTCTCTTATTCCACTCTCATCGAAGGGTCATCTCACCCTCCCCTTCTTAAGCCTCCTACCCCCTTACTTACACCCACCACCCCCTATTCCCAATGTGAAGTTTTCCTTCCCTCCCATCTCGTTACTTGAATGGAAACCCATTGGAATTTACGACCTTTGTCGAACGTAGTGAATGAAGTAACATAAGAGAAAAACTTCTGGCCTTTTTTTTTTTCTTCTTTAGTAAAAAAATACAATATTTAATCTCGCTGATTATATCTGTGTGATTAAATTACAGACTATCGTCAAGTATCTATCACCACCTTTTGACTCTTCATAGTAAAAGTGTCACGTTATGAGTTGTAATTTGCATATCTTAAGGCTATTGCCTCTATCGGCGAGAAAGTATCAATCGCTGTTATGTGCCACACGACTTAAAGTATAATTATCTGTATCTTTTCTGGTACTACTTTTCAATCCTCTCCAAGCTTATACTCCCTTTCGAATTTTACCAACAACCATCTTTGTCATGTCAATAAGAAATATACCTGATTCGGTGGCCGCATGGTCTAAGGTGTCACTCTCGTGTTATACGTGACCGCTGATGACAGGGAGATTGGGGATAGAGTTCTGGTGGGTGTACTGAAGGTGGTTTTTACAAAATGGGTCCCACTACGCAAATGCAGGTACATTTCCTCCAAATTATATTTTACTCATCCTTTACTCACTAAAGTAATTAGTACATACTATGCATATAACCTAAACATGTAGTATGACGTGGTGCTAAAAAAAAATAAGAAAGACGGGAAAGAAAACTAGGAAAATTCTTATCTCAATTTGATCTCAGTGTTTTTTTTGGGTAGGTCTGACTTCAGGACCCAAATTTCGTGGGCTCAAATCCAGCCGGGTCGATACATTTTTTTAGCGATAAAAGTAGCACAACTTTCTTCGAAAGGGAAGTAATTTCGTCGGTCTTATGTCGATTGTAGCATGTGAAAGAGCCCTTAAAGGTGTGTGAAAAATAACTTGTCCGGAAAAATTGTTAGGCCCTTTCGCTCTGCTCATAGAAATCATCGTGTGCTGATATAATCAATCGTTCGAGAAAGTGTAAGTAAAATACTTCAAACAATTACATATATTCCGTTCACGATAGGTTTTTACCTGGATGACAGTTCGAAAATCATATGTTTAGGTTTTGGGTTGCCAAATTGTAAAAGATAAAATTTTTGTTATAAATGTAAAGATCTTTAATGACCTGTTATATATTTCATTTAAAATAACGTAAACTTAAGTTTTCTCATATTATTTAATTTTTAAATAATGTATTTCTATCCAACGTGAAACAATATTTTAAACATAATTAAAAGTACTTATTTTTCGTTTTGGAACGTTACTGATTTTGTGTAATATAGTGCACACGTCAATATCTTTGAATACAGGCATCGTATTAACTTAGAAAAGAGAAAATTGTTGTCAGTTTTTTACATACAATAAATGATTTTATGATTATTATATCGTATTTTGAAATATTGAACTGAATAAAATATTTTCATCGACTGTATGTCTGCATCATTGTAAAAAAACTTGTTTACCGTTATGTTCAATCATATGGTTTAGATTCATCAGTGGCCATTTTAAAGATATGTTCGTTAGAAGTTTTTGTGAAACTGGTGTTAATATTTTTTTAAGGGAGATAAAACTATAAATAAACTTTGTGTCCGACCTCAAATAAATAAATAATAATTGGCCTAAATTACTGTTGTTAACTATCACATTAAATTATATTATCATCTGTTTTCATTACAGTCATCCAATGTGATAGATGTCAGTTGTTGGCGTAGTGATATATTAGGGATTACTTCTAGTAACATTTCGAGCTGTCATCTAGGTAAACTTAGCTCGTGAATGACTTATACATTTTATCTCAAGGTAAAGAGGAAAGATCGTTGATAGTTCTCATATATCTTAAAATGTTCTGTTGTGAGCCTATCTTAAGGAAGGTTAAATCTAGAGCCCTTTTTCATCAAGACTAGTCTTATAGCCCCGCAAATATGCTTAAAATGTCGTTTGAAATTAGCTAGTTTCACATTTCCCATATTTATAGTAATAAGACTAAAACTATAAGGCTGTTAAGGAAAAAGCGTGGTATTTGCTTTTTTTAGCTGACAATATCTTGAAATAACAGATCGTATAATTAAATGTTTCTTTGGAGCTGAACGTCGCGCGGCAATTTCTCGCTTACTGAGGCGGCTCTCTTTATTGGTGCATTATCTTTTGTCCGTTTAGTTTTAGTTAACATTTTTATCACCAGTTATTAGAATTGAGATCTGATTTAATTTTCATGTGCACCAAGTCTTAATAATCCATCCAGACCATCCAAGTATTTACAGGTATGGTAAAGGTAGAATATATAGGAGGTGTGCCCACATTTTAATGGAGAGAGTGAAGTAAAACGGTACACCCGGCCATAATTCGAACAAAACTTCTATCACCAGCAAATCTAATGAGATGACTCCTTTGTCCCTGTGCCCATCTGTTCAGGTAAAACTCTGATTGGGATGTAGTTCAGATCTCTAATGTATATACTGTTTATAAGGTTTGTGAATCTCATTTATAAGAACGTAGTTTGTGCTTCGATAAAATTGTATAATCTAGAAAAGATTTTAAACAAGTTAAACTCGTTGTTTTACAATAATACCCAATTATTGCTTATTGGTATGTGTCACATCAAGCTGTTTATTTAACAAGAAAATTTACATAATAAATGTGAAGATGTAAGATAAGATAGAGCATTATAATATGAAATAATTATAATATTAAAGGAGATTGATATATTAAAATTGTGTAACTAGTGGAGTTGCTTAGATAACTTTTTGTAGGAACACCCCCTCGGTGGCGTAGTTAGCTAACGCGCTTGTGTTGAGCTCGACTGCTGAGGACGGGGAGTTCAAGGTTCGAATCTCGGTCGGGTGAACTGGGGGTGGTTTTTCCTAAATGGTTTTCCACTCTCCCTCCACGCAAATGTGTGTTCACTTCCTCTAATTCAACCTTCCCCATTCCTAATCCATTAGCGTAATTAGTACTTAAAGCGTATAACCCGAACGGGTAGTAAGACGCGGTGCTAAATAGTATTATTTTTGATAGGAACCATTCACGTTGTGATACTAATATGAAATTTGACAAATTGATACAAATATTGATGTAACATAAACTGAGGTATAGTGCCACTACGTATAGTTTTTTTTAGTTGACATTATAAAAAAATGGTGCCCAAATGTGTTTTTTTGAATTATATTGAAAATCAATCATTATATCAAAAAATTTGTCATTAAAAAAGTCAACTAGGAGCAAATTATTTATGAAAATTTTCATGAGGTTATTTTGATTTCTTTAACAGTTTTTATACAACGATACAATCAATGAATGATTGATACGGGACACTGCCATTTACTTTAGTTATATTATGCGCACTGTATTTGTATAATACAACCTATAGATCAAAGGTTTCTTTTGTTGGTGGTCAATATACTAATGGTCTCTGCTTTTTAGCGTAAAAACGCCGTCTCCCTCAGAAATGTCATGGCGTTTTTTTTTTTTGTTTTTTTTTTAGCATCGCATCTTAATACCCGTTCAGTTACCCGCAAATGTTAGGGTGTTTACATGTTTTATCATTAAGTAGGATCACAAATCTCTCGGGGTTTTTTAACGTTGGAGTTACTTCATGTTTCAATTTATTTCAAGTAAAGTTTCTGTTAATTCATCAAAACAGCTCGCCCAAGCTGAGCGTTTGCCTTTAACAAAAAAGAATTAGTGTCACACCAAGTAAGAAAGTGAAACAGTGATAAGGTAGGTGACTCTCTAGATTTTAGGCAATGTAATACATTATTATAATATAAATACGTTTCCTTACTACACAACATCATGTTCTTCATGAAATGTAATACTTGTTTATTTTCTTGACTATTGCGCGCACGCTTTCGACTCATTTATTTTATCAGCTAAGTAATTGTTAGATCTGCTCGATTATATGTACTTTCAGAATTTTTCTTCAAGCGTGGACCCTCTTTAATCATGCTTATGAGTTCAACTAGAATGCTTGGAACAGAATTAATTTGATTGATATGTTAGCGTATAGCCCTAACGGGTATTAAGAATGGGTGCTAAAAAAAATTGCTATGTTCCAGGGTCCCATAAAATCATGGTCGGTTGCAAAAATCTACTCTCCAATTTAAACTGCTGACTGCCATGTGAATAGCCATGGGATAACTTTAGTTTGAAACTGCTTTGTCAATAGCTTCACCAATGTTTTTATTAAATGTTAGAATAATATCTCGTCCTTTACGGTGAGATCCAAATCCAAGAATATTAGCTATCAATTTCACCTTTAATCTTGTTGCGCTAACTTTGATTTCTGAAAAAACAAAAACAAAACAAATCTATTGAACAGCACACGAATCATACATTTTACAAGGTCAGGGTGACCTGGTGGTCTAGGGGTAAGGTGTCGGACTTCTGTGCTGGGGGTCTGGGGTTCAATTCTCGGACCTGGCACAGATTTATCTGATTACCAAAACCTTCCTTCGCCTCTGATAAGACGTGTACTAATCACAACTTGTGAATGTATGGAATGCCAGGACTCCACCGTGGTTCGGGTCCCACGTTAAATTGTAGGTCCTCCATTATTTATATCACCCTACTTCTACACATTAGTGTAAGTGCGTGTAACCCGAATGGGTAGTAAGACGAGGTGCTATAATAATAATAATAAATAATAATAATAATAATAATAATATACAAAGGTCAGACCACTTGAACAGGGGGCTACATCTGGATTCTATTGACAGTCAGTAATGAAATAAATCAACTCCACAAACACAAAGCTGTGCGCTGTATTTTAGTCACTCCGATTACCACGTTCATCACTTTGAATCTACCTGGCTTCCTTATACAGTTTTTAAAGACATATCCTGTGGTACTTGGCCTCTACAGCTACCATCTCTAGAATTGAAATTAGCTAATTGGCTACTGTCTTGTGTTATTATAGCTGTTTCTCTAACATAAACATCCAGCTCTATTGTTCTAACCTCATGGCTCATCTATCTGATTACAGAAGAAACATCCGTATTCCAGTTTGGTAATGTTTGAAAGGGTGTTTGACCTGATTTTTGTATTGCTGTCCATTTGACTTTGTTGGGTATCAATCTCACAGCTCTTTTTTTTCACATCGCTTAGTAAGTTTTGTAACTTTCTACTATTATAGCAAACCCTTCCTTCACCTCTGACAAGTTATCTTGTGAATGTGGGGAATGCCAGGCCTCCACCGTGGTTCGGATTCCACGTTAAACTGTAGGTCCTTCATTTCATATCATAATCACCCTACCATTACAATTAGCGTAAGAGCGTATAACCCGAACGGGTAGTAAGACGCGGTGCTAATAATAATAATAATAATAATACTATTATAGATATCTCTGCGTGCTTTATTTCACTTAGCCTATTGTTCTACAAGTGTTTCTGCAACATCCTCACCAGAAGACAGATGTGAAACACTAAAAAGCAGTAGACCAAGTTTAATAAATTATTTTACATCTCTAGCTGCTCTGTAGTATCCCGCCCTTGTATTTTTGTTTCTTGTACCCAAGGCATGTAGAAGGGCGTTCATCATCTGTATGGCAATATATATATTATATATAAATTCCAATTCATATACATGTGCTATGGGGATTCTCATTAAACACTAAAGTTAACTTTTTGTTGTGTCCATTTTGCCTGTTTGTATGATCTTATATTAGAATCTCAAACAGAAAAGAGAAGTAATACAAGTTTGTACTGAACAAACTGAAGGGAAAATTCACAAAGTTAAAACGGTAGTTGTACTCAAAAACATTTTTACTGCAAGATTTTACGAAAACGGTTAAGATTACAAAGACATCTACAAGCACCAAAGTGCCATATTTTTATTTTCAAGATGGCGGATGAAAATAATTTATTCACCACAATACCACTATATCTCATTTCATATTATTATTATTATTATTATTATCAAAAAGTGAACGATCGTTATAACTAGCAACTCCATTAAACCTTGGATTAAAAATAAAAACCTGTAATTTATTAGATTATTTAATTAATTAGAATAATTGTCACAACTGAGTGGAATTATGTTATGTTGCAATTAAGTTTAATTAGCGGATGACTATTTATAATACAACTAAGTGTAGCTAATAAAATTATTGTTTAGAAAAAATGTTGCAATTAACTATAATGTGTTAGATAAATACTTAGACAAACTGTTATATTAAAAGAATTATTGTATACTAATAATTATTGATATTGTAATATGTAAGGTGACCGCTGGAGAGGATGGTGGGTGCGGCTCACAAGAAAGGGAAGGGAACCCATTAGCAGCACAGCTCTGAACTGATGACTTAGGTTAAGATAGGAAGTATTTAGCTCTTGGTCTGTGGTGAAGGTCAGCTACCACTCCCCCTCCCCCTTTTCCACCAAAAAGGAGGACCCCCCAAGTGGCCAAGACCATTACACCAGGGTTCAAGCAAAGTCTTTGATTGGTGTTTGTTTATAAGTGGGGGTAGCAAGCTTGTAGCATGTTTAAAAAATAATCTGTTTATCATGTTTGAAGCGGGACAACTCTCCCCAGTTTTCAAGTGATGGTTGGGGGACGCAGCTGGTCAAGTCAATAGGTGACTCAGTTTACCAAAATATGATTAATGTAACTTGTATTAAATATTCTCAATCATTTGAATTATTGATATATTATTCCAGTTTACCTAATTAATCCTAAGAATCAGCGTAAGTTATTATGCTAATTTATTAATACAAAGCAACGGTAGTTGCGATTTATCAAGGGAAAGTTTGAACGTAACATATTTAGAAATAATTAAACTAATTTTATTTTCACCTTAAGCTTTTAACAATTTTAATAACTCACTGTCTTTTCAAATAATTGTTTAATATTATAATGGCCGATCTTACCTTACAACTTCACATTTACTATAATGATTTTTATATTATGGAATTGAAAGCTTGATCTGGTAGAGTAACCAATTGAAAAATAACAAGTTTAAACCTATTTATTATAATTTATAATTATCATGATAATATTTTCCTTGCCAACTCTAATAATTTAGAATATTTTTATAAGTTGTTAATATAAATATAGTTCTATATTCGTGCTTGCTTGAGGGTAAATTGGTGGGGTCTATATGTTAATCAAGACAGAAGATTGTATGTATGTAGTGTAAGTAGCTTCTGAAATTATGGTATAGAAGTAGTCTTGTTGTGACATTTGAAAAGGAAGGTACTGAAATACTTGGACAACTTTTCTGAGTTTTGGCACGTATTTGTTTTCAATCCAACGTTAAAACTGTGGAACTGTAAAACAAGATTTACAGAAACTGTACTAAAAAAAAAATTGTAGGGGGCTGAAGAAGAAAAAGATGGGACATAAGGAAGATGTTTCCAATGGAATTGGATTTATATATTATTCTAGAGCAAGTGTGTATTTTATCCTTGTGTCGGTTTCCTATTGGCCAGAAAGCAAGATGTTACAGGGCTTCGCCCACAGACCAACATATATGCTCCCAACCCCTTCCACACTCCCTCTTCCCCCATCCTTACACGTTCGAGGATAACTATTTTACAAAAATAAGTTTCTTGTCCTTATAGTGGTCAGTATAGTTTGAAAATAAGTGTGAGTTTATGGCGACGCAATTAATGTTTGTGACTGCTCTGTCCACAGCTAGACACATACTAGAACTGTTTCTTCAATTATAATATATATATATATATATATATATGTCTAGCTCCAACATATTAATAATAAAAATAATATTAAATAATCTCAACCTTTAAACATATTTTTCAAAACTAACGAAGGTGCATTTTATCCAAGCTTGCCTTCACGGCCCCGCATTTTGGAATAAGCTGTTAAAAACGTTATAAGTTGAACGGACTAATTAAAAAACAACACTTATAAAATGTCTTGGAAAACATTTCTATAAATATTAGTTTGATTCAAATGGTCATCTTCAGGTAATGAATCAATAAACTATTTAGTTTTTCCGAAAGACCTGTTAGGTTTTGATTAATTCGTGTGAACCATGTTTTGTGGATCTACGTGTATGATACAGAACATATTGTTTGTGTGATTAAAAAAGCATCCTTTTTGTTAAAATACCCTTAGTCTAATGAAATTCAAATCTTCTTGTTTTAATGCCTTGGTTTTGACCTTTTTTCTGAAAAATTTAAGATGCTAATTTTTATATCAACGTATTTTATCACACAGCAAAGTTTAATAGATAAATTCCCTAAATTAACCAAAGCAAGCGCGTAATACCTCTCTTGCCAAAAAAAAGTACGGTAAAAGATCTTTTTAAGATTGTACTTTACGTAACTCACGGAGTTAAGTCTATTATTAGTTTTTATGAGTTACGTATCTCATTTTCACAAACACACTTTTCTTGTAGCCTTCCTTATCTCGGAGTGGATCCATAACGATTTTATAAATACATAATTCGTGGCTTGACTTGATTCTAGGGTGCTGTTTTTCCTCCAGTTTTCACAAAGGGCAAAGATGGCCGTGTTTGGTTGGGGCACGAGTTGGGTGGATGACGACGAAGAGACAAATAAAGATGGGATGAAGTGGAGGGGTGGGTGGGGGTGAAAAAAAAAAGGAGTGGGTGGAAAGATGGGATGAACCGGGCAACGTTAATGGTTATTTTCTCTTGATATAAAAGATCAAAGGTCCAGCGTTACTTTATTTTGATTCTCATCATATCTACTGCAAGGCAGCGGCTGGTTGGCGGAGTAGTGTTGGGTGTATACGGCAGTACTTTATTAATTAAGGGGTTGGGACGCTGCACATACACACAGAAGTTGGGGGCTTGAAGGTAAGGGAAGGAGGGAAGAAGAATTAGTTGTTTTTTTCTGTGTTGTACAAGTCTCAAGATACATTTTTTTTTAAAGGGGGGTGGTTATAGGAAAATTATTTCTGACTCTGTTGTCCACCATGCTGAAAATATAGTTAGGCTAATTCTAGTGTATTTTTTCATAAGTAGTGTGATATCAGTTTATTGTGATATTTTAAGATATGTATAATAATATGCTATATAGTTTATTCAAATTTATTTTTGATAATGTAAATATTAAATAGACTGAAGTTTTATGAGAGATCCATTTTAACCAAGTCCAATTTTGCCGGTGAGCTTCAGTAAAATAAGTTTAACTGCGTGAATGTCTTTGCAACCCACATCCAAGTTGATATTTTCTGAAAAACTGAGGTCTATATTTATACAAAAATTTGCATTGGTTTAAATTTATCTCTAAATCAATAAACATAAAATATGTTTGCCCTGTGTAGTTGTCCGTTGATATGTTCGGTGTAGTATGTATTATTTTGTATGTATGTATATTGCATTATGTATGTATAGTATATGTATGTATGTATGTATATGTATGTATTATGTATATGTATGTATGTAGTGTATATGTATGTATGTATGTATGTATGTATGTATGTATATGTATAATTATATGTATATGTATGTATGTATGTATGTATGTATGTATGTATGTATGTATGTATGTATGTATATTATTGTATGTGTTATGTGTATGTACGTATGTATATGATATGTATATGTATGTATTATTATGATGTATGATTATGTATGTATGTATGTAACACTCTACAGGTCACAAATTGCAATAAATATAGCCCATTTTATTTTATTCGTCCATCTAATAACAAAATATAACTCTATTTAAATTAATTTCAATTGGATTGCCCTAAGTAGGGTTTTTCTTTGAAAATGTAGTATTACACACAAAAAAGTAACAAATGAGGTGTATACTTATTATATTACCAACTATTTCACATTTATGGTTTTAGTAGAACTATAGCCCAAACTCGCTTTAAAACTCATTGTAGATATTCAGAAAACCCTCATTATTTGATAAAGAGATTTGTTTGTTATTTTAATATGTGGTTCATGTCAAAAAAATTCAAAAGTTATCAACATGTTCTTATAGCATTTAAAAAACTCAGTTTTAGTTTTATCATAAATATAAGAATTCAAAAACGTAAGATTATCTTATTTTCAAATACCGTTTTACGAAAAATATCGCAATTTAGATATTAAATCAAATAGAAAGTACTATAGATATTGTCTTCCTCAAATAAATAAGATTATTTTTAAAGAATCACACCAGAACACTTTAAGATAGTTAGTATTTTTTACCAATTTTTGAATTTACAAAACCGCTATTCCATAAGAAACACTTAAGCTTGGGTATAATATGCCTCTTTAAGTAGTGGTGGCCTCAAGTGTGGAGTGTTAATCAACTTATTGTAATTAAACTATTTCTTACCAAACCTTTTTGTTGGTACGAGGGGAAATCAGTAAATGGTCATAAATATTTATAAAATATACAAGTGAGATACGAGCATTTACTATTAAATTTACATTATATATCTTTATTTATCGTCATAATCTCCAACAAAATTGACCGCCTCTAAATCTGCCACATATAAGTCTTTAGTATGATGTCTCAGCCAAATCTACACCTCATTTTCAACCTCTTCGTCATCAGATAAACTTTTGCCTCCAAGATCGTTTTTTTAGCGAGCAAACAGATGAAAATCGGTCGGGGGTAAGTAAGGGCTGTAAGTTAGATGTTCAAGAATTCCTCAACGTATTTCATCGATGGTCTCCGTGGCTGGTTGTGCTGTATGAGTTCTGGCATTGTCACAGTGGAGTAGTACTCATCTTGTTATTATAGAACTTGTTTGTTTTATGAATGGCAACATGAAACTTTGACAAAACTTCACAGAACAATGCGGAACTCACATTTTTACCTTGGTTCTGGAACTATACTAACAGTACTTCAAATTTTGATATTGTTAAATTCCATATATAGATATCCCAAATCCATTTTGTGACCTTTTTACTAACTCGCCATCGTATTATGGCAGGCTGAATTGGTTTTGGTCGCAGGTGGAGAAAATATTTGCAAAATAAATATCTTGATTACTCTCATGTTTATAAACTGACTTTGTTTTTGTTTTTTTAAATATGTAGCTAAATTTAGAAAGTTTTACACTTGCTATGTATATTTATTTTCTTCTCTACTTATTTTTTAAATATGATTATTTCGCCCATACGCCATTTGGACCGGTCAAAGTGCTTATCCTGATCGGTGCCAATTTTTTTTTTTTCTAGATGACATTAAGAAAGGGGAGGGAGGGGGGAATGGAGAATATTTTTGTGTGTCCATCTGTTTGAATTTGTTTTATTAACCATCCATTTTGAATAGCTTCTCTTTCTACCACCACTACTGAGCAGCCATTTCCGTTTGCGTCACAACCAGTGGCTTGGGCAAAATAGAGCAAGGAAGCGACGAAACCTTGTCATACGATGAAGTAAACATCTTTATTTTTATTCCGAAATATTTTTGAAGGTGATTTTTTTTTTCAGTCTTCGTGTCATGATTTGTTTGCTTCTTGTCTGACCCGCATCTAATGTTAAAATGTGTACATTTCCAATGTCACTTGGTCCAAGGTCAAGGAATTAAAGTCAGCGGGTTGATTTTGATGTATTTCGTGGAAAGTATGGAGAGGTCGCCATCATAAAATACAAATTTACTTGAATTATGAGTTTTTGTTTTAGTATCATTCTATATTAATATATTATACATACAAACAAAAAACTTTATACTGACAGTTTATTAATTTTTTTTGCTAACAAAGTGCAATTTAGATTTTAACATGATTTTAGTAATAGATTTCTCCAATTATATTATAAAATAGGTTAATTTGCTTTAAATAGAACCTTCCAGAAAAAACACTATCTTTGAATGTAGATACTAAATTATGTGTAAGCATATAAGTTATCATATACCATATATAATCATATAGCCTATTTATACAGTTTTTTTTACATATGTCAGAAAATAGGTAAAAAATGTTTTATACAATATATGATTTTACATGTTGTTAACATTACTATTTTATGTTTGGCCTAGGGTATCTAATAGGCTAACTTTTGATATAATGTCACCCGGACAAGAGTATAGGATGTTCAAAAATTATCTTTACAGTGGCAACATTTAGATTATCGCCTGGATACTATACGAAACACTAATGCTGCTCATATTGAATGTTTAAATAAAAAAACACTTTGGATTTTTAGTGTCTACACTTCCTTGATTGGTTATTAGATGTGATTTAGTGATTTGTTAGTTAGTTAGTTAGTTAGCTAGCTAGTAGATATTTCATTTAGTGTAAACGTTGTAAATATAATTTTGGACATCTTATATAGTTTCTAAACATTTCAAATTTACTTTTTGGATGAATTCATATTTTCTTTGACGCTAATACCGTGACTTGTGTTAAACGTATTTTAAAAACTTTAATAAATGTATATTGTGGCCCCGTCCCAGTACCCGTTCAAATTGAACACATATATCAATCGTGTTAGTGTTTTAGGGATAAGGAAGTTAGAACGTAGAGAAAGTGTACCCAAATTTGCGTCCGTATAGGGAAATTATGTAGGCACAAAAACACCTCTTTCTACACTCGATATTTGGAATCACCGACAAATCAGTTTAGTTGAGATTGACCTTCTGACCAACAAGTGTGGATAAGATAAATCTAATGGATACTTAGTTTATTCACACACGTATAGTATTCGTTGCAGATATGTAAACTATAACCTAACCTCAATTTCTACAAAGAAATATAATTTTTTCAGGAATATTAAAGACGTTGCCTAAATGCTACGTCACGGCAGGTCAAAATGGGATCTCCAATTTTAATGAATTTACGTTTTATTCAGCGAGTTTTAAGGATATATCATTGAAACGAAAACCATGAATATATAAATAATTATAAAAATAACCTTACAGACCTGTAGGAGTCTTCCTGCCAAGATGTAGACTAAAAAAGTCCGTGGCAGCATATGTCTATATTGAATAAGTAAATAGAAAAAAAGTAAATTTAAAAACACGTCAAAGTTTTCAAGGCGCAAATAGTCTAGTGAGTGTGTAAACTCGTCGGAGGAAGTGGGTAAGTGTTTGCTATCAGGTGATAAACTTCACAGGGTGAACTGCTCAATTTTTTCCTCTTGTTTCGTACATTGGCGTCCATGTGTGATATTGCTTAGATTGCTTACGTGCGTCAAGATAAGTTGCAACTTGCTTCGCAAAATAACTTGGAATTCTCCACGTAGGCTACTCGTTAAGGATCTAAGATAGAGGAGCAGAAATTCATTAACGCTATAGACCAGTTGGATTTACAACGTTTTTTGGTGTAGCTGTTCGTCATTAGAACAAACATGGATAAGGAAAATACAAAGAACAAATCAATTTGTGTTGTGACTTCTCCTATTAAATTACCTAATTTAATTCAATTTAATTCACGACGATCCATTCTATGCTCCTATGGTCCTAGAAGTTACTTTTGTTTCCAGGGAATTTGTGTCTAAATGATAAATCGAAATATTTGTTGTTGTTTTTTCTTTACAGAGTGGAAAATTTCAACTTTTAACATACTTTTACGAGTCAATATAATGTAGAGTATCATAGAAAAAGGTTTGTGCTCGTGAGAATAAGCAGTAAGCCCGCGTAAAGTTAAAAGGTGTTGGCAATACTTAACCAAAGCGCAAAATTAGATTAACAATATTTCATCTAAAACCTGTTTTTTATAGGATGCCCAATTACAACACACCAACATTGATTAAAAGTCATTAAAATATGCCATTTTAGTAATGTTTCTTATTTATTTTACTTATTATTAAGTTAATTTTAAAAAGATCATAAACCTTCCAATAATACTTTTTTGTTGATTATATATAACTTATATTAATTAATAATTAAATTGCCTAATAATGTATGTTTTTTATTTAGCACCACGTCTTACTACCCGTTCGGGTTATACGCTTAACTAATAATTACGCTAGTGGATTAGGAATTGGTAAGGTTGAATTTAGAGGAAGTGAACCACATTTGCATGGAGGGAGAGTGGTAAATAATTTTGGTCACTACCCGACTGAGATTCGAACCTCGATTTCCCCGTTCTCGGTAGTCTAGTTAACACGTAACTACGCCACCGAGGCGGGTCAGACCTAATAATGTAAAAACAATTGTAATGTAATTTTTCTGCTGCTGTGGCAACATGAATTTCCAGTTTTTCACATAACAGGATCCCTATGTAAATCAGACTGCACCTAGACAGCACCTTTAACCAACGTCTCCAGAATTTATCCATCTATCTAATCGTGTTCAGTAACGACTGTTAGGGTCTGGCGTGAAGAGTCAACATCGCTCGTCTCGCATGTGGTCACATGTGGAACACGCTGGCTCGTTTCAAGAGCTGTCTCCCCGGTTTAACCCTCAACGCCAACACCCACTTTGGGTAATATGAGAGATCGCCGTTGCAATTGAGTTGCCAAACAGCATTTCGGAGCAGGGTGGAGTGGAAGGTTCGAGACTATTATACTATGACGGCGCTTAAGGTGTAGATGTAGAGAAAAGGTCAGTATTTTTGTTAGTTTTTATAGCAAAACTTTTTTTTTCAAAATAAATCAAACATTTCTCCAGTAGAAACAAAGAGAGTAATTTTCTTCCCATGGAGATATCAACAATTGTTGAATATCTTTCAAGCGTGTCTTGGAATTTAATGATAACTTCTTCTCTTCAATTAAAAAAGTGTCTCATTTAATGCTGCTATGCTCATGACAGATATTCAACAACTGTTGATAACACCATGTTAGGAAAATTAAAATCTATGTTCCTACTGGAGCAATGTTTTATTTACTTTAGCATAAAAAAAGTTTAGCTTTGAAAAGATTCAAAAACACGTCCCTTAACTCACGTTCCCTACATACTCAACCTTAACATACATTCATAAATCACACAGAAGCTATGTATCAGTGTAAGCTGAAATGGTGAAGTGAAGTATGTACCGGTTGTTCTTTTGAAAACTTTCCACCAAAATATCTCGAAAACAACGCATTACAGAAAGAAAAGTTGTTTATTTTTGAGGGGGAAGTAAGGTTGTAAAGCTGATATGACTTTGGGTTGCGTGTTTAAGGTGACGTTAAGGTCATTCTAATTTTTTTTTAATGAGATTCCTTATTGTTTATTATATATTCTTGTAGATCACGTTGTAACATATTCAAAATAGTCGTTTTAAGGTTTATAAAGTAAAAGCTTCCACGAGAAATGAGCTTTACAAATTTCTGAATCAAATGAACACCCGGTAAATTTGTATTTTTATTAAGTTTAATTCCGTGGCTATTTCAGCTACATTATCTATGATTACGTTGCTAATATTCACTAAAAACATAAACTTTTACTCTCTACTGACAAGCAAAAATTCTTCTAAATGGTTATACAACAGCTGGGATTCTATTTTTGAAATATTTGATTTTATAAAATTATCCTCCACCCACTACTTTTGTATATTACAAAGATAGTAAAGTCAGTATTCATAAAACAAACCAAGGGTACAGGGGAAATAGGGTTAGAGTCACAATACACATATTTTGCAGGACGACATGACATGACAGAGACCTCTTTTAATCATGGTCTTAAGCTGCGCCCAGACATGAACAAAAAAAACGAACACGTTCTTGTTCGGTTCGCTGTGGCCGAGTGTCCAGACTTGAACAGAATATGTTCGCGAACGTGTTTGCAATGTGTTCCCATATTTTTTTTAAATTATATTTACCAACGAATAAAACAGATACTAAATTAAACAACTGGAGAACAAAAACGCTCTTGTGTGTGTTTATTATTATATATTTAAAAAAAAATATTTTTTTTAAGTAGAGGTCGTTATAAATAAAGTACTTTAAGTATTAACTTTATTTATCTTAATTTCACAAACATCTCCTATTTGGTAAACAAAAGTAAACATTTCTGGAAATGAAAACTGCACTGGGAAATTAGCAACAGGTAAAAAAAGGCGCAGCATCATTAACAGAAAAGCGGGTAAAAAAAGGATGCCTTTTGCCCTTCCCCTACCCAGTTCGGTGGTCGCAAGGTCTAAGGCTTCACTCTAGCGTTACACTAGACTGCCGAGGACGCGTATATCAGAGTTTGATCCCCGTCGGGTGCAGAGAAGGGGTTTTCCCTAAAGGGTTTCCCTACGCTCTCCACTAAAATATGGGTGCACTTCCTCTAAATTACACCTTTCTCATCCCTAGCCCATTAGTGTAATTAGTACATAGGCATATAACTTGAATGGGTAGTAAGACGCGGTGCCAAAAAAATAATCCTCCCCTAGTGTTCCCTAAGAACCTTATTTAAGGCGTATTTTTCTCACTGAGGTCAAGCAAATATTAAGTACATACAAAAAAGTTTTATATATATCTAAATAATAGTTTGTATATAATTTCTTAGCTTTTCCTGTGCCAATGGTATGCTTCTTTTTATTTTATTTTTCTAAGGGCGGCTAACATACTTTACATTTTTTTTTTACTGCACTCGTTCCCATCCCTGTCCATCATGGCCCAATCTCCTCCACATATCATGTTTTTTATTTTATTATAGTGATCTGAATCCTTAGGATTCCAGATTACCTGGTGTGACTTATAAAGCTCAATGAGCTTAATTTGCACTTCTTTAGACTACTACAATATGCTAAAATAATGAGATAATAACATTAATTATTATTATTAATTCAACATATACACTAGGAAATACACTCGCCAAAAGATATATGTAGACTTATTTACAAAAATTGAAACGCACGTGCTACTCCGCTGCTGTCCGGCCAATTGACTGTATATTCGGGGAAATGTTTGTGTAAATGTTCGCGGAGGTGTCCAGACTAGAATAAGACCGAACAGGAGCATACTTTGAAGCGACGGGCAGAAACCAATCATTGGTGGATTGGTGCCGAACAAAACCACGAACACATTTTGTTACAATGTTCTGTTCGTAAAACCGTTCACACTTGTCGCAAACATGTTCGTGTTTGTTGTTATGTTCGGTGTTCTGGACGGGGCTTCAAGTGCATTATAAAATTCTGCTGATTGGTTAAAAGATGGCAGCACTAACTCAACTAGAGTTAAAATTGGACTTTCCACCTTTTTCACCCTGTACCCTTAAAATGCTTTAATTTTTGTCTTATGAAATTGTTTATAAACAACAACAAAAGACCATGAAATTGTTTATAAATAACAACAAATGACCACACACGGGACTGTTTTTAATTTAAGCCATCGTATATATTCATAAATGATGTATTCTGGGCAACCTCAAACTCAATCCACTGGGATTTTTGTTAAACAATTTAATAAAAACAATAATTTAGACTTGAGCGATTAGATTTAATTTAAATTAAAGTATAGCTCGTCTACGGTGGGAGTGTAGATAAGTGACAGCTAGTATTAGGTTCTTTATTGCAAACACTGGCTGAAAATCACTAATATCAAACTATTCGGAAATAATTTTTATTTACTTAGTAATACTATACTAAGAGGATAAGGCCTAGTAAAGTTATAAGGATAGAGTAGAGTTGAGATAAGCACAGAACGGAACATGTATTGGAAGCGTGATTGAGACGATAGGTGGAAGTAGAGAAGCTCTAATGAGAAGAGGGTAGCAGGGAGAGTTGTTATAGAGAATAGAAATAAACTTGAAGTGTGAGGAAGTGTCGTACAGGACGTACTTTGTACTCATTGTCACACATGCAGCAGAAACATGGACATTGATTGTAAGAAAGACTAGGAAAGTGGATACCACGGGAATGAAGTTCAAGAGAATCACGTTAGCTGCCACAAGGAGAAACAGGATTAGAAATGAAGTTATTCGGGAAAGAGTGAGAGTAGAAGGAGAATATTAGATAGTAGAGGAAGCAAGGCGGATATGGCACGAGCATATAATGAGGATGGGAAAAGAAAGGATACCAAACAAAAATATGGGACTGAAATATGCTGGGAAAAATACCGCAAGGGAGGTCAATACAGAGATGAAAGGAGCAAATAACAGAAAGTGTGTAAGTTAAAGAAAAAGAATGGAAGTGATTAAAGGAGGACAATATTTGGAAGGATCAAGGAAGATTGAGGCGCTTTACTAATCCGACCCAGCCACAGACTGGAAACACTTATTGATTATGATTTTGATGATGATGATGATGATGATGATGATGATACTATACCATCAATAAAAAGTGTTGTTAAACAATTCTAATATTACTTCCAGTCATTGTTTGCAATAAAGAACCTTTTTGCTAGCGCTCACAAGGCTACAATCCCACCGCATAGAAGCTATATTTGCGGAAGCCCAAATCAAACGGCTCACCGTGAGGGTGTCTCGGTGGCCCAGTACACCCCTGGTTCCAGAGTCTTGACTGAAACTGATATAAGGTACCAATTAAATAGGACAGCATGGGACAAAAGTGGGTAGGTAGCTATGTGTCTAAACTACCACATTAACTCCAATGAGAGTGGATTCAAAAAATGGATAATAATCTCCACTCAAATATATTGGTATTTTTTTTACTTGATCGTCTTTTTCAACATAGTTGATAAAAAACACATTTACAATCATTTACATTTGAGTATTCGAAATTTTTTAAGCATTCACTTTGTTCTAAGAAAAATAAAATAATAAAGTTTTATGTTATGTGTTCATGCTTGTTATACTAAGTGAATTAATTAAGATAAATTTTCACATTTTAACCATATCATTTACTTAAAAATAAATTGTATGACACAATCGTAGATATTTTTAGGGTATATTATATATTATGAACTTTTTTTTTTCAAAATTAGTTATCAGTGAATTATGACTTAGTAAGTTTCCCTCTTAAAAACAAACATTATTTTAATGATCATATGGAACACACTTCAGATATAAATTTTTGAACCAAACTACTTAGACTTATATTAGACTACACACAATTTGTTTTTAATGCAAGAACATACATACGTAAAAGTTAAACAGTTCCCCAGATGGTCTTTTTAAACAAAAACGTTTTAACTATTTTTGAAATATTTCAAATGATCAAAATTTGACTACCCTCAGCAAACTTACCGGCGTATAGCCCAAACGATTACTAAGATGCAAAGTATTAATTTTAGCAAAACTCAATTATTGGGCTAGAATCAATTTAAAAAAAACACACTATAGTATGATCATTATGATATTTCAAAATTAAGTTTGAACAAAATAAATCAAACTTTTCTGCTTTAATTCCAGGGAAACAAAGAGAAAATGTAAAAAAAAAGAGACATAGCGATATAGACAGACATAGAAACAATTCTTTCCGTTAATCCTTTTCCAGATTGGTCCTTTGTTCGTTCATCGATAGTGAATAAGAACGTTTATATTAAAACCGACGTTGAAGAATCTTGAGGACCTCTTTGTCATCCTAGGTGTTGCCAGAAGAGTGAACGATAACAATGTAAGATGCATTCCTTTCTCACTCTACCCTTTTCTATACAGATGTAAATTCATAAAAAAAGAAACGAACAAAAAAAAATTACTTACTTTCAAGTAAAAGATGGAGGGAGGAATGTTCCATATAATAATAGCTTACGTTACTCTTGCAACCTATATATAAAAAAAACATTAGGCAACAATAAAACTATATTCTAATATTCTTGAACCGGTCTCATCAATTACTGTCCCCTTCTTTTATTTTTTGTTGTGGAGGGGGGGGGGGGGGTACCCGGTAGAAGTGAATGTCTTGTTCTTGTCGCCAGAATAATAGGGCTAGGCCCGTGTGTCCTAGATTCTTGTCGTGTATCAACACGGATTACCTAAACAACTTGTGAATGGTATTGTGTGTCCGGGATTTAAACCCTACATGCCTTCTAATGCGTGGCTTTAAAGAAAGGGGTAGGGGGGGGGGGTGTCTATAGCGGTCTGTCTCCTTGTGTAAACCCCTAGGCAGGTGACAATGTGCCCTTTAGGGAAGGAACCATGGTAAAGGGTTGAAATAGTTTTTTGGAGGATAGGGGAATATAAAAAGGGTTGTTATCTGCTCGTTTTTTTTATGGCTTTAGTGGTCAAAGAGAAGCGAAACATTCGGTTTATAAGACGGTGTTTCTTTTGTGGAAAAGGTTTCTTTAAAAATGTCTCTCAATTTTTTTTTGTCATTGTGTTGATTGATTAATTACAGTTAATTTACTTATGTCACTCAACGAATTATATACGTCGTCTCTAGTAAATAAATAATTTTCTCACTACTACTATTATAAGTAAATAGTATATAAGCGTAAAACCCGGACGGGTGGTAAGACACGGTGCTAAAAAAAGTATATACTATTTGGTTAATTTCTACATAAAAAATAGTTAAATAATAATACAATATTTTTTAAATGTCTTAGATAAATTCAAATCATTAATAAAATCAAGAAATTAAAGCTAAAAAAACTAGAAAGATAAATCTAGAAAACGTATGTAAATCTGAAGGTGTACTTTGAACATTAAAAAAAAACTACATCCATTACGAGACTGACATCCTAAAGCACATGAATATTGGTTATTCTCAATGAATATAATCTACTATTGAATATAGTGTTAATTTGTTTACTAACTCGATCACCAAGGATAAAACTGTCATCTTCAAATCCAAGAAGAAATTATAAGCGATTATTAAACTTGAAATCAAAACATAATTAAGGCCTAATATATGTATATATTTCAATTTGAAATATAGAAATAAAAGAAGATTTACAGTTACCTATGATCACTGTTTGATTGGTTGTTTCGTATTAACATTAGTAAATAAAAAGTATGTTTGGTCAAATACAAATTACCCAGGTAACCTAATTCTATGGCCAAATGTACGGGTAGCTACAAAACTTATAGCTCAAATTGCATACGTACTAAGGGAAAAGAAAGGGCTTGCAAATTTTTTTTAAAATATATTTTCTATATTACATTCTTGAAAATTTAAATTCCGTTATTACCAGTTGTAATGTAATTGATTAGCCCCTGAAAAGTATGTGAAAGCATTGACAATAATATCGTCCTAATTTTATAAACGTATTTAATTTATTTAAATTATACAGTATATTAAATGGCGCTTAAAGCACTTCTTCTTCTAAGAAGGCAAAAGCCACTGAACAGTGACGTCACGCACGTGACATTAGTCAAGTCAGGTTGACAATAAATAAGGTTTTCAAATAATAACTTCCTCTTCTGGAAAGTTCCAATAGAGATTTTAAAATGTAGCTTGAGTCAGTTTCCGGCTCTCGAAGCTTCTAGTAGCACAGAGATGTTTTTGTCTTGTATTTTGTTTTTCTAAACTAAACCTTCTCAAAGCTTCCATGAGCAAGGGATATATACGAAGAATGGTGCAAAGTAAAGGCAGTTGGTGTCCAGAACTGACAGAACTCACTTGGGCACTTGGCGTCCAGCAACACCTGTCCGCGCTCATACAATAGGCCGCGTATATATTTCAACGACATGATCTATTTTCTCATTAAATAAACAGATTCAGAAATAAAAAATAATGTCAAAATAATAAGTGTTTATTAATTATAACTCTTTAATTGGCGCTCGATCACGGGGCTATAAATACCAATTATCTCACAACATCAAAAAACCGGACCGATTTAATTAGTGCTCGACCACGGGGCAATTACCAGCTAATTAAACGGTGTAACTTCAATCGACGCTCAACGCGCCGAACCAGAACACTTCAATTGGCGTCCATCGCGGTGCAGAAAAATACCAGATCACTTCAATTGACGCCCATCGCGGTAGAGTAATATTCCAGAACATCACAATTGGCGCACTACGTAGGGACCCGTAATTCCAGAACGTTTCACAGTTTATAATGTTTCAAAAGGTATCAAATATTTCTCACTGATAATATGATGTTTAGTTTTGTTATGATTGATTTTCTATCGAAATCTTATCACCAAAGATAATTAACGTTAACTTTAAATACAAAGAACGATCACAAAAGCGGTAACTTCACACGGAAAACGTTGGAAACCTTCACAGGGTTACAAATAAATTATAGTTGACAAGAAAATAGTTATTACTAGTTTTGAACTTGATTAAAATTAGGACTTTACGCATATGTACTAATTACACTAATGTGCTAGGGGTGAGGAAAGTTGAATTTTAGAGGTAGTATACCCCCATTTGCGTGGAGGAAACCATTTAGGAAAACCACCCTGAGTATATATTATTATTATTATTATTATTATTATTATTATTATTATTATTAGCACCGCGTCTTACTACCCGTTCGGGTTATACGCACCTGAGTATATACGACCGGTATTTGAACCCAGATCTCCCTGTCATTGGCAATATACTATTGCAAGAGTGATACTGTAGATCATTTGGCCACCAAAGTTGGTCATTAGGATATTTATTTTCTATAACTCAATTAAATCCGTAGAGTTCTAATTCTAACAATTAAGGAGGAAATAGGCAATAAGCTAATATGTTTTGAAGATTTTATTTGAAACATACGTCCAGTATAAAAATGCTACACGCTTACAAAAACTGGGGATATGTTTGTAACAAACATTTTCTTGGAATACATAACTCCAGATAGATTGTGTAACCGTGCATAGCTTTTCTATCTTGGAACATTATTATTTCAACTAGTTTTACGGGTTTGTTATAGTAACATAACCTTTACACTCTTGTGATGTGCATGAACTATGAAAGGCATTATAAATTAAATGAATGTTGTGATTTAATAATGAGTTTATGTTCAATACACACACGTTTATAAAGTTCACGAGAAGTTGTATAGCAAGGTGTCCGCAGAACACGGATATATGCAGTTGTATGATTTGCCAATTAATTAATTAATTTAATCCAACAACAGGTTGTTTGTAATGTTGCATTTAATTTTTTTATAGAAATCTAGCATGGTTGTGCGAATGACGAATGCCGAATGCCCGGATGGACTGAGGATGATTTTTCTTACACGAATTCCTACTCTTACAAGCAAATGTTGGTGCATTTTTCTGTCATTCTCAACGTTACCCACTTATTTTAGTTAAATGTAGATATACTGGTCGGGTAGAAAAACGTGGTTGGAAAAGTTAATCAAAAGTTTATAATATCTAAACAACATTGTTGTCATTGATGAAAAAGTAACTGTTATCCAAAGAATACTAAGGTGGTTTGGAAGGGGACGCGATAAAAAAAACGAGTATTTTTTATGTTTTATAGCAAAACCTTTTTTTTTTGTGTTCGAGAGAAATGCTGGCCTTATCTAACGTCCTCTTCCGCCTCACGTTGGGACACATTATTATAGTCAGATAAACAAAGGAAGAACCTTTTAGAGCATATCTAAAAGAACATTTTCATATAAATAAATGGCTAACTATACAACTTATATATATATATACTCTCAATTATTATTATTATAATTATTAATATTATTTGAATAAATTGATAAATCACACCTAGACACGAGAATTGAACCTGGTACCTTTGACTTAGCGCTCCAATGCTCTAACACTGAGCTATATAAATATTGACCCGTGCCCAAGGTCATTCTTCATTGATATTTTAAGGCAGAATCTGTGATGGACGTGTGTATACTAAGAGCTATCGTTGATACCACAGCTACCGTTGACTCGGATTTGGCTTTATGCTGCCAATAGTACAAATACATTGTAAACTTATTCTTTTATTATTACTGTCATAGTTTAAATGCGCATCAATACAACACATATAGTTCAATAGCGCTTTGAAAAACATAACCAGTAAAATCCCCATATGGGAGAATAAATATAAATAGCTCACCTAATGAGAATAGCAGATGATTTCACAAAATAAAATTAAAAACGAAGATAAAAATATACTAAACTTAAACAAAAATCTCAACATGGTACAATTAGTAAATGAGCGATCCTATAAGTGTGAGGCTCAAATAGAATTAAAAAAGATTAGCGGATAAAACGGAGTAAACAAATAACTCCATCCGCACTGCCATGTAAAAAGAAACGAAGGTTGCCATTAAAATCAACGTAATTTCACGTATTCATTCAATCATGTGACATGAAGCTGACACCTTAGGACGTATTTATTTCTCTCCTTAATAAATCATTGTGTTTAAAAAGAGGATGAACTTCAAAGTTTTACTTTTATTCCGATCGGTGTTGGCCAGTTTTTAAAATCTCCTTTAGATTAATTTTTAATCAAATTAAATGTAAAAATTAATTTCGTCTGCTGAAAATACTCTCTCAAGGTTTATTTGGTCACAATGAAAAAGGTATAGGTCAGGAATGATATTGACTATATAAATAAAAGAGTGTGTTATCTATCCGAGCTATCAACATGTTTCCACCAGCGGAATAGGGTTAGGACAGTTATAATTTGAGAAGATATGTACCAGAATTAGCGCCAAGGAAAGGAGAACAAGGAAAAGCCACTATAAATGCACAAAGCACGCGGATAATATCCGAGCCATGGCCTCTCTGTTACAGGAAATCCATACAAGAAGAGGTTGATGACTTAACCCACGTACCCATCAACGGGAGTATCCATAAAATGTCTAAACAAATGTTGTTTTTATTCCATTCTTTCGAATTTAATTTTCTTGCTAACCAAACTCTTGGTCACAAGTTCCAAATGAAAGGTTTTTTGTTTGTTTGTTTGTTTGCGATTTCTTTTGTGTCGAAATATTTTATTAGCCATGCTGATGGGTGTTGCGTAACTCTTGGCACCAACCTATCCAGGATAAGGTGAGGTCACCACGTAAGGAGGGGTTTGTACAATCCAATTTTCATAGGAATAACCTTCTTGTGCACCTATAAATGTTACTACAGTCCAATTGGCAAAGAATGGGTGTTTTACAAAGTACGAATATTTTTTGTGGTTAACATTGTTAACATTTTACTATGATGTTAGTGTTATTTTATAGTTATTGATAACATCCATCGTCCGACACATTAGCTCAGTCATTAGCGTGTCTGTCTACTGAGCTAGTAGGTCTAGGCTCGATTCCTGGCATGGCAGCAAAATTTATCATTGGTCAAATGTGGGTTTCCTCTTTTTCAGTGATGAATTAACAACCGGGGAGTTGGATGTTGTGTCGTTGATAGATTTAAATTAGTTTTAAGTAGTATGCTGATATAATCTGTCGGCTCAGAAAGTGCTCGTTAAATACCTCAAATAAATGAAAATGTAGAAACGATATTTATCAAAAGTGACAATTGCATATCACATGACCTTTCGAATGATTACGTGAAAGGAGATCTAGAAACTTTTCTTAATATCTTTCATTTCTATGAAAATTGGACTGATCCACTTCAGTGGCCGAATGGTCTCTCGTGCTAGTTAGACTGGCCGGCCATTGACGGAGAGATCGGGACTCAAATCCCTGTCAGGTCTACTGAGGGTGGTCGTTTCTTAAATTGTTTCTCACTCTCATTCCACTCAAACGTGGGTGGATTACCCCAAAATTCTTCCTTCCTCATCCCTACCCCAATTAAGTATTTTTCATATTCACACAAATCCTGAACAGGTAGTAAGACACGGTGATATTTTTTTTTACTGTAGATTTACTTCTTTCACGTTTGATAGATGGATAGCCTCTTGGGATAGTGATAAGCATTCCTGTCTACTCACCTAGAGGTCCTGGAATCAATTCTCGGCGATAAAATAGGTATTTTTTTCCCAAAGGGGATTGTTCCTATGGTGTCTATGGTCTGGTTAATAATCAGGCTTAAGTTATATTGTTTAAGACTTTTACTTGTACCACACAATCATCATCATTATCATCACAACCTCTCATCGGGTTGAATAAACAACAACTACGCGGTTTCTCAAACTCAAAAATCGGTAACATATCCGTACCGTTAGTAGAAGACCAGGAATGTCTAGCTGACAAACCTGGGTGCCATTCGCCTTAAAAAAAAACCTTTTCTAGATAATAATAAAATTTTTATCAATGTTGACCTAAAATAAAAAACGTTTGTAATTTCTGAAAGTTTCTTCCTACCAAAATCGTTCTATAATTGCTGGCTGGCGACTTAGCGAGACTCCTGTCCTGTTTATTGTACTGCACCTCTCTCGAACAACAAACGATGGAAGAAGGTGGGGAGGGAATGAGTTGCTTGCCTTGATTTCAAAGAAATGAGACGCAAACGTGGTAAACTGGTTAGTTTCTTTTGTTAGGAAATAATATTATAATGTACCTTTTCGAGCCGGATTAAGTGTCATTAATTTATTGTCAACGAAAGTTGTCAGGTTTCTTGTGTGTTTCATATCAGGCTTGTTTGTTTCTCTCTTTTTCTCTCTTTCTTACTCTTTTCTATCGAAAGTGAGTAAGCGTTTCATTCTGTTTTATTTTTTTAAGTTTCCTGTTCATATTTAAACATAAATATTCATGCTATTATAACACCATTTATGTTGGTGGGTGCGAGAATTGGTCGTTATTACACTTTCGCGATAGATAATCCTTGATCCGATGATTTTTGCCCGATCAGTTAAGTTGGGTTAAGAGTATCGCAATCTATTCCTGGCTTGACCTAAAAATGTGTCATTGGGGAAATTAGGGTTTTCCCCTTCATAAAGGGTAAATAAACGTTTAGGGAAAATAGGTGGTGTGTCTTTTCTAGAGTTGAGCTGGTTTGTAAGCATACCCCAATTAAATACGAAGGTAAGAAAAACTAAATCTTGACAAAACAGATTTTTTTATTTTTTACTCATAGCTAGAAATTATTATGATTGTGAGAATTTTTGGCCTTTATGTGTTGAACTCAATCCCCCCACTCCCACTTCCTTGCGTCTTTACTAACAGTTCAGTAGTTTTTGGCGCATCGCGTTACTGATCGGGAAGAATATGACATCTAGTTCAGTCGCCTGTAAGCAGACTATTAGCTGGTCTGGTGTCACAGATCGTCGCTCAGGGTACACCATAGGAGGTTGTCTACACATACCCGTGATGAGATGGTGTAATGATATGGAATACGGTGTTGTGAGCCAGTGGGAATCTTAAATCTATCGTAATCCTAATTTGCCAACCCCTTGTGAGCGGTGGGCAGATTCCCCTTTCGAGAAAAAAAAATACCAACGGTGCCAGTTGGGAATAGAACCAGGACCCCTAGATTAATAAGCAGGTGAACACCACGGTGCTTGATCCTGTTTAGGTTGTACACATATATGATAGTTACTCTAATGGTGTGGGGATTGTGATGGAAACACTTTAGAAGTAATTTATCCGCATTTGCGTGGAAGGTGAGTAGAAAACCAATTTTAGCAAAAACAACCTTAAGTAGATTTGACTGAGATTCAAATCCTGATATCCCCCGTATTCAGTAGGCCGGTCTAACGTGAGAGTGCCTTCTTAGACAATTTCGCCGCTGAAGAGGGCTTCCACAAATATGCTTTTCCATAATCCCTCTAGGCGAATGCTTACGTAAGTCTTAAACGTTGCCTTCATCTTGTTCTCTTAAGTTAAAAGGAAGATACTGGCACTAAAGTGGGCTGACACTTTAGCTCAGTTGGTAACGCGTACCATGTTTTATTCCAGGCACGGCTGAAAATTCAACCATTTTTTTAGGCCCTTATTGGAGCGTCCTCTTTCACAATAATGAATTAACGACTGGGGGACTGGGTGCTGTGTCTCCTTTCAAGTGAACTTACAGTCCCAAGTCAGAGAGGAATACATCTCTGTGGAGATTTATAAAAGTTACGTAAAATAATGTTCATGTATACGTTAATTCATGTGATCTGTGACGGTAACTTTTGGTAGTTGTTGAATGAGCATAGAGGCATTATATGATAAACTTTTTAAACGAAGAAAAAAGTTGTCATTAAATTCCAGGACACTCTTTATAGTGAAGCGTATCTGTTTTTACGTTGTGCGCCAATTGAAGTGTTATTGAATATTACTGCATACGTTGGGCGCTAATTATGATGTTTTGGACGTCTCTCTCCACGTCGATCGATGAATCCTGGATCTGGTTCGTCGCATTACCCTTAACTCACATTCCTTACACTCACAACTAAATGGTATTTTAGAAAAGAAAGGCTCCAGGAACTAAGGAGCGAAGAAAATATCAAGATTGTCTGAATCAAAGTTGCAAACCATAAAGATTCCTTGGTAAATCCACGAAGTAAGCAACACGGTTATAGCAAGTAAATTAATTTTTAAATGGAACGGACAAACACGAAATTAAAATATAAATCACCAAAGAAAACAAAAGAAAACCCCAATTTACAAGAAAAAAACATCTGCATCGGTGTCACATGGATTAAACGTCAATCCCCAGTTCGGGTTTTACAATTTATCGGAAATAAGGAGAAATAATGAGTGATTTTTGTTGTATATAAAGGCAATAACAAAGTTTATATATGTATATATATATATATATATATATATAGAGAGAGAGAGAGAGAGAGAGAGAGAGTTAGAAGGCATTTCAGTCGCTCTTACTGTCACAGATGATGCATCTTGTCGTACTGAGTCAATGACTATCATATTTAATAATCGTTTCCGTGATGAGACTCGTATACCTAATTCTACTGCCATTTATAAATATAACCTATCGATTTGATTGTGGATGACTCATGGACTTTAGTTTAATGCAGGGCCTACTGATTAGCAGCAGCCTAAGCCTTCTAATCACACAACATTATCTCTAAAGTTTCCTTTAAAGTTGCATAAGATCATTTTTCTGCAAACGTGATAAGCTCGTAATAATTATGATAACATAATATTTAAAAAAATAATAGCAACGCATTTTTTTTATTACTACTCGTTCGTGTTATATTCTTATGTACCAGCTACGCAAATGGTTTTATAGATCAGGAAGGCTATAATTATAGGAAGCGTACTCACATTTGCGAGTAGGGAGATTGGGAATTGGGCTAGGTCATACTTGTGATCTGGTCAACATAAAGAAAAACCTAATCTCACTATCCAGAACGTCTAGCTATGTTATTTATGTGTGAGACCCATAGTCGTTCACGTTTGCGACCAAATTGCTCTCACCTTGTATGGTCACCTGAATATAAAACCAGGCTTGTCGTTCTGGCGACCTGATAGCGGAGTTTTGGTCACAGTAACCAGGTCACAAGTACGGCTGTTGTCTTAGGAAAAGAAAACACCCTCAGAAACTTGGTTGGGATTTGAACATTATCCTCCCATTACCAGCAGACTAAAAGGAATTGGCTTGTGACCACCGATGAGGGTTTTAGTTAATTTTCTTACATACATTACTGTTTCAATCCTGTGGCTCGAGTCAGTTTTTTTATTTAAGTAATATATTTCCCAATACTGGCTTGCTAGGCCTGTCCTAGCTTCATCAAATAATTCGGCACCTAGCCAACAATTTAACGTTTAAGACACAAACATTCCTTATAGTTGTAATATATTAACATTCCTTATAGTTGTAATACATTTTCAAAGTTATTTTTACATTCTCATCGAGTAATGAAATAGTATTAAATAATGGTAACTTAAAACCTCATTTTAGTTGGAGGAACAGAAGAGAACATTAAAACATATTTATTTGTAGGCAACCTTGATAACATTTTACTATTAGTTCTATTTTATAGGTATTGATAATATCTATCGAAAGTGATACCTGCAGATAACACAACTTGATGTATGGATATATTAAAATTGTTTGAGTAACTTTAGTAACTAACTTCTACGTTTATTCCTACCAAAATCATACTACACATATCACTTATATTTTTATGCTATTATGGTAATTCCATACAATTTTTTTTTCACAAAAAAGGTATCCTACAAACGTACTATAAGTTTCTTTGGGTAGACCAACTGAATTTTTCTCCT
The DNA here is from genome assembly GCA_039000515.1 of Timema cristinae. NCBI lineage: Eukaryota > Metazoa > Arthropoda > Insecta > Phasmatodea > Timematidae > Timema > Timema cristinae. Next base: position 26,559,979 of record JBCFYV010000001.1, read on the forward strand.
CAAGTTGACTTCATCTGTAACGTTCTTTGCTTAGGAACTAATAGTTTTTACGGCTATTACCTGTCACTTACCCTCCAAGAACTGACACTTTATACGACGTAATTGATGAGACCGCTCAGTCATAATGACACCTTATGGTTGCAGAGAGACTAGGGGGGGGGGAGACAACACAATGGCCGCCCCGACCAACATGGCGGCACCACGCGAAGGGGTACGTTTCCTTGCACGTGGGTCTCTTCCCAAACAATGGTTCTACACAAGAGTTCTTTCTGTCACTCTCTCACACAACAGGTAGTGGAGACCATAAGTATATCCGAGCTTCCATTGACAACAATACTGCAGAGATTGTCCTTTCTTATGCTTGAGTCATTTGTATGCATATTTTAACACGACTATTTCCCACGCTCAGTCGTTCGTTATATATACATATCTATATATAGATATGCAGCATCCATTAGATTTCTGAAGATTTTTTTCCCCCATCCACATCTTTTTATTTATTTATTCATTCTATTGCGGTGTTTAATACCTAAAGAATGTGATGGGTGAAACTTATTCAGGGAAATAATCTTCGGTTTACCTCTGTTGTATTTACCAAAGGTTCTTTTTCTTCATATTCAACAATGAACAATGGATTTTAGAGGATCTATTGATCTTTAATTTACCATCAAATATAACTAATTTATTTAGAAAACTTTAAACAAAAGAGTTTTAAAACGAAATTTTTCAATTTGTAGTATTTTACATATTTTTGTAGTTTAGTTTTCATAGGAATAAATATAGCCTGTTCCATTTATTATCCACCTTTAACCAGGGGTACTTAAAGTGGGAGTGGAGGGAATGCGAGTTAAGGGCTGTATTTTTTCAGTTTTTATATAAAAACTTTTTTATAGCCAAAAGAAATAAAATATTTCTCCAATAGGAGTTTAATTTTCTTCACACGGTGATATCAACAGTTGTTGAATATCTATTGTAATGTAACTGACTTGCCACTGAAAAGTATGTGAAAGCTTTGACAATAATATCATCCTAGTTTTATAAACGTATCTTATTTCATTTAAATTATAATCTATTACATGGGGCTTAAAGCACTTCTTCTTCTAAGAAGGCAAAAGCCACTGATCAGTGACGTCACGCACGTGACATTAGTAAAGTCAAGTTGACAACATAAGATTTTTAAATAATAACTTCCTCTTTTGGAAGGTTCTAATAAAGATTTTAAAATGTAATTTGAGTCATTTTCCGGCTCTAGAACCTCCCAGTAAAACCGAGATGTTTTTGTCTTGTATTTTTTTTTCTAAACTAAACCTTCTCGAAGCTTCCATGAGCAATGGATATATATGAAGGATGGTGCAATGTAAGGACACTTGGCGTCCAGTACTGCTCACAACTCACTAGTCACAAGCACAGCTCCTGTCCGCGATCCCTTCAATAGGCCGCGTATATAGTTCGACGACATGATCTATTTTCTCTAGAAACAAACTGAGATTTAAAAATAAAAATATGTCAACATAAAAAGTATGTATTAATTATACAATAACTCTTTAATTGGCGCTCGATCACGGGGCTATAAATACCAATTAACTCACCACATCAAAATACCGGACCACTTTAATTATTTTCTAAATTCCCCTTGCTACCATAATTCTACTCTCTAAGTGTAGATCTACTGTTATTTAGCTACCTTATTTTTTTTACCCTCTCACTACATTTTAGGGCTATGCGCATATATATTATAGACCCATATAGTTCTAACTACGCGAACGTTGTAATAATGAGGAAGGTATAATTTAGAGTAAATACAATTAGAGGGAATGCAGGAAACAGCTGAAAAAAAAAACTATCACTACATCCGATTGGTATTCGAACTCTGATATCCCCGTCTTCGGTAAGCCAGCCTATTGTGAGACTGATGTCTTAGATCACGCAAACACTGAAGCAGGTTATTTACTCTTTATATTTGGTCATAGGCTAGATTAAATAATGCACACCTTGTTTTCTATTTTGTAACGGCGCTGCGCGTTATCATTTTGGCATTGTTTACGCTCAAATCTCAATGTATTTTAGATAATGTCACATCACTTATTCTTTTGTTATCTTAGTTTTATAAAAGGGAAATGTTTAAATATAAGTTGTGATAGCAGACTTATGGTTAGTTTTTTTTTCTATAATTGAACAAAACATTCATTTCGTTTATGTTATGTCTTTGTAGTTTATTTAATGATGAGTCATTTTTACTTAAGATTATGTTGTGCTAATATTTAAACAAAGCAAGATATGTATGAAATAACAATTATGATTGCGAAAGTTCACCCCCCACCCCGCCTTGGCCCGGCCCGGCCTCACCGTGAGATAGGTTTTTATATTGCAGTGGGAAATCAGTAGCTAAACAAAATAACAGCTATGTAATATAGATAAGTAATCTATTTTAATTTCTTGATATATATTTCTCCATCTAAGTTAAAAAGGTAATGAATAAGAAGGTCAATCAAGAAGGAATGTTCAAGCATTCACCTGAAAGGCGGATTGAAACCAAATGGAAAAAAAATTCAAACCACACATTCCCAGGATAGACTCGAAGTATAACATTTATAAGGCCTTCCCGGTAGGCCTGGCCAAGTTTTGAATATTAACCTCCTTGCAATCAAGCCTGTCACGTGTCTGACGTATTAGACCCTCGGCCACCAAAGCGGGTAGGTATCTACTAAACACATACCCCATCTACAGTAGGAATGTAGGTGACAGCTAACAGAAGGTTATTTATTGAAAACACTGGCTGAAAGTTAATAATGTCAACCTATTCGGAAATAATTGTTATATACTTAGTAATTTGGTATGCCACGTTTTAATAACTCTTTCACAGAGTACGGATGTGACGTACGTACGTTACAATTAAGGTGGAAGTGTAATTGACGCAAATTTTAATAAGTTGTTTCAGTTTATACAACAAAACTTTTTAATTTTTTGCCAAAATAAATAAAATGTTGCTCTTATAGCAACATAGTGTTTAATTAGTTCTTTTTTCTCATGATGATATCAACAGTTGTTGAATATCTGTCCTGGAATTTAAGAACAACTTTTCCTTTTATTTAAAAAATTTCTCATTTAATGCCTTGTTTTACTGGAACAATATTTGATTTATTTTTGTAAAAAAAAATAATGTTTTGATATAAAAACTGAAAAAAGATTGTCCTTAACTCTCGTACCATACATTCCCACCTTAAATGTATAATATATATTAAATGTGTGTGGCAACATCTACAAATACAATCTGACGTAATATACTGGTCGAGTAGACTAAGGCGTTAGATTTGTACTACTGTTGGTCATCGTTTATTTGGAAGTCGGGATTCGAATCTCAGCCTGTTGCCTTATGGGTGGTTTTATACATGGGATTTTCATTTCGAGATTCTTTATCGGCTAACCTATTTTCATCGGTTTTTTTCCATCCCCGTCCGCATTTTAATATACGTGCTGAATAAAAGCATTTAATTGCACTCATGGTTTAGGGAGATTATAAAGGAAGAATCTCAGAGTAAGTGTACCGTGTACCCACAGTTGTATGGAGGTAGAGGGAGAAACCATTAAGTGAAAACCACCCTCTGTGCGCCTTTCTAGGATTAGAACCCCGACCTACCCGCCGACCTTCGAGCTAGAATATATTATTCTGATATTTTATTAACGTTCCCACCTATTTGAGCTATTTTTTATACAAATGTTGGTGTATTTATTTTATCTTACCCTCCTTTTACCCACCACTCAGATTATGCAGCTATTAATCCCTTGTGTTAAATGTGTCAATTAGATAAAACTAGTTTGTTTCTTACACATGTGCTTAAATTATTTTCAATATGCTGAGGACGGGGAGATCGAGGTTCGAATCTCGGTTAGGTGAACTGGGGGTGTTTTTTCCTAAATGGTTTTCCACTCTCCCTCCACGCAAATGCGGGTTCGCTTCCTCTAATTCAACCTTCCCAATTCCTAATCCATTAGCTTAATTAGTACTTAAAGCGTATAACCCGAACGGGTAGTAAGACACGGTGCTAAATATTAATATTATTTTCAATACGTCTACCTCATTTATGACAATAAGTTATTCCATAAAGAACGTTTTTTATTAATTATTTATTAAAAGTCCCTTCGCTAATTTCTGTTCCTGTGGGAGTTTTTTATTTCTACGCAAACAGAATGTGCACTCATTTAGACAATAACTCGAAATTTTCTGGATATTTTTTTTTCAGTCATAAAGGAGGACCCGAGAGTGACAAAATAGGGAGACTAAAATAGATAAAATTTACGATGGGATTTATAAATGGGCCGTGATAACTCGAGCAGTAAATATGACTAACGTCGGTGCCGGAATGTTTTGAGAAATAAATATGACCTTTATCATCTGGTCTCGCCAGTTATAGAATATATAAAGGGTACTTTAGATCTTAGGGCAAAAAGAGGCTGCTCTTCAAATTGTTAAGCTTATTGACGTGTTTCCATAAAAAGATTCTAGTTGAATTGTGATCCTTGAAATTATTATATTGATAATGAGTTAAAATGTGTAAAATTATTTTGTTAGTCTTTAATCATAGTCTAAATAAAATAAACAATATTAGTGGAACAATATTCAAACGAAGGAATGAAAAAAGTTTATTTAAAAAAAAGACCCAAATGCATTAAACTAAGAAATAATCCATGTTAATAAACCGAACGGTCAGTGAGACGCGGCGTTAAAAAAATAAATGATTTAAAAGTCATATTCTGATATAATCAGTCGGTTCATAAAGTTCTCGTTAAATACATCAAATAATAAAGGTTATTCTAACTCTCAAATGTGTAAGCTCTTAAGAAAATTGGGGTATAGATATGCTGTACATTTTTAACTGTCTGTGCGTATAACCCGAACGGGTAGTAAGACGCGGTGCTAATAATAATAATAATTTAACTGTCTTGCAGACGTTCAGATCTAACGCAACAGTTCATTTTACGATGCCTTATTTCAAAATACGGTTTACGCCAAAATAAAGTTTAAAGATTCTAACATCCTTTTAGTTTGAGTTTTATTAATAGACGAAAATGTGAAATAAGCTAAATTTCAACAAATTTTAAGTATATTGGCTTATCAATGAGACAGGCTTGATGAAAAATGGCAATAGATCTAGATTTCTTTGCAATTATAAACAATTTTTATTGGCCCATAACATGAAATTTTAAGATACTTAAGCACCAGCAGTGAGTTTTGCTCTTTACCTTGAGATAAGAAGTTTTGTAGTTTTCTTTTCCCTCTTTTTTATTGACATTACAAATAATAGTTGTAGGTAAAGGGCGAAAGGAAGTATAATCTTAAACAGAAAAGGGAAATACTTCCGGAAAACGGCACATACTATTGTATTTTAAGCCTGGCAGCAATTGATAATTTCTCGATGACCGGGCGGCCGCCTTAATTCCTTGTCTCGCATAGTATTTTATCTGAATCGTAAGCTCACTTCGCAAGTCAGGCGCACTAACAGCTCACCTGATTTTACAGACATATAGCCTATAAAACAAATTACCTGAGATTGTAAGTAAGCGTGCACACGTGTCTAAGATAAATAGAGGACCATAACTTATCCGTAGAGAGATCTTGTTGTCTCGGCATCTAACAGCTAATAATTCCTTTCTCTCCCACATGTTCGCCATATGGATGTGTTGTAGAGGGTGTCTGTTACACCCTACTCCCCCTCTTCTCATCACACTTCGATACATTTGTTATTAATATGCAACCGGTGCGAGTAGGTGTCGTGTCTCTGAACAAAACCGATGAAATCTTTATGTATATGAGGTTTACCTATCATCGAGAAATACGAAACTAAAATTTTTTTTTTTTTTGCTACCCAAAATATTTATTTTTCTGTAGAGTATTTTTTTAGAACTAAAAATATACACGTTAATAATTTTTTTACAACCTTGAACTATAGATTCTCTAAAAAAAATTATCTTAAATAATAGGATTATTTCCGATATTATCATTCGATGGTTTCCTCATACCATTGATGGGTTTGATTCTCTCTACGTCAAAAAATAATTACCATTGGTGAAATTGGGATTTCTTCTTTCACAGTGATGAATTAAGGAAACTTTAGAAAACGGCTGCTTTCAGGGCAAACAATTATTTTCAGCAAAATAAAAAAAAATTGCTCCAGTACAAACATCGAGTTTAATTTTTGTCACATGTTTATATCAACAGTAATTGAGGAATATATGTCAAGAACATAGTGGCATTAGACGAGAAACTTTCTAAATGAAGAGAAAAAGTTGTCATTAGATTCTAGACACTCTTGAAAGATATTCAACAACTGTTGATATCACCAGGAGAAGAAAATTAAATTATATGTTTCTACTTTTTTTTTTTAATTTTTTTTTTTGCTCTAGAAAATGCAAAAAATGTTCTTAGCTAGTAATCCTCACAATCCTACCTTAACGGAAATCACCTTCAAGATACAAATAACTATTTGACTCGTTTTACGATAGTTTGTGGAATAGTTTAGTAACTACTCATATCGTGTTCCCGTGAATAAAGGTCAGGCTCATCTCGTTTGGTTTGCCGGTTATGTGTAGGTCGCGAATTGAATCCCGGCAGAGTGTACAAGTGGTAATGAGTCTTAAAGGTATTCCCACTCTCTTCTCTACATGCAAATGCTTGTACATTTCTTATCCCGTATATCTTCCTTACCCTTGTCCCATTAATATAATTAAAATCCAACATACTGAGCGGATAGTAATAGACGGTGGAAAAAACAAGGGTAAACTTAAGACCTTTTTATTTATCATCATAGATGAAAAATTTGCCGTGTTTAAGCTAAATATAATAATAACATGAAACTTTCTTTATCTACTTTAAATTGACTTATTAAAAAAACAAAAACAAGGTTAATAATTTTAATGGGTTTTTTTTATGAAAATTGAACCGTAACTCAACCATTATCAAATGTATTTTTTGTATTTTTCTTAGCGCTGCGTTTAACTACCCATCTAAGCTCTAACAAGTTACTTTCGTGTTAGATCAGACTGCCAAAGACGGTAAGATCAGGGTTAGATCTCGGTCGAATGCACTGAGGAAGATTCTTCCTAAATGGTTTTCCAATCTCCCTCCCACTTATGCTGGCGCATTTCCTCCCAATTGAGCTATCCAATTCCCAACCCATTAGTGTAACTAATACATAGGCGTATAACTCGAACGGTTAATAAGACGCGGTGCTAATAAAAATTAAATAAAAATACTAACTGTTAGATTTGTACGCATACGTACTGATGCCAATCTGTTAGGGGTACTAAAGGTTACATTTTGAGAAATTTTCCCCGCATTAGTGTGGAGGGAGAGTGGAAAATCATTTAGAAAGCAATATCTTAACTAATCACTACCTGGGTTTTAACCCCGAAATCCCCGTCATCGGCAGTCCAGTCTATTGCGAGAGTGACGCCTCAGACTGTGTGTTCACCAAAGCTGGTTTTCTGTATATTAAATATGATATTGATTAAGGACAGCTCACCGCAATCCCCTCTCTATCGGGTTCCTCTGTGTTCGATGTAAGCCGTGCGGGTTATATTTATAGGGCAGTGTCACACATGTGTTACCGCTCTTCAACCTCCAGATCTGACACATCTAGAGAGGTATTTAGAAGACGTGGTGGTCCCCTGTCATAATTTACACTGTGTAGTGTTATAATGAGGGGGTGGTGGTTCGGGTACGGTGATATTACCCACACATGGGCTTTTATTTTATATTTTTTTATATGTATCTTAATACTCGTCCGGGCTACATGCATCTAATTATACTAATGGATTGAGGATAATGAAGGTAGAATTTTGATTAGATGTAGTCATATTTGCGTGGAAGAGGAGTGTTAAACCATTTTTTTAAAAAACGCCCTCAGTACACTCGGCTGAGATACGAACCCTGACCCTGACCTGAACCAACTAGCAACAATCCAGGATTAATGAGATTGGTATTTAGTCCACATAATTACCGACGTGGGTATGGGCTATCAAATAGCCTAATCTATGGTTTATAAGGGTATCTTAGAAGAAGTGCACCCGCACTTAGAAGTGGAAGATATGTAAAAAAATCACCTCAACTCAGCAAACCTAGTTTGGATCCTTAAACTCCCTCTTCACTGGAAATCTCTTCATGTGTTTGAAACCCGGTTCAGTGGATGAATGGTCTAAGGCGTCACTCTCTCGTTGGACTGGCCTGCAGATTACGGAGAGATTGGGGTTCTAATCCCAGTTGGGTCTTATGAGGGTGGTTTTCCCTAAATGATTTCTTGTTCTACTTCCACACAAATAAGAATATATTACCTCTAAAATGCTTCCTTAATCATCCCTGACCTATTATAGTGATTTTCATATATGCTTATAACCTGACAAAGGGGTAAGACGCGGTGATAAAATAAGCGTATTTTAAACAAAACAACACCCGCCTCGGTGGCGTAGTTGGCTAACGCGCTTATCGTGTTGAGCTCGACTGCTGAGGACGGGGAGATCGAGGTTCGAATCTCAGTCGGGTGAACTGGGGGTGGTTTTTCCTAAATTGTTTTCCACTCTCTTTCCACGCAAATGTGGGTTCACTTCCTCTAATTTGACCTTCCCAATTCCTAATCCATTAGCGTAATTAGTACTTACTCGTAAATTGTATAACCCGAACGGGTAGTAAGACGCGGTGCTAATAATAATAATAATAATAATAATGTGGACGCATGGGATCATGATATGTAAACAAAATAATATTTAAAAAAAGAAAGAAAAAAAGGATGGAGAGTAAGTAACAGAACTTTGCTCTTGAGCATACTATAACAAGGGTGTGGTAGGGTCGAACATCCCTAGGGACCGAATGCCGTCCCTATCACGTGGTCTAAAACACCAGCTGCTGTGTCATTTCTCTAGCACGACCAGGAATGTTAGAGAGGAGGCAGGCAGACATACATAAATACTCACAGTATCAACTAAAAGAATAATGGCCATTTTTAAAGTGCTGTAACATAAGATATATGATGAATATCTTTCCCCTTAATCCTCCCTAAAAAAATACTAAATCATATTATATGTCAACATGGGAACGTGTGTTTAGGGTTAACTTATTGGTCCACCTTGTGTCTTAAAGGTAAAAAAATAAAATAAAGTAACGGTGTTAAGAAACAGTTGAGTTAAATTAATGTAGTTTGGTGATATGAATATATTTATTTTAATCTATGTCTAAAAATTACATAGACTAAACTTCTCAAAGACCCACTGAATGACTTGTGTATTAAATTTAGATGGTTATACTCATGGAAGGCATACAGTTTTCAAATTTTATATGCGTGTTTAAAACCACCCAAATAATTCTAGACACATTAAAAAATATATCTTCTGGATTAAAAAAAAATAAATTCTTAACTGAATATTTTCATTTAATTATCCATTTTTAGCACAAATGTCTTTCTATTATGTTCGGTTTTTACACGTATACGTACTAATTATAATTACGCTAATGGTTTTAGGGATGAGGAAGATAAAATTTATTTGGAGTGTACCCACAATTTCCTGGAGGGATAATGAAAAACATTTGAGGAAAAACCATTTTCAATACACCCTACCGAGATCCGAACCTTGATATCTCCGTCTTAGGCAGTCCAGTCCACTGACAGCATGACACCTTAGACTATACTGCCACCGAACTTATTTGGCTGCCTTCTGTTCTTAACTTGCAGTGTTCAATTCCATGCTAGATATTAAAATTTATCACATGCCTGCAGCAAGAACCGACTTATTGTGTCGAGGAAAAAATAATATTCCATATGTATATTTAGCACCCCATCTTACTAGCTGCTAAGTTTATACTCATACTAATTATTATAATGTGTTGGAATGGGGAAGGTTCTACTTAGACTTAGAGGAAATGTACCAGCATTTGCCTGGAAGGGAGGGGAAAACAATTTAGGGAAAATAACCCTCAGGACACCCGACTGGGATTCGAACCCCGATCTACCTCTCATCAGCAGTCTAGTCTATTGCTTGACGCCTTAGACCATGCGACCACTGAAGCAGGCTATTCAAAATATGTGTGGTCTATAAATCGTTTACTGAATTATTATACTAAAAAAACTTATTTTAACAGTAGGCCTATCCTGACACTTTAAATTGATACATGGTAACTTAGGTATCGGGTTTGACTCCTGGAATCATGAGTGGTGAGAATATTTTGTTTTTGTTCTAGAAACATATTCATTTATAGGTAATCTGATGGTTCAGAAAGTGGACATAAAACATACTTAAAAATTATACAAATAGTTATAGAAACAAAGAACAAAGTTTGTATTTGTTGTCATAATATTTACATAACATAGCGTACGATACATATAAATTAAGTTTTACCACATCTATTTGGTTTTCTGTTTTAAGATATACCAATCCTTTTTAAGTCACACGCGTAAACAGTTATTTCTTCGCAACAGATGAAGTGTCGGTTCGACCCACTTCGGTGACCACATGATCTAAGGTGTACTTCTCGTGCTAGTCTAGACAGAGATATTGAGGTTTGAATCCCGGTCAGTTGTACTTAGGATGGTTTTTCCCTCTCACCATATTTATACAAATGCGAGTACACTTCCTATAAATTCAACCTTCCTTATCCATTACTCATTAACGTAATTGATATATATGGTATAACCTGATCAGGTAGTAAAACGCGGTACTAAAAAAAAAAAACAAGTGGGTTTACAGAACGTTCGGTTTGGCCGTCGTCCGAAGCACCCACGCTCTACAGTAGCGCTCCCCCTCCCCCCCCTCCAATCCCCCTATATGTTCTTCTCCCCCGGCCAATGTTAGGCCTGAGGATTACCAACTCATCCTTGTGTAACCGTCAAGCAGGTCTTCAAGTGTTTGCTGTGAGCGTGTTTCATTACATCCACACCAAGACTTAATATCGCTATAAACACCCCCCTTTCTCCCTCTCACACCCTCCCCCCTTCCCATCAAGCGGCCATTATTAGCGCCCCCATTATACGTGTGTCCTCTATGGATATTGTGAAGGTTTTGAGCCGCAAACAGAAGCGACGCTCGAGGATTATATTTAAGGATTTATCGCGCAGTCGAGGATAGTGGCTTGTGTATGTGTGTATGTTTGTGTTTTTCTTTTATGAAAGAAGGTGTTTCCAGATGGTGGAGTCCATTTTCGCGTCTACGTGTGTGTCTAATGAGAGCTGTATAGTCACTGGCAGGTCTATGTTTGTTTCTAAGTTCAATTTTTTTTTTTTTACCTCGCGTCTCACTTCTAGTTCAAGTTATACGGATATGTATTAACAAAGCTAATATGTTATGGGTGATTAAGGTAGGATTAAAAATAAATGTGCTCGCATTTGGGTGGAAAGAGAGTGGATAAAACACTCTCAGCACTCTCTAAGAAGATTCAAAACCTGTCCTCACCATAACCGAGAAACCATAATTTTGAACATTTGCCTACCATCTCTGGTCTTAATTATTAAACGTTGGATCATTAAGATTCAGGTTTATCGATGCGTCAACGGAAGAGGGGTCTTTAATAGTGGGCCTTACAAAATATTAGAGAACGATAAAGCTTCGATGAAGCAGATTAAATCAAACTTAAAAACCTTAACATGAATTATATAATGCTCGAAAATAAAGCACATAACAGCTGAGGAAAGGGATAGAATGGCTAAGACAGAGAAAGAGGGAAATAAACTATGAACAATAAGCTGAGATAGCGATGAACATAATGAAAGCCGCAATCCGTCTCGTACTTATTGCTTATTACCTTCTTCCAATATATATTCCCTGTCTCACTTTGATCAGTAATTAATAATAATAATAATAATAATATTTAGCACCGCGTCTTACTACCCATTCGGGTTATACGCTTTAAGTACTAATTACGCTAATGGATTAGGAATTGGGAAGGTTGAATTAGAGGAAGTGAACCCGCATTTGCGTGGAGGTAGAGTGGAAAATCATTTAGGAAAAACCCACCCCAGTTCACCCGACCGAGATTCGAACCTCGAACTCCCGTCCTCAGCAGTCGAGCTCAACACGACTAGCACGTTAGCCAACTACGCCACCGAGGCGGTCTTTGATCAGTAATAAACGGGAGTTGAACCAGAACCTATGTAGAGAGAGCTGGTCATCGTCTATTATCTAAACACACTCGGACACAGCCATGGTGTGTGTGTGTGTGTGTGTGTGACGTGTATGGTAGGCTTTAGTGTGATATCGTGTGCTCTGTGCGCCAATGTATGGGCGAGACTTGTGTATTGTGTGCTAAGTCTACCTCTATGATATATTGTATCACACGTTCTCAAACAGTCCACTACAGAGAAAAAAAAAATTCAACCCTTATCTTCTTCGAGGCTTCTAATCACCTGACCCCCACCACCCCTAGATCCTCTCACAAAAGAGTAGACGTGGTCTAGAATTTGAAGGGGTAGGAGAGCAATATTCTCAGCTTTGCAGCGGTTTTCTCTTGCGGGTCTTTCAGTCGAGAGGACTAAGTCTTCTCTTGTGAAGAGGGTTGGAGGGTGGTGGGGGAGGAAGACGACAAAAGGCTGATGACACCTTACTCGCACAAATCCACTGTGCTAATATCTACTTGATGGAGACGATAAAAGGAACTCTTCCCTACCGTCAACCACTAACTATAGTGATATTACCTCGCCCTTTACCCCCCCCCCGTTTCACCCCCCACCCCCTTTTTTTTCCTTCTCCCACCTACACAAATTGCTTCGTGTTGTAAGAGTGGAGAGATATGAAGAGCGTGAGAGAGAGAAAGAAAAAAGGTGTTATCTTTTATGAAACTAGCTAATATCGGGTTATGAGCTCTTTTATCGAGGGGATGAAGGGCTGGGGGAAAGAGAGGGGGGGGCTCTGTTTCAAAAAAAAACTATCTAGAAACAAATTGCTATGCAGTAGTTGTAAGTAGATGTGTCACTTACCAAGCTTTTGAGGATATCTTATTAAGTGGTTTTATAATTTACAAAATTGTTTGAACAATTATGAACACTCTCCGTGAAAAATTTGTCCCGTCAGATTGATTTATAGCTCAAGTTTGATTTTAATTGGCCTGGTGTTAGGCCAACTTTAATTCCCAAAGAAGACAAAGTTCAAGGGTGAATAACATCTGCCTGTAATAAATATCTCTAATATTTACGTTATATATTTACATTAGATTTTAGCTCAGGAATATTTGTTATGCACAACGTCTTACTACCCGTCAAGCATCTCCGCATATTTACACTTATCGGTTATACAAGAGGATAGTAAAATTATAAAGAAAATGTACCCGCAATTTACGTCGCGTGATAGTGGGAAACCATTTAGAAAAAGACCCTCATTACACCCGACTGGGATTCGAGCCATGATCTCCTTATCACTGGTGATATGGACGTATTAGAGCATGCGATCACAGAAACGATTAAATCAGTAATTGACTATGTTTAGAACAATATTCCTAATTAAACAACAGTGTTGTAGATTCAGGAGCTTAATACGGCTAACAGGATAGACCATTGTTAATTTAATATGTCCCTTTGTGACCTGTTGGTCTAGAGGTAAGGTGTCAGACTTCTATGCTGGCGTCCGGGGTTCAATCCTCGATCCCAGCATAGATTTATCTGATTTCAAACCCTTCCTTCACCTCTGACAAGACGTGTATTAATCACAACTTGTGAATGTGAGGAATGCCAGGTCTCCACCGTGGTTCGGATTCCACGTTAAACTGTAGGTCCTCCATTTCATCTCACAATCACCCTACCATTACACTTTAGCGTAAGTGCGTGTAAACCGAACGGGTAGTATGACGTGGTGCTAATAATAATAATAATAATAATAATAAGTCCCTTGATATTATCTGGGGTCAAACCAGAGTCTAGCCACTTAGATAGTGGACATTCCTTTCCCTTGAATTGGGAGTGTAGGGGACAAGAGTTAAGGGCAGTATTTTTTGCACTTTTTACAGAATTTTTTTTTTTTAGTCAAATCAAATACAGTGTTGCCCCTTTAGAAACATAGAGTTTAATTTTCTTCACATGGGGACATCAACAGCTCTTGAATATTTTTCAAGAGTGTTCTGTAATTTAATGACCAATTTTTCTCTTCATTAAAAAGTCTGTCAACTAATGCTGCTCTTGACAGATATTCATCACTGTGGGAGGCGAGGGAAAAATAATTTATTGTTAAGTAATTATTATGTATTATTGAAGTGAAATAGCGGTAGTAATCGCAGCAGCCCCCGTTTCATAGACTAGCCTGCATAACAGTTACGTTTTGTAAGTTGCAGAGTGAGCTATATGCAGGCGTGCCCAAGATTTGACACTTGACATTAGGTACGAGGGTAGCTGTTTTTTTTTATCACTGTCCTGGTAAATTTTCCTGTATTACGGTTGTTTGAGGTTTAAGGAGGTGGAAGGGTAAGCAAGCTATGGTCCGTATTTTTTTAGCTATTTAAAAAACATTTTTTTTTTGGCTTAAATAAATAAAATAGTGCTTAAGGACGTTGACCACCTGTGACGTCACAGTAAATCAAGATAAGATTTTCCATGTAAATGTATTTACGTTTTATTCGGAGAGTTTGAAAGAAATAACATTGAAACGAAAACCGTTTATTTTTAAATAATTCTAAAATACAGTCTTACATTAATTTCTGGTATTGAAGTAGTTTTTTTTTGTAAACGTATCTTTTTCATTAATCGTCTACAACTCAGGATATTATTTGGTTTAGTCACGAAAATTGCCTGTGGGCATCTTACTGCCAGGATGAAGATTAAAAAAAGTCAGTGGACGCATAAGTTTATCTAGAACAGGAAAAAAGTAAAAGGGTAGTTTTAAAAAGCAGGTAAATGTTGTCTAGAAGCAAATAGTAGTGTGAGTGTGTGAACTCGTCAGAGGAAGAGGGAAAATATTATCACACCATTGGCAAGAGACCACATAGGGTGAACTACTGATTTTCTTCCTTCTCTCTCTAACTTGTGCATTGGCGTGTGTGTGAGTGCTTAGAGTACTTGAGTCAAGTTAAGATGCAACCCTCCTCGTCAAATAATTTCGAAATCACCAAGTAGGCAACGTAATTAATTAGATACTTTAATTTAATTTTAATTTAATTTTCTTCTCATAGCAATCTCAAACGTCCTTGAATATGTGCCATAGGCATTACGTCATATGACCATATTAACATTTCTAAAGGCTATCGTTAAGGACGTCCACGAAGAACAGGTAGAAGAAATATAAATAATGATATGCGAATCAAATACAACAATCAATGGTTCATAAGGAAACAGTCGCCATTTTCTAGACGTATCTTTTATATATATATCTGCAGCTTTACTACATTGTTTATGTTAAATGTATGTATGATTATGACTCCACTAGGGTAGGGGTGAAGAAGGAAATATTTTAAAGGTAGTCTACCCGCATTTGTATGGCATGAGAGTGTAAAACCTTTTAGGGAAAAAAAACACCCTCAGTAGACGCGACTGGGATTCGAACCCCGATCTTTCAGTCATTATTAGATCAGTTTAGCACAAGAGTGAAGCTTTCTTAGACCATTCAGGTAATGAAGCGGCTTCTAAGTGAATCGCATTTTAACTTATCTTCCTTTAATATAAATTCCTATCAAACCTAAGTAGTAAAATGCTATTAATATTTTAATTCAGTAAACTAAACTAAATCCAACTGTTAAAATGTTGATTGAGTTTTTTTTAAATATGGTTGTATTTCAATAATTTGTATTGAATAAAGTAATATACTTACTCATAATTCTACATGACATCACGTGCTTAAGGGTTTGGAGAGGGTGCTTGGTATTAAAAATACGATAAGGTATTTTAGTTTGTTAATAAATCTTAAGTTGAGCCAAACTGCCGAGGATGGGGAGATCGAGGTTCTAATCTCTGTCGGATGAACTGGAGGTTTTTTTTCCTAAATAGTTTTCCACTCTTCCTCCACGCAAAGGCGGATGCATTTCCTCTAAATTGAGCCTTCCTAATCCCCAACCCATTGGTATAATTAGTACTTAGGCATATGCCCCGAACATGTAGTAAGTCGAAGTGTTAAAAAAAATCTTAAGGATACAGAATTTACTGAGCATGTTATTACATTTTCTAAAAAGGTTTTATTTCGATGATTCTTATTGGACGAGATATTACATACCTCAATATAGGTATGAAGAACCATCTGGAAGACCTTTTTCCCACAAGAATCTTATTAAATAATATTAGAATGTGAAAGGCTTTCTAGGGCGTTCTTTCTATCAAAATCTAGCTATTATACCTACTTTCCCAATAATTGACAAATAACCACAAGATCAATTATCTTAATTTATATCATAAGTTGGTTAATGACACTTAAGGATAAGAAGTATTCAGGCGAGGCTTAACGCCTCCACGATCTTGGTCGTGGCTGAGGTCAACTTGTTATATTTGTATTTCTCCTTAATCAGCGGTAACGGTAGAAAGCGATCGAAGGCAGAAGAGACACGTTGATTCAAGGATTAGTCCCCCGACCAAGATATAACAGCCGGGTAATAGAAGATGACACCGCCTCACACGGCGGAGAGGAGAACCAAACAAATTAAGTTTCTATCCATCCTGCAGATATTTCTTTTTCCTCACATGGAGCATACACAAGAAAATGAAAGGTCGTCCATACAAACTTTCCTAGTTTTTTATTTTGTAATAGTAGTAGTACTACTTTTCTTTTTATATATATCTATAGGTGTGACTAGGTCTTTCGTCGCCTTTTATGAGAAAAGAAAAACTTCAATTGAGATTTTTTTATATATAGCTTTCTTTCCTTCTTATTTTTTTTTTACTAATATTCTTTTCTTCTTTCTTTTCATATCGTCTTCTTTCTGAGTCTATATAAGTCTTTTCCTTTTCGATTTTTTTTTTAAATACAAATTTTCCTTTTTTCAGTGGTAATATCCACTCGTATTCTGCAAGCTCGTATTATTAACGCGGAAAGATTCGTGGTAACGTTAGTTATTATTTGGTTTGAAAGATTTAATTTGTTATTTCTTTGGTTGGTCTGCCACTCGTAAACGTCTACATTTTCAACACGTTCATTTAAAAAAATTAAAAATTATCACAAATATTTCTATAGTTTGAATAAATTAACCCTCCTTCACCTCTGACAAGACGTGTATTAATCAAAACTTGTGAATGTGGGGAATGCCAGGCCTCCACCGTGGTTCGGATTCCACGTTAAACTGTAGGTCCTCCATTTCATCTCACAATCACCCTACCATTGCACATTAGCGTAAGTGTGTATAACCCGAACGGGTAGTAAGACGCGGTGCTAATAATAATAATAATAATTGAATTAATTGATAAATAGTAATACGACGCATTATCTCAGTCAGTAGCCTGTTTGTCTACCAATCTAAGGTCCTTAGTTCGATTCATGGGATGGTGACATGTGGATTTAATCTTTAAATGTGGTGCTGGGAGTTGTGCTTGTTATAGATAAACGTTAGTTTATAAGTCGTATACTGATATAATCAATCTGTTCAGAAAATGCACGTTAAATACCTCAAATAAGTGAAACAATTATAAAGAGTATCTCCATCAAACCCGGGTAGTATCAAAGTAAAGTAGTTCATTAATTTTTGGCCCGTTACTAAGATACTAACTATACCCCAACTACGGTAGTAGCGGTTGTGACATCTAGCAAAAGTTTCTTTATTTATAGCAATGGCTGAAAGTAACTAATGTCAAAACTATTATGAAATAATAATTATGATCTTATTAATAATATATATTATCAATAATTATTTCTGAATATGTTAACATTAGTGACTTTCAGTCAATGTTTGCAATAAAGAACTTTCTGCTAGTTGTCACCATCTCTCCTGCCGTAGATGTCCTATACAATGGTATGTATTGCATTTTTACTCTTAGCTACAATTGTTGTCACGGCGTCTTAGTACCCTTACAGGCTGTACCGTGTGCACGTGTATATAATTACCCTAATGGGGTAGGGATGAATAAGTTGGAGTTTTAGAGAAAATGTACCCGCATTTGTGTTTGGAGATTGTGGGGTAACCATATAAGAAACCCTTGTTGCATTTCATAACTGGTGGCAATCTTATAGGCCACGTAAGATAATTTTTAAACAAATAGTTTTACCCGGTAGTAAACATTTTGTTAGCCACACGAATAGTCGTGTGGTCCAGGTTGCTATGATCGCAACGCACTGGGTCACCGTTAATAGGGATAGGGAATAATGGGTTTGAGACCTAGGATTGTTTTATAATTATTATTTACTCTATAGTTTCTATCCCCTCTTCCCACTATTGCTGGTGCATTTTCTTTAAACTACTTTCCACTTCCTAACATTTGGATAAAGTTAATAGCCCTTGGGTAAAACGTATTAATACACGATTTCCACGTAATATATGTGGAAAAACTGGGAGGATACAAGGAATTTCACAAAAAAAAAACTGGAATTTTTGTGAATTTGGAACATTAAACTTCACGATTTAAATAGCTATAGCCTACATTTACATAGAAGAAAATGTTAATTGAAGAATTCTAAGTATATTTATTCCAACACAAGTCATGGCCTCCCTCTGAAAAATTAGGATAAGAATAAGTACTGCATAAATTTCAAGAAAAAAACCATCCTTTTATAAACACATGACATCCTTTCACAATAGTAAATTTTATAAAAATGAAATTCAATTACATTCATTACTTTCTATACTCTCTGGGAAAATAGGAATGGTTTCTGTAAAACCTGGAAAACAAACCTTATTTAAAGAATATAGTATATAAAGAATATAATAATATAAAAATTGAACATTTGTTTGAGATTCTACGAAATTAGTTAAGAAAGAGTAATTTCTCATTTTAATCTATCCTATATCACGTGTTTAAAGTATATTGTAAATATATTGGCTAAGATTATTGTTGACTATATGCCTTGTTGATGTAAAAAATACTCCAAACAAGGGCACAACAAACTTGAAATTCAAGGTGTTCTTGAAGGTCTTAATGAATGCAAAAAAATATATTTTCTAAACGCCGTCTTGTAAAATATATATATTTATTGTACAGCATATAAACCTGTTTACAAGGAAATATCTAACATAAATATGTAAATCTTTTCCCATACATTACACACATTCTACGTAATATTTAAACGGTTAAAGCTTGAAAAGAAGATTACATTAATTGCTATTTCACACAATTAATCCGGAATGAGGCATTTACTTAGAAACCTTAATCATGCAGTCTATAGACTTGCAAATACACAAATATTTATGCATTTAAAAATGGTTTACGTGGAGAAATCGACCGCCTCCAAGGTATAGTGGTCAGAGTTTCTGACTACAGTAGAGAGGTCAAGGGTTTGATCCCCAGCTTTTCAAGACTTTGTGACACGAGCCCAAGGACCTCCTTAGAATACCGTCCCATGTTTAGTCATTATCATTTTTTCTGGCTGGACTATGACTCCCCCGACATCACGCGGTTTGCACAGGATCATGTAATCATGTGAAAATAAAACATTGATATTTATTCAGGCCAATTATATATTTTTTTAGGCCTCTGTTGTTGGTTCCGCCCTAACAGAGTTCGTTATCTCAATGTTCTTTGGGGCGTGGAATATCAAAAGTTCAATTAAGGTAGAGATATATAAAAGACCCGATCTAGGAACGGCGCGGTTGGTCGTCGCCTTTTAGAGGGGTACTCATTGTTCGAGCGTGGTCTTTCCGTCCTGTCACCCTGCAACCTCACCAAGTTATCATATGTAAGTACCACACCACTAACTTTAATACATTGTTAACATCATTATGTAATTCTTTTTTTGTCTTGAATATACTGTAATACACATTGTTCCACTGACATCTTTTGACGCCCGCCTTGTCCCAACTCCCATCAGGATCGGATCCAACTAGTGTGGAACCCATGATATGCCTCGTGGATTAACCACGCTACCGTCTTCCGTACTAGTTGGACGCATACGCAAGGGTCGTATGACAAATGGTGGCAGCGGTGGGATTCTGTGGGATGTGATGGAATTTTGTGGGATTTGGACTCGGCAGGTGGGATGGATCTTGTGGGACTTGGAGACATAAAGTTTGGAGTGCCAATACAGGGATGGTGGGTCAACAATACATCGAGGAACAGGAACGTGTGGTGGCTAGGAATTCACAATGAGGACCCGCAACTTGAAATTGATAGTTTAATTAACAGGAAACGGGGAATAAGACTTGACTGACTTCCAAACAGGACGAGACTAAGCAATCATTCCATACTCGGGCCCCGTCATAAGCTACCCTCAGGCCTATTAAAGTAACAATTTATGGATTAAGGGGGAGGCTGATAAGAAGCTAAATGCCACGAGTCAATAGGGCCACGTCCCCCGAACTGGTCATGGCCGACCCGGTAGTGGTTCCCTCCATTTTAGCACCTAGCCCCGAATTTGCTCAGTGGATGATTTACATTGAACCTTTTGGTGATGAGGTAGGGCAGAATATCAGTACTTACCTTGAGTCGATCGAACAGGTGGGTCAGCTAGGTAAATGGTCGAATGAAGATAAAATAAGGGTCGCCAAATTTAGATTAAAGGGAGAAGCTTTAAACTATGTGCATACCAACGAAAGAATAAAAGCCATCCAAGAATGGGAAGAGTTCCGAACCGCTCTCAGGGATGCTTTTAGGCGGATCGAGCCAAAGATTCATGCTGTTTACCGACTGTCCAATTGTGCCCAGAAGCACGGCGAGACCATTAGAGGTTACGCAACCCGACTGAGACTTGTGGGCAGAGGTACCGTTGAACTGGACCCCGAGAACCCCGAGGAAAATAGAGTCAGGACTAAGGTACTAGAGGAGAGTTTACTTGCTCAGTTCCTAAAGGGGATGAGAACTTCACTACAAAGATTTGTGTTATCTAAGGCCCCCACCAATTTTGAGGAAGCTATTAATATGGCAGAGGCGGAAGAAAGAAATGAGCTCATGGTTGGGAAGACCTCCCAAACCATGGCTTTGGGCCACGAACCCCAGCAGCCTGCCTCGCTCCAGTTGAAACGAGATAAGATAAGGATGAACGATAAGTGTTATACTTGTAACAAAACAGGCCATTTTGCACGTGAATGTAGGCAACCAGTGCGAAACCATAGGAACCACCCACCCTGAGAACGTGTTTTAGATGCAACAAGACCGGTCACGTACAAACACAGTGCAAGGTCCCAGTCTGCTACAACTGTAACCGAGTAGGTCACAGAAGCACGGAATGTCGCGCAGGACAATTTAGGCACCTGCCTTTAAACGCGCCCCGCCCCCCTTTCGTTCCCCAGGCAAGGGAGGCAAGTTCCTCGCAAGAAAGCCGTTAGTCCATAGTTTGCAGTTGGGTCCTAGCATAAACATAAAATGTTCTGTTGGGAACAAGCCTTGTAGGATGTTTATTGATTCAGGCTCAACCGTGACGCTTGTTAAGAGGAGTTTTGTACATGGGGTAAAAACTAGATTAGAACCAGCTCCAAATAACTTTAGATTATTTACAGTTACTGGAGATGAGCTGATGATTGAGGGAATGGCATGGATAACTTTCAATATTTTGAACTATCACTACCCCTTTTATTGTGCCGTGTGTGGTGATAATGCTGCTTTTGACACAGAGGTGCTAATAGGGAGCGATTTTATGGTCAAATATGGTGTTGATGTGTGTGTGAGTCAGAAACTTATTAGAGTAGGAGATATTGAGGTCCCCTATGCAGAGAGGTCTAGAGGACCGGCGTTGGGAATAGTAATAGGAGAAAAGTATAGATTGGGAGATGCCAGCTCCCGAGCTCGAAATGGCGGCCCCTCTCAGAGAAATCCGTTGGCACATGAGCCCCTGTTGGGTGTAAATGGGACTGATCACCCCCTTTCTGCCCAACAAATGAGACGCAGTGAGTCAACTGGAAAACTGAGACAAAGAGATAGCAATGTTCGTACTGCAGACGAATTTTGTCCTTCTCCTGCGCCCCAGATTAAAGCTGCTCGAGACAAGGGTGGACGCACCCGGGATACACCAGCCCAATTAAACGATATTCTCCTTTGCACCAGGAAGGCTATGACTATTCAGCCCCAAACGATTAGTTTTGGTTTTGTAGGACTAGGTGACACGGAGCTCAGTACTGGCCAAGGCCTGCTAGAACCGGTCGACCTACCATTCCCAGATGTTGAGATTAGCAGTGCTGTATTTGATTTAACTCGAGATAAGTGTGTGCCCGTGCAGATTGTTAATAGGAGCAATGAACAAATTAAGTTGTCCCGAGGGATTGCCCTGGGAAAAATAGAGTCTGTATATAAGTTCCGAGAGTCGCCCCTCCCCGCTGAAGATGAAGATAAATTGGTTGGGCTAGCACTAGACTACCCCCTTATTAAGGAGACCCAGAGTGGATTGGTAAGGCAGGTTAACGCTGGTTCGAGGGAACCAAGCACAAAGGAATCATCTAGAGGAGTAGAGGAGGACATGATAACTAGCCCTATAGATGTAAAAGAGGAGATGACTTATTTCGATTTTGTAGAAAATGCTTGTGAGAGATCAGAACTAGCAAGTTTATTATCCCTTGATCACCTAGGCCCAGAGGAACGCGCTCAGTTAGTACGACTCATAGATTCATATCATGATGTTTTCTTAACCAAGGGTCGAAGATTAGGTTGCACTGATAAGGTGGAGCACTATATTGACACGGGTGATGCGCGCCCTATTTACAGACCCCCTTATCGCGTTCCTCACAGTCAAAGACCCGTACTCCAGGAACAAATCAATATAATGTTATCTGAGGACGTGATTGAACCTTCAAATTCCCCGTGGTCGGCTCCTTTAATTTTGGTGGCGCAAAGAAAGACCGACGGTGCTATTAAGTATAGGCCTTGTGTTGACTATAGGGCCTTGAATTCCGTAACCAAAAGAGACGTTTTTCCCTTGCCTAATATTCATGAAACCTTCGATATGTTAGGTGGGTCCCAATATTTTAGTATTATTGATATAGCTAGTGGATATTGGAATGTACCCGTTGCCCTTAAGGATAGGGAAAAAACAGCCTTCTCAACACCAGACCATCATTATCAGTTTCGAAGATTAGCGTTTGGGCTCGTCAACGCACCTAGTACATTTTGCAGGCTCATGACTAATACTTTGACTGGCTTGATAGGAAAAATTTGTTTCTGTTATTTAGATGACGTAATAATATTTTCACAAACCAAGAGTGAGCACCTTCAGCGTTTAGAACAGGTATTAGAAAGGCTAAGGGAAGCCAAACTGACTATTAGGCCCGATAAGTGTAGATTTCTGTTACAAAAGGTGAGATATTTAGGATATGTTGTCACACCAGCGGGGATCGAACCTGACGATTCCAAGGTTGAAGCAATAAAGAAGTACCCCCGTCCAAGAACTGCGAAGGAAATACGTCAGTTCCTAGGACTAGTAGGATTTTACCGGCGCTTCATCCCAAATTATTCTAAGCTGGCTAAGCCACTTACTTCCTTAACGAAGAACGAAGCAAAATTTGTTTGGAAGGACGAGGAAGAAAACTCTTTTGAAACCTTGAGACAGAGTCTTTGTTCAAAACCGGTTCTGAGATACCCTGACTTTAATGAACCCTTTATTGTCACGTGTGACAGTTCAGGGACCGCCATAGGTGGCGTGTTGTCACAGAAAGTTCAAGGCAAGGAACACCCTATATATTTTTTTTCGCGCCAGTTGAACAAAGCGGAGATAAATTACTCCACTACTGAACGGGAGTGTTTGGCCGTTGTGTTTGCTGTCAAGAAACTGAGATGTTATCTGTATGGTCGTAAGTTCAAGATTGTGACCGACCACCGGCCTTTAAGGTGGCTCTTATCTCTGAGGGACCCTAGTTCACGCCTCGCTCGGTGGGCTTTGTTGCTTTCGGAACACGACTTTGAGATTGAGCACTCTCCAGGTCGATCTATAAGTCAAGCCGATGCGCTTTCCAGAATACCTGTTCACTCCTTGACCCCTGGCTATGAACCTGTCTGGGATCGAGCACACATACGAGAAGAACAGCGCAAGGACCCTAAACTAACAAATGTCATACGTGTAGCTGAACAGGGAAATAACGGAGGTGACTTTTACTTAGATCAGGAAGGTCTTCTTTACAAACAAAGGAAACCAAATGAGCGAAGAGACCGCCTTGTAGTCCCTGCCTCCATGACTTTTAAGGTTATGAGTACATATCACGATCTCCCCTTTTCAGGCCATCAGGGCGTTGCAAGGACCTATGATCTTGTTCGATCTATGTTCCATTGGGATTGCATGTACAGGGACATAAAACGGTTCTGTCAGGTGTGTGAATCTTGTAATTTAAGAAAAAATCCACCTAATTTGAAACCGGCCCCCTTACAAAGATTTCAAGGCGTTAACGTCCCCTTTCAGCGGGTCAGCATGGATGTGGTAGGCCCCTTAACCCCCACAACAAAAGGAAACCGGTACATACTTACCTTTCAGGATGCCTTCAGCAAGTATCCCGAAGCAATTTGTTTACCTGATCAAAAGGCTGAAACTATAGCTAGGGCTTTTGTGACTGAAATCGTTGCTAGGCACGGGGTTCCCCGACAATTACTCACAGATCAGGGGAGCAATTTCACGTCCAAATTAATGAAAGAAGTTTGTTCACTTTTAGGGATACGTAAATTACAGACCACCCCTTATCACCCAGCGTGCAATGGATTAGTGGAGAGAAGTCATCAAACTTTTATAGGCATGATATCACATTTTGTTGCTGCTGACCAGAAAGACTGGGATGATTTTGTCCCCTTTGCGTTGCTCGCCTATAGGAGTACTCCACACAGTGCTACAGGAGAGAGTCCCTTTTTCCTTGTACATGGTCGAGACATTGAGTTACCCTTTGATGATATTGTGGCCCCTCTGAAAATTGATTACTCATTAGGTGAGAGTTATGCAACTGAGGTGAGACTCAGACTACAGGCCGCTTTCAAGAAAGCACAGGAACAGTTAGCCAAGTCCGCTGACCAAAGAGAAATGCAATTCAATAAAAGGTCTCGGGAAGTTAAGATACAATTAGGAGATAAAGTTTACCTCCGCAACCATGTTGTCCCGAGAGGGTTAAATAAGAAGTTTGTCGCCAAGTGGACTGGACCATATAGAGTAGTTGAGCAACTTGGTCCCGTTACATTCAATATTAGGGAGATCTATGGAAAAAGGACACAGATTGTTCATGCGAATAGACTAAAAGTCCAGCGAGGTCATGACGTAGCTCGGACAGGGCAGTATGATGCCGACCCTGCAGGCACGAGAGATCCTCAGGCACAGGGCAGAACCCCTTCTAATATTGCTGACTCAGTCCCTGACCATTGGTACCCCGACTTTCAATCAGAACCCCGACCACCACCCCCCCAAGTGCGACAAGTAGAAGACCAAGGAACCCCTTCTATGAATCCAGAGCCGCCAACACCCCCTCCCCGGTATGCTTTGAGAAGCCGAGGACCAGTCCAGAACATTCCTTGGGTTTTGTCTGAGAGAGAGATGAGACAGAAACCTCCTGTCTAATACAGAAAGAAGCTTGAGTTAAGGAATAGGCTGACGATGTGAATATTATTGCCCAGAACCATGGAGCCCCATGTTAGCTGCGCTATTTAGTGTTACAGAACCGTGATCATGGAGACATGGCTGCGCAAGATCTTGATTGTCGGCGTTTCCTGTTTCTTCACTGCATCAACCCAGGAACCAACTTTGGACAAAGGGATCGTTTTCGTCGGCAAGGGTAATGTACTCCTCACCAGTGATTTTTGGCATTTGGTAATGGACCTAGATATAGGGTACTATGAGAACACCGTCGCCACATTTGCTGGGTACTTATCTAACGTGGAGATGTCAAGTAAGGACCCTAGTAATGATCCGGATAGATGGGTCCACAGCATTATAGGGAGAGAATTGGATGTGTTGACTAGGGAAACTCAGAAGACCCTGACGTTGGTTAAAGGACTTCGCAGGACACTCCAATCTCCTAACAGGTCCACCCGAGGTTTAGTTAATGTAGGCGGAACCATTTTGAAGTATCTTTTTGGAACGTTAGAAAGCAAGGATCTAAGGACAATCAATCGAAAATTGCATAGGTTGGAAGGACAAAATGTGGGAGAATTCTAGGGTCAGTCGCGGAGACCTTTTCAGCAACCACCCCGCTTCCCCGACCTATACGTCGTCTGAGAGTCAATGTGACGTATGAATAAACCTGATGGTTGCCCCGTCCTAATAATTGTTACGGTTTCATTGCACATTTCATCATTTGTGTCCAAATAATTTTGTGAAAATGTTAATCACAGAAGGTCCTGGAATACTTTGCGGTGTCATCACTAACGGAAATAAAGAAGGCCGCCCGAGCGCTCCATGATGGAAATGAGGATCAACCCCGGAGCTCCAAGATCGAAAGGGATCAGGTTTGACACCCCTCACGATGACTTGTGACCCAGGTAACTCTGTATTGTTCCCTACTTTAATTACTGATTAATTGTCAACTAGCCGTCTAGTTAGCCAAGGATATAATGTTGTTCTCCTTACTGAAAAACAGTTCTTTACTTTAAATTGATTAAGAGGGAGGCTAACCAGACACACCCCGTTGTTTAAATGGATGCCGAAACGCTTCATACATTTCTGTATGTTTCTTATTGGGCTAAGAGATGTGTATCTTGAGCCAATAGCAGGTTCTTATATTCAGACCAAGGTTACATTGTAAGAATAATTTCAGATATTGTGTAGAATAAATGTGGTGGAAGGATTAAGGCCGAACGCTAAACGAGCAACCCCAACTTATAGCTGAAGAAAATAAGAGTAAATTAATCATGTAACTATGAAGGAGTTGTAACGTAATTAAAGTAATGAATATCATCAGTGTATATATATATATGTATATGTAAACCAAGATGTATCTAGCTTTGTGTGGAAACTGAAGCAGAAATGATAAATTGTTTTATTATCCTTATTATTAATAACCAATGTGAGTATGATAACATATGATGTAGAGGTTGATTGCTATCCACGTATAAAGGTGTAGATCGTATGATCATTAGTGTAATAAACTTAAGGTTGCAACCTAGAATAAATACAATCTTACTGTTGTGTTAACGATATATTGTAAATAAAGAAATATTATGTTGTTGTTGTTGAAACTGACATCTGCCCGATACGATTGTAGTCTCAACAATCCAGAAAGGAGTTTGTTCTTGCTCCATTCAGTCTCTGCAAATGTTTGAGTTTGGACGGCTGTGCTGTTTTGTTGAGCAAGGCCTTGTGGGCAGGTCATCGGGTCAACGCAAAACGTGTTGTTGTCATGTAATAGACAGGTGTTCTGTATAAAATGCTAGAGATGTTAGGATAAAAAAAAAAAAAAAAAAAAAAAAAAAAAAAAAAAAAAAAAAAACACTTGTTATATATACATATTAAGTTTGTAAGCCCCCCCCCCCTTTTCTTCAGGCGTGCACTCACTCCTGAAACCATGGACGGTAAATTGAAACCGAAGTTAGTATTGTTTCAATTTTATTTATAGAGATAGACCAGCACCTGGATGAGAGTCACGCGACCAGCCTGCACCAGTCTGGGGAGAGCCGAACCTGACCTGTCATTGATGGAATGGCGCACCCTATAACCTTGCTGAGGTGACCCGATTTTGAGAAGGACGTAACCCTGGAGGAATAGTCAATGGGACAAATGATTGTAGACCCATCTATACTAAGGGTCATGCTGTAAGAAGATCGCACGACCAATATTTCGTCGCCAGATTTCCGAACGGTGTCCCCACGGTTTGACCGCCCAATGTGTCGGTTTGGGAGTGTGACTGTATAAATGATATTGGCCTCTCCATGAACTGTGTTGCAGTGAGCTAGGTACGCGCGCAAAACTTTTATGCTTGTCTCCATCCGGGTATTTCAATCTCTATATAATCAAAAGGACCGCATCAGTGTGTAATGAACTAAAGATCTTGAATGACATTGTTGTTAGTAGGATTTGTACCAGGAACTATGAGTGCTATTGAGTTTTAAAAAGACAACATGTGTACATTGTGAAAAAAAAAAGTGATCTAATTGTGTAAAGAACACCTGAATTTATAATCTATATTAGTACTAATGGAATTGGTAGTGACATCACATGACCTTTCCCTGAGAGGAGATTTCTTTCAATATTGTATGGATTTTTTGATCTTTGCTTTAAATTTCCTGGATAAAATTGTCTGTAAACTTAGTTCTCCAAATTAATTCATGTCTTTGAGAGCAATCTCCTGGGTAGTTAGTTTGTGAGTGATGATGATTGTCTTGTGTATAGAATTATGATTTGTGATGCAATGTTAACTCCCAAAAGATATTCTTGTTTTCTTAGCTAGGAAACGCAACTTTTATATTGTTATCAAAATGTTGTGCCAACAATGATATAACATAACGCGTTTATCCAACAAGACCAGATAACAGTAAAAATATATATTATTTCTGGATTTTACGTGTTCTCAGAATTTTAATGTTGTAGAATTTATACTATTATATGAAATATTGTGAGTCTATTTGAACAAATTCTGAAAGTTACAGATGAATTAGTTTAAATCGCATTTTATTACAGTCCAATAAAGATTAAAAGGCAGTGCTCTAATTTGTTATCATGAACCACTGATTTAATACATCGGACTTGAGTGATATCAACCCACCGGATATCATATATGTTGTTCCCTTGTATAAAATCTTGGGCTGACTAACCTTGTTCATGTATAATGTAAACAGACAAACTATATTGACAGTAATGACCTGTTCAAATATTAGATAAGATACATTTACTATGAGTATGCTACTGCTTATACAAGGACCCGTAAATAAGCTGATAGATGGTGTCTCAAGACCAAAAGACTGTTGTATTAATTTGAAAAAAAAAAAAGAAAAAAAAATCTGCTTCTCTTTTATGTACCAATTAGAAGAATTATATTAATGTACTCCTTGTAATTTCACTTAATTCTAACCTAGAAGTTTTGTGTTGATTAAATGTTATTTCATGATGTTGTAACATGTGGAAACTGTTTGGTTATCTTAAAATGTAAGTGGTGTTGTGCGCTCAATGTAATTCCATCATAGTGTTAACAATTGCTTATTTCCATGTCTAACGAATCGCAACTTTTGAAAAAAGTTCTATCGAGATAGAAACTTTTTCAAAAAGAAGGGTGCATTGTGACACGAGCCCAAGGACCTCCTTAGAATACCGTCCCATGTTTAGTCATTATCATTTTTTCTGGCTGGACTATGACTCCCCCGACATCACGCGGTTTGCACAGGATCATGTAATCATGTGAAAATAAAACATTGATATTTATTCAGGCCAATTATATATTTTTTTAGGCCTCTGTTGTTGGTTCCGCCCTAACAGAGTTCGTTATCTCAATGTTCTTTGGGGCGTGGAATATCAAAAGTTCAATTAAGGTAGAGATATATAAAAGACCCGATCTAGGAACGGCGCGGTTGGTCGTCGCCTTTTAGAGGGGTACTCATTGTTCGAGCGTGGTCTTTCCGTCCTGTCACCCTGCAACCTCACCAAGTTATCATATGTAAGTACCACACCACTAACTTTAATACATTGTTAACATCATTATGTAATTCTTTTTTTGTCTTGAATATACTGTAATACACATTGTTCCACTGACATCTTTTGACGCCCGCCTTGTCCCAACTCCCATCAGGATCGGATCCAACTAGTGTGGAACCCATGATATGCCTCGTGGATTAACCACGCTACCGTCTTCCGTACTAGTTGGACGCATACGCAAGGGTCGTATGACAACTTTTCTTTGAAGCATTGAGTCTGGAACGGGGTCCACTCAGCCTCGTGAGAACAAATGAGGATCTATTTGAATAAAGAAATAGCTGCTCCGGTCTAGAAACTGAGATTAACTGCTTTAGTGTTGATTGTGCTGACTCCATGACCCCCTCTATCCACAAGTGTTAGCACTATCTACGCCAACATGTGGCTACCATTCGGTCAGTTGCTTGCGGACTTACTCAAAGATTTTTTTTTTATTTGGAGCAATAAGTTTTTTCAGTAGTGGAGCAAAAATACAAAATCCAATTTTCATAGAAATAGATCTAGTCTTTAGAAAATACAAACTTTTTTGGTCCAAAATTAATTACATTTTACTATTTTATTAGTATTATTTTATAGTTATTGATAATATTGATAATACCCGCCTCTGTGGCGTAGTTGACTAACGCGCTAGTCGTGTTGAGCTCGACTGCTGAGGACGGGGAGATCGAGGTTCGAATCTCGGTCGGGTGAACTAGGGGGGAGGGGGGTCCTAAATGGTTTTCCACTCTCCCTCCACGCAAATGCGGGTTCACTTCCTTTAATTCAACCTTCCCAATTCCTAATCCTTTAGTGTAATTAGTACATAAACGTATAACCCGAACGGGTAGTAAGACGCGGTGCTAAATAATAAAAATAATATCTATTAAAAGTGACAGCTCATGCCAGTAGCATGTCGTGGAGTGTTGCAAGGGAAGAAGACCTTGTTAAAACGGTCCATGTGATGTTTTCTCGCCCACTTTGGCTCCATTTGACCAATCATACATATACTCTGCTCTACATACCTCACATGGTAATGTATTCCTCTCGATACCTAACCAATGAGTGTTCTACTGAGGAGTGTGAACAATTCGCAAACACAGTTCAAACTAATGCTGCTAACCCTGGCAATACTTCATGACACGCCACTGGCTCACGCTCGTATCACTTGATGTATGAATACGTGAAATAAGATCTAGTAGCTTGTCTAGGTGTCAAATAAGTTTTGTATTGGAGTGGACTGTATTATTATTATTATTATTATTATTATTATTATTATTATTATTATTATTATTATTATTGTTTAACGGCCCATCGACACATCGAGGTCATTAGGGCCGAGTGGACTGTAGTCTTTCATTCCCGGGGGTTGGCAAAGCTGTAAATAACAAAATGACATTCGCTACTGCGCAAAGTGAATGATATGAATGAATAGTTTAGATATAATATGACATATTTACTTCTCTTTTTATTTGGTCGTGTACTTAGTACAAGTACTGTATCAGCATTTAAAGCCACGTTCACTAAATCCGTAAGTATCCGTATATTTAGTATTTAAGTCCGTTGAATTTTTAACTTTGTGTACACTTACATAATCTACTTGATTTCGCGTATTCCGATGGTGGGACCGCTTGCATTATTTATCTGAAGAAGGTTTAAATCCCGGCTAATTTCTTTAAAACTATATTGCTAAACTCATGAGGTTTGAGACACCTTTGAATTAAGGTGGGGGTGAAGAGAACGTCAGCTAAGGGCAGTGTTTTTTGCAGTTTTTATAGAAAAACTTTTTTTGCAAAAATAAATCAAATAATTCTTGTGTAGAAACAGAAAGTATAATTCTCTTCACATGGTGATATCAGCGTTTTTTAAATATATTTCATGAGCATAGCGGCATTAGAACTCTTCAAATGAAGAGAAAAAGTTGTTATTAATTTCCAGGATACCCTTGACAGATATTCAACAACTGTTGAAGTCACCGCGTGAAGAAAACTAAATTTATATATTTATACTGGAGAAATATTTAATTTAGTTTGGGTCCAAATTGTTTTTCGCAAAAATAGTTCCCTTTACTCGCATTCTTACACTTCCACCTTAATCTTTACCTACAGTCTAATTGTACAGCTGTAGAAAACTGCATTTTTTAAAATATAAATATGAACCACTTCAGTGGTTGCATGCTCTTAAGTCGTCACCCTCTCAATAAACTGGACTGTCTATGACGGGGATATCGGGGTAGGGTGTACTGGAGGTGAGTTTTCATCAAGTTTTTCCCACTATCTCTCCACGTAAAAGTGGGTACATTTCCTATAAATTCGACCTTTTTAGATCCTAGTTCATTAGTGTAAATATGCAGATACACCGAAATGATAGAAAAAACTTGGAGCTTGTACGAACGCACACACAAATTAAGGGAATGCTCTGGTCCAGTCTATTTTTATCTTGTGAATAAAGAGGCTGGCAACAAGGAGGATATATATTATTTGATTTTGAACCGGATGGTACGTTGAGAGTTGGGGAGGGGGAGGGCGTAAGGGGTGGTGAGAAAAAAAATATCAACATAAATTGAGTTTTGAAGTCAAAGGCATTTTTTTTCGTCAACGTGGACATGATTTGGAGGAAATAATATTAGAGCAAGAGGTTTTGATTGGATGACTTTAGGGTTAGTTGGTTCCTGCGCTAACATTTTATAAAATATTATTTTAGTTGTTTTTTTTTATAGCTTTTACCGTAAAGGAGATGCGTCAAGAAAAATGGGTATACTAAAATAAAGCGCGTTCTTCCTAGAAATTTGTATCTCTATATTTTTAGTATTATTCTTCTTCGTTTTTATATCTACCATATCGGTATGACCTCGTCATGTTTCCCTTATAGATCACGTCACACACGGGTGACCTGGTGGTCTAGGGGTAAGGTGTCGGACTTCTGTGCTGGGGTCCGGGGTTCAATCCTCGGTCCCGGCACAGATTTATCTGATTATCAAACCCTTCCTTCACCTCTGACAAGATGTGTATTAATCACAACTTGTGTATGTGAGGAATGCCAGGCCTCCACCGTGGTTCGGATTCCACGTTAAACTTTAGGTCCTTCATTTCATCTCACAATCACCCTACCATTACACATTAGTGTAAGTGCGTATAACCCGAACGGGTAGTAAGACGGGTGCTAATAATAACGTCACACACCTCGCAGTAAGGTCAGTAAATTAATGTCAATCATTCTGACCACGTTCTGTCACCTATTTTTTTTTAACGCATACATCAACTAATCTCAAAGACCCGCTTCATGGTGGTCGTATAGTCTAAGACGTCGCTCTCGCATTAGACTGGTCTGCGGGTAGACGGAGAGACCGGGGCTCTAATCTTAGTTGGGTGTGGTAAGGGAGCTATTTCATAAACGGTTAACTTCATTTTATCTTAATTATAAATCCCTCATAATCTATTGGTGTCAATATACGGATAGCTCGACTAGCTAATTAGATTCAATGCATATCATAACATCATATATATAATATTTAATTTAAATTAATTGTTGAGAGGATGAGTGTGGATCGACTGATGAAGCAAATATATGAAGGTAGAGTGTGTGGATCAAAAGGAAGGGATATAATATGTAAGACGTGGCTAAATGTTGTAGACGAATGTGTGAAAAAGATATGTAAGACGTGGCTAAATGTTGTAGACGAATGTGTGAAAAAGAGACATTAAAGAGTGTTAAGAATAAAAGAGCATGTATGGTTTGGTGTATGGGTTGTTGAAGTGAAAGAAATATGCAAGGATAGAAAAGTGTGGAGAAAGTTAGTGAGGATGGATTAAGGTAAGGAGTTGTTTTTTGAGCTATATGCATAGTTTATTGCCTGCCTCGTAAGGGAATAGCGTGATTATCTATGTTTGTATGAAATATACAATGAAAGCTATTTTCACAACAACCAGACTCCAGGCTGTCAACTTAGCATTGAATAAAATTCGCACGGAAAGAGAGAAGGAATAGACCCAGCCAGAGTCAACGGACTCTTCCTTGAGCGATTAAAATCCGTAGCACAATTTCCTTCGAAGGGTAAGTAAATACGTCTGTCCCTTGTCGGTTGTGAGATTTAAAGGAACCTGGAAGATAAGTGAAAATACATTTCCCGGCATTATTGGTAGGCTATTTTTGCTCTCATTCATAGAAATTCTCGTGTGCTGATATAATCAGTCGGTTCAGAAAATGAACGTTAAACACCTCAAAAAAAGAAGAAGATAATGTTGGATGGTGACACATGGACAAGTTAATCAAACCTGGAATCCATGGCTTAGCCTATTACTATTATTATTTTAGCACCGCGTCTTATTACCCGTTCGGGTTATACGCACTTACGCTAATGTGTAATGGTAGGGTGATTGTGAGATGAAATGAAGGACCTACAGTTTAACGTGGAATCCGAACCACGGTGGTGACCTGGCATTGCTTAGCCTACCAATACTATTATCGTTCCACATTCTTGTTCAAGAATATAGTTATTTAATTAAGGCAGATTGTATGTTGAATGTGATAATTTTAATTTACCAATTAGATTATATTATAGTTTCTCCATTTTATAAATTAATATGATTTAATTAATTTTTTTAATAAATATATATAATTAAAAAAAACTATGTTATATTTTTGTCGCTCATGAAAAATATAAAATATTGACGTCAAATCCAAAAATGTAGTTTTCGACAACAAAGTTTAATTTTTCCCACGAATATTTTTGTTGATTTTTTTCTTAAAACGTTCAAGATCATGTCACCAACATTCATTTTACTAAGATTATCATATAAAAACATTAGATTAAAAAATAAAAAACATGTAAGAAAATTTAAATCTCAATCGTGGTTGTTTGGGCTTATCTCTACAACTCTCTCTTTATATAGGCCTACTTTTTTATTCATTTCTTAGCACCGCGTCTTACTAACCGTTCAAGCTATATACTCATACTAATGACAGTAGGGATTTTGAGGATTATAAAAGTTATATTTTGAGGAAATGTATCCTCATTGGCGTGGATGGATAGTAGGAAACAATTTAGGAAAAACCACCTGGAGTACACCTGACCGAGAGTCGAACCCCCAATCTTCCCGTCATCTGCAGTCTAGTATACTTGGAGAGTAGCACCTAAGACCATGTGGCCACAGAAGCAGATTCACTATATTTCACCAAGCAATCTTGTCGCCCCGAGGGACCGGTCCTTCCTGCTTTCTAACGCGATCATTGTCAGCTACTGCACTCTTCCCCCCCCCCCCTCATCCCCCCCTCCTATTCCTCCCCTTCCATTGAATCACGTCGCATCACGTCACTTCAATTCCCAGGAGGTCGTCCGATGATAGTACTACTGTGACATCCCCTCAGCGAACAATACCCCTGCCTCGCGGCCAGCTTCTGAATTATTCCCTTTGATTCCCTTCGTACCTCCGTCAAGCCATATATTGGCAATCTCCTCCCTTCTCTTCTTTTCCGCGACGATTCTTTTTTTTAGCGATACAAAATGGTTCTGGTTTACAACATCGTGTACTTTTTGAGGTTGTTGAGACGTACAAGTAATCAATTCAGTACTTGCGTTTCACAAGTTTAGGCGTTCAACATATTTTATAACCGTGTTACTTACTGGCCGAATGTTCTAAGGCGTCACTATCGTGATGGACTGGCCTGCTGATGAAGGAGAGATTGGGTTTCAAATCCCGGTCAGGTTTACTGAGGTTTGGTTTTTTCCTAAATGATATCCCACTCTCTTTCCACGCAAGTGCTGATCTATTAACCTCTAAAATGCTTCCTTCCTCACCCTTACTCCATTATCGTAATTATCATATATGCGTGCGTATAACCTGAACAGGTAGAAAGACGTGGTGTTATAGCATATGTAAAAAACATATTTCGTCAAAAAATAGCTGACTTAAAAATATCATATGCCTTATCTATACTAATATTAAAAAGAGGAAAGATTTGATTTTGTTTTGTTTTGTACCGCCCTCCTTAGCCTCTAATAGATAAGGGCAGGCGCACATTACACAAAAGCAAAATAAACATATAAACAATAACAAATGATAAATTGCAGAGGAGCTGACAGGACTGCATAAAAGTGAATAGGCCTTTCCCTCTGGCCTATACAACGATTGTGCTTCCGTGAACTCTCCTTAACTATCATCCGCCATGTTGGTACTATGAGAAATGGGGAGGAGGTCGAGAGTCTTATGTTTAAAGATATAACTCATTTAACTAGAATTCGTAAATTAAAAGGTTGCATTGAGTATAAGAATGTTTATTATAAAAGATAACAATTGATATATGCAAATGTAAGTAACAACAATGAATAAATAGATATTTTTAATAATATATATATATGTAGAAGATTGGATTATGCCCATGATAATACAGTTATCATAACAACATAGGTTATGCCCATGATAATACAGTTGTCGTAACAACATAGGTTATGCCCATGATAATACAGTTGTCATAACAACACAGGTTATGCCCATGATAATACAGTTGTCGTAACAACATAGGTTATGCCCATGATAATACCGTTGTCATAACAAAGGTTATATACGACCTAAAGATTATTACCAAGTTAAATCCATGGCCCCTTAGGGTCTCTGCGGCAATCCGCAATACAATGAATACAACATCTAGCCACCACAGGCCAACCGTCCGCATAACAATAGCGAAGTTGTATAAAACTAACTTGAAAATATTATTGGCAATCAAATTTTACCACAATACAAAGAGAGATCCTCCAAGATTAAATAAATATACAATAAATACCAATAGTTACATAGCCGTACGGGCTATAACAATTCCCACATTAGGTAGGCAACACGCCTTACGTAGATTTAGAGACATTACAAAAGGTAAAGTTCACCATAAATGACAATTATTTGTAGATCCAGAAGGGCAAAAAGAGATTCTACAAATATTACCTACATTAATAGTTAGAATATTTTATGCCATGCCGGGCATACCTTTCCTCGTGATCTAACATATATAATGGTAATCCAAAATTAAATAATACTAGTCCCAAAGTTAAATTTTGAATCGTACCGGCCGAAATAGAATTTGTACCCAGCATAGATTTCTTTTAAATGAATAATATAAGTTCGAAAGATAATTTTGATGTGTACGGGCCGAAATAGAATTTATACCTTAGAATCATCCTGTCCTAACGTGATTGTCGTATGACACAGTTGAATCAAGAAGTGATCTTACACCACAAACTGAACCCGTATATAAGCCGTTATTCTCTGAGGGGAGGGGAACATAGGGGAAACAAAAGAGCATCAAAGAACAATCACACGGAACAGAGGGAAGGGGTAAGTTACCAGAGGAAACAACCAGATCATTGGAGGGGCGCGTAGAACGTCACGTGTCTATCACGAGGTTATTCCCATGATGCAATGGGCGACCTCACGCTCAATTTGCCACACCTTTCACTCGTTTAGTCTGTTTTCACACTCGGTGCAGAAAAAGTGCTCGCGAACAGGAAAGTTGATTAACGAGAGTTGACACACACTAGCCGAGAAACGGGGCACTTCTTGGTGAGTACAAAGTTGTTTATTTTAGGTGTTGTTCAAATAGTGTCCATTCGCTCGTATATCCTTCATGTTGTAACGTTGATGTCAAATCAACGTTACAGTTTGTAGTGGATAAACTTAAAAACTACTGGACGTATTTTAAAAATTCTTTCACCAATATAAAGCTACATTATCAGCGAGTAACATAGGCTATATTTTATTTTGAAAATTTAATTTATTCCTCATAAAAATGTCGATAGTTTTATACAAGGTACAATATAGCTATATTTATTGAAATTATCTGGCTTAGAATTACGTTTCAGAGATAACGTTTCCATTTGAAATCGGGCACCATGGGGGGGGGGGCCTTATATGAGTCTTATACTACAGTGAGTCACAGGTAGCGCGGGGGTGGGGGGGGGGGCAAGTAAGGGCCTTATATAAATCTTATAACACTATGGGTCATGGGCAACACCGTGCGGGATTGTCTAATACAATAATAAATGTATTCTTCTTTAAATACTATATCGACCAATAAGTTGGGAGAAATTTTTGTTTACAAGGAGATAGGTACCGTAAGATGGGGCTACTTGGGCACCTTTTTAGCACATTTTTGCAACTGATTCGTTGAATTTTTAGAATGGGGCAACTAAAAATATGTATTGTACCAATCCGACCTTCCAGGTAACATGGCGGAAATAAAAATTGGAATACATTCAACGAGAAAAGTAAAAAAAAAATATTTTTTTTGTGACCTAGTAGCCACGGTACTGGGGTTACTTGGGCACCCACACTTATTTCTCATTTAAACGTGAGGTAAACTCTCCGGGTATCCGAGCTACCCTGTAATGTGAACGGAATTATATATGCACGCTTTTTATTAATAAAAAATACATTAATGTACTTGTTAAAAAAACAAAATGTAATAACGATTTACAGACGACTTGGATTGCTTTATTTTGGATACAATTCTAATGGAAAGGTTATTTCAAGCTATGAAAGGTTCAAGAAAATCGGGACCTGGAGTGAGGTTTTTAAAGAT
The DNA here is from genome assembly GCA_039000515.1 of Timema cristinae. NCBI lineage: Eukaryota > Metazoa > Arthropoda > Insecta > Phasmatodea > Timematidae > Timema > Timema cristinae. The sequence continues at coordinate 26,598,118 of JBCFYV010000001.1, forward strand.
TCGTACTTGTTTTTCAAGGTATTTTTTTACAACATCCCTTATATCTGCTGTGTCAAAGAAAATCTTCAATTTGCTACCACACCAAGGGTTTCCGCAATGGCTGATTCTTCATTTTTGCTTAGAACAGTAAGATGTCCAAAAGGTATTTGATCCTGTTCAAGGGTCTTCCGTATAAGTGTTGTCCGAGGCATTTTGAATTTTTCCAGTAGCCTGTTTTTTTGACATAACCCCCCCCCCCGTCCCCCCGAACTTCCTCCACTGCTTTTTCCAAATTTTCATTTCTATAATTTGCATAAGGTTTTGATCCCGGGGTTTTTTCGTACCTTCTTAACATTTTTCATCAACAACTAACACCTGTAACAAAGGAAACAGAACTGTAACGAAATATATATATATATATATATTAATAAGAAATTAATAAAATCACTGCGTCATAGCATGTCCAAGTAACCCCGTGGTGTCCAAGTTTCCCCATCTTACGGTATATATTTTGACTACTTTGAATATGATATTATCAAAGATGTCAAGTAATTTATGCGCCGCAATAGACGTTCCCTTCTTCCAACATATTTGTCCGCCCAATCCTTAAAGAAAGGGAAATTTTCGATATAATGTGTAGACCCATTCACAGGTGAACATTTATTTCCACGCCGCGTCTTATTACCTGCCCAGGTATTCAAATTTAATTGAACCAATAGGGTAAGATTGGGGAATGTAGATTTTGACAGAAACATACCCGTATTTGCGGGGATGGGGATTAGGAAATAACTCGGGTAAAATCATCTTCAGTACACTTGACAGGGATTTGAACCCCGATCTCCCCTTCATCAGAAACCAGACTAGACGAGCTTGATGTTTAGTTGGCGTATCCATCTATGTGAGTGCTTTGATAGTAAGTTTTTAAAAGAGATGAATTATCGTTGGGCTATATAAGATGGGTGTTACTCTATCTTCCAGGGGTTAGGCGGTGTCTCCCCCTCCCCCTATCCAATCGTGTTCCAAGATATAAGAGGGGGCAGATCTAACCTTAACTTCCCCAAACACGGTTACTGGAAGCGCTCTTTTGAGAGGACAATATCAACCAACCCACTAAGAAAATGATATATTTGACTTTATAGTGATTTGTGCTCTAAAATCGGAAACTTTCAGCCATTGGAATAAAAGTAAGGATAATAAAAGGTAGCACCAGATAGATAAAGACATCTGATTGGCTGAGCTTGTGACCTCATTCAGTACACAAGACAGTGCTTTATATACACTAAGCTATATGGAAGACAAACTAAGCTGTTAAAAATTGGGACACATTTTGAAGCTTTAAATAACAAATACATCTTTAAAATCCACACCAATGTCCAATTAGCGTCACTACTCTACTTATTTAAAATTATTATTATTATTATTATTATTATTATTATTAGCACCGCGTCTTACTACCCATTCGGGTTATACGCACTTACGCTAATGTGTAATGGTAGGGTGATTGTGAGATGAAATGAAGGACCTACAGTTTATCGTGGAATCCGAACCACGGTGGCGGCCTGGCATTCCACACATTCACAAGAGGTCTTGTCAGAGGTGAAGGAATGGTTTGGTAATCAGATAAATCTGTGCCGGGACCGAGGATTGAACCCCGGCCGCCAGCACAGAAGTCTGACACCTTACCCATAGACCGCCAGGTCCCCCTTATTTAAAAAAAATATATATATATGTTTGGCTGTCTTCGTATTAAAATATAGCTGCTGTGTACTGAGTGGTGTAATCAATTATATAATCAAACTCCTCAAAGTAGCGATACCTTTCTATTATCCTTACATTGATCAGAACTGTATTTCCTACCCGGATCATTTATTTCAGATATAAAATCGTGTACATCCCCGTGATGTAATACTAGACACGTAGACCTAATGAGCCGGATCACTTTAGTCTCTGAATGTCGCCCAAAAAACATTATATCCGGTACAGTTGTTGGGATATGACCCGGGACTATGGTAGAAAAGACGATCGTATATGACGTCCGTCGTGCATTGTGCAACCAACCAATCAACAACACGATGTGAGCTACCGACCGAACTTACCCAACAAAGACTCGTGGTATACAACCTACTCGACCATAATTGCGGGTGATCCATCTTAAATGACGGATTGGTTGACAACGCACTGTATTCACGGTTTCGTTGGTATGGAGTGTATAAGGGGAAGGTGGGGGGTGGGAGGGTATGTGACGTCATGGGAGAACATGAGAGCTTTGCCTCGATGCCACAATACCTCATAGAAAATAACTCGGCTATCATATACGTACTACATATTCTTGGAGATGACGTTTATTAGAGTGTTCTAAAAGGGCCTAAGATACTCAGTAAAACTTGCAGGGTTAGACGAGTGGTTAACTCACCTGACTTTTGTCAGGGAAACATAGGTATGGCCAAAACCATCGCCACTAGATATCCATTAGCACACTCTTTCCAAGCGAATTATTGTGCGGTTACTTCAAAGTATGTTCACATGATTCTGTTTTTGGAGGATAGATATGATAAGTTTTTGATAAACAGCAGACCTTAATATTAATTACACCGGTATAATGGCTATATTATAACAATAAAGTATATAGTTTATTTCTTTCAGCACCGCATATTACTACCTGTTCCGATTATATGCCTATGTACTAATTACACTAATGGTTTAGGGATTAGGAAGGTGTTATTGAGAGGAATTGCACCCGTATTTGCATGGAAGGAGAGTGGAAAACCATTTGGGAGGGAGGGAACCATTCTCGGTGCATCTGACTGGGATCCAACCCCAATCTTCCCGTCTTTGGTAGTCTATTCCAACACGAAGGTAGCGTGTTAGACCACATGGCCACCGAAGCTGGAATCCCATATACTGAAGTTAGTTTTTCCTAAATGTTTCCTATTTTTTATTCACGCAAATGCGGGTAAATTTATTCTTGAATGTTACCTTCTTCATCCCTATCCCATTAGTACGGCTATTATATGATAACCAAGGGCGTGGTATCCTTTTAAAAGTCAATCATAGAATGTGTCTTTATTAATAGTATAAGAAGCCCTGTATTATGATGACCTACCGATTTTATACTTTTTAATATAGCGAGGCTCTGTTAGAAAAGGACCCTGTATAAAATAAAAATTCATTTTTTTACTATATTATTAGTGTTATTTTGTATATACTAATATTAACTATCAAAAGTGACAGTTGCCGATCAAATGACATGACGTACGAACATATGAAAGAAATTTTAGTGACATTTGTAATTGTCTGGTCCCTCTTACCAGAAGCCTAGTAATAATAATATTTATTTAAAAAAACACCGCACTCAGCCTTAACCAGACATCCAGCAATCCAGGTCAACCAAACATGCTGGTGGGCTCCGTAAACTAAGATAATTATTATATTCAGTGTCAAACTGAAACAACGGAAATGCCTACCTGTTACTCAGCTATGAAAAAAAAAATTAACGCCTCAAACAAAAAGGAAGATTTTTTAACTCTAGATACCCTTGGGAAAATAAATATCTAAAAAAATTGAATCTTTCTCATTGCTATTCATTACAAATAAATCTACCTGCTTCGTTGACCGCCTGGTATAACGTACTACTCTTACACCAGACTAGTCTGTCGTTGACTTGGAGAGCGAGGTTCGAATCTCGGTTGGATGTAGCATTTTTTTTTCAAAATTGTTTTCCACTCTACCTCCACGCAAATGTGAGCACACTTCCTATAAACATAACCTCCCTAGTCCCTAAAAGCATTAGCGTAATTAGTACATAAGCGTACTACCCAAACGTGTAATAAGACGAGGTGCTAAACAAGATCCTGTCCGTGGCGATTAGCTCATTAAAAGAGACAGACAATTATTCACTTCCAGACCCGCCTCGGTGGCGTAGTTGGCTAACGCGCTTGTTATGTTAAGCTCGACTGCTGAGGATGGGGAAATCGAGGTTTGAATCTCAGTCGGGTGAACTGGGGTGGTTTTATCCTAAATGGTTTTCCACTTTCCCTCCACGCAAATGCGGATTCACTTCCTCTAATTCAACCTTCCCAATTCCTAATCCATTAGCGTAATTAGTAGTTAAAGCGTATAACCCGAGCGGGTAGTAAGACGTGGTGCTAAATATATAGATTCACTTCCATGTGGGAGTTTTAAAATAATAAACTGTAAAGAAGGAAGGAGGGTGTATTGGTTAGTACCCGGGTACTGACATTTTAATTTATTTATTCATTTATTTGAGGTATTTAACGAGCATTTACTGAACCGACTGATTATATCAGCACATGACTTATACATTACCTTAAATCTAGAACAGACAAGACCTCTAGCACCTTAGCTGTTAATTCATCACTGTGAAAGGGGAAATTTCAATTTATCTATGTTAATTTTTTTCAACCATGCCAGGAATCGAGGCTGGTATTCTTAGCTCAATAAAAAGACAATCAACCGTTTGAGCTAAGGTGCACCGGTATTCTTGACCTATGAGTTGTGTAACAAATTTATAATACTCAATCTATAGTCTATAGAAGATGTGCGTGTGCATGTGTGTGTGTGTGTGTGTGTGTGTGTGTGTGTGTGGCACTTTGAATCTTTATCCTGGTCACGGCACCAATTTTGTACCACGGCTCAGTAATTTTGTTAGGTTAGGTTAGGTTACGTCACCAGTTTTCTAAGGCATCGGTGAGCACGCAGACTAAACTTGCAGCTCAGCTAGTTTATTTCACCAATGATGGGGAAGCCGGGGATTGAATCTCGGCTGGAAGAACTGAAGAGTGTTTTTCCCGATTTTACTTCACGTGAATGTTGGTACATTTCCTCCAACCTCCTTAGTGCTCACCCCATTAGTGTAGTTAAATGTTAATAGCCACAACGGGTAGTAAGTCGCTTTCCAAATATATATATATACACTGTGCTTAACTACGATTTTGTAAACCAATAAATCATTAGATTTGGTCACGTCACTGATTTCGAAAACATTCTAAATAAATATAGCTTATGCATATATATATATATATATATATATATATATATATATATATATATATATATTATGCATATATAATATAAAAACATTGATATTATATTCTAAATCTAGAACTAAAGCCCCATCCCCAGACTCCGTATCTGTAAGGTGCGTAGCATTCCGTTAGAGATCGATTCCACACTAACAGATTGCACTTTCTACAGAGTCCTTATCCTTACAGTAGCCCCATGCCTTCTTTGGTACTGACAGCTGACTGCTTTGAAAAGTTACCAGACCAAATTATGTATCCCTACGCCGAATCATATGATATGCAAAAACATGTGTTTAGCAGCTGTCACTTCTGACAGTCAACATTTAGGTACATACCTAAATGTTGACTGTCAGAAGTCAGCTGTGAGCTGTCAGTCAGCACCAAAGAAGCCACGGGGCTACTGTAGTTCCTTAGTCCTCATAATTCCGTAAAAGTTGACTAAACTTTAACTTTATAAGGACTAGTCGATACGAACTGCTAAAGACTACCAATCACAACAAAGATAGCGTGCGCGCTTATTGAAATCAAAGCACCAATGGCATTATCTTAGCAATTACACTAACTAGTTCATATTTAAATATATTACTTGTGACTGCACTTAACCTACCTTTCAAATTAAGCCTACCCTGAATGTTTTATCAAAATATGTTGTGTAGTTACAAGTGCTATTAATTTTTCAGCTGGTATTTAACATATGACGTCTGCTTGCGCCTAGATATAGAAAATTTACTTTCGAAGGATTTAATTGGGCTTTGTTTCCAAATTTCTCATTGATTGGCATTGTCACGTGATTACGAATACGGATACAGACTGTGTGGACGTAATATCCATTTCTAAGGACTTAAGGACTATAAGAATGCGTTGCTTACGGACTTTGTATATGGGGCTTATTTCTGCATAACATTGGTGGTCTAATAGTGCATGCTCGTCACTGATTTAGAGATTGGGGTTTCGAATCCCGGGTGAGCTACTAGAGGATGGAGGAAGTGTTTCCACCATGCGTTTTATATTGTGGCTTTCCCATTATCTTTCCTATCTAATGCTGGTGTACTTCCTTTAAATATTTTGTTCTCATTTTTAAACCTCTGGATTAACTAGTTAATAGCCTTGTTTTATTTTTACAGCGCGTCTTAGTTTCCGTTCAGTTTACACACTTAAATCAATTACGCTAGGGGAGTAAGGATGAGAAAGGTAGACAGTTAAGAGGAGGTGTACCCACATTTGTGTTGAGGGGAAGTGGGAAGAAATTTAGTTTAAAGAATCGCGTTACATTCGACCGGGATTCTAACCAAGATTTTACCACTAACATCCAGTCTAACACAAGAGCGACGTGCAGTTATTAGAACACACGACCATTGTTGCAGTTATTTATTCTGGGTGTACTAAACTTACTAATTAAAAATGGCAGTCACCTCCTCCCCATGTTTGTATTCCTTTACTTTTACACCCAAAAAGTTAATAATAGGGATGTCAAACGCTACTATTTGATATCTCGATTTTTAATGTTATCGAAAGGATCGATAATTGATCTTAATATTACGATCATCGATACTTCCGATTCCTAGCGCTCAATGAAGGTTCTAACAACTAAGCAAAACGGAAAAATTCAGAATGAGTAGTAATCGATTATTTCTATTTTAGTTTATTTGCTGTTGTTAATTGCTATATATTCTGGCTCAATTAACGACCTTATTTGATTAAAGGACGAGGTGTTTTAATATTTTTTTTGCTATGCTATTAAGTTGAATAAGTATGTTTATTTATGAGGTTTAAAAAATAATGAAATAGAAAATGTTCAGTAAACGAAATTGAGAGTCGAAAAATCAAAGTTGAGCTAAAGAATCAGAATCGATAAAAAACAGGTATTGTGACATCTCTAGTTGGTTTGTTGAGGGAATAAAAAGTTAGAGTATAAAAATAAATGTAAAAATAGATCAAAAAATTAATTAATTTCCACGCTTGACTTTTAAATACATAGAGGTTGTACATAAGCCACTGTTTTACGGAGTAGGCTAGCCCGACGCTAGAGGGCGCTGCTATGACGGATGTGGGCAATCAATTATAGGAGCTAATAATGGGCGTCACCGCACTATACCGTGGCAGTGTTCCTGCCACAATATGCCCCCCCCCCCCCCCCACGCCCGACAAGATTGCCGTGTGAATGGAGGGGAAACGGGGGGGGGGGGTCTTTGGATGTAGGGGGAAGGTTTCAAACCGCACAGCTTTCGCTGTTAGGGAGGGAACTTTAACGGGTGGTCGACATTTTAACCAGAACACGGTCAAAATATTATTACTATCCCGTTTGAGAATTATTTCAACCTTTTTTTTATGTTTATGTTTGTCTGATATACTGTTATGGTACTCGCCTTTATTTTATTTTTTTCAGTATTTTCCCCTAGATTTGTTAAATAATTTTAAAAAACTTTTTTTAATTAAAACAATTCACTAAACTGTTAATCATACATTAAAGGAGTGATTCCAAGGCAATGTTACATAACCTATCCATTAAATAACACTGAATTTATTATGGCATGTTAGTTTATATATTTAAATACTAAATTTGGTCACATCAGTAAAAGTTTTTGGTCTATTTGCACAAACCTTTTAAATTTTCTACTCAATTTTTTTTAACACCGCGTTTTACTATTCGTTTAACTTGTACACTTATGTATTAATTACTCTAATCTGTTAGGAATTAGTAAGGTTTAATCTAGAGAAAGTGCATCCGAATTCAAGTGGCTGGAGAGAGAAAACAAAATCCACCCTTAATGCATCCGATCTTCCCGTCTTCGGCTATCTAGTCTGTTGTGTGAATAGTGCCTCAAGCTATGTGACCACCTAAAAGCGCTAATAAAATTTTAATGTTTTGTTTTATATTATTACACCTTTACCGCTCACAAAGATGACATATTGTAAGTGAAGATCAATGCTACATCTAGCCTACTTTTTATGGCCATTTTTTCTAAATTTTTTATACCTCTAGCTTAAATAACAAGAATGGCATAAAAAATTAGTTGCTTTGCTTGTATTAAAAAATAGTTATATAAGAGCATTAGTTTATAAAATTAGTTCAAATAGTTTTTAATATTTTTTTATTCATTATTTTGGCCTAGCGTGGTTTATTTTGACATTCTATACTAATTTACAATGCTCTTTTGAGGTACAGAATAATAATGACTATCGAATCGCCAACTAACCGAATCGTCGTAAACAAGAAGTAAACCCACCTCCAATGCTGATCAACCAATATTTCACTCCTTTCCATTCTATACAATTAATTATAATATTTCCTCCGATTTCATCGGCTTTTAATAGTTTTTAGATTTTTATTAATAATTTAATATTGGTTTTTTGTGAGTAAGAATGTCCCCTGTTCTTTTATCCAAATATCCGATTTGTTATTATCCGAACGCCTTTGTCACTAACCATTTTGGATAAATCCTGCTTCGGTGAACGCATAGTCTAATGTGTCCATCTCGCAATTAGACTAGACTGCCGATGACGGGGATATTGGGGTTCATATACCGGTCGGGTGTACCCACAGTGGCTTTAATTACCCAGATGTTTTTTACCATTCTCCCACCAAACAAACTCGGGTACATTTCCTCTAAATTATAGCTTAATAATCCTAAACGAATTAGTATAACTAGTGCATATGAGTTGCTAATTAAAAAATGGGTTGATGGCAAATTAATATATTTAATAATTTATTTATCACTGTCTGACAATTTGTCGTCACTACGCATGCGTGTTTATAACCTTGGCTAAAACGCCCTCACAGTATGCTCTATTATAGTTGTTCGTCCTGGCGTGCTCCACCCCAGGGTGCGGGAGAGATAGAGGGTTGGGGGGGGGGTAGGTTAATGAAGTGTAAATGAACAATTAACTCCATGCATGTGATCCTCTTCCATATTGCCCGTATCACGTGGTAGTACTTCTAGGGGGTGGGGGTTAGGGGGACGGATAATGAGCGACGCATAACACAGAAAGATAGTGAACCTGAGGGGGAAGTGTTTTTAAAACCTCATCTCGCACGAATAGCGAAATTTGATAACCTGTATTGACACCCCCTCAAATAATACACTCTATATTTCCTTGCAACAGCTACCTACCTTCGCTATTATCTTATTATATAAAAATGAGAATAAATACTTATAGATATTTACCTTAATTTTAATTTAAAAGTGAAATATTCTTAGTCAAATTTCACGTTAACCACGATATATATATTCAATCTCTGTTGAGATCACTAGACGTATCTATTGTAACAATTTATTTTAAACCGAGTTCTTTTGTGAAAACTATAAAAAATATTGGTCTTAACTCGTGCGTTACTTTACATTCCCATTTTAAAGTGACTTAAACACGTATTATTCTTATTATTATCTAAGTAGGAGTTTGTAGTTTGTTTAAAATATTAGAGTAAAGTGATTATATCCCATTCTGACCTATCCTCTTTCCATCTGAAACCAAACTATAAAAGGGCTGTCTCACCGAACAAAACACCCTACACTGATTAGAAATAAATATAAAACATGAGCACAGCGAGTGGAAAGATTTGCCATTGAAACCGTCGGTTAAGCGCTTTCAAGATAATACTCGCGGAAAAACCCCCAATTATTATTGTTCTAGATCCGGGGTGCGTTGATAATGACGATGTTAAGGGAAGGAAGGAATGGCGAAAAAGCTGTGGGTATAGAGTGATTGATGGGATATCTATAGTGGGGATGGCGGGGTTAGATTACTTTGAATCGAGGGGAATGGCGGGAGAAAGAAGCTCCCTAGTGGGTTTGGTTATTAAAATATCTTCTGCTACGGATACGTGAGGTGAAGTATTGTGTATAGATTACTGTCAATTGATGTCGAACACATGCGAGAAATACGTGTTTTTTTTGTTGTTTTTTTTTTCAAATCTACATGTATTTTATTTTAGTGCAAAGAAAATATTACTTTAGTGTGCTGCCAATTCCAAGTATGTGTTAACCATTTTATTTATTTCAAGCTTAATTTTTAACTCACGCTTTTGTATACAATACATTATCCAACACACAACTAAGAACACAAGTGGAGTCCTAGGAATGCACACAAATGTAGGGACTGAGCAGTACTTCCTTAAAAAAATAAACACAAACCTGTTAATAAATATAGCATTTTTCCTAAACCAACTCTCTCTTCTGAAACGCTCTCAACAGTCACCAAGCATTTTTTTCTTAAATAACAAAACACGACACATAGTAATGTAAGTGGAAAAGTCGGGTAAGGCTTAGATGTACATACATAGTTATATTTCCTAAATTAGATTCAGTTGTATTTTATTAATTTGACCAAAAAAAATTCAAATACACTAGAGTCGCCATCATACGGCCTAAAGTGGTGGCATTTCGGGCCGGATGACGGAAAATCCGGATAATATTAAATCCGTGTATAAATGGTTTTCAGTATAGGTCTGCCCCATGTAGCTATGTCTCACGCATACCTCTCTTGACACAACTTCTGTTTCCAGCCAAATCAAAACAATGCTGCTATCTACACCTCTCTTGACACACTTTTTGTTTCCAGCCAAATCAAAACAGTGCTGCTATCTACACCTCTCTTGACACAGCTTTTGTTTCCAGCCAAATCAAAACAATGTTGCTATCTACACCTCTCTTGACACAGCTTTTGTTTCCAGCCAAATCAAAACAATGTTGCTATCTACACCTCTCTTGACACAGCTTTTGTTTCCAGCCAAATCAAAACAATGTTGCTATCTATACATCTTTTGACACAGCTTTTGTTTCCAGCCAAATCAAAACAATGTTGCTATCTACACCTCTCTTGACACAGCTTTTGTTTCCAGCCAAATCAAAACAATGTTGCTATCTATACATATTTGACACAGCTTTTGTTTCCAGCCAAATCAAAACAATGTTGCTATCTACACTCTCTTGACACAGCTTTTGTTTCCAGCCAAATCAAAACAATGTTGCTATCTACACCTCTCTTGACACAGCGTCTGTTTCAACCAAATCAAAACAGTGCTGCTATCTACACTGAATAAGAGTATTAAACTGCAATATTATTGTATTATACGCTAACCGCATGCATAGCAATATTGTGCTTTGCTGTATTTAATGTAACAAATGTAAGGCGTTTGTGATCTTTTTTAAAAAATTAATTACTAGTGGATATGTACTGGTTTGTTTAATTTAAAACGCATTTGCAATCACCGAGAACCGAGCTGAATAATATAATATCGAATAATCGTAACTCTAGTGTAATATTTTAATTTGGAAGCAATTAAAACGCAATAAAACTGTAAAATGTTATAAGTAACATGTATGTCCCATTAACTGACCAAAAGCTTACTAATAATAATCTGATATTAAATGTATGTAGGCCATAAGGTTTTATTTATTTGTGGTTTAAATTATATTTAAAAAAACTCACGTCGTTTCTTAATGTGATAAAGGGTTTCTACTGACAGCCCCTGAAAATTTGTCAGTCTGCAACTCATATTACACCTCAATTCCCATACTCAGCCCACAAGAGTAAACTTCCCAACACTTAATTTCACTTCAATAATGTTTTAAATAAAAGAGAGAACAGACACCTGACCATGAATATATATATATATATATATATATATATATATATATAGAGAGAGAGAGAGAGAGAGAGAGAGAGAGAAAATTGGAGAATTCCCCTTCAACACTGGGTAATTGGTTTTTGTTTATTAATTATACGTTTAAGAGCATGGATACCAATGGTTTAATTTATACAGCAAGGTTGAGGAAGCTAAATTGTAGAAAACGTAAAAACATTCACATGCTCGTGGGGGAAGGGAGGAGTGACAATACCTGTGCACCTCACCAAGATTTGAAACTTGACCTTCCAATCACACGTAGTTTAAGTTATAATAAGACTGACGACCTTGACAATGTGAACAAAGGTGTTTTTTTATAGCTAGGTTGTTTTTTAAGTCATGAATTGATTTACTCATTTGTTTAAGAAGATAAAAAAATTACCAAGTTTTTAGTTTTATATTGTGAAGTACAGCTATTGTATTCATTAGCCTATTAAAAGTAGTTCCTACTTGTCTCAGAATATATAATGAAAGTGAAGCGCTACAGAAAAACAATCGAAAGATTGATGAGAAATAAGAAATTTAATTTACAAACCTTCATACATTATAAATATTTTGGACAGTAATATTTTGTGTATCTATCATAAAGTTTCGAAAGGTTCATTATTCTCTCTTGTCAGAAAACAAAGTTTAAAAATAATCAAAGCATTATAGTTTTTATTTTTATGAATTTTCTTTGTCTATAATTATTAATTGTAGGCCTACATAAACTTTTCTTATTATTATATCCAATAGAATGGATATTAATGGATCAACACCCAATGCAACCAGATGGGATTCGAACCCCTACATTTTGTCAAACGTGACCTTGTGCAAGGCTTTAGATCGCACGGTCACCGTTGTAGGTATGATCAGATTTTTGTAGGAAAAATTCCTTTTGAAAATACAAATACTTTTTTGGGGGTCAACATTGATACTATTTTACAATAGTATCAATATTATTTTTTAGGTGTAAAGGATATTTATCAAAAGTTATTTCCATAACTTTACGTATGAAAACATTATAGTATATTTATTAAATTTATAATTATTTGAAACGGTTCTTTCTATGAAAATTGGATTCTATAAGAGATATATTGTATTTAATTTAATTCCACAAAGCTAGTAGAATAAATTGGTCAATTTGAGACAATTTATGGTACAAAACATCGATTCAAGGCATTTAATAATTAGAGCAAACTGCAATTATAATATTTTAAAGCATATTAAACCACTTTTATCAGCCATGAATTAGACTAATGTTTACTTGAAGCTGGAAGTCATGGGGGGTTACAGACGTAGTTCGCTTGTGATACCAGAAAATAGCCCACCATCTATCACTTCTTCCCCCTCTCCTATTTTTCCTTCCGTTCCTTCCTTGATGTTCTACCTTCATGAAAAAAAAAAATAGTCATGTATTTTTTCTCGCAAAGTGATATTTTCCTTGAAACCTGTCTTATCCAAGCGACCTCATCCCCCCCCCCCCCCATTACCTCCTTCAATCCTGTCACTCCTAGACCTCCCAAAAACCCCTCACCCTTATTTCCCCCCAGTTCACACATCTCTAGAGCTAAAGAAAGGATAGAGGAAAAGTAATAATAAAAAAACTCTTAAGAAAAGGCCAAAGAAAAATGCCGAAGCATGTACACAACATCTTCCTAACTACTTTTCGATTTTCCAATTTCTCATTACTTTTTTTTTCCTGTTTTTCTTTTTCTTTTTTTTTCAACCCTCTCCCTTATTTTTTTATATAGCTTGTCTTGTGTTGAGCCATGAAGGGAGGAAAGAATTGACGAGTTTTATAAAGAAGTCGCTATAAAAAAACTTGAAATGACATATAGTAGAGGAAATTAAATGTAAGCATATTTTCACTTTGTGGATACATTCCCCTATTTTATCTAGATGCATCAGTGGGGGTGGGGGTGGTCTTCATAAAGCGGTTGAGGGAAAGGTGAAGGGCAATCAGAAACAGACATTTTTACAAATCTTATTATATTTATTTCCAAATGTTAATAATACCTTGTATGTATTTGTCTAAGAACTGAACAAAACTATTTTTTTTAATTAATTCGGTATTTTAGGTGGGGATGTAGGGGATGCGAGTTAAAAACATTGTTTTTGCAGTTTTTTATAGCGAAATATTTTTTGACATAATAAATCAAGTAGAAACATGGAGTTTAATCTTCCTCAAATAGTGAACTCAACATTTGTTGAATGTCTGTCGTGAGCATAGCAACATTAGATCAGAAACTTTTTAAATGAAGAAAAAAAGTTGTCATTAAATACCAGGACACTCTTGGTTGACATTCAACAACTCTTGAATTCACCATGCGAATAAAATTTAACTCTTATGTTTCTACTGAAGCAATATTCGATGTATGTTGACCTAGAAAATGTTTTGCTATAAAAACTGCTAAAATATTGCCCTTAACTCGCATTCAGTACATCTCCACCTTAACAGTTATAAATGTTGCTCTCGGAATAGACTGGATTACTGATGACGGGGATATAGGTTTTTCTTATTATCATTTAGCACCGCGTTCTTACTACCCTTTCGGGTTATACGCTGATAGGGGCTTGAATGACGTTCAGATGTAATAGGGTGGATTTTAATAAATGGTTTTTCCACGCTAATATAGGTAGACTATTCAACTTTATTTAAACTTAGCACATTGGTATAATTAGCCAATATGCGTACAACCAGAACGGAGGTAAGCCGCGGTGACAGAAAACAAACACGAGATGGACGATTTAGAGCCAAAAAACCAACGAATCGGTTAGCTAGAACAAAATCGTTCGATTAAAATAACTATAGCGTGACTCCTTTGTTATAGTTTCAAATTATAATGAGTTATTTTGTTAGGGTTCCAATTAGTCGACGGCAAAAATAAAAAAACAAAACAAAAAACAACAGGTAGATGTGAAAGCCCCCCCGCAAAGAACAAAAGGTGATTCTTGTCAACTGTTAACTAGCGTCGTTTGTTTTTGTTTTGTGTGCGCGCTCTCACATCCAGCACCCGGGCGACAAACCCAGCGTCGGGATGGTTCAGGGGAACACACGACGTCGAGAATCTAAATTCGTCCAAGCGTCGCCTGTAAGGAACCAAAAATAACAAAGCAAAGGAATGTTCCTATAGTGATCTCGCTGGGCTGTGGTAGAAACATGATGGGGAGAGGAGGGTTGAGGGAGAGTATGATGAGGGAGAGATTTCTTGGTAAGGGAAAAAAAAAGTCATAAATGTAGCAAGCACTAACTTGAAAGAAAGAGAAAGCAACTTCTTTATTAACTTGTTCAATTAAAGCTAGTCCAGCTGTCCTCACTCTTAACATGACGCTCTTTCTTTTAAGGGTGGGGAGGGTTTAGACCGGGGGGGTAAGGGGGAGGGGTGATGAGGAACAAACGGTATCAAATCATGAATGAGTTGAACCAAGCGGTCTTCTTGCCAACAACCACTCTCCTTTTCTTAACACGTTTTGTTGAGATTCAGGGACAATTATCTATATTTAGTTGGGTTGTGTGTTGTCCAATAAGTTACATACGAGGAGCCATATCTGACAGCCGGAAATGATAATCTAATTTCACGTATTCATACTTCAAGTCTGACGATCTTAAACTGTAACTTTTGATGAAGATTATTGATACCTATAAATAGGGATGTGGTAATGAAAGAGAAGTATCGATATTGTATGCATTAAAGGTATCAGAAGAAAAATATCGATACCGTGCTAGTATCGAAAGAAAAGTATCGATAACAGTATCAGTATTGACATTTTAATCTGGAAAAATGTGCTTATTTATTCTAGTATTAATAATTTCTTACCTGCATTGGTGGCCACATGGTATACGCGCTAATCTCGTGTTGGACTGGACTGCCTAAGACGGGGATATCGGGGTTCGATCCCGGCTGGGTGCACTGAGTGTGGTTTTCCTAAATGGCTTTTCACTCTCCCTCTATGCAAATTCTGGTGCATTTTCTTTAAATTAAGCCTTCCTAATTCTAAACCGATTAGTGTAATTAGTACATAGGCATATAACCTGAACAGGTAGTAAGACGCGAGGATTAAACACATCTAAACGTTTGCATCATAACTGTATTTTCATTTTTACATTGAAAACTATAACGGTTTTTAATACTTTAAAACAAATTTTATAATATTTAAGAATCAAATAGCCAAAGCTATTATTTATGCTTTTAGTGAGTATTACTCTATCTAGATATCATATTCTGAAAAGTGAAAAATAGGCACGGGACGAGTCTTGGATAGCTCAGTGGTTATATTACTGGCGTACTAAGACAAAAGTACCGGGTTCGATTCCCGTGTCAAAATGTCATTTTTCAATTTTCAGAATATGATATCTAGATGGAGTAATTCTCACTAGAAGCATAAATAATGGATTTGGCTATTTGATTCTTAAATATGAAATCCCTTACAATTATAATAATTGTATTGTACAAGTGACAGCATTAAGACAACCAATACCGGAGTGCGAGCACTAATACCAGTAAAAGTATCGGTAAAGAAGTAAAAGAAAAAAATATTAGTTTCGAATATTAGTTAAGTATCGATACTTTTTTCACATCCCTACCTATAAACTAACACTAAGAAAATATTATTATTATTATTATTATTATTATTAGCACCGCGTCTTACTACCCGTTCGGGTTGTACGCACTTACGCTAATGTGTAATGGTAGGGTGATTGTGAGATGAAATGGAGGACCTACAGTTTAACGTGGAATCCGAACCACGGTGGTGCCTGGCATTCCCCACATTCACAAGATGTCTTGTCAGAGGTGAAGGAAGGGTTTGGAAATTAGATAAATCTGTGCCGGGACCGAGGATTGAACCCCGGCCGCCAGCACAGAAGTCTGACACCTTACCCCTAGACCACCAGTCACCAAGAAAATAATACAATGTAATCAATGCCAACCGCAAAATATATGTTTGTATTTTTTTTATAAAAGGCCTTTCCTATTAAAATTGAACTGTATCAAACAACTACAATCTGTATGTATTAAATTATATATTAATACTAGGCTTCTTGATATAAATGAGCAATTATCTTAGAATCAGAGAATTGGTAAATAATGTGATGGACCCAGGAGGTCCCTAAGACGTCCCAAAGCCCTGATCTAAGAGATGAGATGTTGATCTCCAATGCTCCATTTATAGAACCAAGAGGCTGCACAGACGTCCCAGAGCCCTGCTCGGTTAGATAAAATGTTGATATCCAGTGGTCTACTGGAGGATTTCATTTAGTCCCCTGTAGAGTAATGTTATAGTAGCACATTTCTCCAAAAACTTTGGTAGTTTCACATTCTTATATTATCTTTTCACTAACTAAATTTAGCACCGCGTCTTACTACCCGTTCGGGTTATACGCTTTAAGTACTAATTACTTTAATGGAATTAGGAATTGGGAAGGTTTAATTAGAGGAAGTTAACCCGCATTTGCGTGGAGGGAGAGTGGAAAACCATTTAGGAAAACTACCCCCAGTTCACCCGATCTCCCCGTCCTCAGCAGTCGAGCCCAACACGACAAGCGCGTTAGCTCACTACGCCACAGAGGCGGGTATCTTTTCACTAAGAATATATTTTTCTCAAGTATACTTCGCGAAATCTGACAACCCGTTGCCTTAAAGTACGGTTAAGATCATGGTGTGATTTAAAGTTTTTAATATGTAATAGATAATATTATTATTATTAGCACCACGGCTTACTACCCGTTCGGATTTTACGAACTTAAGATAATGTGCAATGGTAGTGTGATTGTGAGATGAAATGGAGGACCTACAGTTTAACGTGGAATCCGAACCACGGTGGAGGCCTGGCATTCCCCACATTCACAAGTTGGGATTAATATACGTCTTGTCAGAGGTGGAGGAAGGGTTTGTCAATCAGATAAATCTTTGACGGGACTGAGGATTGAACCCCGGACTCCCATCAAAAAAGTCTGACACCTTACCCCAAGACCACCAGGTCACCCTTTAATAGACATTAATGTTGGCCTTGTGTGTAAACTAAAATGCCTTCATTCACTTAATTTAATAAATAATAATTACTCAAGTAACATGAACAATAATAGTCTATTTGGGCCAAACCAACTCTAGAAATGGCACTGTACTTCTAGAAAAACCAAAATATGGTAAATAGGTCAAACATTACGTTCCACCTGATGGTCCTACAATCAGGACAAATTCTTTGGTGCTTTATCATTAAATATTGAATAAATCAAACTAGTAATTATTATGTATAATGATTGGGCACTACCCGCTTCATTAGTCACATGTTCTAATGCGCTACTCTCGTAGTAGATTAGACTTCCGATGATGTGGAGATCGAGGTTTTAATCCCGGTGTGTTGTTTTTCCAAAATGCTGTATTTTTAAAATTAATAAACAAAACATTTACTTTCAGTTTATTTTTAAGTTGGCTCAAGATATATCCTCTGGTGCCGACTATTATTGTTACTGGGAACGTATTTTCTTAGAATGTCACCTGCACCAACATTACTCGCACTCTTTATCTTTGTCTGCGTCCTCTTTGTCATCCTTTCCACAGGACTTTATTTTATCAACCGTTATATTTATTTATTTACACCTCTCCTTCTCCAACCCCCTTTTTCCTTATACTTATTTCAAAGCAAATTCTTCACACCACCTCACCCTTTCTTTGTCTCAATCTCTTTTTCTCACACTCTTTATGACTCTCGTGATCTTCATCCACTTTGCCTCTCGTTTCCGCTTTATCGTCTCTCTCTCTGGCACTCATCACCTTTCTTTTTTTTTCTTCTTCTCTCTCGCATCATCTTTCCACCTGCTAGTTGAGTCTGTGTCCTGGGGAGACTCTTTGTTTCTCGGAAGATATACTGCATTGTATGTTGTTCGACTTCCGCTGCGCAGCAAGCACTCACACATGTGTCTGGAGATGTGTCACTCCTCTGAACACATGTGTTGGCGAGGGAAAACCAAAATAAGTGGAGGGAGGAGGGCTAGGTTTTCCAGAGAACAGTACTTGACTCGCTTCTTCTTCGCGTGGTTCGAGTATTTCTTAGTCATCAACGCGTGAAGTGCAAATTGTTTTGTGGATATATCTGTTAGTGAGTCTTAAGGTGGGGACGTAGGGGACGCAAGAAAGGGCTGGTGTTTTAGTTGTTTTTATATAAAAACTTTTTTTGGTCAAAATAAATCCAAACTTGCTTCAGTAGAAACATAAGACTTTTATTTTCTTCACAATGTGATATCAACATTTGTTGAATATCTGTCAAGAGTGTCCTGTAATTTAATGTCAACTTTTTATCTTCATTTAAAAAGTTTCTCGTCTAATGACGCTATTCTGATGAAGATATTCAACAACTGTTGATATCACCATGTGAATAAAATTAAACTCTTAAGTACTAAAGCAAGATTTTATTAATTATTTTGCCCAAAAAAGGTTTGCTATTAAAATTGTAAAAACACTAGCCTTTTTTCTCGTTCCTTACATGGCCATCTTAAGCTAAGGTTTTGTGGTCATGTCTGTTTTATTCGTAGACAAATGAGTTACTCTAGTTACAATAGGCCTATTTCTTAGCCTCGATGGACCTTCAGGTAGTGTCATCCCATGACATTCCTTTTAGTTCGACCACTACAGGATTAACTTTTGAGAAGATAGTGCCAACATTCGCTTGGCTAAAAGTTTCTATACATAACTCGAATATTTCAAATCTTACTTTATTTGTCAAAAGAGACTGGAACTGGAAGGATGAAATATGCTATCTATTTATTATATGCTGGTCCTCTTAATAGTATATGGCTATTCCTTTTCTTTAGAATAAAGAAAGTGTTTTATATACAACCCGAGTAAATTTTATTCATTAAATTGAGTGAAAAATCTATATTGTATACTAGACCTAGACATTAAGTTAAGTTTCTTTCATTTAAAGCAATTTTTTTTTATGAAACTATTAAACAATTAGGCTATACTTTTAGTTTTTAAAATATTCTGTGTTCTAAAAATTCTGTATTGATTTTTTTTAATACACTATATTTATTTACTTAGTCTACAGCACTAGAAACTTGAAAGTTCATTGTTACACTTACAAAATTACGCCAACTAGCCCTATCTTGAACTAGTTCTATCCAGTACACTTTATTACACCCTATCCTTATTTTAAGCTAGTTTTATCCTCCACCTCATTACATCCTATCTCCTTAAGATCCTTTCTAATTCTATCCTCCCATCGGCATCTAGGTCTTTTCATTGGTCTCTTCCCATTGGGTTTACCAGTCAGTACCCTGAACCAGGCTCTAAAATCTACTATTTGCGCTTGCGTGTCCGCCCACCGTAATCTACTAGACTTGATTATCCTAACAATGTCCTGTGATGAATACAGAGTATGTAACTCATCATTGTGTAACCTCCATTTCACAGTAGCCTCATCCTTTTTTGGACCATATGTCTTCCTAAGCATCTTTTTTTCTAACATCCTAATTTTTCCTCGTCATGTAAGATAAGAGATGACGTTTCACACCCAAAAAGAACAGGTAAAATTAATGTTTTGTATATTCTAAGATTTAAATTCTTTAAAGCAGGTGAGATGTCAACAACTTACTGACCGAGAAATAGCATGCATTTCCTGACTATTATTTTCCTAATTTACAAACTCATATCGTTATTGCTAGATAAAGTTGTTTCCTAAATATTTAAACTCATTGTTCCTATCAAATAATATGTTGTTCAAAGTAATCTCCACATTATTTATCCCAATTTGTGTTCCCTTTGTGATAATTTTATACCTACTTAGCCTTTTAAGCGCTCACTTCTGAAACCAATTGCCTTACTCTCCACTAATAAAATATCTTCATTTCTTGCAACAGTTTCCTTACTATTGACCAACAAAGCTAAATCATCTGCATATTCTAATAGCAGTATTGTACCGTTTAATATCAACCCTTACTTTTGTATCACCCCCGACCACAGACGAGTAAGAAACAGACTCTAACCTTACGGGGGTTTTGCTGCGCTCCTTTTACCAGCTTGAGTCCTTCAACACTGGGCTTCGCTAGTGTCACTGCTGGGTGATAATAGGACTGAACGTAGCGATCCTAGTGGTGAAGGACTCAAGCTGTCAAAAGGAGCGCAAACATTTTAACCTGGAGGCTGAGTGTCTGGGTGTATTATTTGTCTGTGCCCTAGCAGCATACTCTTAAAGCTAGATGAAAAGGTAATGGGGAAAGTGCATCTTTTTGTTTCAACCCATTATGTATTTAAAAAAGTGTCTGATAAGTGACATCCAACCCTTACCCTGCCACGCGTATCAGTCAAACATACTGTACTCTACTTCTTCTTAAAATATACAACGTAAGATAGATGTTTATATAACTAGATGATGATTTTCCGGTAAATTTTCAATTGGAAAATTTTTGGGGTGGTGGCTTACAATCAACTAAGTAGTGAAGAGGTAGGTTTG
This sequence comes from Timema cristinae, assembly GCA_039000515.1. Lineage (NCBI taxonomy): Eukaryota > Metazoa > Arthropoda > Insecta > Phasmatodea > Timematidae > Timema > Timema cristinae. Next base: position 26,619,196 of record JBCFYV010000001.1, read on the forward strand.
AGGAAGGAGGTATATAGAGCCCCATTGTATGTTATATACATAAAGCTATCAAATGATGTGTTGTGGGACGAGTGAAAGAAGGCATGTGCGGTGAAAAATTGTTTGAAAATACTTAAACCCACCTTAAAATTATTTTAATTATCATATTGAAGATACAGTGAAAAATAAAATCAAAACAAAAAATATCAATGGGTGATTAAAGTTTTTCGGTAAAATTGGTGGTAGTTGAATCCTATGGGATGGGGAATGTATTAGAAAAGTTTTGACTATAACAGTTGAGTATTAATATATCTGGTCTGCAGCAGACCGATGTTAGTGACACATTCAACCACCAAACGCTGTGTTCAATATGTGAGTTTGAGAAGAGAACTGAAATGTTTTTATAGTTTTATTATGACCCATTTGATCATATTTTGGTGTTCCCTTGGGGGAAATTAAACTGAAGTGTGGAAGAAAAATTAAACTAAAACTATGGATACCTCTATTATAATTGTTCTATTTAATTAGCTGGAATGTATTATTAGGGGAAAGAAAATGTTTTTTTAAGCATTTTAGCCTCAACACACTTATATCTTTCGAAACTTGATACAACTGGCAAACATTCACTTTTCATGTAACAAACACATCCCCCGTTTATTTTTGTATTATTCCAACTGAAGACGTTTTTCGTGTTCATTCTCCTTCAAGCTAATAGAGGGGAAATGGGGGGTGGAGAGGGGAGACAATAACTCTTGTGAAGAGTGTTGGTAAGGAAGGACGTAAATCAGGAAGCGAAGGCACATACCTGCTCGTGTCCACACGTCATTGAACATTGCATCTACACTCTATTTAACCATTGGAAAAAAGGGGGAAGGGGGTAGAAAGGGGAGATTGACCTCAAACATTGACTTGACTGACGCTCTTTTGTCAAAGTCTGTTTCGAAATACGGCGGGCTGCAGGGGTGGGGGGAGAACAAAGGTTTGAAGTCAACGTTCTCTCCCACTCTTTCTCTCTCTCTTCACTAAAGGTGTCGTGTGTCTTTTGTTTCCTCCTCTAGAGGGGGGCTCTTGCGGCAATTGAGCGGAGTGAAGACAGTCGATTTGAGCACTTGCCAAAGACTTTGTTTTTTTTATTGTTTAGGTGCGAACATTAAGCTTTGTTTCCATCAGTGTGGTCGATGAGTCACGCGCTAAAAGGGATCAAGGTCCGTATGCAAGAACTTGACTAAGTTAATGCTCTGTGGACACTAACGTGGGCTTGCTTGCGTCATCATAGGTTAAAAGGTGGAGTGATAGTGTACTCAGGACCACACTATCGGTCCACTAAGTATTTACTATACGTTCTTGCATACCAATCCAAGTCTTGGTTATATGAAAGCGATGATATGGGTATAAGACCTATCTATACTTGTGGTTAGTAAAATGATTCGATTTCTAGATATATATAAAGTTAGATTTCGGTATAAGAAATTGGTAATTTCAATTTACTTTATATATAAAAAAAAATAGTAACAAATTGACTTAAATTTAAGTGGAATGAAGTAGAAAATGTACAGTTAATGTTTTTCTTATTGATATTGAGTCATTTTGGAACAAGTTTGTAAAAATATGTCTCATGAGCTTTTGATATGTCTAGACAGGGTCGAAAAATTGAGATCTACTTTAATTCACTCAGATGTCCAACAATGTGTGGTACATGACTGTCAATTTTGACAGATAATCATCAGCAGTGAGATAAATAAAGCCAGTGAGCCTTGTAAATGTTTGGTAATCTATACGTATTATTTTAAATATATATTTCAATAATCTATCCTTAAAGTGATCCTATATTGACATAATTCAACCCACTTTTGGTGGCAACATAGTATAAGGTGCTACTCTTGCAATAGACTAGACTGTTCATGACGGAGATATCGGGTTTCGATCCCGGTCGAGTGCACTGAGGGTGATTTTCCTGAATGGGTTTCCACTCGCCCTCCACTCAAATGTAGGTACACTTCCTCTAAAATAAGCCTTCCTTACCCCTATCACTTTAGTGAATTTAGTATGTAGGCGTATAATCCGAACGGGTAGTAAGACAATAATGCAAGCGCATTTGCGAGAGAGGAGTGTGAAAAGCAATTTAAAAAAAGATTCTCGGTTCACTCGCTCCTGATTCGAACACCTACCTCCCATCATCGGCAAGTCAGACTTGAATAGTTTGACAATTTAGTCCACGTGCCCACATATGTGGGTTTGAATTAACTGTCTTAAATAATTAATAGGACTGCATGTAGACCTATTTCAGCTCATTAAGAAAATTCCCATTATATTAAAAATAAGTCACGAACCAAGTTTGGAACCTTGTATCTTTGGATTGACAAGACGCTACCCTGTCTGCTGTAGTTATATGGTATTACTAGGGCAAGCAGAGCTTGTTATTATTATTATTATTATTATTATTATTATTATTATTATTATTAGCACCGCGTCTTACTACCCGTTCGGGTTATACGCACTTACGCTAATGTGTAATGTAAGGTGATTGGAGATGAATGAAGGAACTACAGTTTAACGTGGAATCCGAACCACGGTGGAGGCCTGGCATTCCCCACATTCACAAGATGTCTTGTCAGAGGTGTAGGAAGGGTTTTGGAAATCAGATAAATCTGTGCCGGGACTGAGGATTGAACCCCGGCTGCCAGCACAGAAGTCTGACACCTTACCCCTAGACCACCAGGTCACCGTAAGCTTGTTAACACTGTCTCTGTGATATTTACTCATCCCCTTGTTACCCATTTTATCAATCAAACATACACTGGATATAATCGCTGAGGTAACCGCATGATTACTATTGGGAAAAAGCGTTGTTATTCTCTCGTTTTAGTGTGGTCAATCTCCCCTCAAATATAAGAATAGTTTAGCAATTCTGTTAGTAGAGGTTGCCAATTGTTCCTTCATACTCCAATACACCACCTTCAAACATGACTGAGAGCGAGGAGATTTGACAACAGTTAACCGAGAGAAAGCTTAAGGTGAGATTGAAGAGGATGCGAGAAAAAGCAAGTAATTTAGCAAGTTTTATGGAAAAACATTTTTGGCCAAAATAAGTAAAATATTGTTTCAGTACAGAACATAGAATTTAATTTTTTTTTTACATGGTAACCTCAAAATATCTTGATTACCTGTCAAGGGTGTCCTGTAATTTAATGACAACTTTTTATCTTCATTTAAAAAGTTGTCATTAAATTCCAGGACACCCTTGACAGATGTTCAACAACTGTTAATATCACCATGTGAAGAAAATTAAACTCTATATGTGTACTGGAGAAATATTTTAGTCATAAAATATTTTGCGATAAAAACTGCAAAAAATACTGGTCTTTATTCGCGTCCCCTTCCATCCCACCTTAAGACATGCAGTTCCCTCAGCAATGATATTGGGTGTAGGCTCTACTTTACATAGAGCCCATTCGCCATAGGAGTGGTAGTATTTGACAGTAAGCAGAAGATGTAAAAGCTGTTGAAAGAAAAATCTATTAATTTTTTTGTAAAAGTTTTGACTGCCAAAATTGACAGATCATATGGTTTGGTGAGTGGATACATGAAAGTAGATCTGGTAACTTTTACTATCTGTCACTTACCTACAATCCTACCGTAAATGGGGTATGTCTCACATGGAAATGTATTTTCGTTGAGTGTTCTACAGAAGGAAGAGGCCGACTCTCTACGAAATTTTCAACTAGCTATGCTTACTCTACTAACTAAAATTTGAGTCGACCTCAGTGGTCTTAAGGTAAAGTGTTTGCCCTCAAGACCCGATGCTCATGGGTTCAAACCCAGCCGAGGTCAGTGATAAGAATCCGTAGCACAACTTCCTTTGGAGGGGAAGTAAAGATGTCTGCCCCATGTCGGTTGGGCATGTAAAGAACCCTGGAAGATATGTGAAAATATCATTTGCAGCAAAATTGATAGGTCATTTCCTCTCTCACTCCTGAAAATTATCGTGTGCTGATATAAAAAGTCGGTTAAGAAAGTGCAGGATAAATACCTCAAATAAAAAAAAATATTAAAAAATTGAAATTTTGAACTAGTATTTTATTTTTAGAATAATTATATTCCAATTTGGTTGTTTAAAACGTGTTAAAATGGTTTCCATTATTTTTAAAAGGGAAATACAGAAAACCGCGCCATGATGTGACGTCTGATTTGAACTGTACTAACTATTAATTATTATTAGCACTGCGTCTTACTACCCGTTCGGGTTATACGCACTTACGCTAATGTGCAATGGTAGGGTGAATGTGAGATGAAATGGGGGACCTACAGTTTAACGTGGAATCCGAACCACGGTGGAGACCTGGCTTTCCTCACATTCACAAGATGTCGTGTCAGAGGTGAAGGAAGGGTTTGGTAATCAGATAAATCTGTGCCGGGACCGAGGATTGAACCCCGGACCCCAGCACAGAAGTCCGACACCTTACCCCTAGACCGCCAGGTCACCTTGTACTAACTAATTAAGTCAGATGATGTCCGTGGTTTGAGATGGGCTCTATAAAATACCAAACAATATTACTTAGTAAAGGGTTGAGCTAGGTTCCTGTTTGGCGTTGTAGTTTGTTTCCCTCATCATTCAAGCCACAGAGAGAGAGAAGAAAAAAAAGTCTTTTAAAAGTTAAATACTCATCTCAATGTTCCCTTAGCCCCTTTTGCACTCTCACAATTCAAGCATCCCCTCATTCATCAACCGGTAGCAGCACCCGTGGACTGCCTAGTGTTCCCCTGCCTCAGTCTTCCCTTCCCCGTATCCCCTCAAGCTCCCTTGTGACTACCAAAACCAAAATGTAAGCCCCGGAAGCTCTCCGACTGGGGCCAAACCTCTCAACAAATCTGTCCTCAAGAGTAAGAATAGCAACACTCTTATTTTTGTTTGTATTTATTATTTGGTTTCTAATTCTGTTGGCAATGCCTCGCATTGTCTATCTGTTAGATGTGTTCCTCTTTATCTTCTCCCCCCTCCCCCTCTCCCCAACATCTGAGCCTATATAGACCGCGAACTAAGTCAGGTCCCATTGTTCTCCGCGCATCACGACTTCAATGAAATTGTAAGGTCCCGTGCAAGAATGCGCTAAGTAAAAGGGCACAGAGTGTTGAATGAAACAAAAATAAGTTATATGGTACGACACAATCTTACATACTTTCCCATATATTCTGTTGTATTTAGGAATACCTTTTTTAAAACTGGTAATCAGAAAAAAATAGACTTAAATATTTATTATTCATCAAACATATGTTGATAATGATTAATTAATAATGATTTAAAAATAATAATAATTAATAATGATTTTAAAATTTTCGAAAGTCGGGCATCAGTAAACTATTATCCCATTTTTCTTACGAATAAACATATTTGACAAAATCAAGGTAGGCCTATATATTTAGTTTTAGTGCTGAATGAAAATCTCGAGTTGACCACAAAGTATGATCGATCATATTACTTAAATTTAAATACTAAGTTTTGAATGAAACTCATCAAACTGTTTCGACTATACCCCCAGGGACAGACAGACGAAATGGTAAAAAAAAAACTTTTTTTTAAGTTTGTGTGCATCTAAAACGTCAAAATACATCATATATCAAAGTCAAGGATGCTCACGATTACAACACTTTCTCTATACGAGAAAGTAAAAAGAATTTCTTAAGGTGTAGATGAAAGGATTATGAGTTAAGGTCAGTGTTTTTGCATTTTTATATCAAAATATTTTGTTGTCCAAAATAAATCAAATATTTCTCGAGTAGAACCATAGTTTAATTTTCTTCAGCTGGCGATCTCAACACTTGTTGAATATTTTTCTAGGGTGTCCTAGAATTTAAAGACAACTTCTTCTCTTCATTTAAAAGGTTTATCATATAATGCCGCTATAGTCACTCATGACAGATATTCAACGACTGTTGATATCACCATATGTAGAAAATTAACTCTATGTTTCTTCTGGAGAAACATTTGATTTATTTCTGGCCAAAATAAATGTGTTTCTATAAAAAAAACTGCAAAAACAATTAACTTTTTCTTACATCCCTAATTTAATTTTGCAAAAGATAGTAAATTTTTCTTGTGTTTACTTATTTTTACTGAATCTAAACTACATTCATATGAATGTTAAAAAAACCTAAACAAAGTTTAATTTGTTTTCAACAAGGTTACTAACGAAATAGTCTGAGGGGTAGGAATTAGGAGGATGACTTTTTGAACGTGATGCCTTGTACCATGTGAGCATTAGTGGTAAGGATGAGTTGGGTTTAAATTTGCTGAAAGCCCATCGTTCTTTGCATATCGGTTGAGTAGTTGAAAAGTACAACCGAGTAAATAGGAATATCTTTATTATATTTCAGATGTCATTTTATGTATCTTATAAATATATTCATTGTAGATCTATTGGACCGGTTAATTGAGCTATACATTTATCTTCCTGTCAACAGGTATAGTAACTAGTAAAAGAAGCTTTAAGCCTCAATTCGTTGAGTTATTTAGGTTTAAAATAACTCCTACAGTAGCCCCATGGCTTCTTTGGTGCTGACTGACATCTCACAGCTGACGGCTTTGAAAAGTTACCAGACCAATTTATGTATCCTTACGCTGAACCAAATGATCTGCAAAAACATGTGTTTAGCATCTGTCACTTCTGACAGTCAAAATTTAGGTATATACCTAAATGTTGACTGTCAGAAGTCAGCTGTGAGCTGTCATTCAGCACCAAAGAAGCAATGGAGCTACTGTAAGTATTCTCTAGATGCTTTGACTAAAAGCTTTTACTATCGATTTTTTTTAAAGCAAATTATTCAGCTGACCTTTTAATACTAAGATCATTAATTTTAAAGCATATTACTAATATTTTCATTGTTTTTCATAAATCCAAGAAATGTTGAGATAAAAATACATTTTGAAATAGGTTGAGCTTCTAGAGTTTTATAAATAGCCTAATTACTTAAGTCTGGAGTTGATATGTATGAGAAACACTAATTTTATACATTGACCGTCCGAGTAGTCCGACTATTTCCACCAATAGGTTATGGATGAGGAATATATAAACAAGCAGAAATGTACCCAAATTTGCATTGAACCAGATTGAGGAAGCCTTTGATACAGTACACCCAGCAGGGATTCGAGCCTCAACTTGACCATCACCAGCCTTTAAAAGATAAGATCTGCTTATATTCATCTCAGTGTAGCCATCGGTGCGGTTAGAATCAGAAAAAGGTCTAACTTGGAATCAAACTCGGAACTCTTGCAAAAGCCGTCAGAATATATCTGAGATTACCCTAGATATCGGATGAGCTAATGATCACCTTTAAACTACCTAACCTTGTTGATAGGGGGAAGAAGGAACTATAGTGAAAACATGGTGTTACATGGAGAGAGGGTGTACACATCGCAGTGTTACGTAACACAGATCTTAATCTTATATTTAAATTATAATGTTAATAAAATAATATTTTTTATTCACGTTTACACCTTTAGTAAACATGCTTATAGATACTTTCTTCAGATTTTGAGCTGTATTAAATTTGATTACTTATTTTAGTGTCAGAAAAGCTTACGTATGGAATATCGACATCACTCTTTATGTAGAAAGCTACGTAGAATCTGTTCATGATAGGTTTTTACCTAGATGACAGTTCAAAAATCATGTTTATGTTTTGGGTTGTCAACACTTGTAAAAGATCACGGTTTTGTTGAGTTTTTTTAAATACCTGTTATATTTTACATTTAAAATAACGTAAACTTAAGTTTTCTCATATTAATTCATAACTTTAATAATTTCTTTTTATCCAACTCGAAACAATATTTTAAACATAATTAAAAGTACTTATTCTTCGTTTTGGAACGTTATTTACTATGTGTAATATAGTGCATACATTCATACCTTTTAATACATATGCCATCCAAGTAAACTTAAGTCATGAATGAATTATAACAACGATTAGATGGGGTTAGGGCCAAGATAAATGTCTACTTGTTGTTACATAAAAGGAGGGAGAGTAAACAAAAAAGGTAAGAAAAAAAGCGTTACGTGACCCCTACCAATTCTTCCAATCACCAATTATTTTTTTTCTACAAAATGAAATGAGGAACTTAGTCCGGTATAGCACTAACAAGGTTGTTTCCTGCCTAGAGGATGAATGACTGTTGTAGGTCGAAAGATCACTAGTTGTGGTCTACGGAGACCACCAATCACTGTTTCACACACACACATACCACACAACACCTTCCAAAATACCGTGACATTGATCTCTCTGTTTAAAAGACAACTCGTCTACAACTTGTATTTGTCTTTCGCTCCTCCTCACACCTCTACTATCCTCTTCCTCCGGGGGAGGCTGCCCATTCTTTTGTTCAGCTCAAGTCATTCTTTAGATTTCTTCCCTTCTTCTTGAATAAAAAAAATCCTTCATCTCTCTCTCTCCCTTTTTCCTCCCCACTTCCACCGCTCTCCACGGAGTATCAACCAACTTGTTGATTCTGTGGAATCCCTTTGTTTTCTCGTCGGGAGGAAACAGTGGTTACGCTTCGGAAGGTTTTATATATTGACTGTGTAAACGCTGTGATAGGTTAATAGTCTCTTGAGATGTTTGTTATTCGTAACAAGAGGGTGTAGGTTGGGGGTAAAGGGGAGGGGGTACAGGTCATTTCCGAGAGACAAGGACTGGGCGTGTTCAAGTCGCTAGCTGCTTGGTTGTTTTCCCTAAGTCGGAAAGCCGGCGATGGATCACTTTTTTTTTTTTTTCCTAACTGCCATTCTGACGAACTTCTCCAAATAATCACTCACATGTGATAGATCTTCCTAACTCCCCATACCCTCCCTTTTCCATGACTTTTACAAACCTACTACAAAGAATGTTTGTTTTAAACACAAATGAAATTGAAATGGTATGTCTTCTTTCTTGAGACATTAAAAAAATACTTATTTCTTGAAATAATATTCTAACTATTACCAAAATGTATGTTTAAGCTATACGTAGCATATTCGTGTGATGATTTAATTATATGTTCACCTAAATCTACTAACATTTTTAATATTAATTAAATGAAAAAACATACTTTTGTACAAAGTGAGACATTGAAAACACAAAGTTTTTTTTTAAAAAAAACCGAGTAAAACATTTTAAATGTATGATTCTTGAATGGATTTGGTTGACACCTTTATTCTAATTATTAATTAAAACTGAATGACACGATTCGGTGGTTGACTAGGCATCACTCTCAAAATATACTATACTACTGATACTAGGGAGAACGTAGTTCGAATCTCAGTGTTTGTATTTATATTAGCTAAGTGCGATTATCCAAAATTGACTTTCAATTTATTTACACACTAATGTAGATACACTTCTTCTTAATTCAAACATCCTCATCCATAGCACATTAGCGTAATTTATTACTGAAAACTAATCACTATTTCGAAACGCCTACTCTCTAAAGTGAGTGTACGGAGCAGTATTATTTATTTAATCACTCCTCGGAAATTTAGGAATTTATGTGCCCTATCTTATTTCTCAAATTTCAATTTTGTTTTCCTTATTGATAACTTTTACAAATTTAGCAATAACGATACTAGAGTGGAAATTAGGAAAAGAATACAGTAAGTAAATTCATGGTATTAGGACTACTCGGTCATTAAGTTGTGATATCTCACCTGCTTTCAAAGAAGGTAAATCTCAGAATAAACTTAAATTATTATTATTATTATTATTATTATTATTATTATTATTAGCACCGCGTCTTACTACCCGTTCGGTTATACGCACTTACGCTAATGTGTAATGGTAGGTTGATTGTGAGATGAAATGAAGGACCTACAGTTTAACGTGGAATCCGAACCACGGTGGAGGCCTGGCATTCCCCACATTCACAAGAAATAAACTTAAATAAAACAATATTTGTACCGGTTTTCAATATGGGTTGAAACGTGGTCTCCTACCTTATATGACGAAAAAAAATCTAGAGTTTTCGAAAACAAGGTGCTTGGGAAGATATTTATTCCAAAAAGGTATGAGGCTACTGGGGAGTGGAGGATAATACATAATGATAAGTTAATACCCTTTACTCATCACAAGGTAGTGTCAGGATAATCAAGGCTCGTAGATTAAGGTATGCAGAACATGCCGTGCAAATGGGAGAATCTAGAACCGTGGTCAGAGTACTGACTGGCAAACTCGATGGGAAGAGACCATTGAGGTTGGTGAGAAGATGGAAAAATAATATTAGAGTCGACTTGAAATAGATACGGTGTAATAAAGTGAACTGAATAGAACTATCTCAAAATAGAGATAGGGTGTAACTAGGTGTACTGGTTATAACTAGCTCAAGATAGATATAGGGTGTAACGAGGTGTACTGGATAGAACTATCTCAAGATACGGATAGGGTGAAATGAAGTGGACTGGTAGAACTAGCTCAATATAGGGGGGGTTGTGTACTTTTATAAATGCGGCAAAGAATTTGAGTCCCTTATGCTATAGAATAATTAAGTTAGCCATTAGGATTGTTTTTGAAAATATGTAACATATGGAATAAAGGTATAAATGTTCATTCACCAAAATATTTTGTAAAAAGTTTAAGCTGAGATTTTTTTAATGTGTAAAAAAACATGGTAAAGTCAGGTAATCTTATAATAAAAGTTTTGTAGTCACCCTGATTAAATAATGCTTACCAAATAATTATTTATTGTTTTGTACCGCCCTCCTTCTCCTCTAATAGATAAGGGCAGGCGCACATTACACAAAAGCAAAATAAACACATAAACAATAACAAATGATAAATTGCAGAGGAGCTGATAGGACTGCATAAAAGTGAATAGGCCTTTCTCTCGGGCTTATACAAAAATCTTGCTTCCATGAACTCTCCTTAACTATCATCCGCCATGTTGGTACTATGAGCAAAGGGGAGAAGGTCGAGAATCTTATGTTTAAAGTTATAATTTATTTACCTAGAATTAGTAAATTAAAAGGTTGCATTGAGTATAAGAATGTTTATTAGAAAAGATAACAATAGATATATGCAAATGTAAGTAACAACAATGAATAAATATATATATATACGTAGAAGATAGGGTTATGCCCATGATAATACTGTTGTACCGTTGCCATAACAACATTGTCCTAACAATTATTTCCAAGATTAATATATAACTTCTCTACGGGTCTCCGCGGCAACCCTCAGTATAATGACAACAATAACTAGCTGCCACAGGCCAACAATCCGCGTTTCAAAGTCGGATTGAATCATATGACTTAGAAAATTCAATTTAAAAACACAACTATTTGTGGCAACCAAAATCTATCTTTCAAAAGGAGATAGTAAATCATGTACTTAGCCATAAAAAATAAGTACAAACAATATTTAGCCTTAAGGGCTATAAACATTTCCCATATTATCCAGGCATTACGCCTTAAAAGATGTAAGATCAAAAAAATACAAAGAGATAATGTCCCTCATGGTTTTAACCATTATTTACCACGCCGGAAGGGCAAAAACTCCCAATAATACATTTAACCTGTAATAAAATATATTACGACACGTTGAACTACGTAATTTCATCATGTTTACAAAAAATAGTGATTTAACCCAAAATAACAGAAAGTAAGCCCACAATTAATTTTGTATATACCTTGGGGAAAAAATCCCATCCTAGAGCAAGTGTCTAGCGACACGGTTGATTCAAGAAGTGAGTTTACAACACAAACAGAACCCGTATATAAACCGTTATTCTCTGAGGGGAGGGGAACATAGGGGAAACAAAAGAACATCAAAGAACAATCACACGGAACAGAGGGAAGGGGTCGTAAGTCACCAAAGAAAACAACTAGATCATTGGAGGGGCGCGTAGAACATCACGTGTCTATCACGAGTTTATTCCCATGATGCAACGGGCTACCTCACGCTCAATGTCCCACACCTTTCACTCGTTTAGTCTTTTTTCACACTCGGTGCAGAAAAGTGCTCGCGAACAGGGATGTTGTTTAACGAGAGTCGAGACACACTAGCCGAGAAACGGGGCACTTCTTGGTGAGTACAATATTGTTTATTCTTCGGTGTTGTTGAAATAGTGTTCATTCGCCAGTATATCCTTCATGCTTGTAATGTTGATGTCAATCAACGTTAGAGTTTTATGTTTTATTCTTTATATGGGTTGAATAGTTTTAATGTAATTATAGATTGTCTATAATTTCAGCTAATGTAATATTTTCTAACCAATGATAAAGAAATATCTATTCTTATAAATAGGCTAATCTATGCCATATTTATGTATGATCAGTGATAATGTCGACCTTGTTGGTCTTGAGGTAAATTTCTCGCCTTATAACCCGATGATTTTGGGTTCAAACCCAACTGGTGTCGATGGATTTTTCTTGAGCGATAACAATCCGTGGCGCAACTTCCTTCGGAGGGAAAGTAAAGCCGTCGTTCCAATGTCGATTGTGGTATGTAAAAGAAGCCTGGAAGGTATGTGAAAATACCTTTCCGGCAAAAATTGGTAAGCCTTTTCGCTCTCACTCATAGAAATTCTCGTATGTTTATATAATCAGTCAGTCCGGAAATAAATAAACTTAAAAGAAAATGATAATCAGCTACAGGTAGGTTTGGACTGTTAGCTAGCACTTTAATAAAATACCATTAAAAAGCAATATATATATATATATATATGTTTAATACCTCTACATCTTAATAACCGGTCGGGTTGGATTCATATGTACTAACCACGCCAATTTGTTAGAGATGAGTAAGGTTGAATTTAAAAAAGTGTACCCTCATTGGCGTGTAAGGAGAATGGAAAATTATTAGGCAAAATACACCCATCGGGATTCGAACCCCAATCTCTCCGTAATCGGCAGTCCAATCTATTGATAACGTGATACCTTAGACCATTCGACCACTTAAGTGATTCATTTTTATTATTTCATTATTAGGCCTATTTGACACGTGTGTTCGGGTTATTCCCTTTTGACACCTATTCAAAGACTTGGGATGGGGGAGACTGATTTTAAGAAAGTGCATCAGCATTCAGCTGATGAGAGTATGAGTAAAAACCACTATGAAATTCACGGTTCACCCAAACGAGTATGGAAATACTTTAAATCCATTCTTCCTGGGTCAAAGTCAAAAGCGTAGACCACTGCACCTATAAGTCATTCACGAGCTAATTTTACCTGGATGACAGCTCGAAATGTTACTAGAAGTAATCCCTAATATATCACTACGCCAACAGCTGACATCTACCGCTTTGGATGACTGTAATGAAAACAGATGGTAATATATTAATGTGATAGACAACCACAATAATTTAGGCCAATATTATTTATATATTTATTTGAGGTCAGACACAAAGTTTATTTATAGTTTTATTCCCCAAAAAAATTAACACCACTTTCACAAAAACTTCTAACGAACATAGCTTCAAGATGGCGACTGACTAATCTAAACCGTATGATTGAACATGACGGTAAACAAGTTTTTTACAATGATGCAGGCACGCAGTTGATGAAAATATTTTATTCAGTTAAATATTTCAAAATACGATAAAATAATCATAAAATCATTTATTGTATGTAAAAAAAGACAACAATTTTCTATTTTCCAAGTAAATACGATGCCTGTATTAAAATATATTGATGTGTGCAATATATTATACAAAATCAGTAACGTTCCAAAATGAAAAATAAGTACTTTTAAATATGTTTAAAATATTGTTTCGAGTTGGATAAAAAGAAATTATTTAAAAAAATGAAATAGTATGAGAAAACTTAAGTTTATGTTATTTTAAATGTAATATATAACAGGTAATTAAAGATCTTTACATTTATAAAAAAAACTGTGATCTTTTACAAGTGTTGGCAACCCAAAACTTAAACATATGATTTTCTAACTGTCATCCAGGTAAAAACCTTTCGTGAACGGAATATAAAGCTTGTTCACTGTAGGAGTTGTTTTCTGAAAGGCCTTTTTCCTTACCAGAAAGATATTATATAGTAGAATATTGGTAGGAAAAATACCCTTAAGAGAGTAATTACTACCGTGAATGGAGAACTTTTGCATCATAATTGTATTTTCATGTTTATTTATACCCTGAGAATTATAATGAATTTATAATGATTAACAGCTATGAATTATGATGAGGTAAAAGCGATTGAATGCTAGAGTTGATTCTTGCTCGTCATCGGAAAATGAGTGAGAACTGATAAATTATGTAATTTGTTTTTTCTCCACAGTCCACCCTAGTAAACATTTGATCCCAGCAAGAGTGAAGATAAAAAAGTTGTTTCTTTCGATACCGAAGTGTGAGTACTAATATCAGTAAAAGTATCGGAAAAAAATATCGAGTAAAAAATAATACTATAGAAAGGAAAATATCGATATTAGTAAAGTATTGATACTTTTTTTTTTACATCCCTATACACATGTGAGAAACCAATTGTTTGGGTCACTTCATCACATCACTACTAGGTGTACCCGCCTTGGTGGCGTAGTTAGCTAAAGCGCTAGTTTCGTGTTGAGATAGACTACCAAGAATGGGGGATCCAGGTTAAAATCTCGCTCGGGTGAACTGGGGTGGTTTTTCTTAAATGGTTTTTCCACTCTACCTCCACGCAAATGCGGGTTAACCTTCTGTACATTCAACCCTCCTTACTCCTAGCTCATTAGTATAATTAGGACTTGAGCGTATAATCCAAGCGGGTAGTAAGACACGGAGCTAAGGATTATTATTATACTACTAGGTGCAATCCAACACATTATTTCAGTCGATAGCGTGACTGTATACTGAGCTAAGGTTACCGGGTTCGATTTCCGGTATGGCCGAAAATGTATCATTGGTGAAATGTGAGTTTACCCTTTCACGTTGATAAATTAACGGCTGGGGACTGGATGTTGTGCTTGTCCTAGTCTTAAGTCAGATTATAAGGTTTATGAAGCTATGACAGGCCTAGCCGGCCAGTAGTAAAAACATAAATGGCTTGAATAAAAAAACTGACCCAGACCACAGGCTTGAAACCGTAATCAATGTAAATTAAAACTAGTAGGTGCAGGGGTAGTTCAAATGATCTCGCAAAGCATTCCTCCTATATTACTTAAGGTGGGAGTGTAGGGAACGCGAGCTAACGGCAGTGTTTTTTTTTCTTTTCAGTTTTAACAGCAAAAAAATCTTTTTTACCAAAATAGATCAAATATTAATTTCCAGTATGGAAAACCTTACGTGTTTAATTTTCTTCACGTTGTGATATCAACAGTTCTAGAATATTTGTCATAAGTATGGCGGACAGGTATAGTACCTACACTTATTTAAAATAAATTGAAAATAAAACTAGTTATAAAAACAAATAGTGGCTTTTATAGTTAGCGAACTAAAATACAAGGTACAATCCATCCGTTAGTCACGTTTTCACGATTAATTTTATTATCTCACCGAAATAAAGTATAGTTACCGGTTTTGTTACATCTAAATAAAAAGGAATTCTCTTGTTGTTGATAACATATATTAATAGGGGATCTCAAATAGTACCCTCTAACATCTTGTACTATTTAATAGGGATCTCAAATAATACCCTCTAACGTCTCGTAATATTTAATAGGGGATCTCAAATAGTACCCTTTAACATCGCGTACTATTTAATAGGAGATCTCAAATAGTACCCTCTAACATCTTGTACTATTTAATAGGGGATCTCAACTAAAATACCCTCTAACAACTCTTACTATTTAATAGAAGATCTCAAATAGTACCCTCTAACATCTCGTATTATTTAATAGGAGATCTCAAATAGTACCCTCTAACATCTTGTAGTATTTAATAGGAGATTTCAAATAGTGCCCTCTAAAATCTTGTACTATTTAATAGGGATCTCAAATGGTACCCTCTAACATCTCGTACTATTTAATAGGGGATCTCAAATAGTACCCTCTAACATCTTGTACTATTTAATAGGGGATCTCAAATAGTACCCTCTAACATCTCGTACTATTTAATAGAGGATCTCAAATAGTACCCTCTAACATCTCTTACTATTTAATAGGAGATAAGTAGGTGACCTGGTGGTCTAGGGGTAAGGTGTCAGACTTCTATGCTGGCGGCCGGGGTTCAATCCTCGGTCCCGGCAAAGATTTATCTGATTACCAAACCCTTCCTTCACCTCTGACAAGACATCTTGTGAATGTGAGGAATGCCAGGTCTCCACCGTGGTTCGGATTCCACGTTAAACTGTAGGTCCTTCATTTCATCTCACAATCACCCTACCATTACACATTAGCGTAAGTGCGTATAACCCGAACGGGTAGTAAGACGCGGTGCTAATAATAATAATAATAATAATAGGAGATAAGAGTATCTGTTTCCATTCGTGGGTATCATCAGCTGCCACGATTTTCCGATCGTACTTAAAATGTTTTTGGCGTGTATAAGTTTTTGGTCCGTCTTCACTTCTATCCTCTGTTTGGTTTATATTTCTTTGTACAAACGAAGTTTTAACAGGTTTTTTTTCCTACGTCACCTTGTCATCTCTCTTTGTCGTTTTCCTTCTTCCTTGTCGCGAAGTTTCGGTTGTACTTTATAGATATGTGTATGGTGTGTGTGTTCCTTTTTATCCGAGCAGCACAAGAAAAGTGAACGAAGGCAACAATGAAGAGTGTTTGTCAATAGCGTGTTAATGCGCTAAGCCATTAATCATTGCCTAAAGCGGGGTGGTTGTCAGGCTTTGAAGGGAGACGGTAGGAGGGGGTGAGAACGCGAAATCGAACCCCCCCTGACCCCTTTCCCCATGGCTGCTTCTCACTCATTTCAATCTTTAGGTCCCTCTACCCCTCCTCAAACACACACACACACACACCCTTTCGCTAACCCGCAAAAGAAAAAAAAAGTTTTCAGTATCACCCTTCGTCATCAACTAACATCCGTCTCCTGTAAACCAGAAATCCTTCAATTCCCATAAGATAGGAATTTAGGCCTACTTTTTTCTATTCATTCTTTTTTTTCCCCATTTTCTTTTGGTTACTATTCTCCCTTATTTAATTTTTTTCGTAACCCATCTTCTAGAAAGCAATTTTGTTTTTTGTGATCAGTCTTTGGTGTTGAGGTGTTTCTGATTATGGTGTTCTTTAAGACTAATCAACTTGGTTTCTGTTGTAACGATTCAGTTATAGATTAGGCAACCACATTTTTCTGGTCAAAAAATAAATAAATATATTGCTCCAGTAGAAATATACAGTTTAATTTTCTTCACAAGGTGTAATGATATTGGTTTGTATCAATCTAAAATATATAAAAAGTCATGGATGAAGGTAATTTTTCTTTAAAGTAACATATGTAGAGTATCCCTTTAAGATTCATCCATGAAGAAACACGCGCTTCTCAAAAATAATGTGAAAAGGATTTTACCAGTAAAATATATTTTTTATACAATATTTCCTGTTAAAGGAACAACTCCGCAGTATTTGGCAAAGACACCAATTCCCTAAACCAATAAGAAGCTAGCCTTCACAACACCTGTCGCCAGGACTCTTTCTATTAGTTAGTTTTTACACTGTTGACGAAGGGAGAAAGATGCAAGGGGTATGTCATATATATAAACCGTTTGTGCGTATCAGAAAGGCATCCAAACATCCACACCAGGGATCCGCCCACGCACAAGTCAGTCAGAGCCACACACTGGCAGTAGCAGTCTAACACAGTATAAAATAACTTACATTAATATCACAAGTGTGCATTGATATAAAGCATTTAATTGGAGTATGTATAAGTAATTAACAGATGTCATTTAAATAAACCGTGTGTGAAACAACAGCCATCAACAGTTTTCTTTTTTTAATTTTATAAATATACCGATTTAATTAGTGCTCGACCACGGAGCAATTAACAGCTGGTTAAATGGTATATTTTCCGTACAGTGATGATAGGCGCTCGACCACGGAGCTATAGACAACCTAAATATCGTCACAGCATTATTATATCAGGGAATTAATCCATAGTGTTTCAATCGACGCCCAAAGCGGGGCGATTAATTCAATAGTGTTACAATGGCTACCTCATCAACAGCTGTTGAATATCTTTCAAGGTGGTCCTGGAATTTATTGACAACATTTTCTCTTCGTCTAAAACGTTTCTCTTCTAATTTAGCTATACTCATGACATACATTCATCAACTGTTGATATAACCTCGTGAAGAAAATTAAACTGTATGTCCCAACTGCAGCAATATTTTATTTATTTTAGTCAAAAAAAAAAGTTTTAATATAAAAACTGCAAAAACACTCATCTTTCCCCCAACATCCTCACCGAATGTTCCAGTTAATTTTAGGTTTTTAGGAAGAATACATAATTACTGCTCTTCTCTTGTCTTTACATCACGTTCGTAACATATGATTGTGTCAAAGAGACATAATAAAGGTTTGAGTAATGGGGTGTGTGGTCAGGGGCTGATTAACCATTAGGCTGATTAGCTACAGCCTAGGGCGCAAGATTCTAAGCCACGTTTTTTTTATTAGGGCGTGAGAAATGTTATTATTATTATTATTAGCACCGCGTCTTACTACCCGTTCGGGTTGTACGCACTTAGGCTAATGTGTAATGGTAGGGTGATTGTGAGATGAAATGAAGGACCTACAGTTTAACGTGGAATCCGAACCACGGTGGAGGCCTGGCATTCCCCACATTCACAAGATAACTTGTCAGAGGTGAAGGAAGGGTTTGGCAATCAGATAAATCTGTGCCGGGACCGGGGATTGAACCCCGGCCGCCAGCATAGAAGTCTGACACCTTACCCCTAGACCGCCAGGTCACCTGAGAAATGTTGAATGAATAAAAACTGTAATTAATATTACAATATAATATAAGATTTTTCCCTAAAGTTAAAATGAAACCTGAAATAGTATTGTTATAAGGCATTAGAATTTTTTTTTTAATGTAAAGCTACTTGAATCTCTAATGTAAAAGCTAAGACAAATTAGTCATGCCAGGGCTGTTAGGCTGGCACTGCTAATATTTTCATTGATAATTTAAGATGAAAACATTTCAATGTTTAATTTAAGTACATATATTTATATTTACCTTATGTGTGTCAATATAAATACAACAACCTACTAAACAGTGAGTTTGTGTAATACAATTATTAATTTGTTTCATGATATGATGATTATATAATTTACCTTTATTTATTAGTTTATTCCAAGCATGCATAATTATTAATTAATAATATAAACAATATCAAATTAAAACATGTAATAAACCATTTCAGACATACATGCATTTATTGGTTGTCATCTACGTTTAACAGTATTTTTGAGGTTGGTGGGTGGGATTGAAGTGGGGGGGGGGGGAAGGGTCTATAAACATATTAGCCCAGGGTGGCTTCAGCCCTTATACAGGCCCTGGTCGTGGGATGTACTTTTCAGTAGAAAATTAGCAGCGATGATACGTAAAAACCCACTCAAACCATATATAGCCCCCTTGAGACAAAGATTAATGAGAATAGTACTAAGAATGTGTAATTCGATACAAACATAAGTAATGGAATGTTTAGTGTTCCAACAAGAATGTACCTAGTCTATTTTTAGAGATATCCTCCTTTTTTATTTCTTATTTTGTCAATTAAAATATAGTATATTATTTCATCACAATTTAAATTTGGAAGAAAGTTTGTTTTTTGTTTAAAAAAAATATACACAAGCTATCTTAAACTTAGACGCAAAGTAACTCGTCATTTACTATAATATTACGTATTGTTTTCATGTCTTTGAACCAAGCTTCGTATTTCCCATATAATTTTCATATAAGAGCCTACACATGGAAACTATGAAGGTTTATATGTCTTAAAATATATTCCCACAACTTTATTTTTATGATGGAGCTGCAACTCTTTCAACCATTCGTTTAACGGCGCCCCTCCTTGAAAAACAATCGTGCTTCTATCGTCGCCGTCCGATAGTTTGTCTGTCATTTTGATATTGTTTAGCCAGTTCAAAGGTAACTGCTAAAACAACTTTAATCTAGTACTTTATGTGCGGAGAGTCTTTCCCCATCCCCTCCCCCCATTCTCGTCCTCTAATGGCCCATAATTTGTAACCATCCTGGAATAATGTAGTCATGTATGAGAAAGCAACTATTTGAATTGGGAGGACGTAGGATAAAAAACCAACCAAGTCTCATTTTATATTAAAAGAAATATATTTGTGTAGCTTTGGATATGAATGTTGGTACACATTTACATTAACGTTGCAGTAAAATAATTTGTTCTTTTCGAATGTCCAGCAAGGTAGAGGAATTAAGGGGCAAGCCATGATTGTTTTCAGAACAGCCTCGACCGGGATTCGAACCCAATCACCCCGTCATCAGCAGGCAAGTCTAACACGAGAGTGAGATCACTGAAGTGGGTCTTTAACTTAAATTTTTTTTTTTTTGTAGTTAAGACTTCGAACCTATAAAGCTATGATTACAAGGAGCAAGGGAACCCAACTCATGTTAAGACTTCGTAACATCGTTAATTTGGAATTTAACCATCTTATTATGTTATAATCTTTATTTCTAAACATCTTTATTTCAGTACTCAATACTTTGATTGTTTACATTTGCTAACTTTTTATGTGTCTGTTTAGATTTTTATCCAGGGACATTTTCGCTAATATATTATTATAAATATTATGTGATATATGAATGTTTTAATGATGAAGGATAATATATGACTTAATCTTTTTCATTTTTCTTTTAGTGAAAATATTTTAACTTATATTTTAGCAAATTCATACTAAGCTTATGGTTTCTCTAATACTTTGATAGTATATTCTTATTTTAATAATATTGTTTTGGCGTTTAACTTATTTTATTATATGACCTACCACATTTGTAATCTTAGCTTTATAGGTTCGAAGTCTTAACTACAAAATTTAATTACTCCTTACTTAACCAATCTTTAGAATGTTTTCTAAAATGATTAAATTAATTTATTTAAGAAACCAAATTAATTCTCAATTAAAGAAATAATCGAAACTTACGTATGTATTTCTAAAGTACGAATATAATACAGCTTATAATTTAATTATTTATTAACCGGTAACAACCCATGTACCAGTGATTTTCCGTGGGCCATCAGTTTAAAAGCACTTGGGGCCCACACCTATTGGCACGCAGACAAAGGAGTCGGTCTCTTCTTGTCTTGTTTGCTGGGGGTGTGAATGTCGGCGCCGAATGTACTAAAGCTTTCTTTTCTTTCTAATCTGCTCTCACTCAATATAAATGCAGGCACATTTCCTCAACGTTTTACCTTCATTTTCCTTCAATAATGCATACATTCGGATAGCAAATAGACCTACGGTTAGAAAGGTGTAAACAAGAAGAAAAAAGTTTTGAATAAATGTGACTTGATTTGTTTTTAGCTGTAGAACTACTCTTCAATTGTTTTTTTTCACTCTTGCCGAAATGAGAGGGGAAAAAAATCCTAAGCTATTTTAATAAAGTGTGAAACCATATGAGTGGTATTTTTATTATTTTAAATTTTAATGCTTGACAGTAAACTTGAAGACAGACAAAATTACTCCTAAGGGAAAGGACGTTGAACCTTATTAAAAATGTCAGATTAATTTTGAAAGTTTTTTAGTTAACTTCATTCAGGCCGAGTCGTAGTTTATTGGTCTCTTTGCAGAAAATATATAGGTGGGTGGTAACATAGTTTCTAATAAATCCAGAGGGAACATTTAATTTTATTGCAAAAGAGTCAAGCTAGGATACATTTCATACACAACATTAAAAATATTCTGATGCATGAATCTTAATTATACTTATCTCAAAATATTTTTTTAAAAGTAAAACTAGTTTAAAAAAAAAATGATGGTAAAAAAGGCTACTATTTTATTTATTATTATTATTTATATTATTATTAACACCACATCTTACTACCCGTTCGGGTTGTACGCACTTACGCTAATGTGTAATGGTAGTGTGATTGTGAGATGAAATGGAGGACCTACAGTTTAACGTGGAATCCGAACCATGGTGGAGGCCTGGCATTCCCCACATTCACAAGTTGTGATTAATACAATTTTATTTATTAATGAATAATAAATTTACATTTCAAAAAACTTTAAGCCAAGATAATTTTAATCGGATGAACTGAGGTTTGTTTACAAATTTTGATTTTAAGTATTGTTCTTACCATACACTCACCGGTAGAAAGATGGTGTACTTCTTTGAAATCAACCTTTATCATTTTATGTCTTCAAATTGTTTCAACCTGCTTCTGTGTTCAAATGGTCTAACGCACTATTCTTGCAGTAGACTAGACTTCCGATGATCGGGAAATTGAGATTCTAATTCCAATCGGGTTTATACCGGCTGAGGGTGTTTTTCCTAAATGCGTTTTCCATTTTCCCTCCACTAAAATACTGGTAAACCTCCTCTAAAATGTAACCTGTCTCATCCCGTACAGATTAGCATAATTAGTACATAGGGCCTATGCGTATGACCCGAATGGGTAGTTAGACGTGCTCAAAAAAACCTGTGCACGCTGCGGATATTAACAACAATTTGAAATGGAAATTAATATTTGGCTCAGAGTACTTCCATGAGTGAATAATAGTTTGGTTCATGGTAAAAATGACACCAGCTGTCGAAAGACAGAGCACTTAATAATACTAGCCACACCAAGCTTTTTTTTCTAAATAAGAAGAGTAAAATACCATACTCGTGCCTACGTTCCGTAATATGTTATAAGAAATCTTGTAAACAAAATAAAAATCTCATGGTTTTATTTAGCACTGCGCTTTACTACTCGTTTGGTCTATACGCTTATGTACTAATTATGCCAATGATTTTATGGATGTTGAAGGCTATATTATAGGAATTGTACCCTCATTTGCGTGGAGGGAGAGTGGAAAACAATTTTGTAAAAACCCTCTGCAGTACACCTGACCGATATTCGAACCTCTATCTCCTCGTCATCGGTAGTCTAGTCTACTGGGAGAGTAATGCTTTAGACCATGAGTCCATCAAAGTGGGTCTCATATTTTACATTTGTAGTTATTGTAACACATTTTTGAAGCATTTTTTAAATGTAAGTAGCATGAGCAAAGCATCTTCTTGTTATTCTTCTTATTATTATTATTATTCAAATTTATATTTCAATAGCGACATTTCCTTTTTATTTTGTAAATAAAAACACTTTTTCAAAGATTTTTTATTATTAAAAAGATCCAGAGTCTAATCATTGAATTAAAACATTGAGACAGGGAAAGAATCAAATTTGCGATCCACCTATAGCTATAACCCAAACTCCCCACCCGCTCCCCTGATTCAACCAATACACAGAACCATCCGGTTGAGTGAATATGGTTAAACTCATTAAGGGCGAAATTCAATGGGAGTTTCTATTGAAATGTAGCCACAAGCGGCTCAATTCTCGAGAGCAAAGTGGTAGGGAGAGTGAAGAGTGAGGTTATGTTGCCTATTTAAGCCCCCCTTCCTCCCCTACCTTCCCAGCATGCGCTGAAAAGTATGGTAGTGATTGTGTCGTGGGAATAGAAAGGGGAGAGGGCGCATGCGTGCGCGAACACAGCATTGTGGGTGCTAGTTAATCCGTTGTTCATTATCGTGGCGCCGAGGGTGGGTTGGAGAGAAATTGAAGAGTTCACTGAAAACGAGCGACAAAAGCAATCCGCAGGAACAAATTAAACTTTGTCAAATGGCCACCGAGTTTATAATACAGATTTTGACTCGAAATCCCCTCCCCACTAGAATTGCAACCTCCTCTTTGTCAAGAGCTCCATTCGTTGTTTTTTTGTTTGTATTTTGTTTGAATCTGCCTTGGGCTCTTCCCTCTGGGTTTTTTTTAATAGAAAGAAACTTTATATTTCCATTTAAGCAGAATAATTATAAAATATATCATTATATTCACTTTTATTTGTCAAGGATTAAACAAAATTTATTAATTCGGGCCGAGAATCTAGAGGTACTGTTTGAAAATATTCCTAAAATCTACTCAAAATTTTGGATATCAATTGAAAAATTAATGTTAATTAATTTGTTTTAGCAACTAAAGTAGGTATTGACCATTATATTTATTGGTGTATTTTATTAATAATTAAATGATGAAATGAACAAAAAAACGCTGGATATAATGTGAAGGAACAATCGCATGACCAACTCGTCCTTCATCATCATAAATGGCTTAACTCCTTTGGAATTCTATCTGGGGTTCTATGATGTTTATATTCATAATCAACTTGTTCCTTCAGCATCATTTGACTTCTATCTGGGGCTTTATGATGTTTATTTTCATGATCAACTCGTTCCTTCAGCATCATTTGACTTCTATCTGGGGCTCTATGATATTTATATTCATGATCAACTTGTTCCTTCAGCATCATTTGACTTCTATCTGGGGCTTTATGATGTTTATTTTCATGATCAACTCGTTCCTTCAGCATCATTTGACTTCTATCTGGGGCTTTATGATGTTTATTTTCATGATCAACCCGTTCCTTCAGCATCATTTGACTTCTATCTGGGGCTTTATGATGTTTATTTTCATGATCAACTCGTTCCTTCAGCATCATTTGACTTCTATCTGGGGCTCTATGATGTTTATATTCATGATCAACTCGTTCCTTCAGCATCATTTGACTTCTATCTGGGGCTCTATGATGTTTATATTCATGATCAACTCGTTCCTTCAGCATCATTTGACTTCTATCTGGGGCTCTATGATGTTTATTTTCATGATCAACCCGTTCCTTCAGCATCATTTGACTTCTATCTGGGGCTTTATGATGTTTATTTTCATGATCAACTCGTTCCTTCAGCATCATTTGACTTCTATCTGGGGCTTTATGATGTTTATTTTCATGATCAACTCGTTCCTTCAGCATCATTTGACTTCTATCTGGGGCTCTATGATATTTATATTCATGATCAACTTGTTCCTTCAGCATCATTTGACTTCTATCTGGTGCTCTATGATGTTTATATTCATGATCAACTCGTTCCTTCAGCATCATTTGACTTCTATCTAGGGCTCTATGATGTTTATATTCATGATCAACTCGTTCCTTCAGCATCATTTGACTTCTATCTGGGGCTCTATGATGTTTATATTCATGATCAACTCATTCCTTCAGCATCATTTGACTTCTATCTGGTGCTCTATGATGTTTATATTCATGATCAACTCGTTCCTTCAGCATCATTTGACTTCTATCTGGTGCTCTATGATGTTTATATTCATGATCAACTCGTTCCTTCAGCATCATTAAACTTTAATCTGGGGCTCTATGATGTTTATATTCATGATCAACTCGTTCCTTCAGCATCATTTGACTTCTATCTGGGGCTCTATGATGTTTATATTCATGATCAACTCGTTCCTTCAGCATCATTTGACTTCTATCTGGGGCTTTATGATGTTTATATTCATGATCAACTCGTTCCTTCAGCATCATTTGACTTCTATCTGAGGCTCTATGATGTTTATATTCATGATCAACTCGTTCCTTCAGCATCATTTGACTTCTATCTGGGGCTATATGATGTTTATATTCATGATCAACTCGTTCCTTCAGCATCATTTGACTTCTATCTGGGGCTCTATGATGTTTATATTCATGATCAACTCGTTCCTTCAGCATCATTTGACTTCTATCTGGGGCTCTATGATGTTTATATTCATGATCAACTCGTTCCTTCAGCATCATTTGACTTCTATCTGGGGCTCTATGATGTTTATATTCATGATCAACTCGTTCCTTCAGCATCATTTGACTTCTATCTGGGCTATATGATGTTTATATTCATGATCAACTCATTCCTTCAGCATCATTTGACTTCTATCTGAGTCTCTATGATGTTTATATTCATGATCAACTCGTTCCTTCAGCATCATTTGACTTCTATCTGAGGCTCTATGATGTTTATATTCATGATCAACTCGTTCCTTCAGCATCATTTGACTTCTATCTGGGGCTCTATGATGTTTATATTCATGATCAACTCGTTCCTTCAGCATCATTTGACTTCTATCTGGGGCTCTATGATGTTTATATTCATGATCAACTCGTTCCTTCAGCATAATTTGACTTCTATCTGGGGCTCTATGATGTTTATATTCATGATCAACTCGTTCCTTCAGCATAATTTGACTTCTATCTGGGGCTCTATGATGTTTATATTCATGATCAACTCGTTCCTTCAGCATCATTTGACTTCTATCTGGGGCTCTATGATGTTTATATTCATGATCAACTCGTTCCTTCAGCATCATTTGACTTCTATCTGGGCTATATGATGTTTATATTCATGATCAACTCATTCCTTCAGCATCATTTGACTTCTATCTGAGTCTCTATGATGTTTATATTCATGATCAACTCGTTCCTTCAGCATCATTTGACTTCTATCTGGGGCTCTATGATGTTTATATTCATGATCAACTCGTTCCTTCAGCATCATTTGACTTCTATCTGGTGCTCTATGATGTTTATATTCATGATCAACTCGTTCCTTCAGCATCATTTGACTTCTATCTGGTGCTCTATGATGTTTATATTCATGATCAACTCGTTCCTTCAGCATCATTTGACTTCTATCTGGTGCTCTATGATGTTTATAATAATGATCAACTCGTTCCTTCAGCATCATTTGACTTCTATCTGGGGCTCTATGATGTTTATATTCATGATCAACTCGTTCCGGGGGCTATCGCTGGTTTTTAGGGTAACGTTAAACGTTCCACTTATTTAATTATACTTTCATAACATTCTTGAAATATCAATTAATTTTAATTGATTTTTGAGAAGTAATGTGTGACGTTGAGAAATGATAAAGAATGAAGTTCTCCAAATAAATTTCTCTTCCTTTTTTCCCCCTTTCTCTCTCTCTCTGAACTCTAGAAAACCATGGACTACTGTTCCATCTCATTTTTCAACACTATAAACTACACCTAAGAGTTACATAAGCTCAAATGTATCTAAAGAAGCCAGTGTGGTAAGGGGGGGGGGGGGAGAAGGAATGGTGAAGATAAAGGCAAAATAACAGAAAACTAAATAAAACTAAGAAAAAAGTCAGTGGCTGTGAGAGAGAAAGGGAGTGAGAGATGGAAGGTGACGAGGGTGAATGATGACAGTTAAAGGCACGTGCAGTGATTTTATAGGCCCCCTCCATTGTCTATGTTGGCAATGTGCCAATGTGCCGGACTAACCGACAGATCCACTGGGACCCGAACCGGAAACAGAACTAGATCGCGCTGTCTTTTTCTGCCCGTGATGAAATGGTCCGACTCAATGACTCACACACTCCAGAAAAATTGGTTGACAAAATTTGATAAATCTTTAATTTATTACTTATACGAGAGTTTTTTTTTAAGCACCGCGCATTACAACCTGTTCAGGTTATACGAATATGTACCGCGTGGAGGGAGAATGAAAAATAATTTTGGAAAACCACTCTGAGGGCATCTGATGGGGATTTGAACCCCAATCGCCCTGTCTTCGTCTGTCTAGTACAACACGAGAGTGACGCCTTAGACCGTGTGGTTATCGAAACAGATTTAATAAAATCCTGAAATTTATTTGTTCCCGCGTATATACTTTTTAGTTTTTCTTATCTGCGTACTTAATGTGCACTTTTAAAATACATATCCTATTATATTAGCACACAATCGTACCTGTGGGTTAGCAGAAGGGCTGAATATATAGGCTGCACCACAATATGTGGGACTCATTTCAGCGGTGGATAAGAGACACAAAAATAATTCTAAGTTAAAATATAAACTTGTCCTATTTGACCTTGTAACCGAGCTATGGTCATGTTTATACTCCAGTAATGTGGAGCTGCTTAATATTTTAGGAAATGCTCACTCAAAATTACCACCCTCGGCCTGACTGAAAGATTGCCGTCATAGTGTCGTAGGAGGCCGCAATATTTCAAAAAATACCAGGGGCAGGTGTTTGGGATAACCAGGAGTAGTCCATAAAAAAAAATCTCAAAAAAGTATCGCAAATACAATTACTAAGACGATGATTTAAAATAACAATTCTAAGTAATTGGTAAAATAAATAATATAAAGTTGTGTAGTTGGAAGAATAATAAAATCACACATATGTACAAAATTGTATTAATATAATTAACATTGTAAACATAATGGGAACAACGAAAAAGAATTAGTCATCGACACCAACCAAGTCTTAAAAAAACATTCTGTTTGAATTGAATTTTAAATATTTTCACTTCAAGTAAAATTGTAAATTTTTAAAGATTCTAGATTAGAAATAATATTTAAGATTCGGATTTGAGAATTATAGGAATTGACACCTCTATAGTAGGCCTAAATACATTCTCGTTAGCGGGATCTAGAATCAAAATAGTATCCCAAACACTTTACCCACCCATCCCCGAACAATAATTAAAAAAACTATTTTATTACAAACATGAAAAACAAATATACGAGCTGGTGGACAGTGACCACGTAGGAGCTCCAAAATTTTGTTTCAAAATTATTTTGGGTAAAGAATGGTCACAAAAATTTAGTTTAGCACTGCAACCTATTACTCGTTTGGATTACGCGACTATAGACAAATTAAATTAATTGTCTAAGGATGAGAAAGGTTGGATTTGAAGGAAGTGTACCCACATTTGCTTGGAGAGAGAGAGTGGAAAATTACTTTGACCCAAAGAACACCCGACCAGGATTTGAACCGCGATCTTGCCATCACCGGCAAGACGCCTTAAACCATGTGGCCACCGAAGTGGGTAGCAAATAAAGTTACTTGCTCAAGTGACATTTTAACTAAACAAATGGCCACGTTTTTGTTTGGGACTGTACCATAAATCAAACCATTTTTTAGGTTTCTTTAAATTTAAAAATGACACCTGGACAAGGGAAGTGAACCTTCGACCTTTGGCTTAGTACGCCAATGCTCTAACCACTGATCTATCAAGGAATCTTCCTGTTTCCCGGGCCATTCTTTACTCATATTTTAAGTCAGAGTCTGTAATGGACGTGTTGAAATGGTCGTCTACACATGTGTGATCAATTAATATCACGACCTGTCAGATAAAGCCACCACCCTCGACTCGATAATTTTTTTTTTTTTTGCTGCCAATAGTACAATGACAACCGCACGAATACGCATATCATGAGGGATAACTCAGTGGTTGGAAAAAAAAAAACAATGTTGTAGTTAACCAAACCGTGTCAGGTGTAATTTTTCAATTGAAAAAGGATTGGATATTCAGAGGTGGCTATAACCGTAATTAATAAAAATATTATCTTAGCTATTTAACTATTTAATTCAACATGTTATAAGTGTTTTTTTACTATGTTTGGAATGCTTTCTTACTTACAAAACAAGCCATCATTTCCTAAGCCTCCGCGTTTTTCAAATAAACAGGCCCATCCAAAGTCAGCGAGCGCTACTTTTGTATATATATATATATATATATATTTTTATATATATATATTTATATATATAGACTATATTTTTATATATATATATATTATATATATAGACTATATATTTATATATATATTTATATATATATATATTTATATATATTTATTTATATATATATTATTTATTTTATATATATTTATAATATAGACTATATATTTATATATATTTATATATATATATATTTATAATTATTTATTATATATATTTATTTATATATAATTTATATATATTATTTTTATATATTTATTATATATATATTTATTATATATTTATATTTTATTATATTATATAATATATAACGTAGAGGAGGAATATGACGGTGGTATCGCACCGATCATTATATCGCCCGGTAATTGATGCGAAATGAGCACAAAAGCGACCGAAGCGCGGCGGGCGGCCGGGGAATGAGCAACGTGTTTTAAATGTGGCGTTGTGATGTTGGCCGCCCTCGCCCCCGGTGATTAGTGCATCCTGTTTGGCATGGACACCCTGATCCCCAACTCTGGGCAACAAGTGTCTAACGCACGAAATTTAAATACAAACTTGTATGTTGACAATTTTATTTTCATGTTTGTTATTCAGAAGGATAACGTAGATAAACCTCATACAAATATTCAAAGGCCTTCCGTGCGGTGTTTTTTTATGATGACCGAACGTCTTTGAGTTGTCTTCCGCACCTGATTAACTCGGGCTTATAACACATCTGAACTTTTATGGGGACTTTTAATTTCTGTATGATATGTCATTTTCTCATCCTCATTCCAGTGTAAGTGCTGGTGTATCCCCTTTAAAAAAAAATCCACTCCACTCGTTTTATTTTATTAAACATAGATTTTGATAGAAAAGACGTTTTGATATAAAACACTTTTCTCCCTTTCAGTATCCTGCTATTGCATATTATACATGTCACCATATTTGGTTTCTGGTAGGAGAAAAAATACCTTTAAAAACGAATTTACTACCAAAATCCTACTATAGCATGAACTAATACTAGCATTTACGAATAATAATTAAAGATATATTTGGTTCAGTGGCCAAGTGCATGTGGTTTCTTCCCACCCCTGCCATTGGGTTTTAACTCCTCTCTCCAGGCAAATGCCCATCGATTTCTTACAATCTACCCCTCCCTTTCCTACCCACTTTGAGTTAAGTCGTTAATAATCCATTTTGTTAAATTTATCAACAGATAATAACAGGATAGTGGTCCTAAGAACTGGGCTGTGTTACAAGACGTATGGTGGCGTATCTCATTATCTTTTAAATATAATCCTGATGCATTTGCTTAAAACATACCCTTTTAAAATATTATTCTTCCATTCAATTATATGATAATATCACGTCTGGGCTACCTCAATATACCTATCATCGGCAGTCTAGTCTACTGCGAGAGTAGCGCGTTAGACCATGCGACCACCGAGGTGGGTGTCTGTAAGATTAAACAGGTTAAGAACCCCTAGACCATCTGAGCCTATATGAATGCGACGCACTATTTGTAAACCAGAGGTTAGGATTAGGCATGTAGAGGAACACATGCCTTGGGCGCTAAATTTATGAGCTATATTAGAAACAACTTAAGTTTCATTAAGTAATAATGTTTATTATTATTTTGTAATCAGTTATTTTTAACTAGTAACCAGTTTGTGTACCAATGTAAGAATTCAGCTCGAATCTAAAAGACATCTTTCAAGGGGTGCCATTATTTTATCAGCCCAGTACGCCATCAACACACATGAACCCTAGATACACCTCTGGTGTGAGCGAGCCTTAAGTTCCAGCAGTCACACACTGGAGATAAGGTTGTCATCAGGACCGTGGGGCAGCCTGCGAGATAGCAATGGTCCTGATCCACCTATGCCGATGTTTACTAACCCCATCACCTCCAAGTGAGGTGTAGGTGTGCGATCAAGGTGCCAGACCGTCAAGTCACGCCAAATAAACTCGACACGGGATATTGTCCGCAG
This sequence comes from Timema cristinae, assembly GCA_039000515.1. Lineage (NCBI taxonomy): Eukaryota > Metazoa > Arthropoda > Insecta > Phasmatodea > Timematidae > Timema > Timema cristinae. Next base: position 26,650,593 of record JBCFYV010000001.1, read on the forward strand.
TATAACCGAGTCTTTCGGGACAGTGACCAATAGTCCACGTAGTTGATTGCCCCTTGGTGTAGTTTTCAGTGTACCTGGCTACGAGCCAAGTGGTTCCGGATTAGATGTCCAGCTGGTACCATGGGTATTTTTTTACCTTAAGGGAATTACCCCAACGGTTACCAAGGTTTGGCTAGTTAGGCTTGAATTAGGTTTAAATGTTAACACTGATTCCACACCCTCAGTCACTTCATCTCACTCATCTCATCGGGACATGGAAAGAGCCTCCACGGAAAGAATGTAAATTAGTTAATTCCGTGTGCCCTGGGCAACAACACATTAGTACTGGCAAATCTTTCCACTACTGGGCTACGATTGTTCTAGCCCGGACTGCTGTGTTATATATATTTTCCAATTGCAGTGTTGCAAAAAAATGCACTAGATGCAAGATAAATGGCTGTCAAATGCAACTATTTATTAGACTTTTTGTCCTGAGTCTCTATATCAATACAGGGTCAGTCCATATGAAGTGGTTCAGAAAATAAATGATTGCTCGACCATTTTTTTAATATTTTTTTTTTATAAATTACCCTTACATGTTGGTAGTTAAAAATTACTTTTTTTTTTCGCATGGTGGCCATATTTGTTTTACGAGACGCTATATTTTTTGCAATTTTAAGGGTTTACAGAAACAAAAATATCTCGGCCTCTGTTTGATCAATCCACATGAGTGAAAAATAATTTTGTTTGAAACGTAAAGGGCTACAAGTTTGTGTATGTAGCATTTTGAATAATCTCAATTCTAAAGGGTGAAATTTTTGCCTAAAATTCTAGCTTTTTTTAAAAGAAAATCCAGTTTTCAGGGGGAAATATTTTCATTAAGGGAGAGAGTCAACAAGCTACAATTTTTTATACAAGTGGACATAAATTACTTGTCCTCACACACCAAGTTTCAAACCTGAGAATTGACCCCTTTAAAAAAAAATCAAATTTTTGGAAATTTGAAAAAAATTGCAATTTTCAGAGCTTAATATCTCAGGTGGGGGATTAGATAAAAATCTAAAACTCTGGTCCATAATAGTAATATATAATAGTATTATACACAAAATAAATTGAATTTTAGAATTGAATACAAGCTGAGATATTGAAAGGGCAAAATTAGAAGAAAAAGCCTGCACATATTAATAGGTTTGAATACAGTACCTCTACTAGATTAAATTTTATTTGTATTAAATATGTCTTTATGTGTAAAATATATTTCAAGCACTAAATACATAGGTGCTTATTATTCTACCTAAAATAAAAATTAAAATTAAAAATTATTACCTTATTAACAAACTAAGTTTGGTGTTTGGCAGAGAGCTGAGATATTTCTTCGCACAATTTAGGGCTGATGTGCGTACGACCAGTCACAGTTGAAAGTTCCATTGGCATGATCTTAATTAAAAATTATTTGCACAGGTACACATGTTTTGACATCTCTTGAAATCTTAAAATAAATTTTTGGTCCTGCTGGCTTGTATTGATGAATTTTGAAGTAATTATATCCGATGCTCACTTCCTCAATAACCCCAAGACATCATTACCCTTCATTTACACACGCAACTATGTCTACTTTTTTGGGAGTAAGAACGAAGAAGCTTTTGATACTTTTACTTCCTCAAAGTATTCAGAAATTGAAGTGTGGTAACATCTTACGGTGGTGTCATTTATAGGAATATATCTGTGGTATGAACGAGTTTTAGGAATTGGCAAGCAGTTTTCAAATCGCTTTTCCAATTCAACTCCATTGTTAACCACTTCTTCACTTGTAACATAGGTATATTTAATGCCAAGAAGATTTTTATCACAACATTGAAACATACCCTCTGGAGTTAATACTTGATTATTGGTTGTCATCTGAAGGCCTCTCTTGGTAACTTCTCTTTTTGTAGTCCTCCTACCCCATCACAAGCATTTTTCCCATGGCTGGTAGCAAAAAAGTGCCACTCTGCTTGAAGGCCAAAGTCTTTATCATGGTGACATAGATTGAGAAAGTTCTTCTTATTTTTGTACTGACTAGAAGATCTGTCGCTGAAATATAATATTTCGTCACTGATGGGGCAGTAGTCTTGATATCACTAATCAAATGCTTTTGGAAAGCATGGACTGTGATGGTATTGTGCGTAGGTGGTTACTGATGACACAAACACTTCTGCTCTTCAATTCACTTTGATTACTTTCTTTATGATAGTAAACAAAGGGGTGAACAGTGGCTTGTTTTTTCACCCAATGAAAACTTTGTATTTCGTCTTAGATTACAAAAGAAAAGTTTTCAGAAAAATCAGCTAAAACAATACATTCTGTATAGCGCAGGCTATTTTTCCTGCCCTTGAGAAAACTTGACTGTACTTTGGATACATAGTGGTGTTTCTTTAGAGAGCTGAGTTTTTCTGCTAAGGATTCAAAAAATTCTTCTCTTGGTTTTGTGACTGAAACCATCTTGGCTCGGTCAGTTGTGACCCACTGCTTGTAGCTTATGTTGTCAGGGTTTTCTTCTGTCTCTTGTTCTTGGAACAGCAATTCCAGTAGGAGATCTTCACCTGGGCAGTCGGTACATTGGCTTAGCATGCACTCAGAACGGTTTAGGTCACAGACAAGCATCATAAGAAGATCTTTGTAGTCCACATTTAATTTTGCACCATCGATCATTAATTTAATATTTTGTTGGTATAAACACACACAGAGTGTGTCCTTGATGCTCCAGCAATTACACACCATTTAGGCCTAAACTCACAAAATTTTAAGCGTCCAATTTTACATTCTGGGTGGGCTTCCCTAAATTGTACATACAGTTCATTCAAGTTAAAAAATAATAATTGTTTCTGTTTATGTACTTTGACCCCCTCAATTTGGACAGATTTACAATCTTTTTTACCAGGAAGAAGCCTGGTGTTTTCTCCACTGATATACAAATCTACAACCTTCCTGACTGTGTCTTCATTAATATTTTTAATACAATGTATTTTTCCTAGGTCTGGTAGTATTCCATGTGGCTTAGAAAGATCCCTAGTAATTTTACTAAACGTTCAGAAACTTCAAATTCAGTACTAACTTTTTTTCTTGACCAAGATTCTGGCAATAGACTTAATATTTTTACCTTTTATTCTTTATCTGCTGTCTTACATTTTTGTTCAGCTTTTCAATTAGTGCTTCATATTCTTCAGCGAACGATAGCCAATGAAGATTTTGTGCTAAGGGTTTATCTTGAAGTAGGTCTACTCCCTCTTCAAAAGAGGCTTAAGTTCTCACTTCAACCTTTGGGATAGCTTCCCTACCTTTGCTTGAATTGCCATTGGTATTTTTTTAGAATTTAGTTTTATGATTTTAGGAACAGGAGATACACCTAATTTGAACAGGTTGCATTCAAAATGTCCATATGTTCAGATCGAGGCACAAAAACATAATCTTTTTCACCTTTACTTTCTTCCTTTATTACAAAAAGCCTGCTGTAGCAAGTAGCACACAAATATTTCCCAGGAATAAGATCTACTGAGTAATTTTTTTTCTTTTGATAAGTATTCCACTTTGTTTTCTCTAAGTCCTTTGGTAATCACTTTTTTATGAATTTTAAGTGGGTCAGAACATGAGTTACCATAAAGATGGTGGTACTTTAAAATTAATTTAATCTCGTGGTACTTGCATATATTTGCAACATCAATATTTGTTCTTAAAGCAATAAGATTTCGATCCTCATCACAGAATTCAGTAATCACTTTGATATTATTACATATTTGGGCCATACACACACTTATGACACTCTTCTTCAAAACATTCACCCACACTACATTCCATTTTTTAAGCTGTAAGATATATTTTAATGATGACTAAAATATTTTGACAAAATCTTGTTGTAGGTATTCACTATGACAAAGTGAATTAGAATGAATCAAATAATTAAATAGATAGACTACACTTCTATTTAAAAATTAGTAAATTAAAAATTACACTCATTAATATATTAATACATTATAATATCGACTAAAAAAAACGATCACGCAAAAACCACCTTTATTCCTCTATCTCTGCTCTGATACTCTCACGCAGAACTTCTGAACAAGTCTGTCAGCTCTGACTCATGGGCTAGTATCTATTTAAAACAAAAAACCTCTGACTCATACTCTTAGTTCTGTCTTTGTTCTGTGATTTACACATTAGCATTTTCTATATATTTCTTTAATACTTTTGTTTTAATATAGAATAGTTCTGTAACCCTAGAGTAGTAATTTTTTTTTACATGAGCATACAATGAAATAACATATTAATTGATTTAAATACTATACATACACCCATTGAAACATGAGTTTTTATCCTCATGTTGGTCTTTAAATATCTCAGCTTGTAGTCAATTCTTAAACTTCAAATTTTTTGTGTATAATACATTACTATTATGGAACAAAGTTTCAGATTTTTATTTCATCCCTAACCTGAGATATTAAGCTCTAAAAAAAAATAGCAATTTTTTCAAATAAAAAAAAAATAATTAATGGGGTCAGTTCTCAGGTTTGAAACTTAAACTCACGACACCAATTAAACACGTTCGTTCGGTTCATAACAGCTTCGCCATAAACAGTTTTGATCCGTGAAAAAATTACAGTCGATGTTTTTCCATCAGCGAGAAGGAACCTGATGACAGCGCGCACCTCGCACTTGGCGGGATTTCTTATCGACATATTTCACACAAACGGACACTACAAGGCGAGTTTTCATACTAACGAGGTCCACCTGTGCTCGTTGTGTTCAGAACCACCCCCACTACCACTCAGTGTTGCCAACCTTGGGAAAAAAAAATTGCTCACAGCACGATAGAGCAACCAGTACTCTTACTTTCTGAACGTGCCTCATAGTAGGCTATATATATATATTTATATATGTACTACCTAAACGGGCAGAAAGACGTGGTGACAAAATAAACTTTGAAAACTTCTGTATAATAGATTGGTATTGAACCAGGTTTTCATATGAATGTGTCAGGCACATTAATCGTGACTTCCCCACTGTTAAAAAACAAATTTCTTAAAATTGTTCTTGTCAACAACAACAAAATTCAGACAAGACAGTCTTTTAAGGCCATCATATATATCTTCATGTTTTGTAGGATCCCCAAATACTTTGAAAAAATATTTTTAAAAAGGAAAACTAAATAAAACTCTAAATATGAGGAGATTAAAAAAAATTAATTCGATAAACTCTATGGCTTCTCTTCAACTCTTGTTTTACGTTGTAGAAAACAGCGTACCTGTACCAAAGGTCAACAGACAATCTTCGTTTTGTTAGAGACTTGGAACGATGAAAGGAAGAAAATCAGAATAAGAATAATGGTGATAATTATAAAAAGCTTGATGATTAAACTAAGAGTTCAAGTAGCACGCGAGTTCTTCGGAGAGAATGTGTCTCCATTCTCTGAAATTTAATGAGGCATTCGAACAAGGAAAGGGGGGGTAAGGAGTTGTTTTACGCTGCGCGGAATAAAAGGTTTCGTATCACTTGAAAAAAAAAATGTGGTAAGGGAGGTTCGTGGCTGATAATGAAAAAAAAAAAAAGGGGGGTGGGAATATTTGAACTGTGGGAGACATATTGTTTATGTTCTAGTTGTTGTGTCCTCCATATTGTGTACACTGACACAAGGGAGGGGGGGTAGGACGTAGTTGGAGTAGTTGATAAAAAAAGGGGCTGGGGTGTTAAGAGGGTACTTGAAAAGTTTTGTGAAAAAGTTTTTTTTTAATTTGAATCGCTAAAGCACTTTCCGTATTCATTCTTACCTTCTTGAGTTGGATGGTAAGAACACAATACTTCATTGAAAACAAATACATTCCCCTTGATTTATGTATATAAATATATATATATATTATAATTATATATATATATATATATATATATATATAAGTAGAACCTCGTTAATCCGAATAAATTTAAACTGAAGATTGTTTGGATTATCGAAAAGTTGGATTAATCGGGAGATGGGTATTTTAACAATTTACAGTTGAATGAGTTTTATAAAATTTGCATTCATTTAACTAATTTATAGCATGTAACATATACTGTGGCTTTACATTTAAAGCATGTATTTTAATGGTCTACGGCGTCACATTCGTGTTATACTGGCCTGCTGATGACTGGGAGATCAGAGTTGGAATCCAGGCTGGGTCAACTGAGTATTTTTTTCCTAAAAGCTTTCCAGCTCTTAAACGCATTCTTCTTCTCTTAACCCATTATAGCTATTATCATACATGCATGCAACCTAAACAGTTAGTAAGACGTTGTGGTAAAGTAAATAAATAAAATAAATATCTTTCTACAGTAGACTAAAGTAATTATTTTAAGTTAGAGGAAAAAACATTATGTTAAATACAATGTGAAAACGTATGTATTATCATTTATTTTGTGATTTTTTTTAACCCATTTTTCCACATATCCACATATTTCACATCATTCTATGCATCTTAAAGAGTTACAAGTATAATTTGGATTAAGGCGTAACAAATTGTGTGCAGCACAACGTCCCATTTATCACCAAGTATGCGTGAGCACGACAAAAAGCGTCTTATAGACTTCTTATCCCAATAGTTCTTGAAACCCTGTATATAATATAAAGGTAACCTTACATGTCGATATAAATCCCTCTTGTTGTGCTAACGTTTATCCTTTCTATGATAAATACGCCTCCATCTCTCAATGAATCCTTTTTTCCCCAATATTTTTCTTTATGGAACATCGGTTTGACTTTTGAGCCAAACATAAATCATGGGCTTGAGGGTAGCAAAAGATAAAGGGGTTGGATCGAGGAGAAAGCATTAGATCAAGCACGAGAAGTTTTCATTCGTAATACGAACGGTTTGAGGGGAAAGTTATCAAGCAGAATAGAGAGAGAAAGAGATGATATATACTCCATGCATTTCATTGTGCTGTGCATTTTGTATTATATTGGATTCTCGACAACTTTGGTATGTTATTCAATTATGTTAGGTTTGTGCGGGAGATATATTACGTTCATTTCATTTTATATCTGATTTCATTTATTACAGGCCCTCTTCAGTGGCCGAATTCTCTAAGTCATCAATCTTGTGATAGACTGACTTGTTGGTGATGGGGAGATCGGGGTTCGAATCCCGTTTGGATCTACTAAGTTTTTTGTTCTTAACATGGTTTTCCTTTTTACTTGACGAAAATGCGGCTACACTTCCCTTAAATTAAACCTTGCACATCCCTAACACATTAATGTATTTAGTACAAATGCGTAGGCCTACAACCCAAACGGTTAGTAAGACGTGATGTAAAAAAAAAACTCGGTACATCTAGCCAAAAGATCTGAAACCCTGAACTTACCGTCACTGGCAAACTTGTACATGCAACACCCCTTCCCCGGTATCCTTTTTCTCTTCTCACCTGGCCTGCGAGTTTTATTCAACGTTAAGTTAACCGTTTGGAGTCTTGTTGTTATGAAATAACCTTCATTGTCTATTTCATACAAACATAGATAATCACACCATTCCCTTACGGGGTAGGCAAAAAAACTGTGCATATAGCTAAAAAAAAAAACTCCGTACTTGATCCAGGCTCACTCACTCTCACCACACTTCTCCTTACTTGAATACTCCCTTCGCTTCAACAATATCCACACATCAAGCAATGTATGCTCTTGTATTCTTAAAACTCTTGATGTTTCTCTTTTTCACACATTCTTCTACCACATTTAGCCACGTCTCACATGGCCTACCTTTTCCTTTTAATCCACACACTCCATCTTCATATATTTGCTTCGTTAGTTGATCCACACTCATCCTCTCAACATGCCCAATCTAACGTGAGACGCTTCTTTCACGTTGACCCATTGAACTCCACTCTAAATAGCATTCCTTCAACACCCATTCGTTACTTTTTAGGGAAATAAATTAAATGGGAGCCCCTTGGAATTAAGTGATTGTATAAATCTGTCCTACCGATACGAGATTAAAGACTTCATGTGAGATGACAACCTAAAGATTTGAGGGTTTGTACAGTCGGCCACAAAATCACTCCCCAGGCCATTGAAGACTAGCAGTCACGTTTCCACTACTAGTACTATTACTAAATTAGGCTATTAGCAGAGGTACTGTATACATTTTTTGTGTTTTTTTTTTGTCTTTTCCGTTTTTTTTAGATATAAAAGGATAAATTAAATATCTTATTTTTGTCTTAATTATTTTCTTTTTTCAGATAGTATGAGTTTATTATTATTTTTTAGATAGGATTAATAGAAAATGTAAGGGGGCCCGAAAAACTTTGTACCCCTTGATAAAATTCCTCTCAGAGGCCCTGCTTAGTACAAGTATAAATGAAAACAAACAATAAATAATCAATAAAAAGAACTATGAGTACCAGGTAAATCAGGAGTTTACTAAGTTTGTTTGAATATCTATTGAAATTTGGGCTTTCACTAAAATATTTTTTTAATATTTCACCAATGCCGGTGGACACGTGGTATAAATGTAAATCTCATTTATTTGGTTTAACCAGTAATGGAGACATCTAGGTTGGAATCCTTGCCGAGTGTACTGTTAGTCGCTTTCAGTAATGTTTTCCTAATCTCTCTTCATGCCAATTCAGGTAAATATTATTTAAATTTTACCGTATTCACCCCTACAATATTACCATAATTAATGTAACCCGTGTGCGTATAGTTCGAACGGGTAGTGAGATGCGGTGAAAATAAACTATACTCCATATTTTTTTATCTCGTGATATTTTTAATAGAAGCATTTAATTAGGCCTATTTGGTTACAATAAACTAATTGATGTTTTTTTATTTGAGCAGCAAATAATATGTTATTTAGTTATTAATTTTAGAAGTTTTTGTTATTAATGACCAGAATATTATTGACTACGAGAAAAAAAAAATGTTAGATACACCCACACTGGTGGCTGGATGGTCTTAATGTGTTGGAACCACATTGAATTTTATTGTTGTTGATTGAAAATTTGGAGATAGAATCCCAGTCGAGTGAATTGAGATGAGCTTAATGCGTTCATACATTCCTTACGGTTTCCTCATGCTCTCTCCAGGTTAATACAATGTGTATTATATTAAACACCCTACCATTACACATTAGCGTAAGTTTGTATAACCCGAACGGGTAGTAAGATGCGGTGCTAATAATTATAATAATATTATATTAAAAACTCTCCTTTTTCTCGTTCTACGTCCTTAAATCATGAAAGGACTACCGACCTCATGGTTTGGTGGTCATTGCACCAAACTACGAGCCTAGGTGTTCCGGGTTTGATTCCCGGCTGGTATATTGAGTATTTTTCCCGGAAGGGGAATTACCCCAACGGTCACCATGGTTTGGTTAGTTAGTGTTAAGTTAGGTTTAAGGGCCGTATGCAAGAACTTGACTAAGTGGATGCAAAGTGGATACTAGCGTGGGTTTGCTTGCGTCATCATAGGTTAAAAGGTGGAGTGATAATGTGCTAGGGACGACACTATCGGTCCACTAAGTTTTCACTACACTTTCTTACATACCGCTCTTAGTGTTTCCCCTAATCCCACATCCTAATACTCACTATCAACATAATCTCATCTCATCGGGATATGGAAAGATGCTCCACGGAATGGATGTACAATTAGTACGTTCGGTCGTCCCCTGGGCAATGGTATATCAGTACTGGATAATATTTCCACAATTGGGCTGCGAGTGATGTAGCATGGAATATTATAATATTATTATTGCAAGGGTTGTTGAATAACCGGTACAGGCCGTTTAAAAATAAGACTAAGGTAGGAGTTTGATTCTTCCAACTTTGTTCGAAATCAATTTTTTTTTGTATACCTCGCACACAATCTCAAATATTTTAATACTTATTGAAACCTCTTGTTTTTATATTCTATGCTACATCATTATTATTATTAGCACCGCGTCTTACTACCCGTTCGGGTTATACACTTCTATGCTACATCACTCGCAGCCCAATAGTGTAAAGATTATCCAGTACTGATGTATATTCAATAATGAAGATTTTTTTTGTCATCTAAAACAAGCAAATAACATACTTTTTCCTAGACCAGTACTTCTCAAATTCTCTAGAGTCACGTAACTTTTCTGGGGCCATGGCCCAACCAACGTACCTCTTTTATCGCTTCGAAATAAAAATATAACGGAATAAATACCTGCTATCTTATAAACGGTATTTTCAAATTTTAATAAAATACTAGTGTGGATATATAAATAATTGTTTTAAAGTTTATACTGCATTTTTTTATGATAAGTTAAACAAAGCCTCGAATTAAGGAAAGAAAGACTTATATAAGTTTATAACATCTGGTCAAAATATGAGCTAATTTGTCTAACAGAATTTCTATTACTAAGAACTATTTAATGATTAAAAAAAAAAAGTCGGTGACTTATTGTGTTGTACCCCTTGAAATCCTTAACATACCCCTAAGGGTACACGAACCAGAGTTTGATCAACACTGTTTAAGACTGCTTTGTTGAGTCTTAATTTGATCCTAGTATATGTATATTCTGTGGAGCCATATAAAACAAATATTGCAAACAAGATTGGATGAAATTAGATTTAATAATTTTAATAAAGGGGTCACTTAGAGGAAATGTTTCCTCATGTTTCAAAATAACTTAACCCATTTTAGACCTGCTATTGTATATTATGGTACCTTGAGCATGCCAACCTGCCAACTTTGATAAGACAGCACATCTAGCCAAACAAACACATATAACGTATGAGTTATTAAAATAAAGCCTAGACATACATAATATGGGGGGAGGAGACTAATTAAGTTTAACAGTAATTTCTTTGTAAAATAAAAGAGGAAAAATGATAGTTTTAAAATTCTGAGAGAAAAAATGGCTGTGGAATAGCGAAATATTTTTTAAAGAAGAATGCAAGCCATTGTCTGACGATGAACAAGCTACCAACCAATGCCAAATTAAAAAATAGAATTATGATCATATTAATAGTAATAATAAGTGGTAGGTTTATATATATGTATATGAATTATAAAAACAAAAAACAGATCTGGGGAATGAATATATATTTTTTCCTTTCTTTAGCAATTTTTGTCCTTTTCATTCTGTTGGATTCTATTCCTTTTGAAAAGAAATAATAATTTGTTGGTATATATATATATATATATATATATATATATAATATATTATATATATTTAAAAAAATGAAGAAAAGGGTGAGAGGGTGGGAGGGACTTGTAGGATAGGGAAGTTGGATTTGAGGGTTGTGGATTATTTTCTAAATGAATATAGTCGTACAATCCAATCAGGTTGGAATGAGAAGTGGGGGATGGGGGTGGGAGGGAGGGAATGGTTGGTCGAGTCGAGTGTTTTTGTTGTGGCTAGGTTGGGGAGTGTGTAGTTAGTTAGTGTGGTAGTCAAGAGGTAGTGCGTCAAGCACCGGCTATTATTTTTTATTATTACCATTATAATAAAATCCCTGAATCATGTCTGAACTTGGTTGGGACCCCAGAGGGAAGAAGAGGCCAAGGGGGGTAAATTGAAGGCGTACTTGTGACGTCATGACTTGTACGATTAAATGGCGCTCAAAATATCATTAGGGAGAGAGAAGAAATCATTTTACTATGTCCGTTGTTTTATTATGTTATTTAAACACTTTGTTTTATCACTACATACGAGCTTTCTTCCTTTATTTAGACTAATGAGATCGTGATCCAGAGGATAAAAACGCCCTCTGCACACCCGACCAGATTCTAACTCTGATATGCCGATGATGTGGAGGTTAAACTATACGAGCTTGACGTTTTTCAGTCCACGTGTCAACCGGTGCAGCCTGTTTTCGTTTTTAAATATTTATGTAAATAAAGTTAAAGCTCAGTTGGAAAAAAAATACTTTGAATCATTCCATTAGTAATTTACGTTTTTACTTTTTCTCAACAGTTCAGAGAGAAACTATTGTGATTATAAAAAAAGTCGGACTCGATATTTTGATAAATGTTGATGTTTCATGACCCCCTCCCCCCTGAAACAGAAAAAGTTGTTGTTACCATGCGTCTGTCTGTTTTTATTTCGGAGTTTTATAAGGTTTCCTAAAGGTGTTTTTTGAATCAGTCACCTAACCTTAAAATTAAGGGTTGTTTACAAAAGAGAAAAAAATCTATTTTTATCAAAACCCATTCAAACAATTTTAATTAAATTTTATATCAATACATTGTTTAAAATTACAAACAAAATGCTTGCTGTCATTTTCCCATGAAAATGACTTTTAGGGTACTTCATAAGAACATAAACTTCCAATTTTGAATATATCTCAGCAACTAATTGAGATATGAAATAACTTACCTTTGTAATGTTGTAATAATTATTTATTTGGAATATATTTTTATACATCCAATATTTTCTGATAAATAGCAAATATACAATTTATTTTACTGGGTGCTTTAAAAACATAAAATAAATCTTTGGTGGTCAGAGATATGCCTTCTCGTACCTCAATGCTTCTGTTGCAGTGTATATTGCTTCATTTATGCTCTTTCGTAGATTATTTATGCATCAATGTGTATTATTTCGTTACACAAATAGTTATGAGTTTTTATCAAATGTCTCTATTTTAAAATAAAAGAGAGATAAAGTGTGTTCAATGCATCGTACAAATTTTTTAAAGATTTTTGACCCAAGTTTCCCTTATTTAAAGAATTAAGAGGGTGTCTACTAATCAGTATCTGAAAGTGTAATGATTCTGTTGATAAAAGATTTGTTTTAAATTATTATATACATATTTATCATTCTTATTAAAATAATATATTAGTGGCTAATGGTTAATTTGATAGTTTAAGCTTTTGGCTTCATTATTTAAAATAAGTTTCAACATCAGCCACCCTTAAATGGAAACATTTTTAACGAATTAATAATACAAACTAATAATAATACAAATTAATAAAAATATTTTAACTTTATCATCAAGTCATCTTTTTTAAAGTAGTCTATTACGGGATATACACATCTTGCTAACTAAAAGGTATTTGATACAATTTTAGCATATATTTGTAAATTAATTTTAGATATCTAGTATTTTAGTGAAGATAAAATTATTCATTTCCATTTTTTTTTCTAAAAAAAAATATATATATATATATGTTTTTAATTTTTGAGAAATACATTTCTTGTGTTTATTTTTTTCTAGGATCGTCTTTAAGTGAGGGATGGGAAAGTCAGGCCCAAGCTTAAATACAATATAGATAGTGTAATTTGGAGATGAAATTTTTAAAAATACACGTAAAAAATTCTACAGGAAAGTTAATTTTAGCCTGCTGTGTGGTAGACGAGCGGTTCAAAGTCGTTAGGCTCTCGTTATAATTGGTCTCAAATTGACATGAATATTAGGTATTGTAATCCTGGTTGGGTGAATTATGGCACAGGTTCTTAAACTGTGGTTCGTGACCTCTCAATAAGTCGTGAAAATGACTGGGGTCACAGCAAACAATAATAAACGCGAGTAAATTAAATATTGACTAAATAACTATTGATATTATAGTATACTACAACCTTTCAGTTGATATTTTTTTTAGCTTATTGCAGAAATAAACATCGTCCGACATGATCACACGAACACAATTTGAATAAGCATTTGTTTATTTAACTAGATGTTCACGGTGGTTATCTACATATAAAAAGATTGTAAATTTTAACAATATAATTTAAAATAATAATTGGCGTGTTAAGTCAAAAAGTTCTAGGTTCGATTCCCGTGTCATTCGCAGGGTTGCCATGAACCTGTAAAATCAGAAGATACAGAGCTTTATTTTTTGTCTACAAAACATTGGTGAAATACAGGGAATCTTATAAAATATAATAATCATACTGGAAGATTTGTTAATTTGGAATATTTAATTGAGAAATATTTTTTTATATAACACTGCGTCTTAATACCCGTTTGGTGTATACGCTCAGGGCCTGTACATACTAATTACGCTAATGGTTTTAAGAAATAGGAAGGATATATTTAGAGAATGTGTGCCCGAGTTTGCTTGGAGAAAGAATGGAAAACTATTTAGGGACCCCCCCTCCCCCCGTTCCCTGATCGAAATTAGAACCTCGATCTCCCTGTCATCGGCAGTCTAGTTTACTGCGAGAGTAGCGCGTTAGACCATGCAGCCAGTGAAGCGGGTGTCTTAAAGAACGAATCACACTTATTCAAACATGTACCATCCCTCCTGAAACAAGGGTTGTGACGACAACAGATGTAGATTTCCCGTCAGGCATGAACCATCCCAATTTAAACATGATCTATAACCTATTACTTCACACTAGACACTTTTATGGAAAAATACGATTATATTACTTCTTTATTAATGTATTATTATTATTATATATTATTATTATTATTATTATTATTATGTAGCACCGCGTCTTACTACCCGTTCGGGTTATACGCTTTAAGTACCAATTACGCTAATGGATTAGGAATTGGGAAGGTTGAATTAGAGGAATTGAACCCGCATTTGCGTGGAGGGAGAGTGGAAAACCATTTAAGATAAACTACCCCCAGTTCACCCGACCGAGATTCGAACCTCGATCTCCCCGTCCACAGCAGTCGAGCTAAACACGACTAGCGCGTTAGCCAACTATGCCACTGAGGCGGGTTATTAAATTTAAATTGTCTGGAAAAACCGGTAACTCCTTCTGGAAAACGCAGGGAATTTTGTGTAAAAAAGTATTGGCAATCCTACATTGGTTAACTAATTTCAATTAAATGAATTGTGGTCTCATCCATACGGATAATCTCCTGTAATTACAACTAAATGCAGCCTGTGTGTAAATATTCATAAGAATAAATGTATGGAAAATATTATATAAACTTTCTAATATTGTTATTTTTTTTTTCAAAATGTCAACAACAACAAAAAAACACTAAAAATAAAATGCAAAGTGGATAGCGAACGATATCTAGAGAGAAGGACGACTTCCGGAGTACCGGTAGCCAACGCAACACTGGCAGGTCCACAGATTCACCGCAGACACACACACATACATACATATATGCACGCATGCATACGCACACACACACACGCAACCAGAAATATGAATGAAAGAGTCCCAGTAATTCTCCCTAAACTCCCCTCCTACCCTTCCTTTTGGCCCCTTCCCTCCCCCCCCCTTTCCGAGCCAGAATTAGACCCACGGGCCATCGAGCCGAGACCCACTTTTTGATATGTATATATAATAGTGTAACTCCCTCCTGTCGTATCTTCTCAGCTTGAACGGTCCCCAGCTCATTAAACCACACTAGTTAGGCGAAGCACATGCACCATTCATAAAATATTATATTTTCCTCGTACTCCGAGTCTTACTAATTCGTCAATGCTGCCAGGAAATAAAACACTAATGGGGTAAGAATAAGAAAGATGGGTGACCTGGTGGTCTAGGTGTAAGGTGTTGGACTTCTGTGCTGGTGGTCTGAGGTTCAATCCTCTGTCCCGGCACAGATTTATCTGATTGCCAAACCCTTCCTTCACCTCTGACAAGATATTTATTAATCACAACTTGTGAATGTGTGGAATGCCAGCCCTCCACCGTGGTTCGAATTCCACGTTAAACTGTAGGTCCTCCATTTCATCTCACAATCACTCTGCCATTACACGCTAGCGTAAGTGCTTATAACCCGAACGGGTAGTAAGACGTGATGCTAATAATAATAATAATAAGAAGAAGAAGAAATATATAATTTAAAATCAGTGTGCCAAAGCATTCGTGTGAATAAAGATGAGGAAAATAATTAGAATACACAATCCACTCAATTCAACCGACCTAAGCTCGAACCGTGATGCCGTCACTATCAAACCTGACAATACGAGACTGGCGTCTCTTTCCGTGCTCCCACTGACGTGGGTCATGACCTAGTTAACATCACCCAAATTAGCAATGCTATCACGATTTAAATATGCCACGATGTGTGTGTGCTGAGTTTCATTTAAATGGCAGGTATAGGCCCTATATATATATATATATATATATATATATATATATATATATATATATATATATATATATATACACTGAGGCTTAAAAATTGTTTATGGGTTTGGGAGTCAGCTATTCTGGACTATAGGGACACAATTATCGTGTAAATTATGTTTTAAAGTAAGTGAGATATCTGTATCAGGTTGGATGATAATATTTTTTTTTTAACTTTCAACAGTTTGCACAGTCAATATTAAGCATAGACAGGATTAAAATGACACCTGAACATGAGGTCTGAAACCGGCACCTTTGGATTAGTAGGCCAATGCTCTAACCACTGAGCTATCCAGGAATTGCCCCCTGCTCAGGGCCATTCTTCACTCATATTTTAAGGAAGAGTTATCTGATAGCACGTGTTTCTTAATTTATCACACATTTGTTGACAGTGATTTCCACACGTCCATCACAGACACTGCCTTAAAATGAGTTAAGTATGGCTCTGTGTACGGGATGATTCCTGAATAACTAAGTGGTTAGAGCATTCACTTACTAAGCCAAAGGTCCCGGGTTTAATTCCCGTGTTCCTGTGCCATTTTTAAATTTAAATAATATGATGTTTGGATGTGACTATATCCGTAATTAACACCTAGAATAACTTCGCTATTCAACCCATTTGGAATACCAAATTTTGTTGAAATTATAGCATTTTTTATCATAATTTTTGGCATACTTGGTCTGGTTAATCGAGATGGCCGGAACAATACGTTCATATATTATAATATTAATCTTGTAGGTATTTACACATAATATGGGTAATCAAGCATATGTTAAGCTTATACAAAGTTTTATTTAGCTCGAAAATATTACGTTGGCATTAAATTTGGAAAGTTTGAGCATAATGGGCTAGGTAAAAATCTTCCTTTAAGAAAAAAAGATGTATTAATTATATTTGTTTGAAACCCGCCTTGGTGGCGTAGTTAGCTAACGCGCTAGTCGTGTTGAGCTATACTGCCGAGAACGGGGAGATTGAGTCTCGAATCTTGGTCGGGTGAACTGGGAGTGGTTTTTCCTAAATGGTTTTCCACTCGCCTTCCACGCAAATGTGGGTTCACCTCCTCTAAATTCAACCTTCCCAATTCCTAATCCACTATCGTAATTAGTACTTAAGCGTATAACACGAACGGGTATTAATACGCGGTGCTAAATAATAATATTTGTTTGGAGTAGGCTTACATATATACCCGCCAGGTTTGCTAAAATGGGAATATTTATATATTTTGCCAACTTTAGGCCCAATGCTATCCTATATTTAAAACAATGTTAGGTCAGTCTAAATGTTTTAGCATTAAAGACGTTTCCCCTGATTTTTTGTTTTCTTTTAGATAGTGTTCATCTGTTTCATTTTACTCCAAAGCAATCATGTTACAATATATATTGAATAATCTTGTTCCATTTTTATTTAATTCGTGAACATCTGGCTGACGACAAATTGTTAGTAATTTATCTCTAGCGGACTATAAAACACTGGACATGGAAATACTTCTTCATGGTTGGCTATACAAAAAACATTTAGTTTAACAATACCAACATTCCGGAACTCTAAGGTTATGATTTTGAGGTGAAAGTCACATTTTTTGTGTCTGAGCTCCACTTGTCTGACATTATTTAAATTCGTAAGTAGGAACGGAAAGAAACATAAGTTAAGGTCATTATTTTAGTGTTTTTTTTATAAAAATAAATCTTTTTTGAAAAATAAATCTAATATCATTCCAGTAGATAAGTTTAATTTAATTTTATATGTATACCAATATCGACAGTTTTATTGATTTTGATTTGGGAATTTGACTAAAACTTTTTCTTTTAGTTTAAACAGTTTTTGTCCAAATACTACGGTTCCCATAAAAATATTAATAAGAACACTAATTGAAATTACTAACCATAGAAGGGGACCTGGCGGTCTAGGGGTAAGTTGTCCGACTTTCTTGTTAGGAGTTCGGGGTTCAAATCCCGGTCCCGGTACAGATCAATCTTATTACCAAAACCTTCCTACACCTCTGTAAAAGTGTGTGATTTCACGCTTAATGAATGTGTAGAAAGCCAGGCCCCCACCGTGGTTCGGAACTCACGTTAAACTGTAGGTCCTCTCTGCTTTCTACCATAATCATTCTCACGTATCAATCTGGGGATTTTTTTTTTTTTTTTATTATTATTTACCATCCTGGTATTCTGTAACCTGGCACCTTATATTTAATCCAGGTTCATTTTCCTTCTTCTTCTTATTTCCATTCTTATTATTTATTCCATACTCTATTATATCCCTGGTAATTTACAGCGTGCTATATCCAACTAGTTCTTCGCTACATGGTCCGCCCCGGGTATTTTATTTCCCCGGTACCCTTCGCCGCCACCTAGCTCCACTGACGTGGTTCTTGGTGACGGCGACGAGCATCCCCCTATCCGCCACCTGGGGAGGCGCCCTATTGGTCGTAGCCAACCAACTACTCTAGCATTCCACTGCAGCACTACACCCTACCCCCTACTACTACTAATTATTACCCCTTAACTAATCTATCAAATATTGTACCTCCCAGATACCCTTACAGTCTTCCCCTCTTCTTATCTACTCTTCTTCTTCCATCTTTCCATATTCCTCATCCTTACTTCATTCCAGCGGGAGGCAGCTCACTGGTCACATCAGTTGCGTTTCCACGCAGCTGGCCTCCAAGTGCCCTCCTCTCACTGGTCTTCCTTTGGTATCTATCAGTACACTCCCTCCCACAACCCTCTATTTCCTACCTCACGTCGACACCTTTCAGTACATATCTTCATCCTCCTCCTCTTCTTCTTCCTCCTCTTCATCCTCTTCCTCTCGTTCCTCTCTTCCATCTTGCCCATTTCCTCCAACTTCCTCCCTTCTTCCTCCCTCGGCTCTTCTGGCTTCCTTTAACTTCTCCACGTATTTATCTCTCTCCCACTTGGATATACCATCTGCAATTGCATCCAAATACTTCCATTTTTCTCTATCCCTTATCACGTTACCTACTAACTCTCCTTGGATATACACCTGGTGTTCCAACCTTATTTCATCGTATCTTGGGATAATGGGATTCATCTTAATGGTGCCCCCACCTTAGGAATGAATTCCTCCATACGCCAGGAGAGCAGAGGTAAGATAAGGTCGAATGGCCGAGATCTAGAGCAGTGGTTCTCAACCTCGGGCCCCCCCGCTGGGGAGGCACGAAACACTTTCCGAGGGGGCGTGGAACAATTTGAAAATTACCGTATGTTAAAATTAACTTAGAACTGAAGACATTCTTTTTTTCAATTCATTTTCCAAAGTAATATATTTTTTTCCTTGAGATATTGGAAACACTGCCTAACTGTTGTAATACTCAATATTTCAGAACTCATAAAAACAAAATTATATTAACCATCACATTAATTTTCAGTCAATTTATTTGTACCGTTACGTTGTCAGTGTTACAATGGTTTTTGTATAACGAAGTGATTAAAAACTAGATTAATATTTTTTTAATAATAATTGTCTCAAAGAATAGTGGGAATTGTGGGCTTGGGATTTTGATATAAAAAATCTGTTGTAAGGGAGGAGGGTGGAAATTTGATGATATACCAAGGGGGTCGTCAGTTTAAAAAGGTTGAGAACTACTGATCTAGAGCATTAGCCCTACCCCCCCCCCCCCCCCCCCACTAATCATATAAAATTAAACATAGATATATTTTATTTTATTCTGATCAAAAAGTTTATTTTTTATTTTAATAACTGCAGAAATACTGACATTACTCACACTCACTTTCATCCCATCTTGTAGCCAAACATTGAGTAAAAAACTTCACGTCTTTAATTCTTTAAGTTTTTCTGATTGCGCTATATCAGATTTTGATCCGCTTCGGTGACCGAATGGTATAAGGTGTCACTCTTTTTTTTTAGGACTAACCTGCTGAAGACGGGAAGATCGGGGTTCGAATCTCGGTCCACCCTGCTGTGGGTGGTTTCTCCCAAAATTGATTCCCACTTTCCTTCCACTCAAATGTGGGTTAATTAATTATCTCTAAAATGCTTCCTTTCTAATCCCAACCTCAATAGAGTAATTATCAAATATGTGCATAACCTGAACAAATAGTAAGACGCGATGATATATATATATATATATAATATATATAGAGAGAGAGAGAGAGAGAGACTACCAGATTTACGGTTGTGAAACGGAGTGTACTGCACTAGAAGGGAGGTTGACTTGAGAAGTTCCACTTGGTTATACGTTCATTAGCCTTGTGACTGTTTGCCCGGGTTAGAGAGGGGTGGAGGGGTAGATTCGCAATGTGAAGGGACTGATGGTGGTGTAAAAAGGGGGGCGGATAATATTCACCTCGTGTATTCTGAAGCAAGAGTCTCGCGGGATAGCAACTATGGCGACGGCGCGCGCGGGCCCTCTGTAATGTCTGCCAGGAATGGCGTGGATAAGCTACTGCTCTGGTAATACGTTAAGTAACATTCTGCCCTCATCACCCAACTCCACTATTGTACAGTCTGGTGCTGTTAATAAGATGCGTTTGGAGCATCTTTTGTACCGGATATTTTATAGTACGTAGGAAAATATTTTCTCATCTTTATTTTCCTCGTTTAATTTACCTTTATTTGAGGGATTCCACGTGCATTTTCTGAAATTATTATTTCAGGACACATTTTATAAACTAATTTATATCTAGAACAGAAACAACATCCTGTCCCCAGCCGTCAATTCATCACTGTTAAAGGGTTAACCTACATTTCACTTTTAGTAAATTTTTCGACCGTGTCATGAAACGAACACGGGACCATTAGCTAAAGAGGCAGACACGTTACTGACTTAACTAAGGTGTCTGAGCTTAATTAACTCGAAGATTATACAGATTGGTTCTGTGAAAAGGGCGTAAGGTGCTTCTTTTCGATCCAAGTTTTCTAGTAGGCCTACATGTTTGTAAAAATATGTGGAAAGCGCGTTGGTTTGTAGTTAGATCTACATTATTTTTTACAGGTCTACTTTAGTTTGTCTTGTTACGTTATATAGAACGTTATTGTGACCATGAAAATATTTGACATCGGGATTAGGATGAATCTTAAAGTTTGATGTGCTCCGAAACTAAAAAGTGAGTTTTACAATTCTGTCTCCATATTTGTCTGTCTGTCTATTTGTTCCTGGGGTTAAAGCGAAAACGGTCCGATGGATTTTTTTTCAAACTTGATATTTGAATGTTTATTGTCTTACCTCAGTAAGTTTCTTTGATTACTATTCTAACCCTAAATTTAAGAGTAGTTCAATGATGAGGGATTTTTGAAATTTTTGAAACCAATCAAACAGTTTCGACTGTAGGCCCAGGCACACTCAGACACACGGTTTATATTAAAATATGTTCTACTTTTTTTTTAACTAGGCTA
Source organism: Timema cristinae (assembly GCA_039000515.1). NCBI lineage: Eukaryota > Metazoa > Arthropoda > Insecta > Phasmatodea > Timematidae > Timema > Timema cristinae. The sequence goes on from JBCFYV010000001.1 coordinate 26,671,971, forward strand.
CGACTACGGTTTGAAAAGTTAGGAAAAGGGGGTGAAAAGATGGGTCTAGGTTTGAGTCGACAGGTCATTAGAGTCTCATAGGATGGCTGTGTAGCTGTGGCTTTTTAGCACCGCGTCTTACTATCCGTTCGGGTTATACGCTTTAAGTACTTATTACGCTAATGGATTAGGTATTGGGAAGGTTGAATTAGAGGACGCGAACCCGCATTTGCGTGGAAAACCATTAAGGAAAAACCACCCCAGTTCACCCGACTGAGATTCGAACCTCGATCTCCCCGTCCTCAGCAGTCGAGCTCAACACGACTAGCGCGTTAGCCAACTACGCCACCGAGGCGGATTATGCACTATACTAATTATTCTAAGTGTTTTAGGGTTTAGGAAGGTTGAATTTAAAGGAAGTGTACCCGAATTTGCGTGGAGGAGAATGGGAAACAATTTAGGAAAAAAATCTCAATACACCCGAGTGGGATCGAACCACGATCTCCCCGTCATCAGCAGATTAGTATATTGCCAAAGTGACGCATGAAACCATGTAGACACCAAAGTGGGTGGCTGAATAGCTATAATCTAGTATACGTAGCTAAGTTACTGTTACATAGTTCGTTAGTGTAGTTCGTTTTTAGTGACTATCAACAATTCCACAAGGGACCATCCTCTATACCCTCTTCTGTCTGAGAGATCTCATTGGCGGAAAGTGAAGCTCATGATGCTTGCTTAGTTTTGCCCCCTTCCCCTCCCTCTCTTCCATTCCTTCAAACAGTTCTAACCCCTCTCCCCTCCCCCTCTCCCCCTCACCCAACCCCCGACACATCCTCCTCAAACCCACCCCTCTGATCCTTTCTAAAGGTTATAGCTCAACATAGTTACTAACAACATTACATTATCCGACTCTCTCTGCCAATTACACTCCATAATTAAGGACGTGGGAAGGGTGGGAGGGAGGTAGGGGGGGACTTATTTACAACAGGATGGTTGGTAGAGTAAGGGAGTGGAGGGGGGGGGGGGTAAGTACGGGAGTTGTACTAGGTGGGGTTTTGATGTAGAGAAGAGAGAAGTAGACGACAAACCTTTCCGACGAATTATCAGACGAGTAGCACGACTTTACCCTGCTCTCTTATCCATCTGCCTGCCACCGTGTCTAGTGGCGCTAAACACACTGAAAAGGGTAAGAGGGGGTATGGGGGGTCCACGGTGGTTTTATCAAACTGGAACCGAGTTTTTTTTTTAATGGTAAAGGCTTTCTCAAATAGATCAGGACAAGGGCTTATCTCCCATCTCGATTCGTGATACAGGCCAGTACTTTCCCTCAACCTTTTATTTTGATTTGGACCACTCCGGAATTTTATGAAAAATCACCTTTTAAAAAAAAATTAGATTAGTTTTTGAAAACATTTGTAGTGAGTGGCCTCTAATTAAATACACAATAAAGACGTACAACTTGATTTGCTTACGAATAGACATGTGAAGCACTTTTTGAGAAAACACAAACATATGTTTGAGTTCAAAATTGATACCATTTTAATATATTATTAGTATTATTTTAAGTTTTAATATTATCAAAGTGACAGCTGCAGGTCACATGATTTGATGCATGAATGTGTAAAGTAGATCAAGTAAGTTTCTATCTGTCAGCTAAGGAAAGTTCTTCCCAATGTAAAGAGAATAGAAGGTATCGCCAGAGAGAGAGAGAGAGAAATACATCTGATTGGCTGAGTGTGTGACGTCACTCAGCGCATAAGACAGCGCGTGACATAATATATGAGAGACAAAATAACTGTTAAAAATCAGCTCACATTTTGCAAATTTAAATAACCCTTTAAAATTCAAACCCATTTCCGATTAAAGTTAATACTATACTTATTTAATATATATATATAATTTGGCTGTCTTTGTTTTAAATATAACTTCTGTGTACTGGGTGATGTAGGCAAAGAAATAACTAAATTATTTCAAGTGGTGCTATCTTTCTATTTTCTTTACATCAGTTCTTCCTATGAAAATTGGACTGTAATCTCCGAGAATTATAGAGAAGCATCATTTATGTTGGTCTCATCATTCAATCATCAGTTTTGTACAAAAGACAGTTTCCAGGATTGATATACTTGGAATAGTTTGTTGTTTACGATCAAAGTATAATAAATACATTTTCAAAAATCAAGATTCAAGGTAGGCTACTATAAAAATTCAATTAGAACCGTAATCCCGTCTTCATAAACTTCAGTATCTTAGTACATGACAAAGATTGTTTTTAGCACAAAACCCTATTTCCCGTTGGTGTTATACACTTATGCATTAATCACTACTCTGAGTCTAACTTTTTAGAAATGAGGAAGGTTGAATTCAGAGGAAGCTTACCACATTTACGGGGGAATAGAGGATAGGAGACCATTTAGGAAAAAATAAACCTTAGTACAATCGACCCTTATTCGAAACCTGGCATCGTAAGTCCAGTCTATTGCAAGGGTGAGGATCTAACACCTTTTGACCTCCTAAATGGGTTAAAGGGTTATCTAACAGTGTCAATGTAGCTTACAGCATGAATCAATGTCTATATCATATCGGCCAAAATTACAAAATATATAATGTTTCTTTCGAAGACATTGAGATTGATTCAACTTTGTGTTATGGGTTCTAGTAGCGCTTGGGATAACCTCTGATTCTGAACGAAAACAACTCATTCGAACCTAACTCGATTTAAAAACAAACAAAAAACAAGGGTAACTCCGATTACAATTAGATTAGAAAAGACGTATTCGGCGAATGCGTTCGTTTTAAACTTTGCAGATACGCTCGTTTGAAGCTTGAATCTCTGTCCAACATCCACCCACTAGAGGGAATACGTGCTGGTGTCTCTTGGACAGAGAGAACGCAACAGAAACATCTCTGCCACATTCTGAAAGGACCGCACAGAGGCCGAGAGAGAACATACTGACAAATCGTTTGGACGGAATAATTCGTGTTAAATATCTACGACCTTGTCGTCACTATCCCTTCCCCAAAACCCCCCTCCCATCACCCCCTTTTATCTTTATTTTCCTTTCCCACTGGGTCCTAACTCTAAACCCCTTTACCAGCAAACTTCTACAAGTTCTACTGCCACCCCTTCTCGTATTTTTTTTTCTAGGGTTACAAACCCCTTTTCGTACTCTTTACTGTCTACAATTATTCTGTTACATCAAAAGGCAAAAGCCGCTCTCTATGCCTCTCTTAGGGATGATTCTGTGTCAGATAGAGTGTCCCAGGGGTTTGGGACTGTTCAGTGGCGGAGTTTTAGTCAGGTGACCAAATAGCCGGAAGAAGGGGGTTCGGAAGCCGCCTTCCCCCCCCACTTCCCAACACCGATGGCAAGGTTGTTTCGGGTGACTTACTGGAAGAATTTTGTATATTTGTTTTAAGTATTCAAACGTAAAATATTTAGTCAGGTTTTTTTAAAAGGATAAATAGGTTAACATGATCCACATCGACGCTCCACTACGAATTCTGTTGTCTTTGTCTCATCCATACAACTTATCTTTCTTTATGTAAGGTTGTCATCAGCATCAGTGATGTAGCGTTCACTGATTAAATTAAAATGTAACTTTGTTACTGTTGAAACGTTTCTCTTTGTTTTTACTTGAATTTTAATCATTTTAAAATCGAATATTAATGTATTATTGTTCAAAATGATTGGCGTTCTATTTTTATGTATTTATGAAAGGGAAATTATGATTTATTTCATTGGGATTTGTTGGCAATGTATTAGATAATAGGTAATTCGTTTTCAGTACACTATATGGGTCTTTTACCTGAAACTCCTTTTTTTTTCTTATTGACAGATTATTCTTATGTTAGGTTATAAGAAATTACTTCCAGAATAGGGTTCTTAACATTAAAATACATTACTTCCAGAAAAAAAACAATGTAGGTTACTACACATTCTTCCAAAATAGGTAATATTGAAATATTTTTTTAAATATATTTCTCAGAAACTTTGAGGAAAAATTGCATCTATTTCCAAAATAGAGCGTAGTGAACCAAACCACTTTGTAGCCATTTGTAATATCTAAGAATCACTGCTGGCCTATTATTATATCATAAGAACTGAGAATCATACGCAGTTCTTATCATATCACGTGTTGAAACCATTCAAAACTATTCTGAATTGAATACAGTTCATCATGTTGTATCGTAAATATTAAACAACAAACATAAAGTTTGCAGATACTTTTTAATACATATTTTTTATTGATAACTGTTACCTTATATATCATCATCATCAACTACATCCAGCTTGTAGCCAGGTCAGTTTAGTAAAATACCCCAAACTTCCTCCATCCCACCATCATTCTTCTTTCTTTATTTGCTCTCATTATCCTCTCACTGGCACACTTGCTGTCATCTGCTTTTCCCATCCATCTGTTTCTTGGCTTTTCTTGCGATCTTTTTCCTACATACTTCATCTCCATGACTTTACGTGAGATTATTTTATTTTCCATTCTCATCACATGACCATATCATCTCTCGCTTGCTTCCTCTAATATATTATATACTCCCTACGCTCTAACCCTTACCCAATAAACTTCATTCCTCAAAAACTTAAATCCCATGTCCTCCCCTTTCCTAGTCTCTCTTACATTTTAATGTCCATGTTTCTGCTGCATACGTGAGAATAGGTACAAAGTACGCCTAGTACAACATTTCCTCACACTTCAAGGGCACTTCCCTTCTCCACAGAAGGTCTCTTACACACCTATAGAACAACTTTTGCTGCCCTTTTCTTATTAGATATTCCCACTTCCAAGGTATGTTACACTACGACTTTAAACAGCTTTAGCTTTACATGTAGCTACAGCTGTGTGTGGATACTATTGATCACGTGTGATGATGACTTTTTGAAATCGAAAATATATATCTATATCTTATTATCCAACACATACGATACATGCACCACTTTCCTACTAAGTCATGTGATATCACTCTACCATTGCTTTACTAAGAAGATAGTTTATTTAAATGGGGTTTAATTATTTAACCACAGAGAAAATTCCTAGAAATGATCGGGAGGTGACAGCTTGTGCAAGCTCAATAAAGGACTAAGGTGCAAGTTATCTGACTATCATGTTAAGTACAAGGTCAGTACAGTTCAACTTTCATAGGAAGAGCCTTCATTAAAATACAAACTTTTATTTGTGGCCAACAATAATTGTATCATATTACTAGTGTTATTTTATAGTTATTGATAATGTTTATCAAAAGTGACATCTTTGTGTCACATTACTTGATGTATGAAGACGTGAAATGTCTCGTAGCAATTATAGCCTTAATATAAAGCTCTTCCTATAAAATTGGACTGTACTAAAAAATGTAGGGGGGGGGGGGGCAAGTATTTATAAACTATTATCAATTCAGCGTTTGTTGATAAACATTGACATTTTAAGAACCTTTCAATATATTTTATTTTATTTATTAGTTATTTGATGATAAAATATTTAAAATGTAATTCACTCTGCATATTAAATTTAAAAACCCAACCTCTCTTACAACTTATGTTGCCCTTCGTCGCAAACTAGTTTGTAACGAAATATTAACTAATAATTATTATGAATCGCTACGAATATTTGTAAGTTTCACAGCTCTTATCTTACTTAGAGCAAAATCACTTAAATACCTGAACAGGTTTTTCACGTACCGGGATAACAGGGAAAGCAGGACATTCTATAAATAAATTATTTAAGAAATTCTAGAAAGTTTTGTGAATTTGAAACATTTAACTAACTACAAGCTTTACATGGAGGAAAATTCTAACTTAACTGGCTAGTTCGAACATGGGTCTTACATTTATCACCCCCCCCCCTTTTTTCTCTATGAAATAATGAGTTGCATTATAATTGCAATATCCCCCCCCCACTCCCCCAATGAGCTCAACTCCTCTTGTTCTAAATACTAATTACAAAACTTAACACTAAACATTTGTATACATATAATATTTAATTCACATACACTTCTCCCTAGATGGTCTGGAAAATGTAAACTCTTGGAAAATCTGTAAAACACATGAACATTTTATTTTCAAGCAAACAGTGTCAACCCTGCTAAAAAAAATTAATGTTTGTTCCTTTTAGCCGTTGTGCGCTTGCGCAGTTAACCTTCTTTAGGTTTATTTTTCTACTAACACAACAAAGTGCGTTAGAAGAAAACTGCCAGAATTTTTACACGTGACTTAATCGCTCCAAAGGTCGTAACATCCCATTCAGTTAGTTTTTTTTAACTTGTAATGACGTCCAAGAGAAGAGACATCGCCAGCTAAATTGTAAAGTAAAAAAGAATCAAATTATAATGTAGCTTAAAGTCTTTTATGTCTCTACCTACTAAACAATTTTTTTTTCGTGTATTTTTTTTAACCTTCTACCTAACTTTGTGACATTCCATCATAGATATCTACACTTTTATCTCATTATAAAAAACTCGCAACGTTGAACTTAAAAAATGAACTCATTTTCTTTTGTATCAATCTTTTATTATTATTATTTTTTACTCTTTACCGATGTGGCAATAGTCATGTCAGATGGGTGTTGTCGAAAACTCGTCAGTTTTTCTTTCTAGCATTTTTATTATTATTTTTATTACTATTATTTATTTTTCTGCCTCTATCTTTTTAACCCCCCACCCCTGGAACCATGACAACATGCAATCTTTTTTTACTCCCCCCTATGGTTTTTGTTTCTCTGTGTAATCAACTTCACCGACTTCTCTTTTCTCTTAACCTCAAAATCCATCCCTTCCTCCTGACACCACTCTCCCCTACCCAGAGAAGACCTCCCCACTCCTCTTTAACCCCATCGCTACTAGCCCACCCTCCTAGCTTCATGAAGAATACAACATTAACTCTTCGTCATTTCTGTGAAGTTTTTTTTTTTACAAATTTTTGTTTTTGTTTCGGCTGAAACGTTGCGACGCTCATTTAATGTCAAATGTTTGGTACGTGGATGTAACATTATCTCGGTGATTCATTTGTCTGAATTTATTGCGGGTAAACATATATACGGATGTTGTAGCTATGTACATTTATTTAAAAAAAAGAAAATACCTTCAACCATTTTAGAAAAATTAAATAATAAGACCATGTAAATTTATGAGTAGTAATGAGTTATAATTATTGTATTTAGTTTATTTGCAAAAAACATTAATATGTTCAATCTAAATACAAACGTTTTGTTGGAAAAATATTAGGGCTCTTTGCGGAGGCATTTTTCGAGATTAAAGGAAAATTATTTTTTTCGAATTCGAATAGTATCGAGTAATATTTATACAATAAATATTTCAAGTTGAATTTCTGTTATAGAGCCATGTATAAGTACAAATATTTTTTTATTTACATTTTTTGTGAAGAAATTTATAATCACACCAATTCTAATTTTCAATTTCATTTAATAAGTTAAATTGTACATTTTTTAATTATACAAAAAGGAAATTTTGGAGAAACTATTTGCTAAGAAAATATATATAAAATCAAATAAAATTTATTAAACTAGAAATTTTCTAGAAAAGATCGAAAATTCTTAATAAGGAAATTTTTCGAGTTCATCAAAATCTTTGAGTCGAGCTCTAGCAGCTAATAAAACTCGACTCGAGCTCAAATTTCTGAGTATTCACAGACCCTTAGAAAATATTCATGTATAATTTGTTGAAATATGTTTATAAATTAAGAATTGCAGCTGTGAATATTTAAATTTAGAGCGCAATTATTTTCTAATTTATAGATTCATACATGTTTTTTTCTCTATACTTATTAATCCTGAGTTAAGTAATGTAACATGAAGACATAACTCAATATGTGTGTGCGAAATGTGGAAGTTGAAGATCGAGTCTCCTTCGCTTCGACTTCAGCACTCACAATAACCTTTGCATCTTGGAAACATTTCGAAGGAAAAATTACTTTTAGATATATTATGAACAGATTTGAAATATATAATTAATATGACATTTTCAACATATAATAATTTTAATAACAGCTACTAAACTCGATTTTAATACTAACGCGTGATTATATAGTATCGTGTAGACATGTAGTATGCATTTTTTTTACTATAGACTCTTTATCTTTGCTTAGATACATATGGTGGATAATTTATAAATTAAAAGTAGTGCTATGTGACTACTTATCTTCGATTTCAACTTTACCTCGCATGTTTCAAACTTCGCTTTGACTTCACTCTGCATTTAAAAAGTGACTTTAGAGTGCCTTATAAATCAGCATTTATTTTAATTCTAATACAAAATACAAATTATTGAGCTTAGAAAAAAATTCTTTGTCGATATTTCATATATATAAGAAAAAGATTAACATCGATTAAGTTTAATCTTGATAATTAGAGTGAGGTAGATTATAAATACGAGTTTGTTTCAATAAATAAAGTAACAAATAGTTTAACAAGACCTCTAATGTGAACGCATTTGTCTTGCTACTTTATTTAATGGAACACCCTCATAATTTGTTAAATGTACACATTCATTCAAATAAATACATAATTATCCTCTCGGAAGTTATTCAAGTTTTACTATTCAAGTCATTCATTCATTCCCTTCTACACTTATAGGGTACCTGCCCCTTTGCGCTTAGGCACACGGGTCGACTGATGTGTATTGCGGGACCTAGTCTGCGTTTCAGGCGTTCCCGTTGGGTGATCATTTTGTCGCCCTCGATTATTATACTGAACCGGGGCTGGAAAATTTTCCTAACAGAGGACATTTATATCTTGGTTGTTTTTATACTGATAAATATGAATAAATAAACTGTTTCATGATATTCATGCGCAACAGATATTGTTTGTTCTGCTACCAGCTTAGCTGATTGGTCATTTCGAAAAGACCATATTTCCACCCTTTTTTTTTTTACCAAATTTCACATTTTTCCATTTATCAAACCACTATTTTCAAAGAGCATATTTTATAGAAAATTCCACTTTCACCATTATTATACATATATATGTGTTTGTGTGTGAGCATGCTGCTGACATGGAGATAAGGGTTGGAATCCAGGTTGGATACTGAGGGTGGTTTTCAACATTTGTTTTTCGCTCTCCTTTCACTCAAATGCGGGTAGATTTTTCTAAATTTTCTAAATAAATATTTTAATAAAAGGGATACTTTTTTTATTTTTCAGTAAGTAACTAAGAATGTTACCAGTATTTTTAGGTATATGAACTAAACCCCAAACGGTGACGATGATGTTTGAACTCAAATGCCGGCAAATTGTACTAAAGTTTTATTTTAAATAAAAATGATCTCTCACGCTTCTTTCATTCGAAAATAGATACATTTACTCTAAATTCAGCAATAATAATAATAATAATAGCACCGCGTCTTACTAGCCTTTCGGGTTAACGCTTTAAGTACTAATTACGCTAATGGATTAGGAATTGGGAAGGTTGAATTAAGGAAGTGACGCAATTCGTGGAGGAGAGTGTAAAACCATTTAGGAAAAACCACCCCCAGTTCACCCGACCGAGATTCGAACCTCGATCTCCCCGTCCTCAGCAGTCGAGCTCAACACGACTAGGCCGTTAGCCAACTACGCACCGAGGGGGTTCCAGCCCTAATCATTCTTACTCATTAAGATTAACTATGTGGATAGCTTTTATGGGTTACGTGTAGCACCGGATGGGTGGATGAAAAAAAAATCAGTACGTATTGATAGTCGCATCTTCTCTAACATGTCACTTTCTTGTTGGATAGTAATTCCGGTTAGGGGTTCGAGTTCCGATCATTTGTACAGAGGGATGTTTTCCTAAATTGTTCCCCACTCTTTCTCCACGAAAACGAGGATTACATTTTCTCTCAATTTCTACCTTAGCTATTCCTATTTTACTATCGTAATAAATGTATGCGCGTAAGCAAATAGGTACCAGGACGAAATAAAAAATAAATTGTATATCACAATCACACAAACTTTCTCATATTGTGTATTAATAATGTTTGGAAGAACCTTTTCGAAAATAAGTTTTCAGTAAACTGCCCTTGAATAAGTTTTCCTCATATGAACAAACCCATGATCATGTTGAATAACTAAACACTATTGGTATATACATTTCAAACTAAAATTTTTGAAATATTTTAATCAAATTTCAAATTTTGAAAAAATGTGTAATTTGTAAGTCAGCTTAAAATTATTTTACTTTGTAAAAATAAAACATTTTCTTATTAATTATGGAATACAATTCCCAAATATCAATTTTGAACTCAATCGTCAACGGCAATTTCGAAAAATTACAAATTTCTGTTAATTCGTCTTAAATTAAACTAGTTTAGAAATATAAACATAGGCCTACATTATTATTGATCATGTAAAATAGTCCCCCGATACAAATTTTGAACAAATTCAACACAATATTTTGTTAAATATTAAAAAATTTCAAAAAAATCAATCTTCATTAATCTACTAGTATTGATTTTTTTTTAGGAAAAAAAAAATATATATATATATATATAATTATTTACATTGTAAATAACTCAACAAAAACCCATTTTGAACAAAATCGCTAGAAACATTTCTTAAAATATTCAAATAAAAGAAATATATTCTTCAGTAAACTTTTTTTTTTGCACCGTATCTTACTAAATGTTCGTGCTATACGCTTATTTACTAATTACTAATGGTTTTAGAGATGAGTAAGGCTATACTTATAGAAAGTGTTCGCAGCACACCTTCAGACACCTTTGTGGCACACCCACCGAACCTCTTCGTGGCACACCATTCGAATAGCTGCTATATAGCTTAAATAACCTTTCCACCCTCTTAAATCTCTCACTCTCAGCCCACATGACCCCACCTTGGAAATTACCCGTTCAGAATTATCATTTAATAAAATAATGTAAGATGACAAAGTTTCACTAGGTTAACCTCCGCTCCCCCAACCCCACTCTCTCTCTCTCTCTTGAAGAACCCAACGCAACCGTTAATGGAGATCTGCTGAACGTTCCAAAATTGACTGACGCATCTTCATTTAAGAGAGAGACAGAGATACCCCTTGGGATGGACACATCACTTTCAGAAGCTAATAAATAATTTCTTGGTTGATAGCAATTTAGAATCTGAGGTATGAAACTTTTAGTAAAGGGGTGAAGATGATGTTAAACTTAGGGAAGTGTTTTCGTGCGTACATATTTATAGTTAGTTGGTAGCAGTGACATTGGGACTCTGAACTCCTTACTTCCCCCCTCCCCCTCATAATCTTTCTAAGTCACTCATCTGCCCACATAAGAGGGGGAGCGTAAGTTAAGGCAACCCCAAAGACTTCAGTCCTGTTGCCGTTTCAAAGACGATGAGATGTGTAGACAGTTTTGAGTCACGGACGCAACTCCTCCAAACATGGATAATATCAGATTTACCAGAGACAGGGATCTTGGGAAGTAGCCTACACTTATAATTTAATCTAAAAACAGAACAAATTTGGCTGCACGGTAGCTTTCCTACCTTTCTCACTTGCTACCCTGAGGCTAAGCATTTACTCGTAAAGCAATACTTCTATTTTTAGCACCGCGTCATACTACCCGTTCGGTGTTATACGTTAATGGTTTTAGGGATGAGAAAACTTATATTTAGAGGAAGTGTACCCGAATGTATGTGGAGGAAGAGTATAAAATGATTTTGGAAAAAATATCTTAGTACAACCATCAGAGATTCGAACCTCGATATTCCTGTCACCAGCAGTCTACTCTATTGCGAGAGTAGCACGTTAGACCATATGATCACCGAATCGGGCTTAAAGCAATATTAAAAGAAACACACCATTAGTAAAATTTCCTACGGTCAAATTTTCATAGATAGCACCTCATCTAACAACTGTAAAATCTACTTGCTCTACTTTCACGTAGGCCTATTCATGTGATCTATAACTGTCAATGTTATATAATATCAATACCTATAAAATAACTGTGGTCATATAGTAGAATGTTATTACTTTTGACGTCAAAAAATATGTTTCTATTTTCTAAAATGTCCTTCTTATGAGCACTGGACTATACACTATATTTTATTTTATCCTAAAAAGAGACACTCTAAGCTGGAAGAGGTATTTGACTCAATCTTTGACTAGAAATCCAGGATTTGACCTCAACCAACATTATGTAAAGGGTACTTACTGTGAACTCTATAAAAATGATGAGTGGAAATCTAGGTGGAACACCAAAATATTACCTTGAAAAGAGAATGCCTATATTGGAAATTTCAGGCAGTTTTATATTCACACTTAACCCGCCTCCAGTGCGTCACTATACTAAATAAAGGACGACACCTACCTAAACCAGAATGGTTTCATATGCGAAACTTAATTGAATATCATACCGCACTAGAGGCGTACTAAGTCTTAATATGAATCTGACCCTTAGAGTTTCTCTATTGGTTAAGAGTCCGAAATCAGCTTCGGTGGCCGCATATTCTAACGCGCTACCTCTCACAGTAGACTAGACTGCTAATGACGGGGAAATAGAGGTTTGAATCTCTGTCGGGTGTACTGAAGGTGATTTACCCCAAATGGTTTACCACTCTCTTCGCGCAAATGCTGATACACTTCTATAAATATAACCTTCCTTATTCCTAAAACCATTAACGTAACTTAGAACATAAGCGTATAACCCAAACGGGTAATAAGACGCGATGCTAAAAAAAAAGAGTTCAAAACACAAAGGTGGCACGCAGACTATATGTCCGACTGGTCTTATCTAGTTGCTGGAGACGTGGAGTTCAGGTTCAAATCCCAGCCGGGTGTAACCTGTAACCTACTAAAGGCGCTCTTATTCCTAAATGGTTTCCAATTCTTCCTTTTAACTCACCCCCACCCTAATACCGTAATTAAATGCGGATAGCCAGGATGGGTAGTAGGACGCGTAACACCAACAACTGAGTAAGTGTGTACAAAATACCACAAACTTCCGGGACTACAAAAATTTTCGAATTTGCAGCCCTTAGAAATTCTCACATGTGAGTTCTATTGTCTTATCTTTATTCTTTTTGTTTTCCTCAAACAGTTTTTCGTTTTGAGTCTCTCTAAGTGTGATGAGGCACACCCAGGTCAATTTGAGTTATTAGTATCACTGGAAAGAGCACACATTGCTGAATAATGTGATGTAAAATATATAAACATATTCCAAGAAATGAGAAAGTTATTCCAATTTGAACCCTTAAGTTGAAAACAAGTGCGTTTTGAGAAAAAAAAAAGAGTTAAAGTGTTGCATTATTTAAAGACAAGTACCAAAATGCTTTCTCTGCTTCCTAGGATGTGAAATAAGAACTAAAAGCTATTTTAGTTGTTCCAAGAGAGTAAGTAAGTAGCGTTTGCAGCAATAATATAAAAATATGATATTTTGACCCAGATCACTATTATCAGCTGTCCTGATATATATGCTCGGTGAAGATAAGGTCCCTTTTCCCGTGCCGCGTCACAAATATTCCTACACGTATGAGACAAGAGAACATCTACTGAAATGCTGTTTGTGTGTGTGTGTGTGATTTAGTGTGTTTGTGCGTATATGTGTTGTGTGTGTGTGAGGTAGAAAGAGAAAGTCTGGCAGACAGAAGCGAGCCAAGTTTACCAAGCGGGAAGGATCTTGAAACTCCTTCATGCAAACTACATGACGAGTAATGCACCTTCGTGTAATGTCGTTACCTGGAATCCTTCAAGCGGCCGAGCGCGACAGTGGCTTATCTCCACGTTTTTCATCCGGTACCGTCTTCCTCACGAGGTCATTGATCTAGTCTTCGATGGGAGCTCAAAAATGTTTAATCCTTCCTCATGACTGGTTTGGTAGTGTTATGTTCGAGAAACTGGATTCCTTTGGTCAGTGTTCGTAACTAAAGTGGGTAGACCGGTATACCACCAGCTTAGGAGTCTCTAGTTTGAATCCATGGGGTAGGACTATTTAGGAATATACTTATTTACTAAATGTATCGGGGTTCGTCTTGTTAGGCCATTACTCGATAAATACAGTACAAGTTTCATATGCAAGGCCTTTTAGAAAATACAAATACTTTTTTTTGTGGCTATGTTAGTTTTTGCACTGCGTCTTACTACCTGTTAAGGTTATACGCATATATATTAATTACGGTAACGACCTAGGTATGAGGAAGTTTGAATTTAAAGAATGTGTACCCGCATTTTCATGGAGTAAGAGTAAGTTTGTAAAAATCACCTTCGGTTCACCCGACCGTGGCTCGAACTCCGATATCCCTGTCATCAGCAGATATTACAACACTAAAGTGACGCCTAAGATTATGTGTCCACCGAAGCAGGTTGAGCATAATTGGTAACATTATACTATTTTATTAGTGTTATTTTATTGGTGTTGATAATATTAATACCCATTCAGATTGTCGAATTATCTTAGGCATCACTCTCGCAATAGACTGGACTACCAATGACCCATAGAACATACCTAGTCAACAGGTCGAGAGATATCGAGTTGGGGTATACAAACAGTTTAGTGGAATCACTTGGTTATTATTCGGACACAAGGTCAAATGGGACGAATATTTAATTGAATCTTTTCATTGTTTTTGTGTGTCCTGTACATCGCTGAAGTGGGTACCACGTGTTATGGTACATCCTGTATATATTGAACCCCAATTCACTTGTAGAGTAGTATTATGGTAGGAAGAACCTTTCATAAAATACAAACATATTTTTTCATAGTCCACATTGATAACGTTTAGTATAGTTTTACAGATATTGATAACATTGGTGCTCGTTTTTAAACGTAAGACTCCACTTGAATTTATGAAAATAATTTTATTAACTTTTATAAAACTCTAACTGTATCTTAGCTCTTTTCGTTTTAAGTAAAATACTTAACCTTCGACTCGATCTGTAATCGAGCCAAGACCTCTCGTTTGGTCATTCTATAACACGATGCTTCTCAAACTTTATAGATCCGTGATCCAATTTTTAGAGACTTTAACGTCCCATATAGATTTAAAGGACATAAAATGGGGTATTTTTTTCCTTCATTTTTTTCATTTCCACATATTATTTTCATAGTTTTATATTTTAAATTAATATAAAAAAAATGCATTTCAAAAACTTATTGTGACCCACCAAAAATTGGCTCGCCAACTACAGTTTGGGAACACTGGTTTGGAACACTGTGAATTTACGATCATGCCCTTGTGTGAGGTAGTTTTTTTTTTAGTTACTCTTATAATATAATTAATTTGAACTAATGATTAATGTAAACAAATCTGAAAAGTATGTGGGGACTGGGGGTGGAAGCAATACGGTTAGACTGTTATGGTATTATCCAGTACCCTATTTCTCTCTGTACATCCTTAATCATCCAATTATTCGCCCTTCACTTTCCCCACTTAGACCCCTTTCTACTTAACATCTTCGACATTCGTTTGTTTTCCTTCACGCTTCGTGAACACTCCTCCCTCCCCCCTCCTCTCCCCCCCTTCCCAAGTGACATGCCGTAATACGTCAAACAGATCTATTATATGACTTTGACTAGCGGCCATGAAATATTTCAACTGATGAGTCTAGGTCTCCAAGGAGCGGGAATATTACATATACACATGTCACAGGGTTGCGTGGGCTTTCTACATGACACAATGGATAGCTTATCAAAGATGGAGCACAGATTTGAGATCTCAAAAAAAAAGAGGTTTATCGTCAAGTAAAATCGTGGGTTAAGCTGAACTTAATTTCCCCCAATACAACGGTTATAAAGAAAGAAAGAAAAAACTAAACTAAGATGAACCGTACATATTTTCTTTACATACTAGATCGTAAAATCTATATTTATTTTTCAGGGGTCATGTAGCGTCAACATTTATCAAACTCTCTAGATCTTTTTCTTTTATACGATCACAATATTTCTCTTTTCGATAAATGAAACCAAAAAGTGCATGGTTTTGCGATACTGTCTGTATCCCGGTCTAGAGCCGAAATCATTTAACTATCGGTCAAAACTTGGTATCTAGTATTTCATAGTGTTCCCCCGGGGAGTTTATGGAATTAGATACCCAATCCTAAAATTGAGAGTAGTTTACTGAACAGAAAAAATAGTAAAAATTGTTTTTCTCAAATACTGCACTAACAAATTTGATTAAATTTTGTATCTATATTCTAGGCACTATTTAACATTATAAACAAAATGGCAGTTCTCATTTAGCCATTAAAATTACTGAGTACTTTACATAAACAGATAGTTCTAATTTTGGTCATGTCTCCACAACTATTTGATATACAGAATATCATTTCAATGTAAAATTTTAAAATATTTTATGAAATATATTTTTATAAAACCAAAAGCTTACAAGCTACATATAATCAAATATATGTTTTGTATGGAGGTCTTTGAAATGGGGATTGTTATGCTAAAAGCGACCAATAATGTTCCTCTTTTCTCATTATTTATTTAACATTGATTATTATTTTAATTATGCACTTTGGTATAATGTGAAGCTCTTTTATATTCATTATGTTTCAGCAAATATATATATATTTTACAGTATTTGTCTCACATATCTCGTGAGTTTATAGTAAACGTCTTTATTTTAAGACAAAAGAGAAAATTTGTTTTATCTATCCTGATTATATTTAATTAATTACATTGGTTGAACCAAAATTGAGGAATGTATAATTCATAGAAAATATAGGCCTACTTGATGAAATATACTCACATTTGCGTGGAGACAAAGGGAGAAACTATTTGGGGAAAAACACCCTAACCACATCCGATTGAGATTCGAAACCCAATCTTTCTGTCGCCAGTAATTCAATCTATTGCAGGAGTGACGCCTTAAAGAGGGAATGTAGGAAAGCGAGTTAAGGAGTTCGGGATATTGTTTTTGCAGATTTTATAGAAAAATATTTTTTGGTCCAAAATAAATAAAATATCTAGAGTAGAAATATATAGGTTAATTTCTTCACATGATGATATCAACAATTGTTGAATATATGTCATGAGCATTAGATGATAAACTTTTTAAATGAAGAGAAAAAGTTGTCATTAAATTCCAGGACACCCTTGACAGATATTCAACAACTGTTTGTATTACAATATGAAGAAAATTAAACTCTCTGTTCCTAATGAAGCAATATTTTATTTATTTTGTTCAAAAAAAGATTTTGATATAAAAATGTGAATCACTGCCCATAACTCATGTTCCCTACACTCCCACCTTAAACAATGCAACCATGATGAGGATATTTCTAATGAACTAAAATCAATTAAAATATTTCAATGCATTTTAAAAGTCGTCTATATTTTTTTCTAGTTTAAACTATTTTTTTTAAATTGCAAACAACCACATACAATATTGTTTTACAATAACTCATAATTATTAGACTTTCTTATTTAAGCACAACAAAGCTACGTTCCATTTTTTATCGATCTAGAATCTACTTAAATTATGTTGTTATTTAGTTATAATCCATTCACTGTAGGAATTACTCTCTGAAAGGTCTTTTTACCTACCAATATCCTACTATATAATAGATTTCTGGTAAGGGCCACTGCAGTTTTTGATGGATTATCGCCAAGCTTTTATTGTTTTCCATATTGTAGCATATCAATTAAGTGTGGCGACACTGCAAACCCTATATTCTATTGCCGTTGGCTAACAAACATTTTTAATCGATTTCATTGCGATTTCTTTTATTTATGCAAAGACTTTCGAGATATTTCTATTTTATCGATACTACAGTAGCCCCGTGACTTCTTTGGGGCTGACTGACAGCTCACAGCTGACTTATGACAGTCAACATTTAGGTATATACATAAATTTTGACTGGCAGGGTGACAGCTGCTAAACACTTGTTTTTGCAGATACTATGGCTCGGCGTAGGGATACATAATTTGGTCTGGTAACTTTTCAAAGCCGTCAGCTGTCAGTTAGCACCAAAGAAGTCACGAGGCTACTGTAGATACTATATTAAACTACCCACTCGCTATTTTTACCACAAGTATTAATGGTATCGAGGTATTGCAAAAAGTATCGGCTTATCCCCAGTCATTATTATAGCGAATAAAATCACAGCTAATAAAAAGTATTCAAAATTTATAATATTTTTTAAACTTTATGATCGTAATTTAAGTTAACGATTAACTTTGTTTTTTAATAATTACCAGAAAATTTCTGGTTTGTTAATTTTCAACAATAAAAAATATATCTAGAGGAGACAGAAATATAAATTGAGAAAGACTATCAATAATTAATTATTTTTGTACTACCACCAAACTGCTTTTTCTCTGTTTCTCACTCCATATCGGTCCATCCCTTCCTCTCAACTGTTAATAAATACAAGTGTTATCACACCTTTGGTAAGGTAAATGGATTACGAGTGTAAATTATAAGTATGGTCTGTTAGAATTAAATATTCTAGTGGCACGAGGTAAAGTGAGAATTATTTTGCTTTTAACACTACCCTCCCGGCAACATTGGACCAAGAAACGAATATAATACGAGTAAAACTAAAATGTATTGTAAATTCATATTTTTCCCCCTGAGTGAACCTAATGGTCACATGGTTTAAGGCGCCAGGATATCTTATCCTGTGGCTGGAATATCGGCTGTGTGCACAGACAAATAATAGACCCAGACACTCAAAATGGTTGCGGTCCTTTTGGCAGCTTGAGCTTCACACTAGATCGCTACGCTCAGTTCTTATCACCCAGCAGGACATTGAAGCTTGAGTCCTACATGTCCTACGTCAGTTCTATTATCACCCAGCAGTGACACTAGCGAGGCCCAGTGTTGAAGGACTCAAACTAGCAAAAGGAGCGCAGCGAAACCCCCGTAAGGTTGAGAGTCTGTGTCTTACTCGTCTGTGGCCGGGTGGTATAGTAGTATTTGCCCCCTCCTCATCTCCCCCCCCCCCCTCCCCATGTGATATTTATAGAAAAGGATTAGTGAGGTGAATATGAGAGGATTCACCTACATTCGCGCGTTTGGGAAAAAATTGTCCCGGGCAGACCGGAATAAGTTTCGATCGAACCTGGATTTTTCTATCACCACCAAACTATGCGTTAAAAGAATTTCCTCAATGACGTAGGGTGTAATCAATATTGTTTTTAGCACAGTTCTTACTACCTGCTCGGACTTTACGCATGGTTTTGCTGATAACGCTGATGTGATAGATATGAGGGAGGTTTGGTTTTAAGAGTGGAAAACCTTTTAGAGAAAAAAAACACCCACATCACACCCGGCCTGGATTCAAACCCCGATCTCCCATCGTCAGCAATCCAGTTTATTGCAAGAGTAACGCATTAGACTATACGGCCACCGAAAAGGGTATAATCCATTTTTAAAAATACAAAAATACAAACGTCAGCCTACCAAGTCTGATATTTCAAGTAAAGCCTAAAGACAGAGCAAACGAACTAAAGATAAATGATATTCACTAATCTTGTTTCATAAGCTCTAGTACTTAACACTTCGTTTGAAAAGTATTAAATTTCTTACACGTTTTAGTCCCAGCATAGGCTATCTGTGATCTAAGGTGGGGGGGGGGGGGGGAGGTATATATGTAAGGAACGTGAGTTAATGACGGTGGTTTTGCCTTTTTTTTTTAAATCAAAAAATTATCCAGTAGAAACATAGATTTTAATTTTTTTTCACATGGTGATATCAACAGTTGTTTAATATCCATCAAGAGTGTCCTGTAATTTAATGACAACTTTTTTTATTCATTTAAAACGTTATCATTTAATGCTGCTATGCTCATGACAGGATTCAACAAATGTTGATGTCACTATGCGAAGAAAATTAAAATCTATATGTTTCTACTGGAGAAAAAATATTTGATTTATTTATACCAAAAAAAGTTTATCTATAAAAACTGCAAAAACACATACCTTTTCTTGCGTTTCCTATATCCTCACCTTAAGGTATTTGACCTAAAGGGATGATGAATTAAAGGAAAAGCACCAGGCTTGGCCTAAAAATGGGATTGTAGCATATTTGTTAAAAAAATACCCTTGCCCTCCCAGATCAGAATCATGTTATCACCAATCACTCAACCCTATCTGGCCTACATTTTACTGTGGCTGTGTTTACCAGTGATTAGACTAAGCATAATTTGTATAAAGAGTATTTTCTGTGACCAAGAGTGTTTCTCATTTTAATGACCAGGTCCTTTAAAATATGCTCTGCTGCCATATTTTTATTTTACCTCATTCTCCACATATATCAGGACACACACACATTTACATAAAAATTTCTCTTTTCCGTCTTGTTACAATTTATGCCAATTTTGTGGAAGAACGGGTTAAGTCAAATATATATTTTTACACTTTTTGATTATATATATATATATGGGCCGATGTAATGAAAACTCGTATAAAGAGTTCTATTCTTTTTCCTAAAAAAAATGTGTACCACATTTTATTATCCGTTTGGACTTAACACATTTTATTGATTACACTAATTTTCTAGGAGGTTATGAGGAAAGTTAAATTTAGAGGAAGTAAAGGCCTACCTGAATTTGCATGGAGAGAGCATGATAAATCATTCAGGAAATCCCACCTTCATTACATGCGGCCGAGATTTAAATCCTAATCTCCCTTTTACCAGAAAATAAGACAATTCGATATTCTTTGGGCTTAAATTATTAAATATAAAAAAAAGACCCGCTTCATTGGAAACATGGCCTAACACACTACTTTCTTGTTGGACTAGACTGCCAAGAAGGGGAGATTGGAATTCAATCTCGGTCGGATGCACTGAGGGTGGTTTTCCTAAATAGTTTTCCCCTCTCCCTCCACACAAATACGGTTGCATTTCCTTTAAATTAAACCTTCGTAATCCCTAACCCATTAGCGTAACCAGTAGGCTACATACGTGTTGAACCCGAACAGTTGCTAAAAAATATATATACAATTAAAATTACAAAGGCTCATGAAGCCGTGGCTTAACAGACTACGGTCGAATTTTTTGAAAGAACCTTTATACAAAAAATACTAACACACTATTTTACAGACAAAATTGATAAGGTCTTACTGTTTAATTAATTTAATTTTATTTGTTTTGATTATATCAATTAAATAACAGCTGCAAATAACATCAGTTGACTCTAGGTGACCTGGTGGTCTAGGGGTAAGGTGTCGGACTTCTATGCTGGCGGCCGGGGTTCAATCCTCGGTTCCGGCACAGATTTATCTGATTTCCAAACCCTTCCTTCACCTCTGACAAGATATCTTGTGAATGTGGGGAATGCCAGGCCTCGCCGTGGTTCGGATTCCACGTTAAACTGTAGGTCCTTCATTTCATCTCACAATCACCCTACCATTACACATTAGCGTAAGTGTGTACGACCCGAACGGGTAGTAAGACGCGGTGCTAATAATATAATCAGTTGACTCAAAAATAAGTGAAACTGAGTTTATACTTTGTAACTTTTCTAGATAAAAAAAATAGGACATTCCTATTAAAAATTGGACTGTACAGAGAGCTTATTCTTAGGTAAAAATATTTAAATGCTATCTTTTAGAAAATAATAAATGATACACAAAATATGAAGTATATTTTATCACTTAAATATTCCCGTAAGAAATAGTTAAACTGAAGAGCAACTTTAAAACTTCAACTACTTCACATGAACTTTTTGTATGGGTTGAGTAAATAATAATAAATAATAAAAATAACAGCATTGCACAGATGAATATAAGATGAACAAGTGTCATTTCTTACCACCAACACCACAACACTAACTTCTCATTGAGTGAGAATTATATATACATATGATGATGATGGTACGTCATTATGAGGGTAAAAGTCGGAGGTAACCTATCGTGAGATTGTATAGGTCCTTATGACGTGAGTTCTGTAACATCGCTCAATTATACGACTAACGTTTATAATGGGCTTGGAGAGGAAAGAGGCGTTTGAGTGGGTCTTCTTTATGCTATAAAACTCCGGCAAATAATGTTGAGTAAGAAACCCTTTTTTCTCTTTTTTTCTTAAAGTTGGAAGATAGGGAACACGATTTAAGGGCAGTGTTTTTGCAGTTCTTATAGGAAAATACTTTTTTTTTTTTTTTTTTGCCAAACACAAATCAAATATTGATCCATTACAAATAGAGTTTAATTTTCTTTCACGTGGTGATATCAACAGTTGTTGAATATCTGTAATGAGCATAGTAGCATTAGATAAGAGACTTTTTAAATGAGGAGAAAAAGTTGTCATTAAATTCCGGGACATCTTGATAAATATTTAAGAAATGTTGGGATCATCATGTGAAGAAAATTAAATTCTATTTCCCACTGGTGCAATATTTTATTTACTTAGTCGTAAAAAATATTTTGTTGTAAAGATTACTTAAAAATACTGCCCCTTGCTCATAATCTCCACCACTCCACTTTCAAAATATATGTAATTACTTACAGATGAAAATTTTGAAAATAGGCTTAACGCTTTTTTTTAAATAAATATTAATTATTAACTAGGTACCAAAATCATAATTCTTAGTAATAAAGTGGTCCACCTGATCAAAGTCGATCCTATTATTCATTAGGTTATGTGGTTATCGGGATCTACTCCAAGTTTAAGGAATCCTGGTTCGAATCCAAATAGTACAGAACCCTTTTATGTACACATTTTCGTTCTGGTATCTATTGAGAAGCCTATTTTTCTCTGTGATACGTCTGGGTGTAGGCTAGGCCTACTGTCCTCGATTAAATTAGTTTGTAAGTCCTGTGCATTATTATTATTATTATTATTATTTTATTATATTATTAGCACCGCGTCCTACTATCCATTCGAGTTATACGCACTTACGCTAATGTGTAATGGTAGGGTGATTGTGAGATGAAATGAAGGACCTACAGTTTAACGTGGAATCCGAACCATGGTGGAGGCCTGGCATTCCCTTGTGCATATAATATGAGTGTCTACTCATTATATGAGGTTTAAGGACAATCCTCAATCAGCTAACTATTAATAGTATTAAGCGCTAAAAGAATGTAGGCCTATCATTCGTTCAAGAGATTCCACAGTGAGTTCTGAATCCCTCGTGGACTTTACTCCACAGTCTGATTTTCTCACCACGTCAGGTTTAAATTACATCCCCGTCGTTTTTTTCGAAAAAAAAAGTCTCGAAGATGGGTTTTAGACTCCTGTCTGAACTCTCTTTACGATGATGACCCTAAGACCGCTGAGAAAAAATTGTCAACACTATTTTCTTAGAAAACTACTCGTATCTTCCCCCCCCTCCCCCCCGCCTCCCCCGGCATGTTAGAAATTAGAATTAAAATTTCATCTGTTCTAAAAAAACAGGCTAATCTAATCTTCCTTTGTTTTCGGCGAAACCGCACGCTCTGTTCTGCAGCCAGCCACGTAGTGAAGAAACATTAGCACGTGGTTGGTCGGTCCGTTTACAGGTGCCTTGGATACCCCCCCCCCCTCTTTCCCCTTAGCCGACCTTTACCCCCTCTTCACAATCATTCGCCCCTCTTTCCACGCGAGCTTTGGTTCACGCCCACCGAAGCGCCCTGCACTGAGCATGCCTGTTACACACAGGCACACACCAACACACACTCATCATCCCATTCTGACTTGGAAGGCCACCTAGTCCGTAAAGAGAGAAAGATAAACGGAGAAGAAAAAAAAATAGAGAGAGGTATACATGGGTCAACATAAAGAAAGAGGAATAAGAATTGTTTCTATCCTCTCTTATCATTCTTCTCATATATTTTTCCGTCCTTTTGTATTTTATGTAAGTAGTAGGGTGGTCTCTTTTTTCCAAAAAGGGGCGGTCTTGGGTGTCTTGGCGAACACATGGGTGAAACATTTTTTTTTCAAAGGGAAGGGGGAGGGGGATAGGGGCGGGTGATACAACTGAAGATGCTGCTCGTAGGGGGAATGAAAAAGGAAGGGAGGAAAGGGGGGGGGGGGGTTAAAGAGAGAACCCGCACACCGCAAAGAGTTTCAGTAAGCATTGAGAGACTCGCATGGACACATTTATACACGCGTTTTACACGCAAACACGCGTTAACATAACTTTTATTTTTGAGGGAAGGGAACGCAATGACCCCTCTCAAAAACTATTTTATATTTTTTTCAAAACTTCGATGATTATCAAACAACAAATCGACACAAAAGTAATGCGGAATTAGCCGATACAATTTAGGCGAGTCTTAAAAAAAAAGTAATATATTTTATCGAGATAAATCATTTAAAGTCGACGCTAGAGCAAAAATTAAAAAAAAAAGTATTGTCATTCTATCCTCGTCTGAAGAACATGCGACTCCGGGAAACTTAAGTACTTTCTTCAAGGTCACAGGAGCATTTCGGTTCAAGGACATCTGAGCAACGTTTCCGAGCGAAGAGAAAACTGTCTGCATCCACAAATATGAAGTAATCTTTTAGTGTCTACACAACAGTTGAAAGTGAATATTCGTGTCCGTGTACCCCCAGCTTATCTCCCACAAGAAATGTTTGGACAGAAATTATAGTGGGATTATTTATTTTAAATTAAAAAATTAAAACAAATACTTTGTCATTTGTAGGCCTACTTTAATCCAGGTGTTATTTCCGATAGTAAAAAAAATATCGAAGATCAAAATGTTGGGATTTGTCGCATTTTATATACGGAGAGAAGGGTGAGGTTAAAACAAAAGGACAAAACGAGGGGGGGGGGTAAAGGGGGAGGTGGGACAATCACAATATCTGCGCCGGAGTGCGGTTCAACTAAACAGCCAATCAGAACCGAGCTTCAGCGGGAAACAAGCGAAATCCAAAAGCAAAGCGCACATCGGGCGGCCGGTCCATCTCTGTAGGGACTTTGACGGGGTTGTTGGAGGGGTGGTGGGAGAAGGAAGGGGTGGCAAAACAAGGAGGACAGTTACTGCGAACAGTTGAGCAGCGAAGGCGCGCACGATCGTTTCGTCTCTCTGTCTTAAGCCGAAAGAGAAGGGTTTTCTTTTTTTTTTTTGCTTTTTTTTTTTTACTCCCTATGTGTTGTGAATTTGCGGGCACCAAAGGGTTCCTCTTTTTTTTTTAGTTTCTTCTTCTTCGCGAAACTTGTTAGTCTATGTGTGTGTGTACGCGGAGATACTCCCATCTCCCCTCCTCACATGTGTTTCTATGTGTTCAAGACAAGGAAAGGATATTTTTGAAAAAGGGGGTGTGAGGGAGGGAAGAAGGGTAGTTGCGAAGGTGTTAGGTGAAGAGGGACATTGCACAATCCCGTGTTACCGGACAGTACAAAGTTATTATAGGTAAAGGCGACATCGATTATAACGCAACCAACGTACCTTTTTTTTTTTTTTAATGTTTTGTTTCCCGAAGACAAATATGGACTGTGTATGAGCTAGTCAACTATTCTTTTGTTTTGTCATCTTCTTTTTTTTTAGGAGAAAAAAAAAAGAAACCCTCAAGCATTCAAAATGAATTGTAAACAATTAGTCTAAATTAACATTTTGTCTCTAAATTATCCCAGAAACGTAACGCGTCGAAAGACAATTATTATTGTTTCACTTCTGTCCGGCTGAAATTACCAACACAAGGTCAGTCACTTCACACCACTTCAGACTTATTTGTAAGTACCAGCCTTATACTTAAGTGTATCATCAATACTACTTTGCTTAGTGGGACATGTTTATATTGAGCACAGTACATAGGCCCTAACAGCAATAATGCCATCAGTGTAGAAGGAATTCCTTAGAATTTATTTCTCAGTACTTAATAATATTTAAATAACCTACTGGTACAAAATGTTCAATAACCATGGTCCTACTTGAAATTATTTTGAGAACTTTGGAACATGTGGTGGAATTCAGGCTATAACTAACCTCAAAAAAAGGCGATGTTTAAGCAATAAACAACAAGTTCTTTTTAGTCGGATTTAATAATTAGTATATTTCTATGTTTGAAAAGCGACGGATTTTAAAATACATTAAAAGTGTTAACTACCTACATCTTTTGGTCTAAATTATCTTACCAGAGATAGCGAAAGGGCTAACAAGATGTTGTCTATAATGATTAGTTAAAATTAACAATCCATCAAGTAGGTTTCTACAGGAAGAGGAGATAACATCTCAATTGGTCTGGCATTTAATTTTCGCGAGATACGTCTTTGTTGAACAGATAAATAAGAAAGCGTTGTCCTAGGCCTATAGTTGGTGTCTTTCCTTTGAAGATAGACTAAGTTCATACTATATTATATTTGATCGAAATAAACTTCAGAAAAGATTAACCATCTTTAGCTTAGAAACAAATAGTGTGTCTTTGATTAAAAGTGATACAACCGTAGGCCTTAAGATTGTTCTCTAAACCGATAACGTAAAGGTTCGAATCCAATGGTGGTATCTAATTTTATTTTAGCCTATCAGCTATAATTTAATATCCTCACTTATACGAAAATGTAGCCGGTCCCTTAACTGTCTGTGAAGATTAGATTTATTTATAACTTGTTAAACCTCAGCACGCTACATATTACTGCCGAGAGCGCTTATATTTTCAAATAAATGGTACGGAGCTCCGCACGGACTTTCTCGCTCTATTTTTAAAATGGAAATATTTACTCAAAACTCGTAAAATATGTGAATCAAAATAATATACACTTGCAAACCCAAGAATAAATTGCAATATCTTAATGTTGAGTCGTGGTTTTAAATTTTATAATTTTATTTTAAAAAAATTAATGTCCTCAATGGTATGTTTGGACCGATAAAATAAATCAATAATGGGTCCACAAGGGTCAACACTTAGTATTAAAATTTCGACTTCTAGTTAAAAGTGTCGACATTTTATTAGGTGTTGCACATCTTCATGTCATCGCATTGCTATTAAATTCCTCATTTATAATATTTTGACCAATAAAAAATGTAAATATTGACTAGGAGATAGATCATTGTTGTACAAACATTTTTTCCTGAGAGTTTTAAGGAAAAATAACAATCTTTTTAAGAGATTTACTTATATTTAATTATTTTCTGACATTGAAGAATTATTGCGTTAAAACTCAAGTAGTATATCTTTACAACTAAAGCTCACAATATTGTATTAATATATTTGTCAATATCTAGGAAACTGTTAGTTTTATGAAAATATATTCCATATAGAAGTTTTTTATTTTAATAGTACTACAATTTTGCAATGATAAGTTATTTAGTATCTCAAATATTTGTGGAGATACGTAAATTTCAGCTTCTGTAAGGTACCCTAAAATTAATGTTCACGGGAAAATGAAAATGTTCAGTTTATTTATAATCTTAATCAACACCTAGATATAAATATTAAACAAAATCGTTAGAGCCGATTTTGAGAAAATCTATTTTTCTCTTTTTCACCCATTCTTAAACTAC
Source organism: Timema cristinae (assembly GCA_039000515.1). Taxonomy (NCBI): domain Eukaryota; kingdom Metazoa; phylum Arthropoda; class Insecta; order Phasmatodea; family Timematidae; genus Timema; species Timema cristinae. The sequence goes on from JBCFYV010000001.1 coordinate 26,699,250, forward strand.
TCTTAATTTTATATATAAACGGACACACAGACAGACGACTTGCAAAGACCACTTTTTAGGGTTCGGGAGGGTCTTGAGTCGTCGACATCCATCAAAATTTCAGGTTAGGTCTTTTTTTACGGTCGCAATACTTTACCTTTAGTGTTCGAAAAGTTAAAAAATATATATATGTTTTGTATAGCTTGAAAGTTATTGGTTTTATAAAAATATGGTTCGATTAAAATATTTGTATTATAAATAGATCTACATATTTGTAATGATAAATAATTTTATTTCTCAAATAGTTTCGGAGATATGATACAAAATGGGAATTTACGCATCAGACCGTAGCACTTAGTCATTTTTCCGAAATATTGAGAGTGGCCATTTTGTTTGAAATATTTATAAATGTTTATAAATGAAATTTAATCAACATCGTTAGAGCCATTTTGAGAAAATCGACTTTTTCTTTCTCTTTTTACTCTTCAGTAAACTACCCTTAATATTAGGGTTCGATATCCAATTCCAAAAATACTTTGGGGCAACCCTATGAAAACCCTAGATACCAAGTTTTAGTCCGATTGGTAAAATTTAGGCCCTATTTGGAGGTACAGACAGACTGACGGAAATTCAAAAATCACTTTTTTGGATTCGGGGGGGGGGTCATGAAACGTCGAGATTCATCAAAATCTTGAGTTCAATTTTTTTTAATAATCACAATACTTTCTCTACATGAAAGATAGCTAGAAAGTAAAAATTGGATTGAATTACGTAATTGTGTAGCTTAGCGTCTTCAATCTAGCTGTGCTACCATCGTAAAGTTAAGAAACGAGCCAGCATTAGTAGTTTACACACACATACACATTCACATGTATTTTCTCTCATATGGGACAAGTGTGAAGGTCACTGCCAATGGAAGGCCTTGTCGCATTGTATCCTAATCTTACAATACCCAAACCATCGTACAAATTGTCCAAGGCGTTAGATTCGCTTGGAATTTGTTTGTCTGGAAAAATTTGAGTTTAGGTCCCAACCGGATGACCTTGAAATTGATGCCCACACGTGAGTTATCACTGGTTTTCCTAGCCTTTCTAGATGCTATTGTGGGTGCATTCTCTCTTAACTACCCATACTCATCAATACCACTAGGATACACTCGTTAACACCGCTTTGTATTGTGTATACTAGCTCGAATAATTTAATTTACTTTATTATTATTATTATTATTATTATTATTATTATTATTATTATTATTATTATTATTATTATTAGCACCGCGTCTTACTGCCCGTTCGGGTTATACGCACTTACGCTAATGTGTAATGGTAGGGTGGTTGTGAGATGAAATGAACGACCTACAATTTAACGTGGAATCCGAACCACGGTGGAGGCTTGGCATTCCCCACATTCACAAGATGTCTTGTCAGAGGTGAAGGAAGGGTTTGGTAATCTGATAAATCTGTGCCGGGACCGAGGATTGAACCCCGGCCGCCAGCATAGAAGTCTGACACCTTACCCTAATTTACTTTATTAAAGGATAGGCTTACAAACAAATTATTATAAGTTAAACAATCAATCGAAAACCCGCCTCAGTGGCGTAGTTGGCTAACGCGCTAGACTTGTAGAGCTCGACTGCTGAAGACGGGGAGATCGAGGTTTGAATCTCGGTCGGGTGAACTGGGGGTGTTTTTTCCTAAATGGTTTTCCACTCTCCCTCCACGCAAATGCGGGTTCACTTCCTCTAATTCGACCTTCCCAATTCCTAATCATTAGCGTAATTAGTACTTAAAGTGTATAACCCGAACGGGTAGTAAGACGTGGTGCTAATTATTATTATTTTTTAATTAATCGAAAGTAAAATTCTGGAAAGACCTTTTAGATGATACAATCATATAATTTTGCTGTCAACTTTGATTGTAGATTACTTAATTAATAGTTCTATTTTATAGGTATTGATAATATCGATCAAAAGTCACAGATGCATTTACAACGACTAAGTTTGAATACATGAAAATTGTTTAAGTAAATTTAAACTGTCAGAATAAGTTCATAAAATCTTCTACTTGATCTACTTAGTAACTGGTATTATAACTTGAATTTCACTTCTACAGTTCAATTTTGATAGAAAGAACCTTATCTGACAGCTATCACTATTGATAGATATTATAAATACCCGTTAATAATACGAATAATAGGCTAATATTAAAATGTTATCAATGTTGAATGCAAAAAAAAAATGTTTATATATTTTTTCTTTCAAGAATCTTACTATATATTCGGGTATTTAACCCTAAGTTTTAAATACAAAGCTGAATCAGCACACTAATAAGCTACATAAGCCTACTTAACCCAAGAAAGCACATCCACACCAACACGCGCAAGCTTCAAATATTAGTCAAGGCCTTTTGTGTAAAATAACAAGCGAACTGAAGAAATAAACACGCTGTATTCGAACTCGTGTCTTATATCTTATTACTTCCCTCCCCCCTCATCCTCTATTTAGGTTGCGTAACAACTGGATCAATTCTACCACAAAGATTAAATCATCCTGTTCTAAGCACAATTTGACGAAAAATATAATCTAATTCTCTGAAGTGTCTAAAAGAATGGAAATCCCATGAAACAAAAGGAGATTTGTATTAAGAAAATATTGGTAACACTGTATAGTATGATTCCGTTAGGAAGCAACATTTATAAAAGACGGCACAATTTCGATAATCCAGACTAAATTAAGGCCGAGGTGAAACAGTCCCAATAATTTTATCAAAGTCCGGATTAACGAAAATAGCGAAAAATCTATAAGTTAAGTAAAAATTAAAAAAAATGTATAATAAATAATTGTCATGTTTTTACAGAGTTAAGTTACTTAGCCTATTTGTTGTATTAAACGTATGTTACTCATAAAACTGTTATACAATTAATAAACCAATCGAACAAGAAGTGGACTGGATTGTCTAGGATTTGTTAAACAATAAGCACTCTGGCTGGGCGCGGTTTGAAGAAGCTGTCGATCTTCATTTGCGATAGCTTAGTACTCATTTCTTGTACTATGTTAAGTTCACGCGTAAAAAAATCCGGACTATAAAAATCCGGATTATCGAGGTTTTACTCTACAGACGTAGGCTTATTTTTGTTTTGCCCTCGATTATCATTGATAGCATTTTATTTTATTATTAGTGTAATTTATACCGGCTCGAGCGTTCGATGTGCTTACTACATGACACCCTCTCTCCGTAGAATCTGGTACTATCTTCGCCAGCAGGTGGTGGACGCTCGTTTAGAATAGCTCGATTGTAGGCTGACGTCATTGAGGGTTATTTTATTGGTATTAATACTATCTACGAGGTGACCTGGTGGTCTAAGGGTAAGGTATCAGACTTCTGTTCTGGGGGCCCGAGGTTCAATCCTCGGTCCCGGCAAGGATTTATCTGATTGCCAAACCCTTCCTTCACCTCTGACAAGACGTGTATTAATCACAACTTGTGGAATGGTGGGAATGCCAGGCCTCCACCGTGGTTCGGATCCCACGTTAAACTGTAGGTCCTCCATTTCATCTCGGCTACTCTACCATTACACATTAGTGTGAGTGCGTATAACCCGAACGGGTAGTAAGACGCGGTGTGCTATAATAATAATAATAATAATAATAATAATAATAATATCCTATCTACGAAAAGCAACAGTTAACATAATCATATAAATTGAGATATAAATTTATTATCTTTTTTGTAAATTTTGATATTTGTCAAAAAACGTTTCTTCCTAAATAAATCGGACTATTATTAAACTAAACTAAAAAATAGAAAGGAAATTAAAGAGCCTACGGTAGTGGTCAAGCCGACCAAGACGTTTACATCGTGTCTGGTTTTCTAGTAAAAGGTAGGTCGAGGCTCGAATCTCAATCCTGATAAAATTGTACCCAATCTTCTCTATTTGTATTCCCTTCTTATTTGATAGTAGCTTAGACCCGCCTCAGTGGCGTAGTTGGTTAACGCGCTTGTCGTGTTGAGTCCGACTGCTGAGGACGGGAGATCGAGGTTCGATTCTCGGTCGGGTGAACTGGGGGTGGTTTTTCCTAAATGGTTTTCCACTCTCCATCCACGCAAATGTGGGTTCACTTCCTCTTATTCAACCTTCCCAATTCCTAATCCATTAGCGTAATTAGTACTTAAAGCGTATAACCCGAACGGGTAGTAAGACGCGGTGCTAAATATTATTATTATGATAGTAGCTTAGAATTCTATGACGACATGTTTTGGCGTTTTTTATTGACGTTACACCATCTTTAGATCTTATTTATGATAAATATAATATTCATTGCCTACCCGTGACGTCACGATAGGGTTTCCAATGTAAATGAATTTACGTTTTATTCGGCGAGTTTTAAAGATAAAACGTTAAAATAGAAACCATAAATCCTTAAATAATTCTAAAAATAATCCTACAGTGTCAAAAAAATATTATTTTTATCTTGAAAAAGTTTTTTTTATAATCGTGCTTTTTTTAAACCCTTTAAAACTTAGGCTATATTTAGTCTTTAGTTACGAAAATGGCCTGTAGGAGTCTTCATGCCTAGATGTGGATTAAAAAAGTCCGTAGCAGCAAATGTCTATCTTGAATAGGAAACAGGTAAAATGTAAATTTAAAAACACATCAGTGTTTCCAAGGCGAAATAGTATAGTGAGTGTGTCAACTCGTCGGAGGAAGAGGGGAAGTGTTATCAGGTGCTAAACACGAGACCTAACAGGGTGAACTGCTCATTTTCTTCCCTCTCTTTCTATTTCGTATACATTGGCGTCCAAGCGTGATAGTGCTTAGACTGCTTATGTGCGTCAAGCTAAGCTGCAGCCAGCTTCGCAAAATAGCTTCGAATTCTCCAAGTAAGCTACGACATTAAATACATACCTAGGCCTATTATAAGAAAGTTGGTGAATCTTTTCTCTTCAAAAACTGAAGATGGGGTCACATCAATGAATAAACACCGAAATATGTCGTCATAGAAGACTAATCTACTATCAAATAAAGAGAAGGAAATAAAAATGTAGAGGATATAATTTTGTCATTTATTAGGTCTACTCCTTACCAAATCAAAATAAACATTATTACAAATGTACTGCGATTGGATTTCCTCCCTATTTATGGTTTACCACTTTCCGTCTACGCAAACGTGAGTTTAACTTCCTCTCTCATTAGTATCTATACTAATATTATAAAAAGGAAAGATTTTTTTTTGTTTGTTTTTTTTTGTTTGTAATGGATAAACTCAAAAACTACCTAACAGATTTTAAAAATTATTTCACCAGTATAAAGCTACATTATCGGCGAGTAACATAGGCTATATTTTATTTGGAGAAATTTAATTTATTCCTCATAAAAATGTCGATAGTATATTATATAGTCGTTGGGGAAAAAAAGTGGTTGAAGGGAAAGTGGGGTTTTTGAAGGGGGCTTAGGGTTAGGGGTGAGGAAAGAGGAATGAGATGAAATAGGAGGGAGGATAAAAAGAGGAAGGGGGCTATACAGTAATGGTAGGACTGTATTTTTTTTTAAAAAGTAAAAAAAGTATTTTTTTATATTGACATGATGGATGATTTGAAGCTTTGTTTTATAGGATTCTTTACAATATTTTTTTACGGGGAAGGGGACTAGTAAATAATATGTAGATAACCCAAACAGGACCTAAGACGAGATGAAGGCCTCCATAGTAATTAGATAACTATTTTTGGGCTCGGGTCTTCTAGGTCTCGCTTTTAGCTGTTGGTCCATTCTATTATTGAATCACGAGAACCGGACAATAGGTGTCTACAAGCGTAGAATTTGTAATGGGCTAGCATATGCATCGATTATCGGATTAAAGTTAGCTATATTTTGAATATTTGAGTGTCGTTATTTGTAGCGGCTTAGACATATCGGGCCTTGTGATACAACATTAAATCTGTTTTTTTCTTTACATACAAATGTTTGAGCTACTATTTCCTAGGGGTATTAACCATTGTCATTGATTATATCAATACACACACTTCGGTGGAAACATGATATAAGGCGTCACTCTCGTAATAAATTTGACTGCCGATGACTGAGAGATCAGGGTTCGAATCGCGTTCGGGTGTTCTGAAGCTTTTCCCAAAAAGTTTTAAACTCTACGTAATTGTGGGTACATTTCCTCTAAAGGTCAATTTTTCTCATCCTTAATCCATTAGCGTAATTATTATATAGGTGTTCAACCCTAATGAGTAGTAAGACGCGGTGCTAAAAACATACACAACTTATAAAAACTAGTTTTAATTACAGCACCTGACACCCTGTCCATCTGCAAGATTCTTCACTTTGAATGGGGAAACCCCAATATCAACAATGATACATTTCTCGAACGTGTCGGGAATCGAACACAGGACCCATATCTCGATGGTTGGACGTACTATTGAGCAACAGAGTTAGAATTATTCTAATATTTGATTATGAACTGAAAATTTGGAATATTATAGGCCTATGTAACTTTCATGATAACCAATAGGCCTACTTGCAAAGCGTAAAGAATATGATTTTTTTTGTGCACTTTTCTGTTTCCTTTATATGTTGTTATGATTGTTATTGGTCGTTCTGTCTTGACAGGTTCGTTGCCATGTAAAGAATTAAGTCCTCTATTGGTCATCACCAGCTTCCTTGTTCTTGGAGTCTGAAACTTCACCTTGTGTTCTTGTTTGAGTGATCTTCCTAATTTCTTCCTCCCTTTCACTTTGTATTCTATGACATCACTCAGTAAGCTTAATTTTATCTGGATAAAGCATTATTAGTGACTTATTTTTGGGCCTGATGTAAGCCCTAATGTGTTAGGTTGTTGTTTTTTTCTCCAATTTGTTTTCCCCATCGCCGTAAACAGATACTTTTATTTTTTCATTCATATTAATTTTTTCTTAGCTTGTTCTAAGCCTACATTTTAATTAGAAAACTCAACATTTATTTTTTTGCAAGATTTGAAATAAAATAAAGGATTCTACCCTCTTTATTATTATTATTAGCACCGCGTCTTACTACCCGTTCGGGTTATACGCACTTACGCTAATGTGTAATGGTAGGGTGATTGTGAGATGAAATGAAGGACCTACACTTTAACATGGAATCCGAACCACGGTGGAGGCCTGGCATTCCACACATTCCTACCCTCTTTAGAAAAATATAATTGACAACCCTTGCCAAGAGGTTAATTTATTTATAGACTTTGATATCGGTCAAAATGTACACAATTTGTCCATAATGGTAGCTTCATAGCCCACCCGTTGTCGGATGGTTACATGAAATAAGATCATGTAGACATGTTGTATTTTATAGGACATACCAGTTTCAAAAAATTTTAGTCAACCATACCACAGCAATGTTTGATTTTTCCGATCATCTATCGGCTTCGGTCAAGCAAACATGTATTCACTTAACCTAACCAATCAGTTCGAATAATTAGATTAGGGCTGTATTAATTAATTAGGTTCTGGTAAACATATTTCTATCAGAGCCGCGATAGATCGGTCAAAGCGAAGGGTTAGGCCCGTCTTGTCATGAGCAAACAAGTCGATTATTATATCAGCTCTCCGTAAATGCAAAACTTTTTTTTTTGTATTCGTACACTCTGAGGCGAGTAAAAATATACCCTGTCTTTTTGAGTTGGTGAAGTGCGGCTAGCCGTTCGCTTAAGGTAATTTAACTATCTAAATTGTATTGTACAATTTTAAAAAATAGGCTTATAAGTTATAATTTATAAGTTATAAATAGTGATTCAATAAACTCAAATCATTATATTTCATGAGCTAAAAGGGGTTAAACTTGTTAATTTATGCTTTTTGCTTAGGCCCACCTTTGTTAAGGTAAATTAGTTAATAAATGGCATTGAAGTTTGGTACAACTAGACATTTATATGAGGTGTAATTTATATAATGAAATATTTAAAATATTAATATTACTAATATATACTAATATTAATATTACATACAATATAATAATATTAATATGATTAGCATATTAATTATAAAATATATTAATGAAATATTTATACTATTATCATTACTATATTATTATTATTATTATTATTATTATTATTATTATTATTATTATAAAACCATTCTGTATACCTCAGATGAATGTTTAGTTATACCAAATTTCAGCACCATAAATTAACTACTTTACCTTAACAAAGGTAGGCCTTCGCAAAAAGTATATATAAATAGCAAGATTGACCCCTTATAGCTCGTGAAATATAATGGTTTGAAGTTATTGAATCACTTATTATATCTTATTAATTATAACGTAAACTTGTTAAAATGGTCAATAAAGTGTTGATGGTCGAATGACCTTAAACATGTCGACAACAGGGTGACCTGTTGTCTTTCGCGAAAAAGAATTAAGTACAAGGACATACACAATGCAGGAGTAGGTGACCTGGTGGTCTAGAGGTAAGGTGTCGGACTTCTGTGCTGGGGTCCGGGGTTCAATCCTAGGTCCCGGCACAGATTTATCTGAATACCAAACCCTTCCTTCACCTCTAACTAGACGTGTATTAATCACAGCTTGTGAATGTGTGGAATGCCCGGCCTCCACCGTGGTTCGGATCCCACGTTATACTGTAGGTCCTCCATTTCATCTCACAATCACCCTACCATTACATATTAGCGTAAGTGCGTATAAACCGAACGGGTAGTAAGACGCGGTGCTAATAATAATAATACAATGCAGGATATTACAAAAAATTGACGTCACAAGTTCAAAATATAGGTCCTACTTATTTGTACAAATCCCCTTCGTGCATCTTATTGACAACCATATCACACACTTTATTGTAAGTTCAAGCATATTTTTCAAATGAATTTATAAATTAGGAGCACGCTTGTGATTGGTTGCTGACAGTATCCACGCAGCCAATAGAAATTACAAATTGTATCACGTTAACAACGCGTGGCAAGTTTTTGCTGAATGAAAACGCACAAAGACTGCTAGTGATAAAAGTGAAATGTCATCTTACAGCAGAGTTTCTAAACAGGCCTAATAGATCATTTGGAGAGCTAATTACACCAAAAGACGAGCTTCGGTGGTCGCATGTTTTAAGGCGCTTCTCTAACAGTAGACGCAGTAGCCAATGACGGGGGGGGGAATCGAGATTCGAATCTCAGTCGGATGTACTGAGGGTGATTTTTCCAAAATGATTTTCCACTCTAATTAGGGTACACTATATCTTAATATAGCCTTACTCATTCCTGAAACCACTAGCGTAGTAAGTACTTAAGTGTATAGCTGAACAGGTAAGTAAGATGGGGTGCTAAAAAAAATATAGATCCATTTATTTTGTTAAAATGGAAGACATTTTGGAATTTCTGAAAATTCCTCCCGTCACACCAAATAAAGGGCCGGAATTAAGGAAAAATCCGGGTAAAAGAAGGACGTAAGGTCACCCAGCTCGTCAACCAAATAGACAAATTGCATTTCCTTCGATTTCAAGCAAATTTATCCCTTGCCAATCGGTTTTATTGAAATATTTCAGTCTGACAGATATTTTAACTTGGACTATTTTACGTGGATGTTATCAACTGATCAATTAAACAAGAACACATCTTAAAGACTAACTTAATTATAGAACATACACAGGCCCCAGTCGTAAATTCATTCACAATAAAAGGGGGAAGCTGCAATAATTTCACCAAACATACATTTTTGTTCATGCTGGGGAATCGAGCCCGAAACCTTCATCTCAGTAATTACAGGTGCTCTCGAATGAGTAAAGGGTTCACAAACGCACTTGGGTGAATTTTTAGTAAGTGCACTAGTATTAGATTGAAGGAGGAGTTGAAATGGAAATGTATTAATGGACTCTACATGAAAAACATGTTCTAATTTTTTTAAATAAAAGATCATCTCAGGTGTTTATCTTTAAAATAGCAGCTACTTATTTTGCACCAAATTATACATAGTTCCCCAAGATTTATTAATTTTGCTAATCTGAATTAATAGATTTTTATTTTCTCTCGACACTTTGGAGAGAAAATATTGTTATCGTTAAAAAAAAAAATTAGAACTCGAAATGTTGATAAATGTCGACGTATCATGACCCCCTGAAACAAAAAAATGTGGTTTTCATCATGCCATCTGTCTGTCTGTACCTCGGGCTGTAGCCTAAACTATTTTATATATTGGGCTACAACTTGGTATACAAGGTGTTCATATAGTACCCCCCTTCCGCCCAGAGACTTTTTTGTAATTAGATATCTAACCCCAAATTTAAGGGTGGTTTACTAAAGAGCAAAAAGAGAAAAAAATCAATTTTCTTGAAATTTGCTCTGACGATTTTGATTAAATATTATATCTAGACATTATTTATTATCATAAACAAGATGAAAATTCTCATTTTCTCGTGAAAATGTTTTTGAGGATACTTTGCCTGGGGAAATTTCCCAATTTTCATAATTTCTCCTAAACTATTTGAGGTACGAAATAACTTACCATTGTAAAGTTGTAGTAAAGATACAAATCTTTTATTTGAAATATAGTTTTATAAAACCAATAGTTTCTAATTTAGTTACTTTTTAATTCATGTCTTTGAAAATGAATTTAATTCTTATGTTCTTCTGTGGACAAAGATGTTTCTCTTTTCTCAATTTTTCTGTAACAGTGTTCTTAGTTCCTAATGCCATAGAGTAAGTAACAATGTATTTTATTTCATTTATGATATTTAGTGAAATGTTTCTACAACAAAGTATATACCTATTATTTTATCTCACAAATCTTACGAGTTTTCAGTAAATATCTTTTAATCTAAGATAAAATAGAGAGAAAGTCTGTGCGGTGCACAGGACCATTATTTTTTTTATTTGAGGTATTTAACGTGAACTTTCTGAACCGACTGATTATATCAGCACACGATAATTTCTTTGAGCGAGCGCGAAAGGGTTTACAAATTTTGCCGGTAAAGGTATTTTCATATATGTACCTTCCAGTGTTTTTTTACATGTAACAATCGACATGAGACCGACGGCTTTACTTTTCCTCCTAAGGAAGTTGTGCTACGAATATGTATCGCTCAAGAAAAATCCGTCTATCCCAGCTGGGTTTGAACCCACGAACAATGGGTTCTGAGGCGAGCACTTTACCCAAAGATCATGGAGGTAGACGAAATTATAGCTGATTTTGACGAAGGGTAAAAGGTGAGAATCCTCAGAGACATACACAATTATTAGAGTATTCTGTTGTGTAGCCATTACCTAGGCAGTAACAATTGACTAGTAGATTGTTTTACAGGACGAGGGGAGCGAATAGGGGAGTAAGGATGTAAAGAAATAACCCAATTACCACACACTAACAGGTTGTCCTCCGCTACCCCAGACCCCCAATTCCCCCTGCCCATCATCATCACTGTCTTTTTTTTTTGTACACAGTGAAGCAATTGTAATTCTAATGAGGACGAGCTTTTAAATATTTAAAAGGTTTTCTTGTTTCACGACGTAGCTCTGTTCTGAATAAAGTGGTTTAAGTCGTCGACCACAAGTTGAGTGGACCCTGGTTCGATTCCTATCATCACACAATTTATCATATTATCCTGTTAGCTCTAAGTCTTAAAGGTATGGTGTTTGGCCAACTCTTCTAATCTAGGTAAAATTGTAAGTCTATATTGATCTAATATTTGTGCTTAGCCAAAGTGCACGTTAAATATCCTGATACACATACATAGGGGGATATTTAAACAATTTGTGTTTGTCGATGGAAAAAATATGTCTTTGTTTATTGTTATTTGATCATTTGGTGAAGGCAAATATTCTTTCGATTTTTTTTTCTCTGGCACCGCGCACACGTTCAGGTTATACGCCTATGTATTAATAACGTTAATGTGTTAGGGATTCGAACCCCGGTATACTCATCCCTGGCAGTCTAGTCTATTGCAAAAGTGACGCCTTAAAGTTAGATCATACGGCCACTGAAGCGGATGCAAAAACTAATTACTTCTCATAGAATGAACCAGTTTTTCAATTTTTTTTTTACTCAAGGGAAAACTACTCTAGTGTGAAAAGTTTGACAATCGCTGAATGCTGACCGAGATTTGTTTTTTTTCTTCCCCGCCACTTCTTGACAACAGTCCGGGCTATCCGCATTTAGTTACATTATTCAAGCAAGTATAAGGAAGAATGTTTTTAAAAGAAATGCACCCACATTTTCATTGAGGTGGAATGATAAACTGCTTAAGAAAAAAGCTCCAAGTACATCCAACCTTAATTCCTACCCTGACCTCCCTAACCCCGGAAAATAATAATACACATTTCTGACATTTCATCCGCTTGCCCACTGCTGGGGGTATTAAAAAAAAGCTTCTTGATTAGGTTTTCAATTATGTCTTCTTTTTTTCCAAGGTAATTATTAAAATCTTGCGCTACTTATTTACTTAAGATATTATTATTACCACCACGTCTTACTACCCGTTCGGGTTATACGCACTTACGCTAATGTGTAATGTTAGGGTGATTGTGAGATGGAATGGAGTACCTACAGTTTAACGTGGGATCAGAACCACGGTGGAGCCCTGACATTCCCTACATTCACAAGTTGTGAGTAATACACGTCTTGTCAGAGGTGAAGGAAGGGTTTGGTAATCAGATAAATCTGTGCCGGGACCGAGGATTGAACCCCGTATCCCCAGAGGAGAAGTCCGACACCTTACCCCTAGACCTCCAGGTCACCATCTTTTTATTACATAAGCTCATTCGTGTCCTGTGCGACATCTTTAGTCCTGTACTGATCGAATACGCTTGTATAGTATGTTCACGGTAACTCCGACCTTTTCTGACTGTTGTAAAAAAAATAATTATAAACGCTTCGTATTCACAAACTCGAAAAAAAAAATTATTTCGCTTTTCAAAGTGGCAAACTATATGTTCAAGGTTGTTTAGTATAAAAAGCGTTTTTTAGTAATTTTTCGACCGTTAGGAAATTCTACAATTATGATGAGCCTACTGTGGTTGAGTATGTGTCAAAAAATGTAATAAATAATATTTCGAAACTACAATAGGAAGAATAATTTGATTATAAAAGGAAGCGTAGTTTAAATAGCCTTAAAAGTAAACAGTCAATTTAATTTTTTTTCAAACCTATAGTCAGCATTTGGTTGAAATGCAAGGTACCCTGCCTGGTAAATATTAAAACGGGCTGTATATGCTAGGGGGGCTACATTTATGTGCGCCTGTGTTGGGGTTCCTTTATTCCTAGATAGGGGGAGGGGGTTGACGAACAAAATAAAAGGGTAGAAGGGTTCTTTGGAGATTTAAAGGGGAAAGAGGTCGTATTGTACGCAGTTAGCCCTAGTTTAATCGTTTTTAAAAGGGTGTTCATTACAAATAGCCTCTAATATAGTAATGTCACTACTACTGCGCTGTAGTCGGCTTCTCTGTAAACTGAACAGTTTTTTTTAAACGAAATTGAAACAACGCAGGAACAAATGGTAAGAGGTGGGGGTTAGGGGTGGGGATAATTGATGTTTACAATGTAAATGGACCTGTCATTGTCGCTTTGAGATGACAGATTTGGTCTTTTTTCCTTTAACCGAACAATGCTTTGTGAAATTCAGACAACGGAACTTTGATTTGGAGTGTTTCTACGTAATTGAGTGATGAGCTCATGAATGTATAGGGGTTGAGGTTATCTCTCTACATCGAGAAATACTCTTGATACTGTTTTTTTCTATTTACTCCCAATGACCTGTCAACTTTATTTTTTTTAGCACCGCCTCTTACTACCCGTTTGGGCTATACGCCTATCTACTGATTACACTAATAGGTTAGAGATTAGGAAGGTTTATCTTAGAGGAAATGCACCCTCACTTGCTTGGAGGGAGGGTGGGAAACCACCATCAGTGCACCCGACTGGGATCGAACCCAGATATTCCCGTCTTTGGCAGTTTAGGCCAACACGATAGTAGCGCGTTAGACTACGTGGCCATCGAAGCGGGTAACCGTCAATTTGATTGACCGAAGGGGTTCCTACAAAATAATAATAATATGCTATATTTTATTAAATTGCATGTTACTGTTTTGCCTAAATTATGACAAATTGACTACGTTGCCTACGTGTGACGTAACGGCGAGTCAAAATACGATTTCTCATGTTAATTTGACGAGTGGTAAAGGATTTTTTTTTAAACATTTTAAATCGTCTACAACTTAGGCTACTTAGTTTATTCACTAAACAAAGTGCCTTATAGGAAACAAGAAAATGCTTATTTTATAATCCATATCCATGTTGTCCAGGAGCAAGTAGTAGGACAGAGTTTTATACTCGTCGGTGGAAGAGGGAATAGTTATCACGGATAAGTAAAATATATCGATGGTTACGTTATTAATTGTCTTCCCTCTCTTCCCATTTCGTACATTGGCGTTAGTGTTTAAGAGCAAACCGCTTGGAATTCCCTAAGTAGACAACAATGTTAAACATTATAATATTTTAATGATTATCGTTATTTTCCTAAACAACTTAGCAGTCTACATATTTTTATTAATATACATATTATTGAAATTGGATAATATTTAAAATAATAATTTCTTTTGGTTTTAATTAATACCTTTACTATGTAGGAACTTAGACTCTAATTTCTTAGAAAAAGTATATTGTGTTTGACCTATAACCAACAAACTTATTATTTTGTTTGTTATTGCAAAAAAATTATTCGTCAATATTGGCTGCGAAATATGTTTTGATCTTTTATCTTTTAATACACTTTCCGGAAAGTAATAATTTAATTTGACAATCTCGGCTATACAACATATGTTTGCCAGTAATGAAATAACGCGGCAAATAAAACACTTTGGTTTCCTAAAATAATATATTGCATCAACAGGAGGGTGTAGATGGGCTGGGCACCGCTAATGACCCCAGACTATCAACAACATTACTTCCCTCCCCAAAGGTTGATTAGGCACCGCTACCTTGCACTACGATCACCCCCCTCCCCCCCAAAGTGGATTGGGCACCGCTACCTTGAACTACGATTTTCCTCCCAAAGTGGATTGGGCACCGCTACCTTGCACTACGACTTCCCTCCCAAGGTAGATTGGGAAATGCTTACCTAACATAACCTAACCTTGCTCCCCCTCTCAATAGGAATTAATTTTACCTCGGACCTACTATATGGAGTAGCTAACATTCAGCTGTATGGTTTATACTGAACTGATGTCAGCTACACTATACTATGAAGTGCCCAATCCACCTGTTTACAATTCCTTCTAGTTGAACCGATAGTGCCCAATCCACCTATTTACAATAGATGGATTCCTTCCTATAGAATCGACGATTATCAATCGAATAATATCTCACTTAAAAATTGCACAATTCCGCCTGTAATAGGTCCGTATGTGGGGGAGGTGTGATTGGGAATTAACAGCCCCTCCCCCACGGTGGAAAATATTTTTAATATTTAATAATATTTTTTGATTTCTCCTCAACACTTAGGTTAGTAGCTTGTCGGCTTCTTATAAAATTCTTAGCACCAACAACACCACCAATCACGTTTAAAAGAAAATTGAAATATCTTCAAGAGGGGTACATTTTTTTAAAATGCTTTGACATCTCACTTTTATGTACTTTATACCATGAGCCATAGCTAATATATTTGCTAGTTAGCAAACTTAAAAAAAACTGTATCAATGTGCACGTGGACAAAGGCGTCAGTTTCGTCTTTTCTGAATTGTCAATGTCAGAGAGGTCGTGGCTCAAATCTGACTTGAATTATGTATTGTGACGTGTTTATTTTTTCCTTTCGTGCAAATGCGGATTCACTTTCCTCTATACTCCACTTTCCTTATATCCCTTGATCCACGAGTGCAAAATATACGGCTAGCTTGGACGAGGAGAAATACTGACGGAGCACTTTGTCAGCAAGGCGGATCACAAACGGCACCGATCAAACGGATATAATCGCCGCGGATGTGTGGTGCTATTGTCCGGCGCTGGGGTAAAGAGAGGGGAGGGAGGCGGTATGAAAGGTCTTCCCTGTTAAGGTTGGACGTGTTCAGTGTCCGAGGGTAGTGCTCAAGTTAATTATATACATAGAGTGCATGTATGTGTGTAAGATAGAGAGCGGGGGGGAAGATTTTGACGAAGGAAGGAGAGAATCTCTTTCCCCTCAATTTTTTTTTAGTAAAAATCCTTGTTGTTGGAGGAGACCCGAACGTACAATGAGGTTCATTGATGACTTTAACCTTTCTCGCCCCTCCCCCTTAATTTTTTCTGTGTTTTATTTTTTTGCCGGTTTCTGTTGTGAGAGCGTTTCGGCGTTTTCTCTCTATCGCTTTCCGTGTTTGTTTTGAATAACTGGCATTCTCTTCACTACCCCAGACAATGAAAATGGATCTGGCGTCTGTGTGCACTCAATCTTGTATATACACTGTCTGGATATTGTTGGAATTCTTATACAAGTTTATGCTTCGTGAGAAATTTTTTTTCCTCCCTCCCGTCCCCTCCCCTAACCCTAATCTTATTCTTACTGGGGTAAGATTCGTGGACTTTTTTGTTTTAGATAGGCTTTTACAGTTTGTTTTAATGTCTTAAAACTTTTATGACTAATTTATCTGTAAATGACAACAACTGTGTATTGTCTTATTAGTTGGATAACCTTGTAAGGTCAATTTTTTTTAAGGTTTCATAAAAATCTCCTTTAATTTTTTTAATTTTTTTTCGAAGAGGAAGGACAAAGGAAGGCCAGCTGTTGTTAGTAGTCTTGTACATATGTCTATTATATATTTAAGGGGGGAAAGGGGTGGCATGACAAGTTTATCGAAATCAAGTTATCTCTTCTACGTGATCCTTTCCATCCGGCGTCAAGGTTTCTAAGTTAAAATGTGTACGCGCTGTCTGTCAACGGAACAAGGAACCGATTATGAAATGTGAGGAATACAATTTACTGTAGGCTAATGGTCCGTCCTGTCGCGTATAAATGATCTCTCATTGTGTATTATTCGCGTAATAGCTTTGGTAGGTATACATTCAGGGGTGGACTGACCCTGGACTATAACTATGATGGCCCTTAGCATAATATATTAATATCCACCACTGAGACTATGTTTCAGTGTAAGCTGAAATGATGAGATGAAGTATTTCTATCTTTATTATTAGTTAATCTTATCCTGAGGCCATTTAAGTTACAGTATCGATGACCAATTTCTACTTTCTACTGACGTGAGCAAAAAATGCTTCTAAACGCTTAGACAAAGGCTGGGTGTCTTTATTGATATAGTTAAGTTTTTTAAACCCGTTCAGGTGGTCACATAGTCTAAAGCTCTAATCTCATAGTATACTAAACTGCCGATGATGGAGAGATCAAGGTTTGAATCTCAGTCGGGTGTACTGAGGCCGGTTTATACAAAATGACTTTCCACTCTCCCTCTACGCAAATCTGGGTACAATTCCTATAAATATGATCTTCCTCGACCGTAAAACTATTAGAGTAATCATTACATAAGCGTACAACCCGAACGGGTAGTATGACGTGGTGCTAAAAAAAAGTTTGTAAAATGATCCTCCACTCTTTACTTGTGTAGATCGGAAAGCAGGTGGATTTTACGTTTTTCTTAAGAAATTGTTTATAAACAACACCGGTAAACCAAAAACAAGATGGTTTTACATTTAATGCCATCACATATCTTCAGAAACGATGTATTTTGAGCACCCTCAATTTACTGGCTGGAATTTTTGATTACAATTATATAAAAAAAAAATCTTTGAATAGAATGGATTTATTTTATTTTAAAGTAGTTGCAGCATCCCAAATCAAACCGGCCCATTGTGGTATCTCCAGGGGTCCCGACTTGGCGACTCAGTCCACCCCTGGAGACATCCATCATGCGTGATGTTAAAATAACCCGTGATATATTGTCTATAGCTTTACATTAGACAGATTTTAAAATAAAATCTAACAGTGTTTTTGTTAGAATAGTATTTGTAGAGTCTACAAAAAAAAAGTATTAAAAGTGTTCAATCCTATCTTTAATTGTGATCTTTTAAGTAAATATGTATTAAAGAATATTTAGATTTAACCATAACCTCATTAAAACTTCAATAAATATTATAATTAGGTTAAATATGATATTGTGTACGTTGGTGTATAAATGTAGGCCTAATAATGTTTAAGGGGGCCGCCTAGGTAAGCGAGAAATTGCCGCTTAGAAGTTAAGCTACGATGCATTATTTCGAAAATATGGTTCACGCCAAAATAAAGTAGGATTCCAACAAGTGCTCTTTTTTCTTAATAACCCTGTATTTTAAGTTTTATTAATAGAAATAAATGAGTGAAAATGTGACATTAGCTCATTTAAACAACTTTCTAAGCATATTTGCGCAGCTATGAGACTAGGCTTGATGGAACAAGGCTCTAGATTTAGCCTTCCTCTAACAAATACAGTGAATTCTTGATAGGCTCACAACAGAAAATCTTAAGACATATTAGAACTAGCAGCAAGCTTTCCTCTTCACCATGAGATAATAAGTTTTGTAGTTTTTTTACCCCCTATTTCTTATTGACATGGCAAGGGGTGGTTGTAGGTGAAAGGTGAAAGGGAGTATAACCTTAGGCATAAAATAAAGGTTGTTTCAGGAAATGACACAGATCGTTGTATTTTAAGGCGTGTAGCTTGGCAGTGATTGATAATTTCTCGCTAACCTAGGCGACCCCCTTAAAGTTCTTGTTGTGTCAAGCTAAGATGCAAAAAAAAAAAAAAAGTCTTAACATCGTTAAGAAATTGTCCAAACAAATTATCCGTGTATCTAAATAAGACAATATTGGTTTGTTATTTCTTTCTTCATATCTTACCACAAGTCTGGGGGCTAGCCGCTCGTACTAACAGGGTAGAGATGAGTAAGATAGGATTTGGAAAGAAAGGTACTCATATTTGCGTTGAAGGAGAATGTAAAACTATTATATTAAAAAAAAATCTGTACACCCGGCTGGAATTTGAACCCCTTCCTTTCCCTTATAGGTCCAGACAAGACGATCATGACGCTTTAATCTGCGTGTCAACCGATGTGGGTGATTTTCTTGGTAAATCTAGTAAAGTTTACAGCTTGACATTTATTTACGGAATATAAATATCACTTACGCCCAAATAGACACCATAATTATTGTGGTTCACTTATCACACTTCTAAAATTCCAAAAGTAACAGAGATTGATCCAATGGGCTGTTGTCGGTTGAGGAAGGGGGGCCCAGTTGCCCCAACCATCCTCCCCCTCCTCCTTCGATTCCGCCAATGAAAAGTAGACCCGATAACGAGTTTTTCTTCTTCTTTTATTTTGCTACATTTTCTTCTAACAATATATCAATTGTTCTTCACTTTATTTATATTCGAATAAGAAAACCTCTGTTATATTGTAGCGCTTCAAAGTTTGGTATGACTATTAAATCGCAACAGTGTTACTCCTTCCCCTTTTTTTTTCATCTTAGTCAATAAACATTTTGCTTTGTACTTTTCCGTGACTGTTTGTTTATGTAGAAACATAATATTATAAACCTAGGCATTGTTTACAAGAAGATGACGCAAATCATTGTGGCAGTCCTTCAACAATGATAGGCACAGCATGTTACGAGGAGTAGACAAGTTTGTTTGCCAGATGGGACCAGGGACTGATACGTTATTGTATACACACACACGATACACACAAAAACACATAAGTTAGCACACAAGAATACACACTAACAATAATGCACACACACGTTACACACAAAAACACATAAGCTAGCACACAAGAACACACACTAATAATAATACACACACACGTTACACACAAAAACACATAAGCTAGCACACAAGAACACACACTAACAATAATACACACACACGATACACATAAAAACACATAAGCTAGAACACAAGAACACACACGTTACACACAAAAACACATAAGCTAGCACACAAGAACACACACTAACAATAATACACACACACGATACACATAAAAACACATAAGCTAGAACACAAGAACACACACGTTACACAAAAAAAAACATAAGGTAGCACACAAGAACACCCACTAACATTAATACACACACACGATACACACAAAAACACATAAGCTAGCACACAAGAGCACACACTACTAACACAAAACCACACACCAACAATAATACACACACAAACACACATGCATACAATTAAAATAATTCACACACTACAAACACAAGCACACACACTTATAATGATTCACACACAAACACACACTAACAATAATACACACACTACTACAAATACAAGCACATACACTTATAATGATTCACACACAAACACACACTCTAATGCACACACTGTATGCCAGAAAACCTGCTGTTATTGAGAATGTATGACAAACCACCTTTTAAGATATCTTTGTTCAATTTACTGGCAGGCTAGTTTCTACAAACGGGACTTAAACTCTGGCATTCACATCCTCTGTCTCGTGAATATGGATACGCTTATTTTAATATACCCTCCTCATCCTATCCCTTAGATCGGTTGTATTCAACTGTTTTTTCTGTTCACGTACTCCTGGATGTAACTTATCTTCTTCCACTTTGTTTCACCAAGTTTTTTTTTTTGTGCATAATGCAAGTTATACATATTTTATACTTTAAATTTGAAATAAATTATAAATTACATCCAAAGTAATATGTTAAATAATAATTTAAACTAGTAATATATACATATGATTTTTTTTAAACTTACATACCCGGTACCCCCTAAGATGTCTTCACGTACCCACGGGTGCACGCATAACTCATATTGAATAACACCGCCTTAGATTAAGATTTTAATTAACCTCTTTTTTTTAACAGTTTTAATTTTTCTATCGACACCACGTTTTACGCTTTTTTACTAATCATGCTAATGGTTTTAAGGATAAGGAAGATAAAATTTAGAGTAAGTGTACCTACATTTGCGTGGAGAAAGAGTGGACAAAATTGTTTGTAAAAACCACCCTAGGTACACCCGACTGGAATTCAAACCTCGATCTCCCCGTCATCGGAAGTCTGGTCTTCTTCGAGAGGGGCGTCCTAGACCATGCGACCACCGAAGTGTCTTTTTAACATTTGAAATATGTTTAAATAGTTTAATATATGGGGAAGATATGGAGAGGATGGCTTAGGGTAAGTACATCCACATTAGCGTGGAAAAAGAATGGGATAACCACAGCCATGAATCACGTATGTAAAACCACCACCTCAGTGCAACCGGCCAAGGTTCGAACCTCAACCTTTACGTAACCGGTAAAACGCTCTGCTTCAAGTGACCACCGATATACACATTTTCGTGAACGTATTACTAAACAAAATATCCAAGTATTTAGTGGCTCTATTCCAAATAAAACTCCTAGATCACCAAAGATGTTACAAACTTTTTTTTTTTTAAGATATCCAGGTTCAGTTCTCAGGTTCGTAAACCAAATATCCTTTGTCTAGGAATAGGCCGAGGAGATATAAATAATTGTTTGTTGGGCTAGAAGATGGTGCACACCCTCCCCCTTAACCCTTTAGGCACCCAACACCCTCCTTGCTAATGTGAACGTTCTGTTATGTACGCCACTGTTAACGTGATCTCTTTGAACGCGAGAAGAGAAAGGAAATAACGCGCTCAACAATAAAAAGTGCGCGTGGCTTTTCTTTCTCAAGACTGTGTGTGTGTGTGTGTGTGTGTGTGTATGTGTGATGCGTGCATTGAGGACACACTGAGAAGGCTTTGTTCTAAGGAGATTTGTTTGTTCAGAGAGAAGGGCTGTTCAATGAGGAGGGCATCTGGTAGAGATCGGCTTATATAAGTCGAGAGTGATTTAGAGGCTCCATACCACTGATATTTAATATGTATAATTTTTTAGTTTGGTGTAACCCTTAAAACATTTCATAAACTCTCGAGGAACTTCTATCTGACTGACACGTCATATGAGGGTAAATTACAAGATATACGTGTAGGCTAATAATACTTAGCACCGCGTCTTACTACCCGTTCGGGTTATACGCTTTAAGTACTAATTACTCTAATGGATTAGGAATTGGGAAGGTTGAATTAGAGGAAGTGAACCCGTATTTGCGTGAGGGAGAGTGGAAAACCATTGAGGAACACCCCCCCACCCAGTTCACCCGACCGAGACTCGAACCTCGATCTCCCCGTCCTCAGCAGTCGAGCTCAACACGACTAGCGCGTTAACGATATACGTGTAAACCAGTTGCGTTAGTAAATAATTACTTGTAATACTTTTGAATAGAATATTTCAAGAGTAAATAATTCCTATTTCTATTGACTAATTACTCTCCTTCGGTAATTTAAATTTGCTTGGAAATACTCTTAATAATCCCACTGTCAACATCATCACCGCCACTCTTTTCTTCATCTTCTTCGGACGCACGAGTTCTCTTAACCTATCTCCAAATTAATTAAAAATTATGGTCACGCCAACATAAAGCAAGCTTTTGCAAATTATTGCGGGACCTCGGTTGGGAATCACTCACTATCCCATACGCTTAATGCGGTGCATTTCTTTTGTAGTTCCTATTTGACAAATTGGCGTAGGGTCACATAGATCTTCTCTATAAGGTGATATTCTGGCGTCGCGGTGCGTTGCGACTCTTTGTGACAATTCGACGCAGGGTAACGTAACTCTCTTTTTATCTCCTCCAACGGGTTATATTCTGGCGTCGTGGCGCGTTGCATCTCTTTGCGATGATTCGACAAAGTGTAACTCACATAGTTCTTTTTATCAGATGATGAGCTCATTATTTAGTACGTCGTGGTGGGATATATCCATTGAATATTATTATTATTATTATTATTATTATTATATTATTATTATTAGCACTGCGTCTTACTACCCGTTCGGGCTATACGCACTTACACTAATGTGTATTATTATTATTATTAGCACCGCGTCTTACTACCCGTTCGGGTTATACGCAACTAATGTGTATTGGTAGGGTGATAGTGAGATGAAATGGAGGACCTACAGTTTATTGTGGAATCCGAACCACGGTGGAGGCCTGGCATTTCACACATTCACAAGTTGTGATTAATACACGTCTTGTCAGAGGTGAAGGAAGGGTTTAGTAATCAGGTAAAATGAAATATTTAAGAAGAGGAGCGGATATGGTGAATTCCATAATCTTTTGACAGATCTCTTAAAATATGAGATTGACTTTTCTTGTATTTTCGAATGTCGCAAAATTTCTTACTACACACAAACAACTTCACATTCTTGTAGTCAGATACGTGCAAGCCTTTGAAGTAAAGATATTTAACTCTCGGAGAAGCATTCAGGCCGTCAAGTTTCTTTCTTTTACGCTTATCAAACTGATCAATTCAGATGACAAGGACACCATACCAGCTCTTGACCACACATACCGGGTGCGAATACTATCCCTATGTTAGGGTAGAAAGGGAAATAGCAAGGGATGTAAGTAAAAATTGGTAAAAACCAAGGAATTTTCACACTTAGCTAAAAAAAAATACATTTATTTCGCCACCTAAACACTGAAACGAAAATGAGTTATTGGTTTTCTTGTATGCATTGCCTAGTTAACAGTTATGACAATTTGGCATGAGATTGTAGATTGTTTTTATATCCCATATTCGGTAACTTAAAAAAAGAGCGATCTATGTAATAAAAAGAAAAATCGTCACTTGTCAAAGAAAACTGTAAAATGGTTTTAAAAAAGCTTCCTGGCGTCAGCCCTCAATAGAGCTAAATCGACCATATGGCCGTCGTCTACTGACGAAGATACTGCCAGTTTCTGCAGCTCTAGGGTGTCATGTGTTCAGCACAACGAACCCTCAGGCCCTTAATCTCAGTTTTCTAGGGTAGAGCTGTTAATTTTTCCTTCAAGTATCTTCTCATTTGTCCTCACGAGGCTGAATATGATCCCGTTCCAAACCTACTGATTCTGGAAGCGCCGGGTATTGAACCCGGGACCTCTGGATCCGTAGCAAGAACCACAAGATCACAAAGGTGGCTGTAAAATGGCCAAGTCAAGAAAAAGTGAAATATATCGTCTGGAAAACATGGACCAGACAGTGAATTTTATAGTAGTAGTTTTGTAGACCTCCTGACAATCTCCAGCCATAGGTTGCGTTTCTTGTTGAATATTCTCAACCTAACTTGCACACAGTGTGACTTGGCAACAGCAATGATGCATGTAATGTGCCAGTGGTGGTATGTATAGCAAACGACCTCTCACATTTTAGTGAAAGTCTTGATGATGGGCTGGCTGGTTTGTAACGTGATCCGCTGTATATGTTGTTGCTTCACTTTTTCTCGACACTTGTACTAAATTGTTCCGCTTCGTTTCTTTACATTGTTATATTAAGTTTCAGTTAAATCAGCCTACACATTCACACTAAAAAAAAAACTTGCCCCAAAGATGTGTGTAGGATGCAGTGTTTTGTCTGAGAGATAGCACTCTAGCTTTCTCACGGTCCATACATTCAGTTTATACTTAACACATTTTTTAAAATGTCATAATCTGCTTTCATTCTTGTTGTGAACAATATTTCTGGAAAAGCTCTTCTTGTAAAGTGTATTGTTTCATATTATGTTGACACTTTATAAAAGTCGATATGAACCGTTACAAAGCTATAGCACCGCCAGAGGTATTCCTTTCCTTGCATTGAGTTTCTTGAGTTGTGTTTACCAACCGGTGGTTCGCGGACTGACACAGGTCCGTGGGCCCTTTGCTGGCTGTCTGTAGACATAGTTATATCCACAGGATGATTCTAAACTCTCTGTACAAAATTTAATGGGAAATAAGGAACCCTATAACACACCTTTTGTTTCTTAATGAATGTAAGTAGCCCGTGGCTTCTTTGGTGCTGATTGACAGCTCACAGCTACTTCTGACAGTAAAAATGTAGGTATTTACCTAAATTTTGACTGTCAGAAGTGACAGCTGCTAAACACATGTTTTTGCAGATCATATGGTTCGGCGTAGGGATACATAATTTTGTTTGGTAACTTTTCAAAGCCGTCAGCTGTCAGTCAGCACCAAAGAAGTCATGGGGCTACTGTATGTCCGCAGATGTCCCCCTTAGGTGTTAGAGGGTGTGGTTGGTACATACATGAAAGGAAGAAAATGTAATGCCTGACAACTCAAAGTACCGATTGCCGTACATTTTCAAATATTCCCAACCCCATATGCTAAATACTTGTCAGCAATCTCATAATCCGTGATATATTCCGGTTGCACGCACGAAGCTCGCGCTATGAATGACTGGCGAAAAAAAGCCACTTGACACGCCGTCCAACATCACCCTTTAGCAAAGGATGACGTCTGCGGATAAAGATTCATTAATGATAAAGGTTTGTTTTGGTGTTCCCTATCACTCATTTAAGTTTGTACTAATAGTTTTGAATCACCTATGCCTACTAATAATTTAAGAACGCCTATGAACATTATTTTTACTTAATTTTGGTTGAGAATCAATCTTGTTTTTAAATAAGTCACATTGAAGTTTACTTTAGTCTTATTTTCATAAGAAGCCCTTTTTTCGAAAACTGGAAACTCATGTTAAACAATGTGTTTTGTAATGACTGTCTAAAACTCTCGTCAAGCTTAAACTGTCCTGTTTTTAACTCAAATTACATGATTTAATACTTGTCAGTTTTATGAAATATAAAATTTAATTTCTCTATACTTAAAGTTGCGTTGATAGATAAAATAAGAATTTTGTTCTTGAAAAACTGTAAAACATTGTACTGACAAAATTTTGGCGATCCTAATTTTTGCTTTCTCATATCAAGAGAAAATATTGTTATCATGAAAAATATATCTCGAAATTATGCATAATTTTTACGTATTATATATGAACACAAATCCAAAAGTGGATTTACAATTCAGTTGGTCGCTGCCCACGGATCCGAAATGGTTTGATAGGTTTTCTTCAAACTTTATATTTAGAAACTATAGGGCTATATCACAAAACATTTTTTTTACCCTAGTCTTCAATTAAGGGTAGTTTGCTGATGAGTAATTTTTTTGAATTACAAATTTTTAGAAAATGGCTCTAACAGTTTTGTTTAAAATACACACATAAAGGATTTGTTTGATATGACAAATAGCACTATATAATTGATTTTTGGGCAAAAAATTGTTGAAGGGTGGTTTACTGATAAGTGATTTTTCAAAAACTTGAAATATTTTACAAATGACTTTAACGATTTGCTTCCAAATATGTTATCTTCGGCATGTTTGACATGACAAATAACAATGTATATTTTGATGTATCGGTCGAAAACCTCATCCAGGTTTTGGTAAATCAAGAGAACAAAGGTTGACCTTGAGAAAATATAAACGAGGGGGTTTCTGTTAGAGGAAGTCGCAAGCTATGACACAATGGAACCATATGGTTTGTTAGGGGGAGGAAGGAATAAGGGAAGAAGGGAGGGGGGGTCATATCCTGAGGGAAGCTGTGTGGACCACATGTTAACCGGCAGCACAGCTCAAACCTTGCCCTGATATCTCAGCCAAATGAAGATCACATGGGATGGATGGGAGGAACGCGAATTAAAATGGTCAGTATGTTGGCAGTTTATAAAATAACAAACCTTTATTTTTTGTCTAACATAAATAAAATATATATTTTTTTAATATTTGTCAAGGGCCTCGCGGAATTCGAACAGGAATGGCTAAATGGCCGTAATGTCCATGACACATATTATTAAAAAACTCACGAGGAAATTATTTGGGTCGCAAAATAAACTAAACGTATCTACAAAACAATTTTTTTCTCTATTTTGGCAAAAAAAAAAAATTGGCATAGAAATTGAAAAATACTGTACTGTGTGAATATATATATTTTGTTGGGTTTAGAAAGTAGACGTTAAACTTCCCAATTTAAAACTTTCTTCGCTCTTACTCTAAGTGCCACTCTAACTTTCTCAATCACTAACAAACCAGATGGTGTTTTGACAGCTAGACCGCGCGACCATCGTAGTGGTTAGTCACTATGTCTATAGAATCTTCGGAAAAAAACTAACTAAAGTAAGATCCAGGTGGAAAGAAACTTTTATAAAATAAAAAACAACATTAATTTATTAGCGGTCAACATTTATAACATTTAACTATTTTGCTAGTGTCATTTCATAGGTAATATCTGTCAAAATTGACTACGTTATATTCCATGGTTTGACGCATGGTTACATTAAAGTAGATCTAATAATTTACCAGCCGCCAGATAAGGTTCTTCCTATGGAAATTTTATCGTAGTAAATGTTTTGCTTTACTTATTTATGTACTCTATGCCTGACATTAGTAACTCGACAGTCCATTGCCACACTTACAAAAGTACCCGTCCCTCCTATCTTGAGCTAGTTCTATCCAGTATACCTAATTACACCCTATCTCTATCGTGAGCTAGTTCTATTCAGTCCATCTCATTTACCCTATCCATGTCTTGATATAGCTCTAGCCAGTCCACCTCATTACACCTTATATCCCTCAGGTCCATTCTAATGTTATTCTCCCATCAGCATCCAGGTCTTCCCAATGGTCTCCATCCTGAACAAGGATCAAGATTATTGAATTTATGCTGCATGTCCTGCCGACCGTATTCTAAGATACTTGACTATTCTAACAATGTTTTGTGGTGAGTACAGGGTATGTCACTCATCGTTATGTTACCTCGTCCAATCTCCAGTAGCCTCATCCTTTTAAGACGAAATTTCTTCATAGGCACCTTGTTTTTGAACACCCTAAATTTGTTTCAGTCATTTAAGGTAAGAGGCCATGTTTCTAACCCATAGAAAACAACCGTTAAAATATGGCTCTGTAAATTCTAAGTTTTACATTCTTTGACAGCAGTTTAGATGTCAACATCTTACTAATGTTTTACCTAATGTAAATGTGTGTTTTTTTTCCTCTGAATATCCTTCTATAATTGTGTTGTCCCCGTATCATACTAACCTTTCAGGCTATACCTATGTGATATATATACTAAAAGAATGAGGTAAGAGGTAATTCAAACACCATGTAACGCGTTTCCTTGCCTTTTTTTTTATGACACCCCACCCCTCCTGTAATACCAAGTATACATTTAGTCTGACCCCCGCATCCACCCTCCAACCTGTGTTACGTAACTTTTCACATCAAAAGTGAATGTCATTAATTCAAAAGGGAAGTTTTCGTGACATTAAAAAAGTTACTCAGAATTAATACAACTCAGAATTGGAAGTTAATTTATAAGTATATTTTTACAAACCCTGAAAACATGAACGGTAACACTGTGATGTGACACCCCCTCCCCCTCCCCCACCAACAACGTTACGTGGCTTATGAATGACCCACTAAGAGGAGGAGGTATTTAGAAACTCAGAGTGAGATGTATCCTGCAAGGGCGTAGAACGTTACTTTTTCTAGGGGGAGGGGGGGATCCAATAACAAATTCTAGGGGGCTCCAAATCCCCCTTCGACCCTCCCTTAATTCTAAACTTATCATAGTCAGCAAATAATGTTTTTATTAAGTAGGTATGTTGAGATAGTGGATGGGAGAAGTTAGTAAACCCAACTACATAAGCTACAAACTTCACTTCTGACAGTTTTTCTGTTATTTAAGCTGCTCTTTTCTTAAGGTGATTCCTCAAGTAGGATTTTACAGGTTATAGCAAAAATGTTTGCCTCATTTTCTCGGACCCCAATTACTCAGATCATTCAAAAGAAACGTACTTCGTTTTTCAGTACCATATTAATGTATGAGAAAAGAAGTAAAGTATTTGAAATGTTGACAGAGCTAATTTTACAATCAGAAGTTTTACAAGGTGTATCTTGAAGGGGAACATTAAAATATTCACTAACTAATATTTGGTTGATGACTTAAACCATTAAAACTATTGTAAGAGTAAAACACTGAAACATTATGTTTTTATATATTGTATTTGTGGATCCCCTATAAGGGGGCGTCCGTCAAATTCCAGGGGGATCCAGGCCCTTCGGACCCCTACATTTCTACTCCTTTGATATCTTAATTTGTTAGGAGGCAGCAGAGTGTAAAAACGTCTAAATCCTCGCTTGGATTCGAACCCGCGTGATGCAGGTAGTCTAAAGGAGAGTGTGACTGGACCGACTTTTCGGGTCACCGATCACACTGTGCGAGGACTTGAGGAGTAATGGCAAACAGATGTTCCCTTCCTCCCTGTTGATCTGTGTTCCTGGCTCGCCTTTCTTCCTCCCGGCACTGTTGTCAGTGAGAGAGAGAGACAAACACACCACAACCAACTACTGCCAGTCTTCCTGTGTCCTTTTGTTCTCCTCATACTTCCTCTCGCTCTATTTCTTGGTTGCTTTTTTTTTTGTGTGTGTGTTGGGTGTGCGATGAAGAAGTCTTATTTACCAGGGCCAACACTTTCGCTTTTGGTGCCGTTTTACATGGTCACGTCCAACACACAAGCATTTTTTTGTATACTACTTTAATTGAGAGGGTAGGACGATAGCTTGGAGGAAAGTGCATCCGCATTAGCGTAAAAAGAAAGTAAGGTCACTCTACTTCTCAAGTGCAGACGGTGAGGATATAAAACACGGACTATAGTCCAATTTTCTAAGGAAAAGACTTATCTCACAGCTATAAAGATGATAAGATCTACTTTAACGTGTTCATACGTAATGTCATGTGATCTGAAGATGTCACGTTTAATAGATAGCATCAATATCTATAATAGGCTATTAATAATATAGTAATCATAACGAACAGCTTCTAGTCACTGGCCGGGTCTGTTTGGAACGTAAGCTTCTCCACCACCTCCTTTCCTCCCACCACCTCTTTCCACCTTAGCCCAATCCTCTCCTCTCGGCCTCCTTACCTTCCACGTCCATACCCAACATCCTCCTGTACACCCTTTCCCTCTCCATTCTTCTCACATGTGTGAGATATAGTAATATACTAAAATCTTATACATTTTGGGCCGTAAATTAGGTTTGTATTTTCTAAAAGGTCCTTCATATGGAAATTGGACCGTACCTCTTCGTTGAAGACAGCCAAAAACAGCGCGAATCTAGCTCGTTAGCCTCAGTTGGATATATTAAATATTATTTAATTAATCTATTGAACAAATTACTAAACTGACCACAACTTCTCTGTTGCCAATTGGAGATAGCAGAAAACCTTACTTCTATACGTTTTATGGTTCAGGAGTAAGAGCTGGTGTTAGAGATGTTTCAGTGGACTCTGACTTAAAAGAGGACGTAGTTCGATACCTGACCTATAAGAGGACGTAGTTTAATACTGACTTAAAAGAGGACATAGTTCGATACCTGACTTAACAGAGGACGTAGACGATACCTGACTTAAAAGATGATATAGTTCGATACCTGACTTAAAAGAGGACGTAATTAGATACCATAATATTCAGTTGAAATGCATTTATTGCCATTTTTTTTTATAAATCTTTCTTCTGATGATTTGGGCATTGATAAATAATAGATTGGGTTGAGAGGGGGTGTGTGCAAGAGGAGAGAAGAAACAGAATGAACGCATTTTAATTTATATTATAATTATATGTTTAAAGTTAATAACAGGAATGATATTATATTCTGAAAATTGAAAAATGACACCTGGACACGGGAATCGAACCAGGGACCTCGGGCATGGAACGAATCCTGGATAGCTCAGTGGTAAGAGCATTGGTGTAGTAAGCAAAAGGTCCCGGGTTCGATTCCCGTGTCCAGGTGTCAATTTTCAATTTTCAGAATATGATATCTAGACGGAATAATCCTCACTAAAACGCATAAATAATAGCTTTGGCTATTCGATTCAGGAATGATATTATTACGTAATTAATATAACTTTTCTTAATAATTTAAGGATCACTTCAAAGGCAATTGTTCATAATATTTCTGGATGAAACACTTCACTGTCTCTTTCATGGTACTAAAAGGGTGCGAAGGGTGATGGCTATTCCAATCCGAATCTTGTAAAAAATTATGGATATAAAAGAAACTAGAAATATTATATAATAATAAAAGGTTAAGTGTAATGTAAAGATAATAGAAAGGTAGCGCCACTTGGAATAATTTGATAATGTCATTGCTTACGTCACCTGGAATATATCAGGTATACCTTAATGCAAAGGCAGCAAAAAAAAATATTTAAAAAAATTAGTAGAGTAATGACGTTAATTGGACGTTGATGTGAATTTAAACGTTTTTATTATTATTTAACGTTCGAAAATGTGACCTGATTTTTAACAACTTAGTTGGTCATCCATATATTTGGTGTTTGTAACGCGTTGTCTTGTGTACTGAGTGACGTCACTCGATCGGCCAATCAGATGTCTTGCTCCATCTGGCGCTATCTTCTATTTTCTTTACATTGTGTCCACCTACTTGTAAGATTATTTTAGTTAATTTATTTAAATATGGGAGCTGGAAAATTTTTGAGTTTGAGAAATGTTCAAGATATTTTCCTGGAAATGTTCTTTAGCAATTTAATTGAAACAAATTATATCAATATATCCCAAATTTTAAAGCTTACACTTCATTTGAACTTATCATAAGGGCGCCAACACCAGAAACATGATCATAGTCATTATAAAACAATGATAGCGATTCTAGTTATTTTCTCACAATCACGTATCGAGCATAGCGCTTGGTGGTTGAACGTGTCACTAACGTGGACATTCCCCGTTATTATGTAGAGCATATATATTAATATTTTAAAATTGCAATCAAAGTATTTACCAATGGTTGTTGCCGGGGTGCACAGGCTGTCAGAAAAGGATGTCTAAGAGCACATGGTTTGTTTCACGCGGTCATTAAAGGATGTCTAGGTGCACGCTCCTTTTGACACCCCTTTTGACACCCCTATTGACTTCAAACAGCCAACATGAGCTTGGGGGTATGTAAACAAACAACCACCTCTCTTGGGTAATACCTCCCCCACACCCCGGTATTCATAACATGTACCTATGGTTAGGTTAGGTTAGGTTAGGTTGAAATTTGAATCACAGGAGATAAAAAAAATAAAGTATTGCTTTAGTACAGAATGAGTAGCTGTGTTTATCAATTGTCTCTCCAGTTGGTTCTATCGCCACTTTGTTACGCGTAACACCGGTCGCTCTTACATTTTTCTTGTGTTCTGTGTTCCCCAATATCTCCTCTTATCCTGTATTTTAATGATCTGAATATATTTACGGGAAGTCGGGAGTGGTCCGTCTTGTGAATAAACTAAAATTTTTGAAGAGTAAAAATACTAAACAGTAATATAATATTTTATTTTCCAATTTACCTTCTGTAAGGTGTAAGTTTTTTTATTGTTATTGAAGTTGCTAAAATAAAACTTAATATAAAAACGGTGTATAAGAGAGATACATTTAGAAATTACTCTTTTTAAGTGATTTTATAAATTGTAAAACTTGAACTAATTATATTTGGGTTTGTATTCTTAATTTCGTTTTATTTCTTTTTAGATATTTATTAGTGGTAACTTTATTCGCATGACCATATTATATTGGCAAGAACTACGTCACAGGTTGCCCCTCCTCCCTCGAATAAAAATTTACCAGAAAATTTAAATATCTTTCTTTTATTCTTGAATAATCACTTTCGCCTTTTTACTTCAGAACATAAAAATATTTTTAAAAATAACATAAAAATGATATCCGCTATCATGATTAATTTTGTTCTTCGAAAACATTGTTTGAAATTTCTCATCAAAAATCATACTTAGTTTATTTCATTACAATTTTCAAAAGTAGAATAATAGAAAAGCTAACATTTTTCAACATAATATTACTATGAAACACAAATTCAATAGACACATCTACAGAACCGCTTCAATAGCCAAATGGTCTAACTCGTCACTCTTGTGCTAAATTGGCTTGCTGACGACGGGATGATTGGAGTTTGAATCTTGGTCAGGTCTACTGAGGTTTTTTTTTTTCCTAAATTGTTTCTCAATCTCCTTCCATGCATATGCAGATAGATTACCTCTAAAATGCTTCATTTCTCATCCCTACCCAATTAGAGTAATTATCATATATATGCGTTAGTCTAAACAGGTAGTAGGATGACGTGATGGAATAAAATTATCTACAGTTTGATCGTGTGCATCGGGATCTGTTTGGAATATTGGTATGGGAAGCCTGTCAGTGTCTGTCCCAAGGAAACAACACAAATCTTATCCCTCTCTCTCTCTCTTTTTGTCTTGGGGGTGGAGGGACCACCCCATCTCCCTTCTTAGCCAGTCGTTCTTTTGTCGACAAGTGAGGTCCAGAGACGCATGTGTGACAAAAGCTACGGGCGGGCGGTACACAGTACACACACAAAAGAGAGAGGAAAGACTTGATAAAAGCATTGCAGAGAATAGGGTGACGACGTATGTTTGTAGACCTTCATAGACCTTCATATGTGTGTGTGTGTGTGTTGAGAGAGAGAGAGAGATATTGTGTGTGTTCCATCGCAGCAATTATATCATAAAGACATTTAGTGTATCACGATAAAAATAAGATATTGCGTGTCTGGGATACCTCATTCGTAGCCCAGTAGTAGAAAGGTTAGCCAGCCAATACAATACTAATGTACCGTTGTCCAGGGACGCCCGAATGTACTAATCGTACATCCTTTCCGTGGAGGCTCTTTCCATGTCCCGATGAGATGAGGTGAGAGTGATGAGTGAGTATAAGGATTTGGAACCAGGGGAAACTTAAACCTAACTTAAAAGCTCAGCTAACCAAACCCTCGTGGGTAATTCTTCTTTCGAGAAAAATACCTGCGGTACCAGCCGGGAATTGAACCCAGGAACTCTAGGCTCCTAGCCAGGAGTGTATCGTAATTACAAATAGTCACTGATCGGGTAGAATAAATTTAGGGCATTATTTTACCTTAT
This sequence comes from Timema cristinae, assembly GCA_039000515.1. Taxonomy (NCBI): domain Eukaryota; kingdom Metazoa; phylum Arthropoda; class Insecta; order Phasmatodea; family Timematidae; genus Timema; species Timema cristinae. The sequence continues at coordinate 26,733,062 of JBCFYV010000001.1, forward strand.
AAGGCAGTGTTTCTCAAAAGTTTTCCCAATAGCGGATCACTTGATAAAAGTGCGTTGCCCAAGCTGCGACAGTTATTTGCGACTGCGGCTGTAGTCGCAAGGCTATGGCCATAGTAGACCGTGATGAACACTAGCCGAATGCAACAGTCACATGGGGTGATTTCCAAGAAACAAGTTCAGGGAATATTTTAGAGTGAACATTATCCAGGTCATCATGTATTACAAACTGTCGAAAGTGATAACGAGAAAAACTCGTGCAATTGGTTCAAGAAACCCATCAGCCCTGCTAAAAAAATAGTGGAGGTTGAGGATTGAAACTTGTCCGGGTGCATTGAGTCTCGTTTTCCTTTAGTGGTTTTTACACTCTTGGTCAAACAAATACGATTACATTTCCTCTAATTTCTTTATGCCTCATCTCCACTTCACTGGCATAGTTAAAATGGATGGCCCAAACGAGAGACCTTTTGCAAAAAAATATGGATTTTATTTTTTTTCCTCTAAGTTTACTACCCGTCCTTACATTGTATCATGCATGCATGTTCTTGTTCTTCGGATGTTTTAAATCGTATACGCATAGGATAGTATAGGATACTAACAAACACACTGCTACATTCTGCGAGTGGCTCATTAGCATATCCAGTTTTCGTTTTTTAAACATTAAAAAAATACATTAACACAAAAAATTCAATAACAAATACTCACTGTCGCCACAACTCCAGTCGCAAGCACTGCTCACACCCCCAGTGCTGAGACACGTGCCGCATCTCATCGTGTCACAGACTAAAACTCAAATTCCACATCCTAGAAGACTGCGTCTCCATCCGCAATCGCAAGGAAGGTAGGATTCCCTCAGCGCGTCTTGTCTCTCGAGTCTGCGACCGCAGACGTGTGGTGGTGAGTCGCAGACAAGGGATACAGTGTTTCCCCAAATGAGCCTCTTGATCGCCAGTCGTGGTTAATTTTATGTGCAGCACAGGTCGTTCCTCAGCTATCAAGAGTTTTCATTTTGGTTTTATTTAATGTTTCGTGCTATTTTGTTATTTTGGAATAGTGTGGATAAAATAATACTAATACTAACTTGATCTACCAACTATTCCTGAGATCTCTTTCCGTGTGTTGTCCTTCACATCTTGGCGAAGATATGTCAAAAATTGATGGGTGCTTTTCCACCTCTTCAATTAAATTTTTATCCTCTTCTATGGAGAAATTTTGAACCATTTTCGAAACCAGCTCAATCAAACACAAAACTGTGACACGGACTGAGGATCAGCCCTCCCCCTTAATATTTAAATGTCCCTAAATGGTGAGCACCTACTTAATTACTATCACTGTAAGGTTGTACTTATTAAGAGCTAAGATTTCCTCGAATATTGCGGTTGCAGTCTAGCGAGTTTAGGTAGTTGTGGTCCTGTATTTAGTACATTGCCGCATTCGAAGCATGCTAAGTTTGACTATGAAACTGGACCCTCCTCATTGATCTTTCAAATGCGATAAAGGTTGCCTAAAACCAGGACAGCATTAATATTATCTTTGAGGAAATTATATGGTTGCAAAATTGGGAAACACCGTGTTCATTTTCTTGTTTCCTTGTGGTCAATATTCCCTTTTAATACATATGTCACCGGCAATGTGTGAAATCCAGGCATTTTATTCATTGTCAGAATGGTTTTGGCAAAGTATGAAATAAAAGAGTTTTGATGTTGTATTGCATACTTATTTTCAAGTCCTTTGTCTTTTTGAAGTACCGGAATATGTTATCAATTCTTTTATCCAGTTCTATGTAAGTCTTGCGCCGTTTTCTTGCAGGTTCACCTGACTCCTAGGATTTAAGTTGGTCAGGTTAGGTGATTTTAGAATAGCGTAGTTAGGTTAAGTTAGGTTAGGTTATCTATTGCTCTCGGTAATATATAATGACTAGTTATTCTATAAATTTCCCCAGAAAAGTATGAAATACAAGAGCAAAACCAATGTATTTCATATTTTGCCAAAACCCCTCTGGCATTATATAGAATGCCTGGATCTCACACATTACCGTTAACATATATAAGAACAATTTTGCAGCACTGGCTCGTGGATGTTTCCAGTAGTTCCTTCTTACTTCAACACACCACCTTCTGACATTACTGAAGACGAGGAGATTTGGCAACATTTAACTGAGAGAGAACGAAGATCAAGGTTATCTCCATAAGACCTGCAGTTACCTCAGCGATGAGTTTCGCTGTAAGGGGACGGGATTTAGCCTATTATGAATAGCAACAGCACGGAAATGGTATACTCCCTGGAAATCAAGAATTAACCCATCCTTGACGTCTCTGCCGACACTAAATGACGTGCCAGGGAGGGATGTACCCAAAATGTTGATCTGGGAGATGGAAAGGAGAGACCAATCACCCTTCACAAAGGTTTGATGAGTCTTGATATGTCCATCAGGAGCCAACCAATAGTCCTGAGTTAAGGTGGGAGTGTAGGGAACACGAGAAAAGGCCAGTGTTTTTGCAATTTTTATAATGAAACATTTTTATGGTCAAAATAAATCAAATATTGCTATGGTAGAAACATAAAGTTTAATTTTCTTCACATGATGATATGTTGGTATCAATATTTCTTGATTATATGTCAATGGTGTACTGGAATTTAATGACAACTTTTTCTCTTTATTTAAAAAGTTTATCAACTAATGCCGCTATGCTCCTGACAGATATTCAACAACTGTTGATATCACCATGTGGAGAAAATTAAACTCTATGTTTATACAATCACGATATTCTATTTATTTCAGCAAAATGTTATTTTATATAAAAACTGCAAAAACAGTCCTTTTATCCCGTCCCCTACCGTTTGCAAATTGTTCGAAGGCCGTATAAGTTGAACATTTCCCACCTTTCTCCTCAAATTCTCTTAGCGTTATGAACAATGCAGTTTAACCAATATAAACAAAGGGGTGATAAAATGCAACTTTTTGTAGCATTTATAACCTTAATATCAGCAATCGTCTCTTGAGTCCTGACAACAAGAATGAAGATGCGGTAAGCTCATAGATAAAAGAATGCAAACCACAATATATGTGAAGATACCTAACTAATAAGGGTGCAAGTGTGGTTAGTTAATTTATTTATTGATACTTAAATTTATCTTACGGTATGAAGTTACTTGATGGTAATAAATGGAATGTAGAAAGAAAATAACTAGTCACTCCACGCTTCTACTTTTGTCAATCAAAAAATATTTCACACGCGTTGTGGTTTGCGTTATTGTGTCCATAATGCCGCATCATTTTTGTTGCTCATTTCTAGATGGAGTTATAGGTATTTCTGTGAATATCTTATGCAATGTGATACAAGTTCTTAGCGAGACAGGGCCAGTGAGGATATTTGGGTATACACCATAATATTGCCTCAGTATATCGGACGTAACTTCTTTTAAGCGGCAGTAAATTTATTTATTTGACAACATTGCATTTTAACATCTTTTCTCCACGTTAGTAATGGAGTACTTCTTTAAAATTGATTCCCATTACGCTTATTTATAATTTATAGGATAGGATAGCCATAAAGTTACAATAACCACTATGCCTTGGTGAATAAAGAAGTTAGCGTATTCTTTGAATCGGTAAAACAACGACTTCAAAATCTCATAAATAAACCAAAGCCGTCATCAAACGTCTGATACAATACGAGTTCTTCCGGAACATTTTCTTTATTTCTATCATACAGTATCGATATTACAATCATCATTTCCTGGACTCAGGAAGGGGAAGGGGGTATAAAATATGATGCCTACGTTACATATTATTGTCTTGCCTTCTCAACTGCCCTGCCCCTCCAGTGGTAATTCAGGGTAGCAATATTTGGCGATGCTTCATTGACTAGCGCATAAACAGACCATCAGTATGGTCTTCCTCTATTGTCATTGTCTCCCACGAAATGGAGAGTTTCATCTTACTTGGTGGCTTTCGTGCCACGAGCCATGATGATAGATGCGACCATAACTCAGAATGCTTTGGGATGTTTTATTCTGACAATGGCACGGAGGAAGTAATACACTTTAGGGTTCTTATCAAGAGGTATTTTTCAAAACCTGTCCAACATTTTATCGATTCTAAATTGTTTATTTTAGAGTGACCATTTTGTTCCTAATTTCCGGTGACAGTCCTTGAAATAATATTTAATTACTACCCTAACTGATTATCTACCTGATTTGAATAATAATTTGAATGTGATTAGAAATTGATTGATACTAAATAAAAAGGTTGTGATCAAATGAGTTGCTAAAAAGTTGAAATGTAAAATATCATATCATCATAGCCAATGACGAGTATTTCTCACGCATTCAAACATTTTTTCTTTTAGCCCACTTTAAATGGTCGAATGGCCTTAAGCGTCATTCTATCAATAGACTTGACTGCTTCGAGTCCTGATTGGGTGTACTAGGGGTGATGGGGAGTTTGAGTTTAGAATCTCGGTTTGGTGCACTGTCTACCAGATAGATTAAATTGCCAATAATATTTTTTTAGGCTATAAATTAAAAAAATACAATTTTCGAAAAAGATATAGTTATACTTTGAACTTTTGAAAATCACAAAGTGTCTTGATTATTTGAGCCAATAATAATACTACTACCAATTTTTTTTTAAATATTGAATTTCTAAAATGTATTTTAATATTTATTTTGAAATGGGTATCTTGGAATTGTTTTTCATGATAAACAAGAATATATTTTAATTTTTACACGTATAAATCATTTGAGGGTATTTTACAAATAATTAATTTTTTTAAATTTAATATATTATAAACAATATTTTGAACCATTTTGTTTGAAACTTTTATATGAAGTTTGATTTATTTTGATTAATAATTTAGTCCGAAACCTTATCTCAGTCGGTAACGTGACTATCTACTGAGCTAAAGGTCTAGGGTTCAATACCTGGCATGGTCAATAAATGTATCAATAATGAAATGTGGGTTTACCCTTTCACAGTGATGAATTAATAAATTGGATGTTGTATCTAAGTATTCTAGATTTAAGTCCTTTTATTCGTGTGCTGATTCATTCGCTTCAGAAAGTGCACATTAAATACCTCAAATAAATGAAAATGTTATGAAAAATAATTAAGATTTTAATAGGGTTGTTTTTACTAAGGAAATCTACTTACATATAGTTTGGTAAAAACCTATTTTTGAAAATTTTGTTCCGAGTTTCAAAACATTAAGTTATATGATAAAGTTGGTACGATTGCATTTTTTTTTTAATGTTTGCAATAGAAACAGAAATTTTATGAAGGAAAATAATGTGAATTTATTAAAACCTCAAACTTGCAAGTAAAACAAATCTATCCTCATATTCCGTTCCTACGAAATATATTTGCTCTCTTTCTCTCGCACTCAGTAGTAGACCTACATGCGTCAAGAATACAAACTTCCCAAATGTCCCATCCCACAATTCGAAAATATTTCAAGTTAAAAGGAAACGAAATCCCCTGCGGAGGATTTCCCCCTAAATGCTGATACAACCAAAACATTTTACTTTGTGGGTAATAATGTTCTTTGACAAAGTAGGTTAGGAAATATGCATCAATGGAGCGAAGAATTATTCCAGCTATTGTAAAGATCGAAGGAAATTCACGAATATATATATATATTTTAAAGTTTGTATTTATGTAGAATTCAAGTCCATCATATTTATTATGCCTGATAGTAACTTTGTAAAACTAATATTTTTAGTGAATAAAACATTTGAGAATTAATGTTCTTACCCTAAATATAGTTTGAGTCCGCGAATAAAGTGAATACCTTATTGACCTAAGTAAACACTTTATATCTAGATTATTTTATTACTTAAATCTTTGTTACGACTCTATAGAGACATTACTGGTCACCCACCACTATAACTATCTAGTTGGACTAAGAGAACTAGATGAAATGAGCAAGTAGTTGACATTTAATCTAAGTAACTTTAATTTGAATTTTATCTAAGTAACTATTTATTAATAAATGGCACGACGGAAACATTTTAGGAAAATCTGTTTACATTAATTAAACTACCCTTAAATGTGTTTACCTAAACAAAATCTCACGACTCTTCAAATACAAGTTTTGATTAAAAAAATTATTTTGTTTATATCTTAAATTCTCAACAAAAAAAAAATCAATAAATTAACTTAATTTAAAAAATAAAGACCTAGAGTCTAATTTTTATGTATCATGAAAAATACTACACAAATACCCATTTTGTACAAAATCATTAAAGCCATTTTCGAAATATCGCTCATTTAAAAAAAACACGCCATTATTAAACTACCCTTAAATCAATATTTTTCTGTGTGCATCATGCAAAAGGATAGTAATACGCGGCGTAAAAAAATATAATTGAAAAATAAGTATAGAATATCATTTTTCTTGTAAAAAACCATTCAAATATATATTTTGAACAAAAATGTCTAAACCATTTTCAAATAATTTCGAACTTTCAAAATCTCCTCCTTCCCTTCTCGACAAATGCGGGTATACTTCCTTTAAATGATCTCTTTCTCATTCCTATCCCAATAGGGAAACTTAAACATAATATATTTTCATACCGCGACTTACTAATTGCAGTTACAACACGCTTTTTAACCAAACAAATGGGCTATATATAAGAAATATGAAATTTTATGTGTCCGCACTTGCGTAGAAATAGAGAGACAAAACATATTTTCAAAACCATCTTAGTATACCAAGCTGGGATTCGAACCCCGACCTCTAGTCACTGGTAAATTGAATCAGACTATCCGTACATTTAGACTGCGTGCTCACCGATAAGGATAGGGGAAAAAATTGTATCAGTAAATCTTCCAATGCGTCAATCCGGAAACCGCATCTAAAATAAATAAAAAAAGAAAGTAGAGTAAAGAACGCGCGACCCATTATGACATACACGACGATGAAAAGAAACTATCATTTTTGTTTACGTTTAGCTGTTGGGGGTTTCTTTTGTACAAGTGGAACTACATTATACAAGATATATTTTCCTCCGGTTGGCAATTCATGAGCTGGCCGGGCTACTCCCAGTAAACGCTTGGATGGGAATCGTTCTTTTCGCTGTGTTTCGATCGGAACCTTGGACAGCAAACAAATTGCCGATGTGTGTATTCAACTGTCTAAGGGTTGAGGGTGAGGGGGGTAAAGTCGTCTTGATAAAGAAGAAAAGGGGTTCGGGAGTATAGAGCTAAGGAGGGGTGGAATATAGAAAACAGTAGCAATATTTCGAAAAAGTAAAAAGGCGGAAGAATCGATCATCGTTGAATTATTGTGTGAAATATTGACCAGTTATTTTATCCATAAAGGAAAACCGTCATTTATACAGTTGGTTTCGTTGGCATATAGTCCTTCGTAATTTTTTATCAATAAAGCTTAATCATACGTTGACGCAAAAGAGACCACTATTGTCAAAACATGAAGTAGTTTAGTAGTAACTTACTATATATTCTTAGTTTTTTTTTTTAACTGTTACATCTAACAACCTTAAGGCAGCCTTCTCGGTCAGCGAGAAAGTATCACTCTCTGTCAAGCCACATGGCTTAAAATACAATGGACTGTGTCCTTTTCTGGAACTACTTCTTTATAAGCTTATACCCTCCTTCGTCCTTCACCAACAACTACCCTTTCTTATGTAAATAAGAAAGGAGTGAAAGAAACTCTACGAAAATTCTTTCTTACCTTAAGATGAAGAGAAAATCTCGCTGCTAGTTCTCAAATATCTTAAAACATTTTGTTTTAAGCATGTAAAAATAACTGTATTTGTTAGAAAAAGTATACATCTAGAGACTTTTTTCATCAAGCCTGGTCACATATCCACAAATATGCTTAAAGACTAATTGAAAATCAGTTAATGTCATATTTAAAAAAAAACATAAAGATTTGTTAAGGAAAAATAGCCCTTTTGGAGTCTTTAGAATTTATTTTGGCGTGAACTACGTTTGGAAATAACTCATCGTAGAACTAACCTAAATATTATGCGTGGCAATTTTCTAACTTACCGAGAAGGCCCCCTTTAATATTATTTAAGGGGTGGGGATGAAAAAGGTTGTTCATTGCTAGCATAAACTTAGAGGTGGTTTGGAGTTAAGTTAAGTTAAGTTAAGTTAAAGTGATGAATCACATTCGGAAGACCAACTCACCAAACAAGTTCGCTTGGCTAAGATTCGAACATCAGCCTCCTTGTCAACGGCAGTCCAGTTTGTTGCGTTATCACTGGTACGGGTAATAGCACAATAAACCTCCCCTTAGAACGGTAGTTCTCAAACTGTGATCCGAGGAGTACTGGTGGTCCGTGGCTATGTGCCAGATGGTCCGCACGAAAACGAATAGTATGAAACAATCGTATTTGGTTCCTAAAATAGTCTATTATAGTTTGAGACTAAGTTAATCAAACCTCAAACTATCTTTATAGTACTATCAGTCAAAGACTTCCCAGATAACCATTTTAAACAACATTGTTATGTCAATTTTGGAAAATTACCCTACATTAAACGATTATTAATTTGAAGGAATCAATCAAAATAGAAACAACATCCAGAGGAACAACTGAATTGTTTTTGGGTTGTACGGCACATCAAACACAAATATTCATCTTAATATCTAGATCAATTTTTCCCCCTTAGCTACAATATTTTATTTCTTTATTAGAAAATAAAAAGTGAAATAAATTAAAAAATCAAAATATTATTAATATTATAAATATTTCATTGTGTACACCTGATAATAATGTCTAGTTACACTAAATTTCAACAACATACATTAATTACTTTACCTTATAAAATAAGAACTTGTTAAAATTATAGAGTAAAAGTTTGATGGATTAATTAACTTAAGGGTGTTATGTAGAAGACTACTGAGAAGCGTTACAAATGTTTATAAATCCCAGCTTATTTATGAAATGGTTTGATATATTTTTTAAATATTGTTGCCACCGAAATGTAGGTGAAAGTTCTGACAAGTTAAAGAGTTCAATATTAAGTTTAAAATGTTTCTAAAATTTGTGGTAGCTTAAAAAAAACATGTAAAACAATCCTACATTATCTTAAAATGTTCTGTTGTGACCCTGTCAAAACACGAATTTATTATTTGGTAGAGGAAGGCTAGATATAGGTTTCTCAATCCTTACCAGAAGTCTAAATTATCGTGTAAAGCGTCTTTGAATTATTTTTAAATATTTATACTCAAAATTTAAACTATTTAACTGATCAGAAACCTGATTGATAATTTTCGCTCACATTTAGTTGAAAACGATAAGCCTATCACATTGGTATTTTTTCATAAATAATGCTGGTTTTCTTAACGTCTGTAACACGTCTCAGTACTATGCAATGTAGACAGTTAGGTTTTTCACTTTTATTACATAAAAATTTGGGTGCATTTCCTTTATATTATGACTCTCTCCCTACCCTACTAACGCAGTTAAAACGAATACAGCCCGACCGGCTAGTAAGACCTAGTTTAGTTGGTAAAAAAAAAAAACTCGAGTCAAGGCTGACCCCCCTTCAACACACTGATTCTTATGGCACGCAGTTTGTTTTTAGAAGAAGGATCGACGGCCACCTCTGATGCCAAACATTAAGGACCTCCCGTTGTACGTACGTCTCTTTAAATAGAGGAACATAAAGCACATTTAACTGTCTTGAGAAAGTACGGGCAGAACAACAACCTCTTTGGCTTCATGGTTCATTAATTTGTGTTTCGGTGGCCCAATGGCTTAGGGCTTCACTCTCGCATTAGACTGGTCTAATGAAGATGGAGAGAACGGGGTTCTAATCCCGGTCGGATCTATTAAAGGTGGATTTTCCTAAATTGTTTTCCACTCTGTTTCCACACAAATGCAGGTAAATTATTTCTAAAATGCTTCCTTCCTTATCCCTACCCCATTAGAGTAATATCAATAACCTGAACAGGTAGTAAGACGTGGTGATCCACGTGTTCACAATTCCTTCTAGTCGAATCGATGGTATTCTATCCGCCAATCCCCCCCCCCCCCCCTCCTGAACTTCTGTTTTTCAAATGGTGCTACCATTTCCCGCTTGTATTTCATCTCACCTCATCTTTACCCTTCTAGAATAAATATTTGGATAGCCTCGTCTAGGATGTAAAACTCTGTATTTAAAAAATTACGATAAAAATTGTGCTTTGAAAAACAATCATTTACTTTTATTCTTTATCTTGACTGCTTTACCTTAGAGCTTAGTCAACACGCTTGGCGTGAGTGCTTGGCGGGGCAACAGAACCTTACCCTTGCATTTTGATTGAAATGTGATCCGTAGCTCGTTTCTTTTTGCCTACTCATCTACGTCTACCTTTTTTTTTTTTTTTCGACAATATATGAAGAACAGAAAAAATCGTGTTTATGAATAAGTAATTTCGACGTGATGACGAAAATTGATTTTTTTCGCATTTAACTACTATATGGTTTTTGGTTTACTATCGGGTGTGTTTGTCAGTATTTGTACTTCTATAGAACCAGAAGCCTTTGGAAATTCTTTTCACTTTAAATTTGTTATTATAAAATATCACTATCCTTTCGCTGCACAGATTAAAAATATGTAACTATGGTTTATTTATCTAAAACTACAAAAAAAAATTGTTTTTAAATAGCATAAAAATATTTTGGTTAGATTTAACTTTTCATATGGCCTCAAAAAACACGTACTCATTTTAAAAATGTTGAATTTTTGGTCACCCTTTTTGAGTACGTGACTGTACATTGTGATAAAGTCTCAAACGAGTGAATTATAATGTCCGTATGTACCTAGCATCTATCGCAATCTGACAAGTATAACTGTGAGAGTGTGTGTGTGTGTATGGGGGGGGGGGGGGGGCAGGATGTCAGCGGGCTAGAAACGGTTCATTACCAGCTACTTCCCTTCTCCCTTACCTTTGCCTCTGAAGTATCCCAGTACCCCTAATAGAGTGCAATATGGTAGCCATGGTATTCTTAATGGAACAGGTGTAAGAAGTGTGTGGGGGTAAGTAAAGCACATGTGCCTAAATTAACCACCGCTTGTAGCAAGCCCAGCACCGCTCCTTCTGGCGAATTCTCAAAATTTATAGCGTAAGAATTAACTCAACCCATGCGGAATTTTTTTTTTTCACGACAAACTCGTTAAGTGAGTACTTAATTTAAACCACAATCCAAGTGGGTGTTGAAAACATTTTCTATCCATCGGTTGGATTAGATACAAACCTTCTCCAAACCTCGATATATTTAAACCGGGATCATCTTCTCAGTACGGCGTTAGGCCGTTCTTACACTAACTAATTCTTCTACCATAACGTATATCGTAAGAGTAAGTTCAAGAGGATGGGAAGGGTAGACGGGAGGGAGGATGGAGGTTACTGGTGTTCTGAAATCGGCTAGTCAACTCTCGAAAGCTCAGTGGAATTTCGTACCGCGTGCTAATTAAGTAGAGATGGACATCAAACCTACTATCCCCGTTCTCTTGTTTCCGTAAGGGGGTACTGAGGGGGATGGTAGGGAGGTTGAAATGTAACATTTCCTTAAAAACATTTTACCCATCGCTTTTCAAACTAAGATTATGAATCACTTGACATGAAGACACTGTTATTTGTTTTAGGGGCCGTCCTTAAATTACGTAAGGAATATTGAAGGGGGGGTAAAGGGGTCTCAGTATTTTCTTACAAGGGAGGGGGGCCAGATTCCATATTAATTAAGGTTTTTATCAATGCGTAGGCTACAGTGAAGGAAAAACCTGGAAGAAGAAAAAATTTGACCAAAATAAAAGAATATTATTTATAAAATGTCACTTATATTTTATTTACGTATGATGTGTCACACCTAATTTGACTGCAATAAAGTAGGCCTGCCTATTTTTCTTTACGTTGACTAATCCCAGTCTCCGAGAAGACGACAAAGTGTGTCCATTCCTTTGCTTCAATCCGATTGACGTGCTTATTTTCAAGAGAAGGGACTCTCTTTGCTCTACTGTCGACATCCCAAGAAGAACCAACCCGATTTGACCACCCCTGTAGCTTACATCCCTTCTCGACATATATGAGACATACTTTAGAAGTGATACGATAGCGTTGGGGGGTGTTGTGATGTAGTAGAAGCCGGAAGGTCAGAAGACTTTGTGTCCACGCTACAACAGACTGAGGGTACGTGGTAGAGGAGGAAAGGGCCAGAAATTGGGGAGGAGGTGGGGACGGCTGAACCCGGAGAAAACTCTCATAAATAAACAAGAGAAAGCCACAGTCACCGCCGCTTCAAAAAGAAGCAGCTCCATTATATACGTACATGTATACGGAACCTCATGTGTGTGTGTGTGTGTGTTGGAGGTTAAAGGAACACGCGGTAGTCTGGTCTATGAGGGGAGGGTTTGACGTGGTAAAGGGAGAGAGGAGAGGGTCGCTGTTGCTTTGCCTTTTCGGGGTGGCGAGGGGATGGTGGAATAAAGAAGAGGGGGGATTGAGAGGGGGTTTAAACGGGGCCTTAGAGTGATGGTACGGGTATATATGGAGTCGGGGGGGGGGGAGGGGAGAGGGTCCGACGAAAATAAGATGAGATAGGAGCTTTTCCTGATTTTATAGGGTAAGGGGAATTCGCGACTCCCTGAGCCCTTCAATTTTAATTTTCCAAACGTGTCTTGGGACTTGAGAGCTTGCCGTACACATTTATTTGATGCATTTAACGTGCACCTTCTAATCATATCTACATACGAGCATTTCTATGTTCGATAGCGAAAGGACATACTAATTTTGTATTTTAAAGGTATTTTCGAAGACCTATCAGGGTTCTTTTACAAGCCACAATTAACATCGGACAGAAGGCTTTACCTACCCTCTGAAGGAAGTTGTGCTACGGATTTTTATCGCTCAAGAAAAAAAACCGTCGGCTTCAGCTGGGTTTGAACCCATGAAAATCTGGTCCTGTGGCGAGCACTTAACCTCAAAACCAAGTAGGTTGACACCTATATAAAACACAGCGATCCCCTCCCTGACCCCCATAATTAATGCTTGCTGTTTATCACTACAATCGTAGAGTTAGCTCAGGGTATGCTTTACCCTCACTCGAAAGACCACAGTTGGAATCCCGGCTAGATTCAACGATTGGATTTTAGTTCCACATTGTGTTTCTTAGAATCGCTTCAAAGGAACACTGGTACGTTACTTTTAAAAGAGTCTGACCTCTATTACATTGGATTAAGTCGTTTTGAACCTTATATTACACGGATTAGTAAATTTAAAAAAAAAGTTGTTACAAACCCCTCGCACAGCGTCTAATAACTCTTCACTTGAAGTATTCGAAAAAGATTCGAACACAAATACTTTGGAATGATTCTTTGCAAGTGTGTCGTATTTGTTTTTTGAAATCACAGTATCAGAGTTTTTGATAACATTAATTTGATCAACAGCCAACCAAGTTATCGGGTAAAATGAAGATTTATTTTGACAATTGACTTTTTTTCTCTTTGCTGAAATATAAAAACAACAAAAAATCCATAAAATCCAAGAGACTTTCTTAAATCTGTTGGATCTTTTTTTTTCTTCAATGAACTCCTATTAATTGATGATAAATTATTTCAATAAGACGCACATATTTCGGTATATCTTTCGACTACTATGGTAGCCTCTTAAATTAAGCCGCTGAATATCTTTACTATAGAATATACGACTATTTAAAAAATAATGCAGAACAAGAACGTCTCCGCTTGTGTCGTGAACATTCTGACGTCTGCCACGTGGTCGGTTTAATTGAATATCCAGGCGTGGCGTGACGTCATGGTTGACGATGACAGTGGCAAGCTCTTGGGGTGCGTTGGGATTAACACGCTTCACCTTGCCATAAGCTGTACCGGCAGGTCAGTGAGAACGACTGTTGTGCTCACTTGCGGCGGACCAGCTATGGTGGCCGCATAGTATAAGACGCTGCTCTCACAGTAGACTATATGGCAAGATCCAGATTCTGATCTCAGTCGGGTGTACTGAGGTTTTTTCCCAAAATGTTTTCCCATTCTACCTCCATGCAAATGCGTGTACACTTTCTCTAAATAGTACATAAGCGTATAGCCCGAATAGGTAGTAAGACTTGGTGCTAAAAAAAGCTTCAAGGGTTCATCCATAACGTAACGCTGTTATGAGCAAGAGGGGGGGGGGGGAGCTCTATTGTCTACTTGGTGCTACATGGGGGAAGGGAGGGTCCTAAAGTAATCATAAAGTGTTTACGTGGCTTATGGATGACTTCAAGAGATGTGATAAGGATAATTTTTTCCGTTTCTGAAAAATTACCGACATTATTTTTCCTTCGTATTTTTCAATTACTTTTTTTTGTGAAAAACAAAAACAAAGCCTGAAGCATCTGATCTTAAAGACATTAACACCAGAAACACAATCTAATGAGTTAATAATAAAGCGATAACGATTACAGTTAGTTCTCGTCTCACATTCGTGTATCCACTACAGCGCTTGGTGGTTGAATCCGTCACTAACGTCGGATCTGCCCAGGGACCTTAAGGTCTGCTAAGTGCCAAAAATGACGGCCCGGATTATATGATTTGATGTACGAATATGCGAAAGTAGATCGAGGAACTTTTTTTTTTTCTTCAGCTGTCAGATAAGGTGCTGCCTGTGTAAATTGGATTGTAGGTGTATTCTGCAAAGAAAAAAAAATATCACCACGTCTTACTACCTGTTCAGGTTATGCCCTTATATGAAAATTACTATAATGAGGTAGGAATAAGGAAAAAAATATTTTTAGAGGTAATCTACCTGCATTTTGTGGGGAATGCCAGGCCTCCACCGTGGTTCGGATTCCACGTTAAACTGTAGGTCCTTCATTTCATCTCATAATCACCCTACCCATTACACATTAGCGTAAGAGCGTATAACCCGAACGGGTAGTAAGACGCGGTGATAATATAATAATAATAATAATAATAATAATGATAATGATAATAATAATACCTGCATTTGTGTGGAAGGAGAGTGGAAAACCATTTGGGGCTAAAATCAACCTCAGTAGACCCAATCGGGATTCTAACCTCGATTTACCCGTCATCAGCAGGCCGATCTAACACAAGAGTGACGCCTTAGAGCGTTCGGCCACCGAAGTGAGTTAAGAGAATATTCTAGTCGACAGTTTGCACTTGTCCTGTCATCTCCTTTCTCTTCTCTCCTCACTTGGCGCCCGTTGGGTCCAGTATTGTACCCCGAACTCCCCCCCCCCCCCATTCCACCGTCGCATTATTTGGATTCTGGTGGAGGGGGTGGGGGTGGATCGTGGAGAAGAGCGTAGAACAAAACACACACATTCAGCGCGCAGCAATAATGTCTTAGAACATGAGGGACTAGCTAGGAAGGTAGTCACGTTTACATGATAATACCTTCCTCCCCTCCACCCCCTCATCCAACCATCGCCGTCGACAATAGAGATATTCATTCATCAGGCGGCGTTTGTTCGAGGGCAGGAAGTCATTTGTCGTCGGTGGTGGGAGGGTTGGTTGGTGGTGGTAGGGGATGGAAGGTCGGTGGATGATGGTAAGGGAGGTTTTACTACATGGGGTGGTCCGACGCTATGACGGGTCCACGACTTGAGGGGAAGGGGGTTGTAGGAACTTTCTCTTGAGACAAAGTTTCATCTTGATGCGTTCGACACTTAACAGAATTATTGTTTCTACACATCCGTAACACACACACACGTACACACACACATATATGATGTGGGATATGTATAGTAACAACCCTTTAGAAAATAAAAAACATAGTTATTTTTCTGTCAACATTGATAAAGTTTTACTAAATAATTTGTGTATAAGGTGCACTTATTGATAGTGGCGATCAAAAGTGACAAATGCAGACCGCATGGCTTGACATATGAATAAATGAAAGTAGATCTAGAAGAATTTTTAGCTGCCAGTTATGGGTCTTCCTATCAAACTTGAACTGTAAAAAAAAAATCAACTTTCGTTAAAAAAAAATTACTTACGTAAACCACAAGGATTATCTGCATTGGTGGAAACGCGGATTAAACGTCAAGTTCGTCCGGTATGGCTCACAGGTGATGAAGAGTTTCTGGCTAGAGTCCCAGCCGAGTGCATTGAGGATGTATTTCTCTGCATGTATTCCCACTCTAACTTTATTCGAATGAGGGTGCATCGCCTCTAAAATTTTACCTTATTCACTCTCATCCCGTTAATGTAAGTAAATGTGGATAGACCGGACGAATATGGTTCAATTCCCATAGAAATAACCTTATCTGACAGCTATAAAAGCCACTAATCTACTCTCACGTATTCATACGTGAAGTCATGTGATCTGCATCGGTCACTGTTGATAGATCATATCAATACCTATAAAATAACTATAATTTTTCAGCACCGTGTCTTACAAGCCGTCCGGTTTTTGTGCCTGTATATTAATCACATTAATGGACTAAAGATTAGCAAGGTTGAATTTAGGAGGAAGTGTACCCGCAGTTGAGTGGAACCAGAGTATGAAACCAATAAGGTACAAACCTCCTCAGAACACGTAACCGGGATCGAACCACAATCATCCCGTCATTGGCAAAAAATTATTGTAAGAGTTGACGCCTTATACCATGCGACCACCAAAGCGGGTATATAAAATAACATCAATAAAATAGTAAAAATATATCAATTTTGGTAGCAAAAAAAAAAAAGTTGTGTATTTCTATAAGGTCCTTCCTAAAAAAAATTGGATTGCAAGACGCTAAACACACGTTATTTAACTGTCAAAAAATATAACTAAACTATTACAGGACATCTTCATCTCATGGAGGGGGAAAACACACAACTAGCTCCTAATTTATTTAGTGTGCAAGTGTCAGAGAAGCGAAGCTTTATACTCTTCAGTCGCACATCTGGGGACGTGAGAGTGATATGCACCCGCAAAAATGTGTTGGTGCGTGGACGTATTTAGTACTCCAGTATTAGAGCAACGATCTCTGGTCGACACTGCTATAGTGGGACAAGGGACAGACTATCAGGGGTGTCTCGTTTCAAAACTCTAGGCTACGTTACCTATTGAAAACACACAGGCCAAATTTATGAAACTACTTTGAAGAATATCATAAGAGCACGAGGTAAGCTTTGCATCAAAAGCGCAACATTATCTGTAGTTTCTGAGCCCCATATGGCATTACCGCCTTTTAATTACTCATTTATCGTGACTTGAATGAATTAGCCAGTTATAAACCTAACCTATATAGTATAGCCACAATTGTAAAGAGTAAGTGGGTAGTTCCCTGTAGTTTTACTATTTTATTTTAATTATTGTAAAGATTAAAGCCGTTTTCCATGCTGGCATGTTATTCAACTGTTATTTCCCCCCTGTGAGCTTTTGATCCACATATTCGTGCTCTTTTGATATGAGGTTTTTCCCTCTTGTGCGTTTTAGATGTTCACCGAATTTTATTTTGAGTACTACAAAAAAAAAGGTGTTTTTAACATGCAATTTATAATAACAATCAAGACATCTTGTGAATGTGTGGAATGCCAGGCCGCCACCGTGGTTCGGATTCCACGCTAAACTGTAGGTCCTTCATTTCATCTCACAATCACCCTACCATTACACATTAGCGTAAGTGCGTACAACCCGAACGAGTAGTAAGACGCGGTGATAATAATAATATAATAACAATATTAGATCAGAAGCTACTAATAAACTGACTTAAATCAGCACACGTAAAGGTCCTAGGGACGAATTCTAACAAAACATAATTGAAAAAAAAAAAGGCTAATAGGGATTTATAAAAAATTTAATCAATAGAGGGATGCAGATACTGGGTAATGGAGGAGGTTATATAATGATGAGCTACATATACAATACATTGTTAGGGAAATCAAATCTCGTGAATAATGGTGGGCAGTGCAAATGTGAGATTCTAGAACCTTGTTCAGGGTACTGACTGGTAAACCCAATGGGAAGAGACTATTGGGAAGACCTAGACGTCGATGGGATGGTAAAGGATTGACCTGAAACATTTGGTGAAATGAGGTAGACTGGATAGAACTAGCTCAACATAGGGTGTAATTAGATGGACTGGATAGAACAATCTCAAGATAGGTGCGGGGTGTAATGAAATAGATTGGATATAACCATCTCAAAATAAGGAAATTAACTAATTTCATAGAGTGAATAAGCAAGTATCTAATATCAAGAATATATTTTAAAACATTGATTAAAAACAGACTCTTTTCTATTGTTTGATGACATTCGGGGTCGCTTTTTCGGTGAATAACTTTTATAGCTTTAGTTATTACTATAATTATTAGCACAGCGTCTTACTACCCATTCGGTTTGTATGCACTTACGCTAATGTGTAATGGTAGGGTGATTGTGAGATGAAATGGAGGGCCTTCAGTTTAACGTGGAATCCGAACCACGGTGGAGGCCTGGCATTCCCCACATTCACAAGTTGTGATTAATACACGTCTTGTCAGAGGTTAAGGAAGGGTTTGGTAATCAGATACATCTGTGCCGGGACAGAGGATTGAACCCGGACCCCAAGCACAGAAGCCCGACACCTTACCCCAATACCGCCAAGTCACCTATATTTTTAGTAGCTTTGAAAAATATTAAGAGAAAAGGAAGTGAACCAACATCCTTTTGACTTTCAGCCATCCTCGTTAACCACCAGGCTAGTTTAAACTACCTCAATAAAAACTTTTTAGGTGGGAGAGAATTTATAAAGGTATTTCTAGCAAGACAAATGACATAGATGAGTCGGTTCAATCATTCTGTGCGAGAACGGAACAAATACCTTTAAAAAAAATAAAGATAAAAGCACTAAATTTTTCGCTACAATCTTGACTTGCCGACAAAGTAACTTAGTAAAGCATGTCTCGAAGTAGTTTTTTTTTTTGTGGTGGCGATGGTCGTGGTGGTTTGTGCAAACCAAACCAAAAAGCTAGGAAAGAGCGCGGGTCCGTTCTAGTTCTAGTTGTGTTGCCAAGTTATTAATAAGTCCGGGCGGGCCACAATAAACGGACCCGCTGTGTGCGCTCAGCGGGGGGTCCCCTTGGGAGGGGGTGGGGGAGAAGAGGGGGATCAGTTTGGTGACCGCTTGCTCTTTCTATGTGTGTGTGTGTATGTGATTGAAAGTGCCAAGTTGGGAGGTTTTCCACAAAGTGGTATTTATCGATCATCATCATTTGATGAAGTTTCATCACTTTGAATAATTGTATCGGGTACTCAGTGAGGAAAGCAACGGGAAACTACCTCACTCCTCATTTCCCTAGTACGCCTCTTCAGTGCTGCCTTATCCGGTCCCGTGGAGTAGTGATCAGTGCACCTGGTTACGGGGTACCGGGTTCGATTCCTGGCTGGTACCTTATGTATCTTTATATTAAGAGGAATTATTCCAATGGTCACCAGGGGTTGCTAAATTAGGCCTAAGTTAGTTTTAAGACTTCAAATGGCACAAATCTCCATATTCACTATCATCACATCATCTTACTACGGGTACGTCTAGACAACCTCCGTAATTTTACCCCGAGCAACATTCTGTGCCACCAGAGTGACAAAAAGTCTACATACAGGGGACCGAACTAGATATTATGCCCTCCCGGCCAGTAATACCGTACGCTAAAAAAAAACTGCCTTGGCTGCACAGCTGACGGTGGAAGTTTAGAGGATCCAAAAAACTTTCGGATTGAGTACTATACATAAGTTTACAAATATCCGAGTATATTAGACTAAGGGCCAGTTTCATAGTCAAACTTAGTACGCCTCAAGTGTGGCACTATACTAAATACAAAACATCACCTACCTAAACTCAAATGGAATGGGCCAGTTTCATATGTGAAACTGGCCCATTCGATTTTGGTCTAGTTAGGTGTCATCCTGTATTTAGTATCGACTCGCACTTTAGGCGTACTAAGTCTGACTATGAAACCGGCCCTTAATAGTGATATAGGTTCATTCAAAGCCTGGGACTCGACCTTGTTCAAGATCGTTTTAAGAGTCCGTTCCCGTGTTTTGTAGTGGTCTACGACGAGTCTAATGGGTACTAGCTCGATTCCAATAGCTGCAGATAAAGATATTTACTAGTTAAGCTATAAAATAATTTGTCCTGATTTATTATTATTATTTCAGGTCTATATCTAGTGAGAGTGTAGTACTTACTGTCCCAGGTTGAATTAGTTTGTGTAATTTGTGTGCTTAAATTATATGTTTATAGATGGCCCGTTTGGTTTTCCCAATAAAAGATTAAGCCATACTTTATGGGATAACCAACCAATTCTGAGCAACTTTAGATTTTGGTCACGGTCTGTATCAATTTTATGTTAAAAAAATATTTTCGTGTGGCAATAATCTATAGGCTGCGCATGGCCAATGGTCTGCAATTTGATAACCCCTGTTCCTTACTAATAATAAACATCGTGTTTCGCTTTATGGTATTTAATAAAGCCAACACAATCATTTCATTGTGGCATTTTGAAACTTTTCTTTGGGGGTATGCTTTGTTCTAACACACCTAGATTACGTAATTAATTAAGTATAAATGTATCCGAATTAGCATGAAGATAGCTATTTAAAATCACATTTCGGAAACCATTTTAAGTACACCCAGCTGTGATTCGAACCTCGGGCTCATTATACAAAATAGTAATATAGCATTACGAGTCTGACGCCTTAGACTGCTTCGCCAATGAAGTGGATTTTTGGAATACTAAGACTTTATGTTAACAATAATAAATAATATAAAAATCATAAATACAAAAAAAAATCAATTTTCAAGTGTTCAAAATTATGTTAAAACTAGATAGCTGTTGCCCGCGGCTTTGCTCGCGTGGAAGTTGATTATATACAAATACGAAAATATACATATGTATTTACAGATTAATTTAAAATATTACGTTACGTTGATGACCATAACTTGACCTCAGATCAAAAATAATGCAAGTCCGATACAAATTTCACACCCTTTTTCATCCCTTATTAAATAAAATTTCCAAAATTCCTGAAACATGTATTTATTTGTTTTACGTCAATAACCGAAATACAAAATTTGTTTATGTAACTTTCAAAATACGGACTTTCATACATATTATCATACATATTATCATCCCCTATTTTGACCTCTTTGGGGTGGAATTTTCTAAAATCCTTTCTTAGTGGGTGCCTACATAACAAAATGAATATACAGTCCGAATTTCATGCTTGTAGCCTTGATAGTTTGCGCTCGGCGATGATGAATCATCAGTCATAGTCAGTCAGTCAGTCAGTCAGTCAGTCAGTCATCATGTCATCATATCATATAGTATAGAATGTTATTTAAGATAGTGTAAATCTACATTTTATCAAAGAATTTTCTACCGGTCCAGGGTATACGCTTATGTACTAATTAATCTAATGTGTAAGGATGAAATCAGAGACGTGTACCCGCATTTACTTGATGGTGAGTGGAAAACAATTTGGGGAAAACCACCCTCACTATGCCCGACCGGGATTCTAACTCCGACCTCCCATCATTGGTATCCCAGACTATTTGTAGAGTGATTCCTTGGACCATACGACCACCGAAGCGTGTATAATATAAATATTATATAGATCTAAGATAAAAATAAATTATTTGTCTAATCTTAGGCCATATTTGTCATTAGAACGCTGTTTGTATTTTTAACTAAACATAGCTCAAATTTTAATTTTATATTTTATTCTACTAAACCCTGCATTGGTGAACACGTGGACTATGCGTCAAGCTCGTTTAATCTAATTTTGCCGAGGAGGTTAGTATTCGAAATTTGTCCAGGTGAATTGAGGGCTATTTTTACTTAATAAATCCACATTACTTTTTCTCCACTCAAATACGGACACATTTTTTCTAAAATATACTTTCCTCATTCCTAAGGAAATAGTGTATTTAGATTCAAATAGCCTGGATGGGCAGTAATATAAGGTGCAAAAAAAAGGTATATATACAAAATTGTTTTTTTTCCTAAAATATATTTTTGTAACGTTTATTTTTCCTCTCTTAATTGGCAAAATGAAGGGAAATGTTGCAGGAAAATGAGTTAAAATGTAAAATAAATTTGTAAAAAAAAAAAAAAAACTGGAAGCAATTGTACTAAAATTCAGTAAGTTGATTATACACCCAATCCCTGTTTCTTCTTGAAAATGCCGTTTCCTTGATTGTCAGCGCTGTTTTCGTTGGCACGACATAAATATGGAACGGATGTTCAATAAAGAAGATTTAAATAGAAAGAAAAAGAAAAACACTGAAAAAAAATCTTGAATTCATAAAAGAAAATATGACGTAGAGTGATAATAATAAAATTGAAGATGGCTGCGCTTTCATACTTAAAAGGGCAACAAATTCAATTAAATAAGAGAGCTTGTTTTCTGAATATTGTAAATATAACATAAAAGAAAGCAATAATTATAATTTAATTTGAAAAGTTTCCACGTTTAGAAGCTTTGTGTTCCAGACGACAAAAAACAATCATGTTTAGAAATGGCTCTATTTTATTAAGCCTAGTCGACCTTGGTAGTCTTGGGGTAAAGTGCTCGTCTCAGAATACGATATTGTGAGTTCAAACCTAGCCGAGTGTCGACGAATTTTTCCTTTAGCGATAAAACTCCGTAGCACAACTTCCTTTGGAGGGAAAGTAAAGCCGTCGGTCCCATGCCGATTCTGACATGTAACAGAACCCTGGAAGGTATGTGAAATTACCCTTCCGACCAAATTGGTAGGCTATTTCGCACTCGCTCATAGAGATTCAATGTAAAGGGCAATGAAAAACCACCAAACTTCTCGAAATCCGCTAAGACATGTTATTCATACCAGATGGTACAGGCAGCACTAACCAACAGAAGAGCTGAGTGTAAACCCAGCTCCCGATGGATATAAATAACATCAAACCAGGTTTCTTTTTAAAATAACTGTATCTTACTGCCCGTTCGGGTGGTATGCCTTTGCTCTAACTACACTAATGGTTTAGGAATTATGAAGGTTTAAATGTGAGGAAGTGCACCCGCATTAGCGTGTAAAGACAGTGAAAAACCTTTTAGGAAAACCTCCCTCAATGCACCCGACCTGGAACGAACCCCGATCTCCCGTCTTCGGCAGTCTAGTTCAACATGAGAGTAGTTCGTTAGAACACGTGGCCACCACCGAAGCGGGTATTCTTTGGGTCGATAATGACTTAAGAATAAGAATAATAGACTCACCTGCACCCGGTGGTAAAGTGGACTAAATGCCAAGCTCGTTCAATCTGGTTTGCCGGTGACTAGGATGTCGGGGTTTGAATCTTAACTGAAATACTTAGGGTGTTTATTTTTATCCAAAATAATTGTTTGTTTTTTTCTACCTCCAAAAAGTAGCAGTTACATTTCCTCTAAACTAAAATGTCTTGACCCCCGCTAAGTTAGTGTAGTTAAATGTGAATAGCCAGGGTGGGTAGTAATAATTAATTGTAGTTCAACCAGTACACTCAACTTAAGGGCATAAAATGCAATTATAAAAAATTATTTTATATTTTTTTCAGAACCATTAAGAAAATTTATGATCCTAAATATAGGCCTACATTATATCGGTTCTGGTTCCTAAACAATTTATTTTTAGGGGTCCTGTTCCGTTTATGGTTTCTTAAAAATGAATGTTAATTTTTCTTATCAATTATTTTGGTTCTGGTTCGACTCCCTGCAAAATGGACAGAGTTGTTAAATAAAATCATAACAAGTATATTGATTTGTTTACTCATAACATATTTCCAGTCACATGGGCTGTTCGCATATAAACATTCTTAATGACGTATGGATGAGGAAGGTAAAATAGTAAGGAAATGTACCCTAATTTACTTGTAAGATGAATGAAAAACCAACTAAGAAACCACCTTTAGTAGATCTACACCTGGCCTAGCTTTGAACTCTCCCCGTCATCGTAAAAACTGATTAGATGAGCTGGGCATTTGTCCACGTCCCACCGATGAGGGCGTTAAACAAAATTATTGACTGAATCACACGTTACGAAATACACCTTACTTTCTAAAACCACCACCAGGGTAATCATAGTCTTCTGCTCTCCTGACTCTTACACGGAAGACCGGGGTTCATTCTCGTCCAAACATAATGGGGGTAGTTTCGTTTATCGATGGTTTTACATATTAGCTACAGGCTAAGTATTTTAAGGGTTTCCTAATATTCATCTTATAATGTTTTCCTTAGATTAGTTAGTGTAATTTTAAGATATCTTGTGTGGACTGTAAAATGACAAGCAAAAATAAATAAAGCCTACATTAGTGTGTCCAAATTTAATGAAGTAAAACAATTATTTAAAACTATAATTAGATATATTAAGATATGTGTGCTACAGACGTGAAGTAACCCCGGATTATAACGAACTTCAAACCACTTATATCCTGTCTAATAAATCAAAATTTGAAGTACTTGACACGAATTGCCTGCAAACACTTTGAGATGGTAAACCACTGCCTTTGCGCTTTTGGCCACAGAAGAGACATACAGAATATACTTTATTTTTAGTTGTTTTTTTTACCCCGCGCCTTACTTTCCGTTCGGATTATACAAATATGTACTCATTATCATCATCATCAACTGTTTCCAGCCTGTTTCCGGGTCAGTTTAGTAAAATGCATCCACCTTCCTCTATCCTACCACCATTCTTCTCACTTCAATTGGTTCCATTCTTCTCCTCTCACGTGCATATTTTATGTTATCTGCGCCTTCCATCTCTTTATTGGTTTCCCTTGTGGTATTTATTCTTAAATATTTCACTTCCATCAATGGCTTTGTTATTCTCTCCTTTTACATCCTTATTACATGACCCTATCATGTGTACTAATTACTTGAATGTGTCAGATAATAAGAAGGTTGGATTTAGAAGAAGTTTACCTGCATTGTCGTGAAGAAATGATGGAAAACCATTTAGGGGAAAACCACTCAACACACCCCACCGGGATTCGACGCCCGATCAACCCTTTATTAGCAGTCCAATCTATTGCGAGTGTGATGCCATATGACAACCCGAGCTGAAACCTTATATTTTAACTTAACCTACAGTAGCCCCATGGCTTCTTTGGTGCTAAGTGACAGCTCACAGCTGACAGCTGACGGCTTTAAAAAGTTACCGGACCAAATTATGTATCCCTACGCCGAACCATATGATCTGCAAAAACATGTGTTTAGCAGCTGTCACTTCTGACAGTCAACATTTAGGTATATACCTAAATGTTGACTGTCAGAAGTCAGCTGTGAGCTGTCAGTCAGCACCAAAGAAGCATGGGGCTACTGTAGAACAGTTCACCCAGCTATTTGCCACATTTATAACAGGACAAACCCGTAATCAAATAGAATATGTCTTCACCGAACCACCCGGAATTGTACCATGGACTCGTGGTAAACCTCTCTGACCACCTAGTCACAGGAATATACACTTCATAGTTCATAAAGCAACATCACTTATTTCCTACATTCACCCCTCCCTAAAATATATGAGAAACCCTCTGTCGTGCAGACAACCCTAATACGTTGTTCCTATTTTACCTTGTTATTACATTACAAAACCTGATGGAGGGACCAGGGTGACGTTTGTTGGGTGGTGGAGGGAGGGAGATGTGTGGAACTTATTTCAGTGTGAAATGTTGGTGGCAATGAGAGTAGTCAAATTGAATTACGTAGGCATGTAGAAAGAATAATGCTTCAGTGACGTCTCTGTGCGACGAAGGCAAGGATATACACAACACCCGGAATATGGTATGTGTAACACAATTAGTCCCGCGAGTGTGTGTGTGTGTGTGGATTAATTATCGGGGAGAGTGTTTTAGAAAAATTTCAAAACGAAACAAAAATGGGTCTGGTGTCTTGTATTGTCTCCTCAACTTTGCTTTCTTGAATTATCTTTTTGAGAATGATGACAAGTAAGTATTAATTCGTAGTGTTGTGAATAATTGTGTTAGTTGGTGAGTGGATTTATTCACAGTGAATTTAATTGTGGTAACGGGTTAAATGAATTAATTACTAGCACTGAGTCTCATAATTGTGGTAACTGGTGAATGAATCAATAGTTTTTTTTAGGTACCTTGTCTTACTACCCGTTCGGGTTATACGCTCATATACTAATTACGCAAATAGTTTTTGGGATGAGGAAGGTTATATTTATAGGAAGTGTAACAGCATTTTCGTGGAGGTAAAGAGGACAACCATTTTGGTAAAAACTAGCCTCAGTACACACGACTGACATACGAACCTCGATCTCCCCGTCATCGGCAGTCTAGTCTACTGCGAGAGTTTCGCGTTAGACTACGCGGCCACCGATGGGGGTTAATTCATAGTATTGAGTATAATCATGGTGACTAGTGAATGAATGAGCGATAGCGAAGGCGCCTCTCAATTTTGCCAGGAAATATAGTTTTACATTCCTTTCAGGGTTATTTTACAAGCCACAAATGACATGGGGCTGACGTCTTCACCTCTCCTCCGAAGGAAGTTGTGCTACGGATTTTTTCGTATTTCTCACGAAAGATTCGTTGACCCCAGCTGGGTTTTAACCCACGCTCATTGGGTCCTAAGACGGCCATTTCACCCCAAGACCACTGAGGTCAACAATTTATAGTATCGAATCTAAACGTGTTACCTGGTTGAATGAATTATTGTTTGCCAGCAATAAAGCCACTAGATAAGAGTTACAGTCGCTGTTACTGTGGATAGATCTGAGTGGCCGATACTTAAAGACTCGTAAAAAGTTTCCAGTACACGATACAAACTCATACTATAGCATTGGCGCGCAAAGACTCAAGTTTCAAGCTTTGTTCCCAGATCCAGGTTTTTTTTTTATACTTCAATTGGATTCCAGTAGAAAGAGTGATCCTGTGGACAACTACCAGCCAGGCGTGGATTCAAGGGGAGGAGGGGGGGGGGGTTAAAGGGTCAGTTGACCCCCATGTGAAAGTTAGAAAATTAATACAAAAAAAAAAGAGAATTAGTGTCCAAATTTTAGAAAGAAAAATACAACACAGATAAATTATACAATTTTTTGTCTTTACGCGCAGACATCTATGGAGCCAGGTCCACATGTGCGTTATTCGTTCAGGTTTATTCAAATTTCAACATGACTCATGCAAAAGTGGAAAAAATATTCGTTTTCATGTATGAATATTTGCTGTACATAACGAGTAACGAACATTGTTTCGCATAGAGACGGTAAACTACCACACATCAAAGAAGACTAATAATCGCCTGAGAGCAGTTCCTCCCCGAATACTGAATATAGAGTATGTGTAGACAGCAGGAGTGACGGAGCTGTGGGGGACTCAGCCCCCCTGGAAATAATTTACCCCTCCCTGGAATAAATTTCCCCCCACCCTAAATATATTTCAAATCCTCTGATATTATCGAATATGAAGCTAAAAGATGGCCTTAAATCAAAGTCTAAATACTTCTATAACTGGTGGAAAGAGTCAGGGGAAGAAAGCTCTAAATAGATTCTAGATGCGTGTCATTTTGAAGAATTTTCAGGCGAGGACCACCCCAAATAGCCTAGTTTCTGAAATAATTCAATTTTCAAAATGTTGTCGGTGGAAGACCACTTCAAAGATTATCTTCTAGAGTTATCTAACAATCCTAAAAAAATTAAGGTGAGGAGCACTCTAAATAGCTTCGAGGGGCATCCAAATTTCAAAAATTTCTAGTGAGGAGCCCTCTAAATAGCTTCGAGGGACATCAAAATTTCAAATATTTCTAGTGAGGAACACTTTAAATGGTGGCTTATAATTTATAAAATAATCTATTTTTTAGAAAAAAATCAAGGAAAAGACTCCTAATAGCTTATAAAGTGAACAATTTTTCAAAAAATTGTTGAAGAAGGGCCACTCCAAATAAATTATACAAACTATCGGATTTAAAAAAATTGGAGAGGATGATAACGGTTCAAAACATGCATAATATCAAATATGAATGATAAATTGAAAAATTATTAAATGGCTTTAAACAGAAATATAGCATTGAAAGTAACCATGATATTTATAATTATGACCCCCCTATGAAAATGATCTGGATCTGCCCCTGGCTATCACGTATCATTTTGTAATGCATATGAATGGGCCTGATAACTAAGAACTGTGCCCTTCCCCTTTGGTCCTTCTTTGGTGACCTCACGGTGGCCGCATGGTCTAATGCGCCACTTTCGCAGTAGATAGGACTGCAGATGATGGGGAGATAGAGGTTTAAATCTCGGTCGGGTGTACTAAGGGTGGATTTTACTAAATGGTTGTCCACTCTACCTCCACGAAAATACCGTTACAATAAATATAGCCTCCCTAATTAATAAAACCATTAGGCTAAAGTAATGAATACATAAGGTGCAGTAGAAGAGAGCAAGAGTAATTTTACAGTTTTTTCAGCATTACATTTTTTTGGCCAAAATAAATCAAATATTTCTCCAGTAGCAAAATAGAGTTTAGTTTTGTGCACATGATAATATCAACAGATCTTGAATATCTGGCGAGAGTGTCCTGGAATTTTGTCAAAACCTTTTAAATAAAGAGAGAAAGTTTTGACAAAATTCCAAGACACCCTTGAAAGATATTCAAGATTTGTTGATATTATCATGTGCACAAAACTAAACTCTATTTTGCTACTGGAAAGATATTTGATTTGTTTTGGTCGAAAAAATGTCATGCTCTAAAAACTGTAAGATTACTTGCGCTCCCTTCGGCCGCACCATAAGCGTATGACCCTCAATCTTGTGTTAAACACCTGATAAACAAAACAGTAATGGCTGAGTGGTCTAATGCTCACCTTACACTTGTTTGCTTGAGATTTACGGGAAGAGCGGAGATCGAATCCAAGAAAGGTTTACTAACGGGAAGGGGTAGTCACAGTTTACACACACCTGGGGAAACTGGAAAAACACGGGAAATTATTGGTGTCTGGGATAAACAGGGAATCTCACAAATAACAAAAAAAAAAGTTAATATTTGTTATTTCTGAACATTAAATTGCAATATTTAAATACAGTAAAACCTCTGATTACCGAAATAAAGAGGGTTGAACCCGTTTCGGAGAAGCAAATTTTTGGAAATGAAATTAATACCCCTCTGAAGAGTTAAAAAGTAAAAAAAAAAAATTTAAATTACATTATATACATAGTTTTAAAAGGGTATTTTTTGTATTATGTACCTACATACAGTATTTAAATAAATGGTTATTCATTATGACAAAGTTAAATCCACAACAAAACTAAATTTATCATTTCGCTTAAATTAAGTTTGAAATTTGTTTATCTTTTTATATTTTTCGATTTTTGTATCTTAACAAATAAAGGTTTTATCGATGTATATTATATATATATATTATATATATAAATATAACACCTTATTTGGCGGTTCAGCTACTGAAAATATACATAAACAAAAATACCGTTAGCCATTTCAGATATTGACGGTCTGGAGGTGGGAGGTTTAATTGTAGTAGAAATTTGCATGGAATAAAAAATGAACTGGATAAATAATTACACTTAAATCGCTTATCTTTCACAACTTTTCTCTCTCGTTGAAACATTGGACTGCATGTATTTCCCCAATAAGGTAAATTTCTCCTCTTCTAAACACCAATCGCATGATTTCACTGTACTCATTTTTATGAAACTTGAAATTAATTCTTCTCTGAATAAAATCTGGAAAACATAGGTAGGCTTCTAACCACTCTCCACGTGAATAAGAGAGAATTTCCTCTAAGTCTCCCATCTCTCTCACCCTCTTAAATTAAATTGTTAATATCCTTTGTGATAGATATTTAAATTGAGTATAACTTTAAATTGGTTTGAAAAAAAAATTCAACAACGTTTTGAGATTAAATTAAAGAAAAGGGATTAGTTTTTCTGACAAAATAATGTAACTTGATTTCTCGACCTAGTTTAAGAATAATCTCGGAACGGACGGTTACCATTCTAACGGCTTAAGGACCCGATAATTGGCCCCTTCCTTCCCCCTCATCCCTCCCAAAAGGTCCCTAAGGCGCTTCTATCCAAGCAAGCAAGTGAGCGACCCCCTCAAGGAAAATGGGGAGAAGGGGGGTGAAAGCACCATTCTGTCCCTTCATTTCCTCCAAGACACACACCCTTGCACAGGAGATGAGCTCCATTTCCTCTCGCTAATGTGGCTCGGGTTCTTGAAATCACGAGCCGTTGGGGGTGGGGGGTTAAGAGATAGACTGCTACAGCGACTCATATTTATATATAATATATATCCCCCTTAGGAAGCTAAACTTGGCTCTTTTTTCTTATTTTTTTCATCCCTTATCACCGTATTGCAAATCGGTGGCTCGACTAATGAACGAGAAAATGGTAGGTTGTCCTGTTCTCGATAACGCGTCGAGGCTCTCTCTCGTCTTTCAGATCCGTGTCTTGAGCTGTATTCTTGGGTGAGGAACATTCTACACCTCTAGTACAGGGTTAGACAACTTACGGCCCACGGGCTGCGTCCGGCCCGCGAGTCATATCTTACCGGCCCGCTAATCTGCAGTTTTCCTATATTACCTTCCGGCCTGCAGACATTTAATCAAACAAATATTATTATTATTATCATTATTATTATTATAGTGTATAAGTAAATTTTTTACTTTCTCGCTACCTTACAGGTAGAGAAATATTGTGATCGTCAAAAGAATCGAACACAAGATTTTGATGAATATTGACATTTCATTTCATTCATTTAATAAAAAAATACGATAAAAACAATATATGCAATCCTTAATAAAATGTCGAAAATTTTAATAGGAAGTCGAAATTTTAATACGAAGTATTGACCCTTGTGGACCCAATATCGACCTTTTTGGTTGTCTAAATATACTAGTGAGGATTTCAATTATTTTAAAATAAAATCATAAAACTTAAATTGGGGAGTCAAAAAAGTTTAACGTAGGTTTAACCCAATTTTTGTTAGGTTTTACTAGTGTATATTATTTAGTTTAACATATATTACGAGTTTTGAGTAGATATCTCCATTTTTTAACATTGGAGTGAGAAACTCCGTGGAGAGTTTCGTACCATTTATATATATATAAATGGTACGAAACTCCCCACGGAGTTTCTCACTCCAATGTTTAAAAATGGAGATATCTACTCAAAACTCGTAATATATGTGAAACTAAATAATATACACTAGTAAAACCTAACAAAAATTGGGTTAAACCTACGTTAAACTTTTTTGACTCCCCAATTTAAGTTTTATGATTTTATTTTAAAATAATTGAAATCCTCACTAGTATATTTAGACAACCAAAAAGGTCGATATTGGGTCCACAAGGGTCAATACTTCGTATTAAAATTTCGACTTCCTGTTAAAATTTTCGACATTTATATATATATATATATATATAATTTTAAATAGCCTATTTGGCTGGGGAAATTTTTTTGGTGGCCTTCTCATTCCGAACAGTTCGGATTGTGAACATTATATTTTTGATATATGAGGAAGAGTCCGGATTGCGGACAATCCATTTTGCTGTGCCTAACCGCCCCTAATTTAATAATAGGAGCGGCCCACGGGGGCCTAGCAGTCGTACGTTCTTTCAACCTCGTCAGTCTTAATTTAAATATATTACATGCACGAGTATTTCTAGATTAGGTTATGTCAGGTTAGGTTAAGTTAAGCTAGGTTAGTCTAGGATGAGCCTGGTCAGTAGGAAAGCCCCGGTGGCCGGTGGGCGCTGCCACTAACCTCTTCCACCCGTGTCACCGCCCTGACGTGGGAATTCCCGTGAGTTGCTCTTTTACTTGTTCGCAATCTGGATGTTGGATGTTGGAGAGGTGACCTGGTGGTCTAGGGGTAAGGTGTCGGACTTCTATGCTGGTGGCAGGGGTTCAATCCTCGGTCCCGGCACAGATTTATCTGATTACCAAACCCTTCCTTCACCTCTGACAAGATGTGCATTAATCACAACTTGTGAATGTGAGGAATGCCAGGCCTCCACCGTGGTTCGGATTCCACGTTAAACTGTAGGTCCTTCATTTCATCTCACAATCACCCTACCATTACACATTAGCGTAAGTGCGTATAACCCGAACGGGTAGTAAGACGCGGTGCTAATAAATAATAATAATAATAATAATAATGGATGTTGGATATTTTAGGTGGCCATAACATTTTGGGTGTGTTCGTAATTCGGATGAATTCCACCCTGTTCGCAATTAGGATAACACCATTTTTATTCACCTAATTATAATAAATACTGCTTTGAGTATTTCGCTAACCCACATAAACATTTGTTAAAATATAATTTTCAAATACTCGTATTTTAAACATACATTAATGATTTTAAATACATATCAATTATTAAAATAGAGATACATCGATGGGCAAAAGGATTCAACGTTGCGCTATAGTAGTTTAGTCAGGGTTCGAATACCAGACATGTTCAGAAAGTAGTTTTTCTCTAAATGATTTCCCACACCTTCTTCTCCTGAATGCGGTTTTAATTCCTTCTACATTATGTCCTCGCCTCCCCTACTCTCTAGGGTGATTAAAATTTATATAATCAAGACAGGTAGTAGGACTCGTTGAGAAAAAACAAAATATAGAATATATGTAAACATGCATTGTTTCTAAGGCTGTGGCCTGCAACACGCTCAGGAGTTTGAAACCAATGCTCTAGAATAGAGGTCGGCAAAACATCGATCGCGCTCTACCGGTCGATCTCGTAGCAATTTTCAGTCGATCGCGTAAGAAAACTATATCGTCACAAAAAGGCAAACTTATCTTACATTATCCCACTACGTGCACGTATAGTTACTATAGTGACCATCAGTAGCTGTACCTATGCATTATTCCACTATAGTAGTAATTCAAAGCTAAGCAAGTGTTATAGTCAGTAAGACTGCTACCTTGTTGGTCCCACTATGTACAGTTTATAAAGCATACTGTATCGTCAGCTAAGACTCTACCTGCACTTCATGTGGTGAAGTTATAATATAACCATAGTGTAATCCGTCAAGATAAGACTGCTTCTACCTTTCAGGTAACCACGAAGTGTACATTTTATTTGTTTTATGTATTTTCTGTAAAGGCAGGGACATAAGTATTAGAGGAAATACTGAATTTAAGAAATAATATATAATTAAAAGTAGAGTGTAGAAACGAAGGGGGATCACAGGATCTTTGATAAATGTAAAAGTCGATCGGGCCCCAAAAATATTGTCAACCCCTGCGTCTAGAAC
Organism: Timema cristinae; assembly: GCA_039000515.1. NCBI lineage: Eukaryota > Metazoa > Arthropoda > Insecta > Phasmatodea > Timematidae > Timema > Timema cristinae. The sequence continues at coordinate 26,766,242 of JBCFYV010000001.1, forward strand.
GGGGTAAGAAAGAAATCGACTCACAGTCAATTGGGTCGAACTCCACACCCCCCAACACCGCCAATCATCGGTGGCGTCTTATACAACTCGACCACCGCAGGGGGTGCGACACCGAATATCAACTCTGAGGGAACTGCAGGCCTTAAGAATTTTGTCAAAACTTTTTAAACAAAGAGAAAAAGTTTTGACAAAATTCCAGGACACCATTGACAGATATTCAAGATCTGTTGATATTAGCATGTGCAGAAAACTAAACTCTTTGTAGCTACTGGAGACATATTTGATTTATTTTGGCCAAAAAAGTTCAATTATATAAAAACTCTAAAATTACTCGCGCTCCCTTCTGCCGCACCTTGAGCCTAAATAACCAGAACATGGTTACCTTAGGAACAGTTCCGCTTTCAGGAAAAATACCAATGGAGCGCTGAAAACTAGACCGAGAAGTCAATCCACAAAGCACTTATGTAATCAGAATAACCTAAAATATCTGATTATTCACCTAAAAACAAAACGTGTTGGCAATTGGCTGCTCCTAATAATAATTGGCAATCGGCTGTTTCTAATAATTATTGGTTATCGGCTGCTCCTAATAATAACATGGAAATCGACTGTTTATAAGAATAATAATCGGTAATTGGCTGTTCCTAATAATAATCGAAAATCGGCTGTTTCTAATTATAATTGACAATCGGCTCTTTCTAATGATAATTGGCAATCGGCTGATCTAATCATAATTGGAATCGGCTGCTCTAATAATAATATCGGAATCGGCTGTCCCCAATAATAATCGGCAATCGGCTTGTTTACCTTAATAATAATTGGCAATCGGCTGCTCCTAATAATAATCGATCAATCGGCATGTTTCTAATGATAATTGGTAATCGTCGCTGTTTATAATAATAATTGGCAATCGGATGCTCCTAATAATAATCGGCAATCGGCTGTTTCTAATAATAATTGTCAATCGGCTGTTTCTAATTATAATTTAAAATCGGCTGCTTCTAATAATAATGGCAATTCCAAGTTGCACGGACATTTCTACGATTGTATGTAGTCTATGAACGTCTCTCACGAAGATTCTGCTATCTACTTTCGCCTCACTTGTGAAAAAAAGCTTTAGTATTCTCTTTAAGTAGCGCAGAATGTAGGGTTGGTTATGGTAGAGGAAGTATATGTAAGGATAGGTGACAGCCTTGCTTTGATTCCGGATATTCTGAAATTCAAAGTAATAAACAGCATTCATCTCTAAATATAATGATAAACCACAATATGTTAAAAAAAAAAACTTCACCCGTTCTGTTTTTAGTTCCGTTTTTCATGGGTTGAGTCTACTATACTATCCGTACGCGCTTTGAGTCAAGATGCCAGTTTGGGCCTTCCGTATTAAATTATATTATTATATTATTATTATTATCATCATTCAGTATCAGCAAGCGCGTCTTACTATCTGTTCAGGCTGTACGCATATATGATAATTCCTCTAATGGAATAGGGATGATGAAAGAATCATTATAAAGATAATCTATCCTAATTTGCGTGGAAGGAGATTGGTAAACCATTTAGGAAAAACAGCCCTAGGTAGACCTGACCTAGATTCGGGCCCTGATATTCCCGTCATCAGCAGGCTGGTCTAACACGAGAGTAACGTCTTAGAGCACTCGACTACTGAAGCGGGCTCTTTCCACATATTCACACTAATGGGGATATGTGAAAAGAAGGTATTATTTCAAATAAGCTGTATCAGCAATTGTGTACAATTTAGGAAAAACCACTCTCCTGGTATTTGAACTTTGACCTTCCCATTACCGACCAGACAAACGCCTTTGTCCACATGTTCCCCGGTGCGGGTCTTAGGACTATAGTTTATTCTCACGAGTGATAAAGGTATATGGACCTAAGACCGTCTATTTTTGTGAGCCCTCTAAACATGTTTAACTAACCAAAACCAGGTTGAACTCGAGCTACGGATGAATGAGAGTCGACGCTAATTGCTACTTGACTCCCGTGTCGCGCACCGCTTCTGCTTCATTTGAAGAAGCCACGTTGTTAAAATAATTGCTAACAGCTGCCTTATGGGTGAAATATTTAGAGCATATTTGTTTTTATCGCTACCCCCTTCTTCAACTTTTCCACTTTTCTGGTGTTTTATTGAGTCTGAAAAGGCGTGACTGCATTCTAAGAGTAGGCGTGTGAAAAACCAACCGCTTTCCCCCCCCCCCCCCTCCCCCCCCCCCCCCCCCGTGAAACGATTCGGCGGAAATGACCTTGACGAGATCAACTGGAGTATTTCACGTCTTGAAGATGGTGAGAGGGGGAGGGAGGCAGATGAGGACTGTAAATGTTTCCCTGAACTTCTTTTCTAGCTCGTGACCACCTTAGAAGTATTTTTCTTCTTTGTTACAACTTTCCTTCCTTCTCACCTCCCCCTTATCTTCTTTCCATTATAATTACATAACAAACACAGAGTAGACCTAAACATAGGTTAATAAAATATATTCAGGCGATTTAAATATACAGAATTATTTAAATATGCAAGTGGTTTAAATATACAAACTATTTAAATATACAAGCGATTTAAATATGCAGGATGATTTAAATATCAAAGGGTTTAAATATACAGGTGTTTAATATGCAAGTTGATTTAAATATGCAATTGATTGAAATGTACAGATGATTTAAATATCAAAGGGTTTAAATATACAGGTGTTTAATATGTGAGTTGATCTAAATAGCAAGTTGATTTAAATATGCAATTGATTGAAATGTAAGATGATTTAAATATCAAAGGGTTTAAATATACAGGTGTTTAATATGCGAGTTGATCTAAATATGCGAGTTGATCTAAATATGCAGTTGATTTAAATATGCAATTGATTGAAATGTACAGATTGATTTAAATATCAAAGGGTTTAAATATACAGGTGTTTAATATGCGAGTTGATCTAAATATGCAGTTGATTTAAATATGCAATTGATTGAAATGTAACAGATGATTTAAATATGCAGGATTATTTAAATATACAATGGTTTAAATATACAGGTGTTTAATATGCGAGTTGATCTAATATGCAAGTTGATTTAAATATGCGATTGATTGAAATGTACAGATGATTTAAATATGCAGGAACATTTAAATATCAAATGGTTTAAATATACAGGTGTTTAATATGCAAGTTGATTTAAATATGCAATTGATTGCAAATGTACAGATGATTTAAATATGCAGGATTATTTAAATATGTGATTTAAATATACAGGTGATTCGAATATATGGGCGTTTTAAATATACAGGGGATTTAATCCATGGGAGATTTAAAAAAATTATGTGATTTAAATATATGACTGATTAAAAAATAAAGGATCACCCAAATATTGTCACTGTAAGATAATGTTTTAGTAGTACAGTTAAAAAAATTAACCGAATTATTGTTAATGTAGCTATAACCTATATCATGGATTGTGTTACGTAAAGTCTGTTCAGCGTAAGAATTGTTTTCTGAAAGGCCTTTTCCCTACCAGAAATCTATTATATATTAGGATATCGGTAGGAAAAAAGACCTTTCAGAGAGTAGTTCCTACCGTGAATAAAGTATAGCTGTTACATTTGGTACATAGTAACTACCTATTAAATAATACAAATAGTAAGTATAATACATTTGATATCAGTATTGCCGTAAAAAGTATGTTTACATTTTCTTAACGTTCCTTTCAACAAGAATCCTACTATAGCTTTCCTATTATCAATAATCATTGATACTGTTAATAAATTACCTCTTCAAAGCCATGTCTTCCTGGTTTGGAATTGAGAACAAAACAAAATCATCTTGGAGTCTCGACAGACATAATCGGACATTATATATAATACGTGATGTTTTCTCTCTGTGGGTTTGTCAACCCCTCGGCTACAAACTAAAAGCGCGCAAGGTAGATGTTTCAAAAGTGCACCATTGTTTGTAGTTTATGGCAACACCACTTGTTGGTTCTTTCACGAAAGACATCTCTATTTAAGTTTGAGTTTTTTTTAGCACCCCTTCTTACGAACTATCCGGGTTATACGCTTTATACTAATTACGATAATAGGTTAGGGATGAAGACGGTTAAATTTAAAGAAAGAGTACCCGCATTTGCGTGAAGAGAGTGGGCAAACAATTTTGGAAAAATTACCCTCAGTCCACCTGACTGGAATCGAACCTTGATCTTCCTGTCATCGGCAGTATAGTCTATCAGAAGAGTAGCGCCCTAGACCATGCGGCCACTAAATAATTATTTTAAAGAATAAGGGGGGTTGTTTGCGGTACAGTTTTGCCATGTTGCCACGTTATGCAATTGTATTTTTTTTCACTGTGAGCATTTGATCCACATCTTCGCGCTGTTTTGATATGAGGTTTCTACCTCTTGTGCGCTTTCCATGTTCTCCACATTCTACCTTCAGGAAAATTCTGACGCATTTAATTAATATTCACCTCAGTGTATATAGAAAATCATTCAAAACTGGCGTTAAAACTCGTTGCATTATGGGATGGTTCGGTTCAGTGCCTCATTTAAGAACCGGAGCAAGGATCAATCCCGAGAAAGTCGGTTCTTAGTTTGTGTAAACTATCAAACCCATCTATAGCCCTACATATTAATTAAATTAATATATTGCTATAAAAAAAAACGCCATGGTGTGAGACCACAAGCGAGCTATAGCACCCGAGCGGACGCCGCTGTTAGCGATGATACTGCCAACATCTGCGGATAGAAGGTGTCATGTGGTCAGCACAATGTACCCTTCGGCTGTTAATCTCAGTTTTCTTGACCGTAGTTTCAAATTATTTATCCGCGCAGCTCCTCACGTTCTCAGGAGGCTTGGTTGACCACGTATCTATAGCCAGGAACTCTGACCCTTAGACCACAGAGAGAGTCGATAATTATATCTTTATTTTAAATGAATACATTATTTGCACCTTCACATGTTTACTGACGTATCATGTGATGAATTCTTTAACGACTGTTGTTGGAATGCGTAAAATTTGAAACCGGAAAACAAAATAATATAAAAACATTTGGGAACCGTCCCATCACTTATATTTATATTGATGAGTCGGTATATGTATATATTATATTTTATATACTATTTATACATGTATATATATATATATATATATATTATATATATATATATATATATAATTATTGTCAATTTGAAGGAGTAAAGTCCTCTCTTTCCTCTACCAGATCATAAAAATATATAATACGAGTTAGTGAAAAGGGGGGTGGGGGGTGTAAATGAGGAGATTACTCCATCGTCTTGTCATGGTCACCAAGTGGTGCATCCATTTAGGGGTAAGTGGTGTATTTACCCCTCTCCCCCTTCCAAATCGATAGTAATGTTAATAAAAGCTTAAAACATAGGCCAACCTGTAACCGACTTCGGTGGCCGCATGTTCTAAAGGCGTCACCCTCGCAATAGACTGCATGTTCTAAAGGCGTCACCCTCGCAATAGACTGCATGTTCTAAAGGCGTCACCCTCGCAATAGACTGCATGTTCTAAAGGCGTCACCCTCGCAATAGACTGCATGTTCTAAAGGCGTCACCCTCGCAATAGACTGCATGTTCTAAAGGCGTCACCCTCGCAATAGACCGCATGTTCTAAAGGCGTCACCCTCGCAATAGACCGCATGTTCTAAAGGCGTCACCCTCGCAATAGACTGCATGTTCTAAAGGCGTCACCCTCGCAATAGACTGCATGTTCTAAGGCGTCACCCTCGCAATAGACCGCATGTTCTAAAGGCGTCACCCTCGCAATAGACCGCATGTTCTAAAGGCGTCACCCTCGCAATAGACTGCATGTTCTAAAGGCGTCACCCTCGCAATAGACCGCATGTTCTAAAGGCGTCACCCTCGCAATATACTGCATGTTCTAAAAGCGTCACCCTCGCAATAGACCGCATGTTCTAAAGGCGTCACCCTCGCAATAAATCGCACGTTCTATAGACATCACCCTCGCAATAGACTGCATGTTCTAAAGGCGTCACCCTCGCAATAGACCGCATGTTCTAAAGGCGTCACCCTCGCAATAGACTGCATGTTCTAAAGGCGTCACCCTCGCAATAGACCGCATGTTCTAAAGGCGTCACCCTCGCAATAGATCGCACGTTCTAAAGACATCACCCTCGCAATAGACCGCATGTTCTAAAGGCGTCACCCTCGCAATAGATCGCACGTTCTATAGACATCACCTCGCAATAGACCGCATGTTCTAAAGGCGTCACCCTCGCAATAGATCGCACGTTCTATAGTCATCACCCTCGCAAGAGACCGCATGTTCTAAAGGCGTCACCCTCGCAATAGATCGCACGTTCTATAGACATCACCCTCGCAATAGACCGCATGTTCTAAAGGCGTCACCCTCGCAATAGACTGCATGTTCTAAAGGCGTCACCCTCGCAATAGACCGCATGTTCTAAAGGCGTCACCTTGCAATATACTGCATGTTCTAAAGGCGTCACCCTCGCAATAGACTGGGGGAGATCATTGTGCTAATCCTGGTCGGGTGTACTAAGAGTGGTTTACCCTAAATATTTTCCGCTCTCCACAGACACAACATCCATTCCCCAGCCGTTAATTCATCACTGTGAAAGATAAAACCCTCATTTCACCAATAATACATTTTTCGGCCCTGTCAGAACACTAAAAAGATGTCAAATATATAGTAAGCTAAATTCTTCAAGGTTACGATTTGATATTTAAAGGGCATAAATGCCTCCCCACCCCACTCCTTTCTTTTAAAAAATGTCGGGGTGCGTTACTATCATTATAATCACCATCCAGACTTGGGTTTGAAAGTAACAGCACGAACTTTTTATTATTTTTTTCCTGTGCGTTAAGAAGATATATTTCCAATCTCTGTCTCGAGACGGGGTCACTCATTGTACTTGCAGTTCAGTTATTCGCGTTACATGGCCGTTATCTCTAGCACGAGGTTACATGGTGGGGCTGCTAGCCTTATTGTCTCTTCTAAAGTTCGCCTCTTTAGTTGGGAAGCGTTTGGGACCTCCTGATTTTTGTTGACACGTGCAGCTGCAGAGTTAGTGCCGTACGAAGGTATGAATCAATTTTTATTTTTTTAGCATCGCGTCAACTACCCGTTCAGGCAATACGCCTAATTACCAATTATTCTAGTAAGTAAGGCATTAGGAAGGTTGAATCTAAAGGAAGTGGATCCGCATTTGTGTGGAGGTAAAGTGGAAAAATATTTAGGGAAACTACTCTTAGAACACCCGACCGGGATCAAATCCCATTCTCCCCGTCACCGGTAGTCTAGTCTATCACGAGATTGACGCCTTAAACCACCGATGGAGATGAATCAAGTCTTAAAGTCCAATTTTAATAGGAAGAGCCATTTTTTTTCCACCACTTCTTGAACCCGTTTGAGTCATATGTATACATTATTTACGCTAGAAAATGTGCTTGCATTAGTGTGGAAGGAGAGTGAGAAACCATTTAGGGAAAACCACCCTCAAAACAACCGATTGGGAATTGAACCAGTTTTCCCCATTACCAGCAATCCAGTCCAACACGGTAGTGATGCCCCATTCAACCAGCGAAGAGGTTCTGTGCCTATTGTTGTTACATAATTTGTCAAAGGTGGATATTCTTGCCTAATTTATTCGAAAAACAAACTACTTTCTTACCAAACACAAGGGAAAATAGGAACAAGGATCATAAACTGATAAAGTATTACATACATTCAAAATTAATTCCTAGTCCCCTACAAATTGGGTCACTAAGAAACTATTATGTAGTAAGATAATGCAATCCTTGAAATGTTATCACGTCTTCGTTGTAGTTTGAAGATATCTAGACCTAAGCATATATACTGATCTTCAGGAAGTCTGCCGCTTAATCCCCCATCATCCTTTGTTTCTTAGAATTATTTCTTAAAACAAGTTAAATATGAGACAAATATTTGATCATTGGCTACGTGTTGAGACAATAATGAAACAGCCCGACACATTAGTTAAGTCAGTATAACTACTAAGCTACTAAGCAAGGTCCCGGATTTTATTCTCGGCATGGCCTGAAAATGTAGGATTAGTAGAGGCTTCCTGATGACAAAATTAAACTAACTCAAAAAATATGAATCAACAATAATTATAACATTACTTTCAAGGTTATCAATACTTCGTACTTCTTCATGTGTGTCTATAAGTAATGACCGGCCTTCAATGGCCGAACGGTCTATGGCGTCACTCTCGTGTGAGACTCACATTCTGATGACGTTGAGTTCATGGTTCAAATCCCGGTTGGGCCTAATGATGTTAATTTTTTACTAAATGGTTTCTCACTTTCCTTCCACGCAAAAGCTAGTAGATTACTTCTAAGTTTCTTCCACCCTTACCCCTTTCTCATTCGAGTAATTATCACATGTGCGTATAAGCTGAACAGGTAGTAAGACGCGGTGATAAAAAAAATGTGTTCTGATTAATTCTAACCATAGATTAAGTCTGGAAATGTCATCATGTGCTCACTAGTAGAAATTATAAGGTTGGTGAATGTGAAATTCAAATCCCTCATCGGATCTAAAAAAACAAGATCCTCTTCTTACAACTCAATTTCCAAAATCAACCGTCAATTCCCGGTTAAAACCGACCCCAACCCTAGTGACTAATCAAAGCGCCGACCGCGAGTTTTAAAATGACACTTGAGGATTTAAAGATAGGAAGATATGTCCTCCCTTCCCCACCGTTTTTCTTTTTCGCCACCCAAAATGTCCCTACCGGTTCCCCGGTTGGTCAACGCGTGTCTCCGGGGTTCTTTTAGCGCCCGCGGGAGAGTAAGTCGGATGAGATTAGGAGACTGTGATTTGCTACCGGAAATTGTCGGGTACGGTTCGGAGCGTCTTCGTCACCCCTTCGGAGTCGGATCTGACTTTTAAGGTCTCATCCGTCGTCCTCCGCCCTTACCTCCTTGTGATAAGAACTTGTTAATATTGAGGAGGAAAAGGGGTTGGAAGGCGTGGGAGCATAGGTAACTGGCGGAACTCGCGAGTGATGAGATTTTAGTAATTATATGTGCGGCTAAATTTCATTTCCCCGCTTCGGTGGTTTAAGGCGTCACTCTTGCAATAAACTGGACTACCCGTGATAGAGACATTGGGGTTCGAATCTCGGTCGGGTGTACTGGGGGTGCTTTTTTCCTAAATGACTTTCTACTCTTCCTTCCCTCAAACGTGGGTACACTTCCACTAAATTAAGCCGTCGTACATCCCTAACACATTAGCGTAATTAGTACGTATGCGTACAAACCGAATGGGTAGAAAGACGTGCTGATAGAAAAACAAATAAAAAGCATGTTCAGTACAACCTACTAGAGATTCAAACTACGCCTAAGGCCACGTGACCAACTAAAATGGTCTGTCTGCTCTCTTTAGGAATCTTCGTGGACGTGCTCTAAAAGCAATGTGGAATTAAGTTAATGTGACTTGTGAGTGTGATTAATAAAAATCGGCCAACCCGCGCTGGAAGCCGCACGCGTGCAAAGGCTTTAATCTTGTCCTGTCTGGTTTACGGTTACGAGAAGGTCGAGTTTATAATCCTGACCTTGTATACTGATATGTTATTTCCCCAAACGGTTTCACACTCCCCCTCTTCAACCCCACGTGAATGTGGGTTGCAATTTCTCAAAAATATTACCTATTTTAATATGCGGATATCCAAGATGTGGAGGCCTACTCATTATTACAGAAAACATCAAAAACCATCATTTTTATAATGTTTGTTAAAAAAAAGTTTTCTAACGTGGGATTACATAAAGGAAAGCTAAAGTTGAGATAAACAAACCATTGTTTCGCGAGAGTAGTGTCATTTTGTCAATATATAATTGTATATTTATTTTTTCAGAACACAAGTTTCATATACATTAACAACTAAATAATAAACATTTGTGTCCAAAAACTAACCTAAAATTTCCCGTCTGTTTCCCAGGAACATGTCTTCGAAGCGGAAGTCTCCGCCGACCAAACTCCAAGAAGGAGGCGGTGCGGATGAAGACGCAGGTAACGGTGCTCTGACCAGCGCCGGCAGCGACGAGGGTGGTGGCTGCGTCCTGTCGGATCAGGACGACAGCAACAGCAGCAGCTGCAACAACCTCAGCGATGACGAACACTACAACAGCGACGTGAACGCGGCAGCGGTCGCCGCCGCAGTCGCCGCCTCCTCTTCCGCCTTCTGCAAAGGCGCCTCTTCGGCCTCGTCTTCATCGTCCGTGTCCGGTAGTGAACCGGAGGACCTCGCTGGCTGCGCGGACGAATCGCTGTCGTCCTCCCAGCACGAACCTTCCCGCCTAACAAGAAGCAGAGGTTACTGTGTCCACCGCAAGTTCCGGCTGATCTCGACTATGGAGGCCGAGGGGGCTCGTCCCACCCCCGTCGTCCCTCCTACCCGCGCTGTCCGCGATCCACCTGCAGCAACAGCACGATCACCAGTACCTGATCCACCAGGAGGAGAGGCGAAGGAGCTCGTCAGAGTGCGGCTCTCCGACCAGTCTCGACCTCAAGATGGGGGGAGTGCCAAACCACAACAACAATAACAATATCACGACACATAACAACAACAGTGCGCACCCGATGAAAAGGACGATGGACGATGTCCTCAAGAGGTTGACCTCGAAGATGCACATCAGTGGGGGTGGGGTAGGGGGAGGTAGGGAGGAGAAGAGGCCGACCCCAGCGAACACGCCGGTCAGCAAAGCGAACAAGTGAGTCCACGCGTGTATTTAGCTTGTATTAACTCAAAACAAAAACTAACTTAACTTAATACTACATACATTAGTTGGGAATGTAGGGAACTCGAGTTATGGGCAATGTTTTTCGCAGTTCTTATATCAAAACTTTTTTTTTTTACATAGTAAATAAAATATTCTCCAACATAAACATTAAGTTTAATTTTATTCACGTGGGGATATCAACAGTTGTTAAATATCTGTCATGAGAATAGCGGCATTAGATGAGCAACTTTTTAAATGAAAGAAAAAGTTGTCATTAAATTCCAGGACACTCTTGACAGATATTCAACAACTGTAGATATCACCATGTGAAAAAAAAAAAACTCTATGTTTGTATATAAGTAATATTTGATTTATTTTGACCAAAAAAAGTTTAGATAAAACTGCAAAAACACTTAACTTTTCTTGCCTTTCCTACACTCCTGCCTCAACGCTTGGATATTTACTAATTTGTTTCATTTTATTCGAAGTATTTAACATGAACTTTCTGAACCGACTAAATATAACAACACAAGACTTACAGATTAATTTAATCTAGAAGAGATACAACATCCAACCGTAATATCCATTACTGTGAAAGGGAAAACTAGCATTTCACCACGGGTAAATGTTTATACTGTGCAAGGAATCGAACCAGATCTACGAATTAAGTATCAGTGATGAACATTATAAGAATATATAAAATACCCTCGTAAATTCAACTCGGGATTGAATCAGGAGCCTTCTAGACTTATTGTCGACGCTTTTATCCACTTAAACAAGAGTTACCGGGAGTTATTTTCTATCAAAAACATTCGTTGAGCAAGGCTTTACAGTTTACCCTTATATTTATGTATCTGGTAAACGGTAACTGTACAATAAGGGAGCTCATTATTTGTTTTGTCCAATATGGCCCTTATCATAAACGAGTTCTACACGCGTGGTCTAAGATGTATCACAAAAGACATAACTACCGATAACTGCGAGATCAGGGTTCAATCCCGATGAGATGTAATGAGGGTATTTTTTTTCTTTATTAGTTCTCTAGCGTCCTCTAAACAAATGTGGATACATTTCCTATGAATTCTATATTTCTCATCTCTTAAGATACTAGTGTAATTAGGTAGTAGGCCTGTATTTGCGTACAACCGAACTGGTAGTTCGACATGATGCCAGAAGAAAACCCGACATTTCAATGATACTTTATTTAGATTGATGGGTTGGTATAAAAGTGTCACATAATAAAGCAAAAGTAGACCTCGATGGTCTTGAGGTAGTGTGGCTTATCTCAGAACCTGATGTTCGTGGGTTCAAGCCTATCTGAGAACTGGCCCTGGCCCTTTAGTTTAGTGGTTATTTCACCTGGCTACCTTAGGATCTCGGGTTCAATTCCTGGCTAGTTTCATGAGCAATTTTCCCGAAAGGGGAATTATCTCAAAGGTCACCAGGGTTTGGCTTGTTAACTTAAATTAGGTTTAAGTGTTTCCATTGGTTCCACACCCTCAAACTCACTATTTCCATTATCTCACCGGAACATGGAAAGAACCTCCACGGAAAGGATGTACGATTAGTACATTCGGGCTCCCTTGGCAATGGTACATTAGTACTGGCTAATATTTCCACTACTGGGTTACGATTGATGTAGCCCAGATGTTCTCTCTCTCTCTCTCTCTTTCATATATATATATATATATATATATAAATTTTATTATATATATATATATATATATATATATACATATACATATACATACTGTCTATCCGTGGTCGACGGATATTTCTTGACCGATAAAAAACCATCCGTTGAACAACTTTCTTCGGAGGGGAAGTAAAGCCGTTGGTCCCATGTCGATTGTGGCTCGTAAAAGAACCCTGGAAGGTATGTAAAAATACTATTACCAGCAAAATTGGTAGGCCCTTTTGATCTAGCTCCTAGAAATTTTCGTGTTCTAATATAATAAATCAATTCACATAGTGCACGTTAAATACATCAAATAAATAGATAAAGCAAACGTAATGTCAAACTAGTCCTACAAATGATAAAAGGTGTTTTACTTAAAAAAAAAACTATTCTATGAATTTTACGAATCCCATTTTGAGCACACGTCCTGCAATCGACACTTTATTTCCTACCATGTAGTCTAAAGGTCAGTATGTGTGTTATCACGAATTGTCCCGCCAGTCCCATTAACAATAAAACTGATCAAGTTTTCAGACTTTGTTCTTCTGATCTGATGGTCATGACCCCGACAGGTCAGATTTTAAAGTAAATGTATATTTCTTTATATCTTCTCCCTCTCTCTCTCACACTTATCATCCAACTCTTTAACAATTATTGTGGAACGGTTTGTTCTGGTTGTCTTACTGATAAGCCTCTACTTTGCCAACAAGCAGGAAATTATTAAAAAGGCAAATTTATGATAGCAAATGTTGTATTGTGTAAACTTCTAAAGTTAGCGTAACTTAAAAATTACCACAGCCCAGAGTAGGTCTATTGCGCCATTTGTTTCCCAAAGATCACAAGTAATTTTGATAAAATCTTTAATCAAAAGTTAGATGTCTTCTTCTTCTTCTTATTCTTCTAAAGTAAACAAACTGAAGGCTGTTTTGATTTCTATTTAATAGGTGCTGTGCACAAATTCAGCACTTATGCTGGTTAGTGCTGCCTGCACCATCTGGTAGATATTCCACTCTCTAGGGTAGTTCAGAAAGTGTGGTGGTTCCCCGTTACCTTTCACACAGAATTTCTATGAGCTAGAACGAAAAGGCCTTCCAATTTTGCCGGAAACGACATGGGACCAAAGGCTTTTTTATTCTCATCCGAATGAAGTTATGTTACGGTTTTTTTTTTTCTTTCAATAAATATCCGCTGACATCGGATGATTTTGAACCCACAAACGTCGGATCCTGAGGTGAGCACTTTACCCGAAGATCACCGGTGTCGTCAAGACAAGACTTGAGAGTTTTTAATCAAAATATCTACTACCATTCAGATTAAATGTACACCTAGAAGTTACAATTTGAATACAAGTACATACATATTTGTTCCTATACTATTCAATACAATAACAATATCACGACACATAACAACAATTTATTCAAAGTAAAACTAGCTGCGCCATTGTTCTTGAAATACTTATAAGTTTAAAAATTACTTGAGACGCCTTGAATTTATTGGTAATTTTCTTCAGAGAATAGCTCTTAATAGCAAAAACTACCTACTTCGGTGGCAGCATGATCTACGACGCCATTCTCTTGTTGGACTAGGCTTCTGATTACTAGAAGATCGAGGTTCAAATCCTGGTCGAGTGATGAGAGTGGTTCTCCCTTAATAGTTTTCCACTTTCTTCCCACGCAAGTTCGCTTACACTTCCTATAAATTCAACCTTACTTATCCTTAATTATGTCATAGCCTGAAAAGGTAGTAAGAAGCGCTGATATATTCAAAGATCTAGAGATACTAACAATCGTAACCCTCCTTTTTCGCTGCGTCACGGAAATCGTTCATATTTGTCGCCCATGCTTTTCAACCTTTCGTGCGTCTACCAATTGAAGGTTAGGTTTTGTTAGGTTGGTTAATATTATAACCACCCTTTCGTAGACAGGCCTAAAATCTATTGGGCTAACTTGGATCAAGCAGTAAAAAAATATGTGTAATGCGCCGTACCATTTATCTTTCTTTGTTTAAAGTAGTTTTAATATATTTTTTTTATAACTGTCCGATATGGTTCTTTCTACCACAATACCACTCTAGTCTGCATCTTTCCTCTGAACTGCACCTCCCCATTTGGACGTGTAGATTGCAGTTGCGTAGTCTGGGGACGACCAGAAAATAAGGTCAGGTCAGCGAGTAGGGTGAGGGGGTTGATTTGATGGGTCCGCGCACGTTATACACCCACTCCTCCTGACAAGGGTGGGGGGGTTGTTAGGTAGGGGGAAGGGGGTGAGCTTGAATAATGTACACCAGACACAAGGGGTCCGTGGGAGGAAGACGGAGAGAGATTGTGACAGTGGTGAACTCTAGCGACCCCCTGAATTATTCAAGGGTCGCTCCGCAGGGACCGCATTACTTCCCCGAGACACACAGGACTTTTTGTCTCCCCCACCCCCTACCTCCCACCCTGTGACCCTTTCTTTTCCTTCATCCTCCTTCTTACCCACTCCACCCGGGTTTCTCTATCTCTCCGCGTGCACTTGTGTCTGGTGACTTTCTCTAATGGAACGTGTGGTCGGTTGCGTCGTCCGCGCGTATCTGCCGTCTTCCTCTTTCAAGTAAAAAAAAAGAATAAAATCAACTTTTGGACACTTTCTGGCTAACTCTTCCACTCCGTTGTATTTTATTTATCCCCACCCCACCCCGATCTCCCTCATCTCCATGCCTATCCTTAAGTTGAGAAACTTAGAACAAATTGCACGTAAGCGTGAGTTGGAACTATTTTAAAGTGATATAGCCCAGGCGTGGAAAGATTATCCAGTACTAACGTACCGTTGCCTAGGGGATATCCGAATGTACTAATCGTACATCCTTTCCGTGGATGTTCTTTCCATTCTTTCCATGTCCTGCAGCGGGGTTTTTTTTTTTTTGAAATTTTTCCCTGCATCCTTCAGTTGCTATTTCTTCTTTTATGTATAAATAGGCTTAAACTTACATTTTAAAACTATAATGTTGGCATTTGTAATTTTCTCATCCTTGAAAATGTATGTAATTAGTCTCTATTAAACTAAACTTAAATCTTAATCTTTCCATGTCCCTATGAAATGAGGTGATGGTGATAGTGAGTACAAGAGTGTAAAAACAGTGGAAACACTTAAACCTAACTTAAACCTTACTAACCAAACCCTGGATGGCCGTTGGGGTAATTCCCCTTTCGGAAAAATATCCATTGTACCAGCCGAAAATCGAACCTGGGAACCCTAGGCTCGTAAACAGGTGAACTGACCACCGCACGACAGAGGCTGTTAGTAGGACTACTATCAACCCTATTTTTCTTTTCTTGAATCGCGTCTTACTACTGTCCAAACCATTGTTTATCAAAATGTGGTACATGGTGGACTATCAAGTGGTCCGTTGGATCACGAGAAGTTTAGTAATAATAATTAAGGATGTTGATCACATATATGCCTAAAACAAAAATTTCAAACATAAATAAAAATATGAAATATATATATCAATTCAATGCTCTATTTCTCTCCTCGGTAGACACAAGTCACATATAAAACAAAGTCTGTACCAATCTTAGTAAACAAATGTGAACAGTTATTTATAAAAAAAAACTATTAAATTAAAATGTTAAAAATAATCAATCAACTATTACTTAACATTTCAATGCAATTATATGATTTTTTTTTGAAAACATTAAATTTAAAAAATTAATTTTTGTCTTGAATTTATAATACTAAAATAGAATTGCATATAAATGATGATTTTCCTGCATAATTCTCCACCCACTCACTCTGCCCCCCCTCCCCGTCAGGAACCCTGGGGTCCCCTAGTGTTCATAGCTTCCGTTTGGCCCACTATGGTGGCCCGTTGGTAGTGATATTCAATCTGGGCTAGGCACATCTTAGCGGGTAGGTAAAAATTAAATATATAATATGATTCATGCTAACTAGTGAATATTATTAGAGCCAGATATAGGATTTTCCATAAGGAACCCGAACGCAAGGCCATGCTATTTTAGCACAGTATTTTTCTCTTTCTCATTTTAAGAAGTAGCACGCTTCAGTGATCGAATAATCCAAGGCAGGGGTCTTTAAACTTTTAATGTCCAAACGCCAAAGTCTCTTTCTCTTGTTGGCTCACAAAACACTCCCGACTATGTCTGAACACTCCCGACTTTGCTCGAACACTCCCGAATATGTTCGAACACTCCCGACAATGTTCGAATATTCCCGACTTTGCTCGAACACTCCCGACTATGTTCGAACACTCCCGACTATGTTCGAACACTCCCGACTATGTTCGAACACTCCCGACTATACTCGAACACTCCCGAATATGATTGAACACAGCCGATATTTTTCGAACACTCCTGATAATGTTTGAAAATTCCCGAAATAGTACTCTCTCCTTGCCTACTAGCGTAGTTATTTGCGGGTCAAGGTACATCTGTATAGAAACGTAATATGTTATTTCACTTATAAAATAAAAATAGTGTATAAAAAAATTAAAATTTGTATCTATTTAAATATGTAAAATATAAATCAATATTTGACCATTTTTCTCTTGAAATACTTATATATTTTCATGAGCTGGTGGACCGCAAAATATTTTCACCCCTGGACTCTTAAGGCATCACTCTCCCAATAGAGTGAATCACCGAAGACGGAAAATTAGGGTTAGAATCCCAATTGGCTGTACTGAATACTAACGGATAGGAACGAGGAAACGTGAGATTTACCCACATTTACGTGAGAGGGTAAGAAACCGTTCAAAAACCCCCATCCTTGGTACACCCGCATGGGATTTGAACTCCGACCTCCCCGTTTTGGAAAATCAGACCAAACAAGCTCGTCTTAAACTGCTAATATTGAATTTGTTTGAAACTAAAGCTCTAAACTAAAGATTATAATTTTTTTTAGCACCTCTTCTTACTAACCGTTCGGGCTATATGCTTATGTACTAATTACGCTAATGTTTTGGGGTTTATTATGGTTTAGTTAAGATGAAGCTCACCCACATTTGCGGGGAGGGATAGTGGAAAACCATTAAGGAAAAAATCACCCTCAGCACATCCGACTGGAATTGAACCCGATCTCCAGGTCTTAGGCAGTCTAGTCAAACACGAGAGTAGCACGTTTGACCATATAATCACCGAAGTGGGTGATTATGAATTATTTTTTATCACTAATCAATGAGCCAAGAAACACATCTTTATGCTGAAATGAAAGATATAGTTTGGTACTGTATAACCTTTACACCTTTTCATAGTACAGTCCGATTTAGATAAGAACGAACTATTTGGACAGTTTAAGGGGTCAGGGCAAAATCATAATAACCTTCATTTGACGGGAAAATATGCTAGCAGTGATTTATGGTTGCATAAAAATTTGAAATACAAGTTGTTTTTGTAGTCAGTCAAGACCTTGAGGATAACTAATATCCATGAATATCTTACTTATTTTATATTGCTAGATCTCAAGATTTTAGAGATGTTTTAATAGTGAAAATATCCCATCTAAATCATTTAGGGTTATCGCGTTTCTGTCCCGACCCCCTCAATTATTAATTTACTAAAATTTTTAAGTAGGCATATATTTGTACCTATGATCTACAATCTTCAATATCAATTGATATTATTAATACATATCAAATAATAATAATTATTAAGTAAAATGTTATCAATGCTGACCACAGTAAATATGTATTTTAGGCTAAATTATCTTTAAGATTGGTTATAATAGTTAATTGTATTAAATAAAGTGCGCGTTTAAAATTAAGAAATATATGTTTAAATTATTGAAAGAAATTTAAATGTTGCTCTATGACTCACTTTCCACGGTCGATTTAATAATGTAATTGTGAACCCGCTATCGAACCATGTCCTGTTGTGTGTGCCGCAGCGCCGGCGGTTGCGAGTCCTCGGAGCACGGCGGTGGTACGGTGCTAGACGGCGCCTCGGCGCTTCACCAGGCGCTAGCAGGCGAGACGTTCTCCGAGAAAGAGCGTCGACTGTCGGAGATGATCCTCCAACTCCAGATGGTCCGGGAGCAGCTCGTCTCACAGCAGGAGCAACAGAGCAAGGTAGGCCCTATGTTCATTATCACCGTCACGCGGTATTGGGCGTCAGGCTTGGAGGGATGTGGAATTCCTCCCCCGCTAGTGGCTATCTAAGATATAATATATCGTTTGTTGACCAGTTTCCCGCTGTTAGAACGGAACAAAAACAATAGAATACTAAATAATTCGGAAAACTGTAGGTCACAAATACTTATGTCTGTCTTGAATTAGTTTCCCCTGGTGATTTTTTTTTTTAAATTTATCACAACTCAGGCTGTTCGGAATATTCCTAAAAATGTCTCGTAGGGATATTTCTTTCAGCGGAGAGCTAAGTAAGACCCATGTTCTAATATGTCTAAAATTGGAATCGATGCTGTGTAACAAACAGTTGGCCATGGGATGAAAGCTAAGCTCTGTGTGTATGTAGAATCAGAAGCGGGGCAGTATCGATAAGGGGTGCTCTAGTCTTAAAAGATATTGGGAGGAAAATTTCAGGACTGTGTGATTTGAGAAGCAACCCGCACGATGCGGTCACTTACATATATTCATATACTAATAGATAACATATATCGGTTCCTTTTTTTTAATGAAGAGACCTAAATAGGAGTGCCTACCATAAATACATGACAAATGATATGTAAGTAATATGGCAGATATATGATACGCATATTTGCCTAATTGACAATACTCACATGTGACTCAGAGCAGGCCGCAATTTGTTTAGTAACAATGTCTGCCTCTGATGTTGAAGATGCCTTAGTCTTATTGAATTAAGTCAATGTTATTAGATATGTAGCAAGTGAGACCATGCTCGAGCCAGCCCTGAACAGTCATCAGGCTTGGGCCACCCCTCATAGTAAGGCGGTAGGGGACATTCCAACGGGCTGAGTGTAGGGCTAAAGCGGACAGGTGTGACAAGAGAGACAGTCGAGCAACAGGGCTGAGAGTGTCAACACTAGAGTGCGTGTTTTCACATTGGACGTGTGTGACGAACCCAAGACATGTGTATATAATAAACATATTAATAAGTACTAATTCTTTGTACTATTGTAGTTTAGAAATAAGGGTAGTAAATAAGAACCGCAACAAATACAATAGCTATGATCGCGGTTAACGGCGCTTTTGGGAGCATCCCTTTAGGCAAGCAAAAAAAAAAAGTGCTTTCAATGATTTTAGAGAGGTTATCGTATTTTAAAACAAGACACAAACTTTAGTACGTGGGTATTACCTGAAGAACGTCTTTTAAATAACGTTAAACAAATTTCCAGTGAATTAAATTAATTATTTCTCCGTAACATGTGACAAAAAGTGGAGCATGCCGAAATCGTCTGACACTGACGTGGCATGTTTTGAGTCACCAATATGTAATGGGAGCTGGCTCATATGTTTACATTGGTTTAACCTGAACATGCATGCTAGATGAAGATCACGCGTCAAATCACACGTCACATCATTTTGGTAGGCCCTCCCCCTGAAGGCTACATTACACGTAATGATTTCCCCATGGTCTTCCCGAGATGGGCTTCCTCGTGGGGATGTTGGTGCGTGTAATGCAGCAAAACCATGTGGGGAAGGTCATATTGACTTCACCATGAATATCCGAATGGTTGGATATCTGCAAGAAGCCCACGGGGCAGTTGATGCGTCTAACAGCAGCTTTGACTTATCCACGTCAACTTATTCTATTTCGCATGCGCCAGTCTCTAGTCTCAGGTGTTTTTCTGCAGGCTCTTTTCAATGTCTGTAACTGCATCCATTGTTTTCTTGTTACAAGTGGCAACTTGTAGGATTGTGATTGTTCATTTTTCTTAACTACGACTGATTTACTTTGTTACACTAAGGAGACCTTAGGTAATTGACATTTATACAACTTTGTCATGTTTTCTTCCTTACTTTCAAACAACTTGTCGCTAACTAGTCAGGCAGTAAGACTCCACCCACCAATAGACCTACTCTTAGAGAAAATGATGGGGAAGTTGCTACGTGTAATGCTGCCTTAAGGGGTGTTTTAATTATACCACGGCCCTAAAAGGGGTACGCGACTGTCAAATTCGGGGAAACACTGGTCAAGAAAAATCCGCCAACATTGCTCTATTGTTAGATGACATTGAATTGAGTCCCAATCCATTTGTTTACCTGTTAAGTTATTCGATTTAGGTCCGGGTTATTTTGAACAGTTGTTTGAATTGAGTCCAGGGTACAACCTCTGTTACTCTGCCAAACATAAACTCTTTTAGTCAGTCTAAATTGAACATCATGGAATGAATGTCGAACGAAAAACAAAAAATGCTGTTAGTTATTTATTAATTACTTTAAGTTCCGTTTTCACAAAATTATAAAGGCTAGAGTACAACGGTGGACTTGTTGCAAGAGCACTTGTGTTTTTTTTTTTGTGTTATTTTAGCTAGCTGCAATTAACCTAGCCTAAGCTAACCTAACAAGTTCCTACCAAAAACCTCCTAGAGACTCAACTCCAACAACTCAGAAATTGAGGTGGGACTCAATTCAATATTTCCTCTATTATTCTACTTCCCGCTAACCGCAATCACAAAGTAGGTCATTTGTTCTTGAATGGCACTGAACAAATCCCGGAAGGTTGGCGATGCACGGGTAGTTTGGTCACAAGCTACGCAACATTTGACCGGACGGATACTTCATCATCGGTCCATTTGACTGAATGATAGTTTTTGGGTTTCTTCCAACTCATCACAAGTAGGTGTGAGAGATCAACACCGTACGATCTGGAACAGCGAACCAACAGTCGGATTTAGATTACGCCATTCATTTCCTCTAGTAATGAGCGAGGTTTTTCCTAAAGGATACTGATGGGAAACATCCTTTGAATGAATAAGTGATTCTTCAGTGAAATTCAGAGTAGGCGTACCTAAGTTATTTGTCATAGCGTTCAGACAAAGTGGAGACCAGTAATGAAGTGTATCCATCACTTGGAAGCCGTGTCTTTGTTACCAAAGTCTTGACTACAGTAGAGAAATATCTATTTATACAATTGGACAGAAATATATTTATGTCTGTGAATTAAGAGGGTTCTTGTATTTGAAAACAACGTGGGTGTAGCCATAATGCATTTGACATGGCTACTATGTGAAGCTGGACCAAATACAATAATTAATAGAAAGCCACCTTTTTTTGGGCGTCGTGTTAATACAATACATAATGGACTTAGTTATTATTTTTGTTGGTTTTATAATATTAAGCATCCACAAACGATATAATTTGATTTCAAAACACGTATGCGTTCTCATTTGTAATTACCATAATTTTTATTATGCTCCAAAAATATTTAAGGCAATTGCGTTCTAGTCCTAATTTCATTCTCCAATAACCCACTTCAGGGGCCTCACTCTCATGTCAGACAGGACTGAAGATGACGGGGATATTAGGGTTCGAATCCCGTTCGCGTTTAACTAGAGATTTTGATGAATTTTGATGTTTCATGACACCCCAAATCCGAAAAAGCTATTTTTGAATTTCCGTCTGCCTGTACCTCCGACTAGAGCCTAAACTATTTTACCGATAAGGCTAAAACTTGGTATCTAGGGTTTTCATAGGGTTGCCCCAAGGTGTTTTTGGAATTGTATATCTAACCCTAAAGTTAATGATAGGCCTAGTTTATTGAAGAGCAAAATTGAAAAAGTTGATTTTCTCCAAATCAGCCTTACCAATATTCCAAACAAAATGACTACCCTCAATATTTCGGCAAAATGATTTTAAGGGTGCAGGTCTGATGCGTAAATTCTAATATATTTTTTATCATATCTCCGAAACTATTTGAGATATGAAATTAATTAGCATTGCAAATATGTAGGTTTATTTATAATACAGATCTTTTATTTGAAACACATTTTCATAAGACCAATAACTTTCAAGCTAAATGACAACATATATATATAAACTTTTCGAACAATAAAGGTAAAGTATTTCGACCGTAAAAAAATCTAAACTGAAATGTCGATGGATGTCGACGTCTCATGAACCCGAACCCTAAAAAGGGATTTTTGCAATGACGTATGTCAGTGTACTTTACAGAAGCAAAAATTTCCGTATTTAAAACCGGAACCCAAAAAAGTTTTACGTAATTATTATGCAATTTATGCTCGGGTTTGCTAGTGTATATTATGTCATTTCAAATATATTACGAGTTTTAAGTAAATATCTCCATTGTCAAACAATAGAGCGAGAAAGTCCGTGTGGTGTTACGTAACATTTATTTGTCATGAAGACCTGTAAGAGATAAATAGGCTAGGTCATGTCCCCTAAAGGGGTACAAGACTGTCAAATGTTTGGTTAACACTGGGCTACATAATATAGCATTTAAGGGGCGAATGTAGGGGACACGAGAAAAAAGGCAGAATTTTTTCAGTTTTTATATAAAAACATTTTATTGGTCAAAAACTAAAATATGTTTCCATTAGAAACATAGTTCACTTTTCTTCACATAGGAATGCCAACATTAGTCGAATATCTGTGAAGAGTGTTCTGGAATTTAATGACAACTTTTTTCTTAATTTAAAATTTTTATCATCTAATGAAACTATGCTCTTGGCAGATATTCAACAACTGTTGATACCACCATGTGAAGAAAATTAAACTCTATGTTTCTACTGGAACATTATTTTATCTATGTTGGTAAAAAAAAATACTTTGCTATAAAACCAGCACACACAATTACCTTTTCTCGCCTCCCTTACAATCCCACCTTAAAGGTTACTGTTGTTGTACAACATTTTTATAGCTACCAACATTGTTTTCCTCTCTACACTGAATATTATCTTTGAGGTAACGTTATGGTAACAATAGGAATAAGCGTTGTCATTCTCTGGCTCTCATTTGATCAAATCTTCCCTTAGCATAAGACAAATAAGATAGTCGCCCATTAAGGCGCGCCGCGTGGAACCGCGTGGAACCTCCGTGTGGAACCTTCTGTGCGCCTTCCTCCGAGGTCCACCCACCCATGTAACGCGCCACGCGAATCGCCGTGTGGAAAATTCTGTGCGCTTTCCACCGAGGTCCACCCATGTAACGCGCCGCTCGGAATCACCGTGTGGAAAATTCTGTGCGCTTTCCACCGGAGGTCCACCCATGTAACGCGCCGCATGGAACACAGTGTGGAACATTCTGTGCGCTTTCCACCGGAGGTCCACCCATGTAACGCGCCGCGTGGAACCACAGTGTGGAACATTCTGTGCGCCTTCCCCCGGTGGTTCACCCATGTAACGCGCCACACCGAACCGCCATGTGGAACATTCACCAAACTATCGTGGCACTTGGGATGATATAGGTTATATAGGTTGGAATATTCTTTAAACTAATAATACCACAACTTCGTCATTCGTTCTGAGAATTTAATAAAAAAAAAAACTCTAATAGATTTCACAAAAAGTTATGTAGAGTACTTACGCAGCTTAAATGGCCTAATTCGTTTGCACATAACAGTATTACGTTTGAGAAGTCATGATTATTTTTTGTTGAGGTAAGTTTTTTGAATTTGGAAGATTTAATTAGGTAAAAATGTCATAGTAAATATTTACCTTTTGTTATCCCTTTCCTCCTCTATTTTTAATCAACTAAATCTACTAGGAAAAACACAATGAAAACATGCTTTCCGACTTTACTTGCAACCATATAAAATTATACCTCAATCTAATGTGAATTTTACTTATCAAAATCAACAGTAAGATTAACCCGCTTCGGTGGTCACGTGATCTAACGTGCTACTCTCGTGTTGGACTAGATTGCTGAAGATAGGGTGATTGGGGTTCGATTCCGGTCGGGTATATTGAGGGTGGTTTTCCCTAAATGGCCCTTCTTACACGCAAATGTGGGTGCACTTCCTCTAAATTAAGCCCTCCTAGTCCCTAATCAATTAGTGTAATTTTTACATAGGCGTATAAGCCGAATGGATAGTAATACGCGGTGCTGAATAAAATTAAAAAAAAATTGAGTGTTGAAGTTCTAGACATGCCGGCACTAAGCCAACGCACCCGAATGGTGTCGGAATGACACGAGAGCGTATTCTCCCACGGTTCCTTCCACAACCCCACCCACTAACGCACCCGAATGGTGTCGGAATGACACGAGAGCGTATATCTACCACGGTTCCTTCCACAACCCCCACCCACTAACGCACCCGAATGGTGTCGGAATGACACGAGAGCGTATTTCTCCCACGGTTCCTTCCACAACCCCCACCCACTAACGCACCCGAATGGTGTCGGAATGACACGAGAGCGTATTTCTACCACGGTTCCCTCCACAACCCCCACCCACTAACGCACCCGAATGGTGTCGGAATGACACGAGAGCGTATTTCTCCCACGGTTCCTTCCACAACCCCCACCCACTAACGCACCCGAATGGTGTCGGAATGACACGAGAGCGTATTCTACCACGGTTCCTTCCACAACCCCCACCCACTAACGCACCCGAATGGTGTCGGAATGACACGAGAGCGTATTTCTACCACGGTTCCTTCCACAACCCCCACCCACTAACGCACCCGAATGGTGTCGGAATGACACGAGAGCGTATTTCTACCACGGTTCCCTCCACACCCCCACCCACTCAGGCGCACCGCGACGCACAGAAAATAAATAATTCTTCTCTAGAAACCTTGAGGTTTCCGGCACGGAAATTCCACAAGGTGGTTCCACGCGGCGTGATAGTGGGTGATAAGCTTTAGGTGACCTGGTGGTCTAGGGTTAAGGTGTCAGACTTCTGTGATGGTGTCCGGGGTTCAATCCTCGGTCCCGTTACAGATTTATCTGATTACCAAACTCTTCCTTTACCTCTGACAAGACATCTTGTGAATGTGGGGAAGGAATGCCAGGCCTTCACCGTGATTCGGATTCCACGTTAAACTGTAGGTCCTTCATTTCATCTCACAATCATCCTACCATTACACATTAGCATAAGTGCGTATAACACGAACGGGTAGTAAGACGTGTTGCTAATAATAAAATAATAATATAAGACAAATTTTGCAATGCTGGATCGTCAATGTTTCCAGTAGAATTCTTCTCACCCCGACATACCACCTCCCGACATAACTGAAAGCAAGGAGATTTTGCAACAGTTAACCGAGAGAGAGAGAGCGAAGATTAAGCTTTTTTCCGTTAAGACCTACAGTTCCCTCACCGGGGGTGTATTCCTGAGTACATTCATAACCATCTCGAATGGTTTTCCCATTTAACTCTGCAGAGAAAACTACTCGAGATGCTTGAGATCTTCGAGAATGCACTTACGAATACAGACCCAATGATATTCGGTGTAGTGAGTGAGACATGCAGTGTAATGTAGGCCTTACTTATCTGCACAATAGATCAAAATACATGTCCTCTATTACGTCTTGTCTAATTTCCTTTCTCTCTCTCTCTCTTCTGTGACGAGTGCGATGTAACCGCGACCATTGGATTGCTGACAATCGCCGTCTTATGCTCTATGATATCTTTCTTGCGCCTATGGAATAATGTCCATCCCAGTCACCGAGGGGAGGGGGGAATGTCTGCAGCAGTAAGTAACCAAATCTATGTTCCATATCTCCGCCATCGCCCAAGTACTGTCTGCCACATCAAGTGTACGCCTCTGTTACTCCATGACAAAGCTGCTCTTGTCTCGCGCGTTCTCAGAAACCCTGTTCTTATTCCTAGCGCTGCCGGGTACAGTCGTGTCTGAAGAGGCTCAAAACCGGTATCTGTGGCCACGCTGTCTACGGTGCTGGGCTGCTTCTTTTTTCTTTTGTACCACGTCTTACTACACGTTCGGATATTATGCACATTATCTAATTATGCTAGAGATGAGGAAGCTTTATTTTTTTTAGAGGAATTATACCCAAATTTGCTTAAAGGGAGAGTTAAAACCATCCAGGAATAAACACCCTAAATTTATTGACTGGCATTTGAACCCCAATATCACCGTCATTGGCAATCCAGTCCAAAACTAGAGTGATGTCTTTGGATCATTCGAGCACCAAAGGGAGTGGGGACCGTATTACCTTTGGTTGTCGCTGAAGAGGAGGTCAGGGATTGAATCCCGGATGGGTGCATTGTTGTCTATGGTGTCTGTTTTGCAATACACTATATTGCTGGTGATGGGGTGGTCGAATCTCGGAACGGTACATTGCAGGTGGTTTTACTTATATTTAAGCTATAGTTTGTTTTTCTTCCCCTTTCAAGTTAAAGCAGGCGAATATCCTCTTATACTACCACCTTAATCTATATGGCTAAGAACAATGTGGTCTAACCCACGGTACGTGGGCTGCATGCAGCTCATGACCGGTTTTATTACTATTTGCCAATCTCAAAGGTTTTTTATACAAAAGGTGACCTGGTGGTCTAGGGGTAAGGTGTCAGACTTCTGTGCTGGCGGCCGGGGTTCAATCCTCGGTCCCGGCAGAGATTTATCTGATTACCAAACCTTTCCTTCACCTCTGACAAGACATCTTGTGAATGTGGGGAATGCCAGGCCTCCACCGTGGTTCGGATTCCACGTTAAACTGTAGGTCCTTCATTTCATCTCACAATCACCCTACCATTACACATTAGCGTAAGTGCGTATAAGCCGAACGGGTAATAAGACGCGGTGCTAATATAATAATAATAATATAATAATATATTATAATAATATAAAAATAATATTAATAATTATTATTATTATTATTATTATTATTATTATTAAAGGTTGGCCTACGTTGCATTTTAAATCAATTATTGCAAGAAATGCAATGTAATGTATTTTTGAAAGATTATGGAACTATACAAAATGATGACTGCAGTATTGCATTCAGGCTGAAATTGGATATTTTTAGCCCTTTCTTTAATGTTAATCAGCTTCATATTAATAGAGCACAAATATAACTATAAATCTGGATTAAGGTCATATGGGACACGTGTTTATATGTATTTATTTCTCCTCTCCACCACTTAAGTGTTGTTTCCATGTTACGGTACACCCTGTATATGAATTAAAAATATATTTGAGGTATTTAACGTGAACTTTATGAACCGACTGATTATATCAGCACATGACTTATCAACTAACTTAAATCTAGAACAGACGCAACATACAGTCCGCTGACGTTAATTCATCACTGTGGAAGGGTAAATACACATTTCTCCAATGATAAATCCTTCGACCATGCCGGGAATAAAACCCGGGGCCCTTATCTAGGTAGACAGACACTCTACCAACTGAACTAAGGTTTGGTACATGTATATAAAGAAATACCAAAAACATTCAAGATGTCTCTTATTTAGAGCCATTATTTTCAAATTACGTTATTAATTATCTCAGAATTTTTTTTTTGAGAGGTTATAGTCTTGCATTGGGCTTTTATATAAAATATTACAGTAAATGTAATAAAAATATACGCTATCAAACTTATGAGTGAAGTAAAATTTTGTGTTATCCAATTTGAAACCCTGCTTGTAATTATGGCCAACTATTTTACGAGGTGTGCAACTTTTTCGTGTTTTGCCATATCTTTCAGTGACGTGGCATAAACTGTTTTTTAGGGTCGATAATAGATAAAACTAAAAGGGTATGGTTTTATTTTCCCTTTGTCCCCGTTTGACCAATCACACAAGGACTTTACTCAACACACCTCGTGTATTCATTGGTAGGTACCTGGCTAATGAATGAGGATAACACTCAACGGTACAGTTTAAACAAAATGTGCTTACCTGGGCAACAAATCGCGATGCGCCACTGATATACATAAAATATCACACCTTGCTAAATAATTGAAAAAGTTGGTCACTGGCGTGGCGTGATTTGTTCCCAGGATAAGCAGAACCTAGGCCTTACCTGTGAATTGTTCTCATCACTCAGTAGAACATTAATAATAGCAATAATAATAATAATGGGCGTGTCTGGGCTACATCAAGCTATAGCCCAGTTTGCGGAAATATTGGCCAGTACTAATGTACCGTTTGCCCAGGGAGCACCCGAATTACTAATCGTACATCCTTTCCGTGTCCCGATGAGATGAGGAGATGATGCTAGAGTGAGGGTGTGTAACCAATGAATATCTTAACCTAACCTACCCGCCTCGGGGCGTAGTTGGCTAACGCGCTTGTCGTGTTGAGCTCGACTGCTGAGGACGGGGAGATCGAGGTTCGAATCTCGGTCGGGTGAACTGGGGGTGGCTTTTCCTAAATGGTTTTCCACTCCCCTTCCACGCAAGTGCGGGTTCACTTCATCTAATTCAACCTTCCAAATTCCTAAATCCAATAACGTAATTAGTACTTAAAGCGTATAACCCGAACGGGTAGTAGACGCGGTGCTAAATATTAAATACTTAACCTAACTTAAGCCTAAATAACCAAGGCCTGGTGACCATAGGAATTAGTCCCATTCGAGAAAAATCCTCCGGTACCAGCTGGGAATCGAATCCATGACATCTAGGTCAGCATCCAGGTCCTCTGACCAGTATTACACGAGGCCGGTTTAAACATTTATTGGTCAGATATCAACAAACATTCATTCGCACGTGAAGTATAAAGAACCTAATCTATAAACGATTAGTTAAATGAGGGAAGGAAAGGAGATAATAGTTCTGCCAAGCATTGCCTACTTTTGAAATAATCCATGCCACACCACTGTTTATTATTATTATTATTATTATTATTATTATTATTATTATTATTATTAGCGCCGCGTCTTACTACCCGTTCGGGTTATACGCACTTACGCTAATGTGTAATGGTAGGGTGATTGTGAGATGAAATGGAAGGACCTACATGTTTAACGTGGAATCCGAACCACGGTGGAGGCCTGCATTCCCCACATTCACAAGATGTCTTGTCAGTGGTGAAGGAAGGTTTTGGTAATCAGATAAATCTGTGCCGGGACCGAGGATTGAACCCCGGTCACCTTTTGAAATAATCCATGCCACACCACTGTTAAAGTGGTTAATAAAGTACCACTTAGAGTCCATTATTGATTTTATGTGCAGCCTAACGAATGTATTTTTTTTCCTAAAATGAAATGTTCCACTTTTATGCCCTCTTGTGTATACTAGGCTTAACTTTTATGGTATAAACTGTTAAGCTGTCAGAGGATGCCTCGTTGAATAAGAAGACTGTGTGCATCAACAACAGCATATAAACAGAAGGATGTTCTGTTAGTTTTCATTATGAATATTTGAACACAACAATTTCCTATGCGCAAGACTTGTGCTTATAATACTTCTTTGAGGGGTAGACTATTTAGTCCCTCGTGTTGTCAGTCATATTAGGCTTTATTTCTACTCACAAGGAAAAAGGACTAATGCTTCTTCTCTACGACAAACGCGCTCTTTGTTGTTGTTGTTGTTTTGAAAATAGGAAATAAGAGAAGTATTCTAGATTTCGTAATTAATTTAATCATTAACTTTTCAGACTTTACCGTCATCTCATGTTGATTCATTTTTTTTTTTTTTTTCGTGAGTTAACTGCTTGATAAATTATCCACTATTTAAATGCCTTCCCTTGGGGTATTTTATCAGACGAATTATACATTCTTAAACTCTTTGAAAGATTCACAAAACAAAGCCGGAAATAGCCCAACCATATTCTTTTGAAGTATTATTTTAATGTTCTTAAATTTATATAAATTAGCTTGTGCGTAGAGATGATGATAATAATAATAGTAAAAAAGAATAGCAGATGAAATGAAATAAAACTTAAGAGGCTTTTCCTAAACAAAAGAAAGCAATGGGATGAATAAAATACGACCAAAGCTATAAGAGCAATGTAAGAAAACGAAGTTTTTTTTTTCAGAGATGCTAAGCCCTTATTAAAGAAAAAATCCTCGCTAGATTTAAAAAAAATTTTTTTGTGTGTGTATAGGCCTAATCTTAAATGTATTAGTGCACAAATGTATTCTTTCAGCGGGTTTTATCTAATTTTATATAATAGATTTTGAAGGCATTAAAGATTTTATTTAATTTTCTCTGTAGATACTTAATTTATCCTTTAAAAATTCAGTCAGCTATTGAGAATATAAATATTGATTCTATAATTAAAAACTATAAAGGCCTCATATGTGTATGTATCTTAGTCAACCCGAAGGTTGGTTGTAATCTCAACAGTTCCGCCGTCAGCTGTAAAGCCTAGGCATATTGAAGAGGGAAATGAGGAATGAGGTAGTTTCTTCTTGCTTTCCTCACTGAGCCAGCAGGTACAATTGCACATCAATCTGCAAGCCCACCAACTGACCCTACAAGCGACACTTTCACTCCATTCAACACAAGAACTAGCTATATATAGATTGTTATTACTAGTATCGTTTATACCTTTACCACTTTAATATTTGTCAGAGCCATAAGTGAGACTTAGACAAATCAATGAAAGTAACAACTTGTTCTAGTTCATACCATAATATATAGTGCATTGTAATTTTCATAATTTGTTACTTAATCATTTATTAGCTTGACAAAACCTGTTTTGAGCTAAGAAGCCTAAAGAAAAAACAACTTATTTCTTACGTCTTACGTTAAGCCCTTGCGTGGTTTAATCCACGCGGCGCTTTTTTTGTTTTTTTTGGTACTTCGTTTTACTGTCTGTCAGGATTATATGCTATTTAATAATTACGCTAGTGAGTTAAGGAGGAATTCACAGGCAGTGTACACGTATTTGCAAGGAAGAAAAGTGAAAAATCATTTAGGAAAACTACCCTCAATATACCCGACCGGGATTCGAACCCCGATCCTACTGTCATAGGTAATCTATTCTATCGAGAGAGTGACGCCTTAAATTAAATTTGCGTGCCACTTGTATTGAATTACAAACAATTTGTGTTGCCAAATTTTTATCTTTTTTTTTAACCAAAACCGTAGGAGCCTATTTTTTGTTTTTTTTACTTAGTTGGGAAGATTTAAATTAACGAACTTTTTTTTTGTCACTACCGTGACAGACATTATATACCTCTTTCGGGAAAATGAAGCTTGTAGCATCAGATTTTCCGTGAATTAGTTGAAGAATTAGATAAAAGGCAATCGGATCTTCTGTTGCATAATAATGTGCACTGGCTCTGCTAAGGAACTGCCCTGAACATATTTTGTTCCTTGATGACTTATGTGAGACAATATCTGAGTCGACGTGAAGGTAGCAACAAAGCTACTAAATACCTGTTGTTGTTAAATAATAATAATTAATTAATTACTTTCTGGCACGGATGTGTTTTTAGCAATCAGGTTTCAACAACTTAATACCCTGAATGTCAGTTTAAAAGGCTGAGATAAATTCTTGATTAATTTACACAAAAGCAAATTGAAGCCTTTATAAAAAAAAATACTTATTTTTGAGTGATATTCAGCTCCTCACATTTATGTTCTTTTCCAAAACTCAAAGACTTATCACATAATTCAACATCTGAAATGGAAAGTTTCCTAAATAAATTTAAAGATGATATGAAATATTGAAGATTTCTACATTCCATAAACCATTTTAAATTTGGTCAACAATCCTTTCTTGGATTATAGAAATAATCTATCGAGGGAATTTTTCAATAATACGCCCGGATTAGAACTCATCGATTTTCAATCGTCCTCAGAACTCAAAACTAATGTTTGACACACACCAAAAGAAAAAAGTCACGGCTTTGACTTAATTCAGCCACTTCATTACATGAAAATGTTCTAGACATCGCGTTGTACGTGCTGACTATGATCAGGTATACATATGCCTGCGAGGCGCGATTCTCAGCAATGAAACAAACATCTTCAACAAGTTGAACCAAGAGCTCTGGCGGGACTCACCTGTACCACCATAACTCTCGACTTTCTCAAAATAGCGGAAAACAAGAGATGTCATTTTTCTCATCAGATCTATATCAATCCTTAGGCCTACTTTATTAATACTTATGAATATTAATAATGTTTATGATTAGTCTGATAGGTACTTTAGGCTTTTGACCGACCGATAGACAGATCCTTCTTCTGGATCGTAGGCCGCCAATTATCGACCACTGCCATAGACCGTCCGGTCACTGAAACGGGTACTTAATGTTGTTTAAATAATTTTACCATAGTATTTTTTGAGGCTGAATTGGCTTTCGTAGGAAAACATTTTACAAAAGTCAATTAAAAGTAAATTAAATTAAAGTAAATTAAATTAAACAATTAAAGTTAAATAACAATGAAATGCTGGTCATGAAAGGGGTTGGGATTCGAGTTACAGCTAAGTGTAATAATGTTGTTTTATTTCAAAATTGATTCCTACTATCCTCTACGCAAATGTAATTATATTTCCTCTAAACAGTACCTTCTCCATCCCTTATCTTAATTGTGTAGGTAGCCAAGGCGGGTAGTAGAACGTAGTGGGTGATAAAAAAAATTGCCCTTAAGTATGATATACTAAAAGTCGACAAGCTACATTAAGAACGGGAAGTTATGAAAATGCTATCACCCGCCTAGGTATTCGCATGGCCTAGGCCTGGCGTCATTCTTGTAATAGCTATAGACTACCGAGAACAGGATGATCAGGGCTCAAACCCCGGTCGGGTGTACTGAGGGTAGTTTATTCCAACATATTTTTCCACTCTATCTCTTCACGCAAATCCAGGTAGTAAGACGAGGTGATAAATAAAATAATCTCCACTGAGAGTACGCCCATATTTGCGACCTGGTCGCCGTCGTTAGGTTGTAGTCGCGTCGTATGGTCCACCTTGGTGAATAGCAAGGCTTTGTGTTCTGGCGTCCTGGTCGTGGCAACCAGGTTGTAAGTAAGGCCGTGCCCTAAGAAACGTTGGGGCCCAGGCCTTTATAGAGTCGGTGACTCTTTGGGAAGTTTTATCCACCGTGTAGTCGGTTGGGCTTTTGTGGCACAAAGCAAGTCCTCTTGTCATCGCTAGACTTGATTATGTATGTTTTGTATGAACACACGCAAACACACGTGCGCGCGCCCTAGGGAAGGGACCGGTATTATATCGGCCGTATCTGAAATTCACAAGCTCCAGGGGGCTAGGTTTTCCCAACTCTCTGGTCAGTCCTCTCTATAAGTATATATATTTCACCTCCTCGCCCACTCTTTTGTGATATTTTGTGTACAGTGATTGTGAATGCAGACTAGCCTTCCAACAACAACAACAACAACAACAGTAAAAAAAAGTTGTTTTTTTCCTTTTCTTCACTAGAATATACAAATTACAAAATCTACGTACACTACACACAAAATATCTTATCTCTATAGCACAATAATGTGTAAGTGTGGGAAAGGAGAAGAGGGTCTGAAGGAGTTGGGTGGGAACGTGAAGGGGGGGGAGGGGCAAACATCAAAAGCATAAAAATTGAAAGTCTTAACATAGAAGAATTCTTACTCCAGTCCACAAAAGACAACATTTTTTTCGTATATATTTTTACTCGGAAGAAAGAAGAAGAAAAAAAAAGGGAGGAAAAATCAACATATATTCATTATTATTACTCTTGTTTTTTACAGGCTTCTGTTTTCTTTGTGCTCCCTCTTTGTAATTCGGGTACTGTTTATAATTTTGTACATAACCTATTTTTTTTTTATCTTATTCTTATTATTCAAGGATGGCTCGGAGGGGGTTATTTAGAGGGGAGGAGCGAATTCATCCCGTTCTGTCCCAATTTCTTTTGACGCTTTTCTTTCTTTTAACATTTTTTTTTTATTTCTTCTCCCTCCCCTCTTTCCTCCCGAAGCTCTTCTGTTTGACTTCAAAAGGCAAACTCTTTCCGCTGTCGACGCCAAGCACGACACTGCCCGCATGCAGATTGAAGAGTTTCGTCCAATCACGAGCTTCGATCTGTTTGTCCTCTCTCTTTTTTTTTTTTTTTACAGGTCACAATGACCTCTTCTTCTCTTTCTCTTATATTCGTTCCAGTCCTGTGTTGTCTTTTCACCCCTCCTACCTCCTCTCCCTTTACAGAACCCACCCTTCGCATCCAAACACTTGAGACCTTGAGGACAGTGACAAGAGGAGTTGAATAATAATGTAGTGTCCTTTTTATTCTTTGTCCTGTAACAGAAAACTAATCAACTGTCTCACGAATAAAAGGTTTTTTTTTTACTCCCCACTTATTCTTTATAAAGTCCTTCAAAACATTATCGAAACAACGCACACACACATTGCGTAGTACTTGGAAGAATGAGTAGTGTACTATTCTGGCTTTGTCTGGTCCAATATTTTATACTAATTGGAATACTTCCCCTTCCACGGTCAGTCGTCATCACGGACAATCTTTTGCGACCATCTCTACAATCGCCATACAAACTTTTCTCTCAGAAGGTTTTGTCATCAAGTTGTTATTCTTTTCATTATTTTAAATAAACATATATAATTAAATAACGCAGAACCTATACATCTTAAACATAATTTTACTCTCAGTAATTAGTACAATTATTATAGCCTACCATCAAAATTAATGTGTGGTCTATTAATAGTAGTATTCTTAGAGAAAAGACTTTTTAGAAAATACAAATATATTCTTATGATCAACATTGAAAACATTAAATAATATTTTTAGTTTTGTTTTATAGTTATGGATAATATATAGGCCTATCAAAAGTGGAAGCTATAGATCACATGATTTGACGTATGAATATGTGAAATAATTTTTAATAACTTTTGTAACAGATGAGGGCAGTTCTTCCTACCAGAATCCTTCTATATATTTTGTTTTTAATTACATGAAATAGTAGCAACAACAACAAATATTTGTCAGAGAGTATGTGTTTTATCAGGTGAGAGAATCGCATATTTATAAAATATAGACTCACACATTTTTAACCCTACGTTGTCTGTATTTAAATATATAAATAAAAGTAGTACTAATTATTACTAATTTTAGCTCTATAACTATTTTTTATGCAGTAAGTGAGAAAATTTGGTACTTTATTTTTCTTTCTTTCAGAACTAACGTGCTATGTTATTAATGCGTTTATGATAAAGCTTTATCGTTTGGCGATGCTGGGCATTTGTTAAATTGTATACGTACTGTACATTGAGCCCTACGTGTACCTTAAAGAGCAACCTTTTCAACAATGCAAACTTTAAAACAAATTTAATGTGTTGCTTTTAACAATGTTATTAAAATACGTTTAATTATCACTGGATGCATGTTAACATTAAAATAAAATCTAATTATTTAAAACATCACACCATAAAAAAAGAGAAAAACTTTCCATAAAATAACCTAGAGCTAAGACTACCAATTTTAAAAACTTCCAAGTCTTTATAAAATAATGTTAATAGAATGAAAAATAATTGCCCAGCATGGGGTTCGAACCCACTATTTCGAGTTGTAGAGTCTCATGTTCTATCAACTGAATTAGGCGGGCGTTACGATAAGGTTTTAAACCTTGACCTTTATTTAATTTCAAACAACATTTTTACATATACACAAACATCTGCCCTTTCTTTTTATTACTTGACGACTATTTGTAACAACATCTTAATATTTCATTTTTTGCTTAGAATCAAAATTTACCCCCTTTTATGACACTATAAAAAAACCTACGAAAGATAACCGACATTGAATAAACGATTCATAGAAATCGTTCGAACAATGTTGGCCATACTGACAAATTAAAGTAAAAAAAAAGTAAAGAAAATCTCGTTATCTCATCCTCATTCACTGACCATAATGTTAACTGACAATGAGTATGAATAATAAGAGCGATCATTTTAAAAGCGAAGAAGAAGAAGAAAACCTTTCAACAAGGACGGTCCGTTGTCCGTGACTGTTGCAGATAAGAAACGAGTTTCAAGAAGTGTTCATTTTGTGTGACGGACAAATAAAGAAAGAAGATACGCGTAAATGACGTGGGAGAGAATTAAGAGGAAAAAAAAATCGTGTGAAGTAAACTATTTAAAATGAAACATAAATGAAGGCTAGTACAGAGCTTAGCAGTAGGCAGCTATTCAACATTTTAATGTCACCACCAACCCCTTAAAAAAAAAGTATTATATTTAATCTTTCTGAAGGGAGTAAACGTTGTTTTTTTTTCTACCAAGATTTTATCGGTGCTTGATTAACGAATGAACTTTTTCTTTTGTTCACTACGTTACTCACTGACCATTTGAGTAATTCTCAACTACCCTGCGTTTGTGGCGTAGTTAGCTAACGTGCTAGTTTCGTGTTGAGCTAGACTGCCGAGGAGATCGAGGTTCAAATCTCGGTCGGGTGAGCTGGGGGATGGTTCCTAAATTGTTTTCCACGCTCCCTCCATGAAATGCAGGTTCACTTCCTTTAAATTTAATCTTCCCAATTTCTAATCAATTAGCGTAATTAGTACTTAAGCGAATATATAACTCGATCGGTTAGTAGGACGCACTGATAAATAAATAAAATATTCTTAATTCCCGTTCAACTTTGGTTCATTCTTGTTTATAAGTATTGGGGTATTCAAAGTGAACTTTCTAAACACACAGATGACATAATCATACAACTTACAAACTAACTCAACCTTGGACAGTAAGCCACACCAAACACCACACAGCCAGCTATATTTTCATGATATTTACCATTAGGATAGCAAGACAAATCCATGTACAAATGATAAATATCTTTGTCATCACCATGAATATCCCACATAGGGGAGCATGCAGACAAAGGCGTCATATCATCTTGTCTGTCTTAACAGTGAAGTGTAGGTGGGTGTACTAAGGTGTTTTTTTCCTAAATAGTATCTTACTAACCATCCAAAGAAAATTTTGAACACTTACATAAGCTCAAACCATAGATAAACTATGTGTTTAAAACGACCATGATTGGTCGAAGCAAGGTAATTGATACAGCAGGTCAAGACGTTTACCCGGGTAATGAGAGCCTCAGCTAGGTGACTAAACATAACCTCAACTATATTTTTCCAATTATCGCTACTCTATAATCACACCATGGACGATTTTGTCATAATGTCTTGTGGGTAAGTCAAGGTGCGACAGAGAAGACAAGTTGGAAAGTGATTTTTGATGCTGTTGGGTATAAAAAGTACTGTTAGCACATAGATAAGTATACAAGTTGTGATGAAAGTCGTGTGGATAGGTATAAAAAGTTGAATTGGTAAAACTGTCATGTCGATAATTGGTTCTTTTATCAGTGTGTCCGAGTTTGATGCCCGGGAGGTACACGTAATCACGGCGTTGCATGGAGGTCCTTGAACATTCCTCTAATATTTCAGCACAGCTTTTTATTATTATTTTGCCTATGTACTAATTATTACTAATGGTTAGGGATGAGTAAAGTTGAATTTAGAAGATTTGTATCCGCATTTGTGCGGAGGGTGGAAAACTTTTTTTTTAAAACCACTCTTAGTACACCTAATCGAGATTCAAACCATGATCTTCCCATCATCGGCAGTCTAGTCTATTGCGAGAGTGACGTCCTAGTCTAATCTTTGTTCACACTAAGGATTCGTCATGACTCTAAGTCTCCGGGTACGATACGAGCGATAGAGTGGTAAGTGATAGAGCAGCAAAGCGGTAAATTTAGTTCCGGCTACAGTGAAAGCGGTACTCTCGTCCAGTTGCCAACATGGAATCAAGTTGATTGATGATTCAACCTCATCCCACATATTACTAGTTATGACAGTGTCCTTAAAATCGTCGTGGCAATCATTCCACATTCGACTGTAACTCCGAAATCAAGACTTCAATCTAAATATCCGTCAATTTATGTTTTTTTTATGACATTAGCACTTCCCCAGTTAACAATTCCACTTATTGCATTTCACCCGTTTTCAATTTACTTCCCTTGCAAGATCTCCTTTATGAGGACATATCGGTCACTGACGACATCTTGAATTGGAATGAAACCAGAGCGACACCCCAAAGATGTAATGTCTTAAACCAGCGGCGCTAAGCGAGTGGAGAGCGATGCCGCTCTCGTTTATCATAACCATGAAACGTCGCTCTTCGTATCAAAGAGAACGAACAAAAATTTGAGCAATGCCGCTCTACCGCCCGTATGGTAGTAGAGGCCTAGAGTCGATGTGACGTCCGTGACACGATACATGAGTGGGTCTGCATCCTATTGTTGTAATATAGTCAGACCAATCAAGAAGAGGCAGATACCCTAATATAATACATTCACGAGCTAAGTTTACCTGGATGACAGTTCGAAATGTTACTAGAAGTAATCCCTAATATATCACTACGCCAACAGCTGACATCTATCACTTTGGATGACTGTAATGAAAACAGATGGTAATATATTAATGTGATAACTAACCACAGTAATTTAGGCCAATATTATTTATATATTTATTTGAGGACGGACACAAAGTTTATTTATAGTTTTATTCCCCTTAAAAAAACTATTAACACCACTTTCACAAAAACTTTTAACGAACATAGCTTCAAAATGGCGACTGATGAATCTAAACCACATGGTTGAACATGACGGTAAACAAGTTTTTTACAATGATACAGACACGCAGTTGATGAAAATATTTTATTCAGTTAAATATTTCAAAATACGATAAAATAATATAAAATCATTTATTGTATGTGAAAAAAATGACAACAATTTTCTCTTTTCCAAGTAAATACGATGCCTGTATTAAAAGTTATTGATGTGTGCACTATATTACACATTATAGATAACATTCCAAAACGGAGAATAAGTACTTTTAATTATGTTTAAAATATTGTTTCGAGTTGGATAAAAAGGAATTATTAAAAAAATTTAAATAGTATGAGAAAACTTAAGTTTACGTTATTTTAAATGTAATATATAACAGGTAATTAAAGATCTTTACATTTATAACAAAACAGTGATCTTTTACAAGTGTTGGCAACCCAAAACCTAAACATATGATTTTCGAACTCTCATCCAGGTAAAAACTTATCATTAACGGAATATACAGTAGCCCTATGGCTTCTTTGGTGCTGACTGACAACTCACAGCTGACAGCTGACGGCTTTGAAAAGTTACCAGACCAAATTATGTATCCCTACGCCAAACCATATGATCTGCAAAAATATGTGTTTAGCAGCTGTCACTTCGGATAGTCAAAATTTAGGTATATACCTAAATGTTGACTGTCAGAAATCAGCTGTGAACTGTCAGTCAGCACCAAAGAAGCCACGGGGCTACTTTAGGGGTACTGTACAACTTTACACGTGTTCAATTAGAACTTAACCAGTGATCAGCTAACTATGAACCATTCTGACACACTGTGGTTGTTTTAATTACTGAGACTCGAGTATTGATTCTTCAATGTTTACAATAAATAATGCGATTAGGTCGATACGCTATAACAAAACACTGGCTGTGCAGATACACAAACCACATTATCCTCGAGCTGAGTTCACCTATTTTACTCTCCCTTCGCCCCTGGGGAGAGTTGGAGTTTCACCCCCCACCCCCTTCTTTTACCACCAAGAAGTTGTTGTCTCAGTCGATTGACGGAAAATTGCGGGGAATGGGCTTGGAAGGGAGGAGAGCAAGTTAGGGCTTATTAAGTTACGATTCATACAACCTGGCGTTCTTCCAGTCATTGGTTATAGAGGAGGTTATTGTTATGGTTTTAGTTGTATCTGAAATGTTGTGTTGATGTAAGGGGGGGGGGGGTAGGGTGCCTTCGTTAATAAACACCTTGTGGAAAAGTCAACAAGTTAAATACCGTAACTTTAGTAGCGGAGAGCTTATCTCTGACTATAGAATGGATTCTAAAAGAGGAAAATATTGCTAAAGTAGTTTTAACCACATATTATAAATGGATTATTAAATTTTGCCTTTACTTTTATAAATTACACTAGTCCTATAGTGTGCTTGCTTACCTTTGCAGTGATTTACGCAACGTCATTATAAAAATACTTCCCTTAAGAAATTTTAAATACTGACTTTTTCCATCCTCCTCTTTCTTTTTTTTTTCGGGGCCTTGCGTTAACACGTCTGTTAATAACTTATACTAAGGATAGGTTTTGTTTCTCTCCTCACATTTTAGTAACCTTTTGGGTTATTAGACTACACCCATGGAATAGGGATGAGAAAGGTACAATATTAGAGGAAAATGTGCAGACTTTTTGTAAATAGAGAGTGGGTAAGCATTCATGATAAAACACCCTCAGTACACCAGTCTGGGATTCGACCCCCGAGCTCCCCGTCAATGGCAATCCAGACTAACACGAGAGTGACGTGTTAATCCATTTGACCACCGAAGCGGGCTTCTTATTTTTCTTCCCGACTTGCCCGCGTCTCCATCGTAAAAAAAATAATTCACTTTTGAAAGACATTTAGGTTAAACAACCACCAGCACTTAAAACCTCTTGTAACACCCATTTATCACCGTTCGAACGGAGTTTACAATGCCATTTTCAAACGTTTTTACTGCTACATTTATACTTTCTGTAATTATATGTTTGTGTGAGTGTGTGTGTGTGGGACTGAGGGACTAGGGAGGGCATGTAAAGGAATCTGTTCTGTATAATATAAAAATGTTCCGTGAAAGAGTGTTAGACCTATTAGTCTCCATCGTAACACTCATAACTCTTTTGTCAAGGGCGTTTTCTGGAACAAGCTTATGATTTGTGGGTTGTGTTGTGTGTGTGTGTGTGTGTGGGAGGAGGGGGGGCTATGTTGGGGTTCAGGGGTAGCTAGAATGTGCTGCGGCATAATTAGATAATAGAGGGAAAGAGACCTTCTGGACAGTGTCGTGTCGTGGAGTGTTGCCAGGGTAGGAAAAGCTTGTTAAGACTAGAGGAATTCGACGGCATTATAACCCATTGTTCCTAAAAATCCTTTTATGTTTTCTTCTTCGCTACGCCATATTTTTCCATATTTAGCGTCGCGGTTTAAGGATTGATTTAGTGTACATACCGTCTACCCTGAAACGTAGCAGTCACTCCTTGAAGAACTACATCATCAAAACAGTCGGATGTGACCTGCCAACTGATTCTATTTATCCTACAACATATTTAACTAACTAACATACAAACAATTGTGTTTATAACAAGAGACTATTAACTAATTATTCTATGAGAAATATAAAGTTGATGATTTTTCCTTGGAATTTTTCCAAAGCTGTCCACCAATTTGTTTTAAACCCAAACGGCCCACCATATCAAAAATATTGCCAACCCTAGACTATATTTTGGCTCTAGCATATAAGCTACACCATAGCGGAACAACACCAGAAAGGTAATCCTGCTATCTTACGGGGTAGACGAAGGGTACATTTATATTATGATTTTGATAGAAAGATCTTCTGGAAGATCTTCCTATCTAAATCAGAATGGCTTACCTTACCTCGGACAGGTTATAGGACCTTATTTTTAGTAAGTTTATAGTCTCGGAAGTCAACCAAACTCTCGGTGTACGAATAACAAGAAGGTTATATCAAACGGAGGTTTAGATCACTTCCCAATAGCGATGATAGGTCCATCAGGTTTAACAACGACCTGAAAAACAAGGACAATTCGGGGATTTTGTTTGGTCAAGGAAAAGTCAGGAAATGTTATCAAATTTTGGGAATTTTCACATATTCACTTAAAACAACTTTTATTTGAAATAGTTAAAATAACATATTTCTTCCAATTATACACACCGTTACTTTCTTATATAACACATTTCCTCTAGTTGAGCATACTAATCTCAAATTTTAAGGTCAACATTTGCTTTTCATGTCGTGTTTACATCCTTTTACCGCACATCTATAGCCAAAGTTATAATGCGCATAAATTATATTATTATAGGAAGAATACACTAAAAAATAATTGCGTCTCATTACAATTTTAACCTGCACTGGACAAGGTGTAAGGCGATATTTTAATGTCTCCATAAGATCGCACTAAAGTCCAACTAGTCGTACTACCCAATAGCCCATTGGCTTAGATGACATCCTTTAACCCAGCGTTTCTCAAACTTTTTTTTTAGATTGTACTTCTTGGTCATGACTTTAAGTTAAATGTACCCCGATGATAAAAAAAAATCCAAATTACAGGTTTAAAAAAATTATGACCACGTGGTATATTATTGATATATTTAATCTATTGGGAAAAAATATTTGTATTCAAAATATTTCAAATGTAACAAAGCTATTTAGAGAGAATCCTACTCTCATAGCCTTATTAAGAATCGTAATGATAAGTTTACAAAAACATAATTTTACTTCACAAATTCGTTCAAAAATAAAGAAAAAATGTATACCTAAACACAATATTTTCCAAACAAATTTTTTAATTGTAATTCTGAAGCTGATATATTATGAATCCCAAAGTTTTTCAGTGAGAGGGGTGTGGCTGCATGGCTTGGCACTATTTTTGATGTCTGGTTGTCCACTCGAATTTTCCAAACGGGGGTCCAGCTCCAAATTTAGCTTATTGCGGTACTTATTTTTCAGGTACACCACCGATGAAAAACCACTCTCACAGAAATATGTTGTTGAGAAAGTTATCATAAACTTGATGGCATGGTCAGCGATATGAGAAAACTCATTCAGCCTTTGCAAACAAAAGTCTGCCAAAGAAATTTCCTTGAGACTGGATTTGAGAGTTTCATCACAAGACAGTTCAATAATTTATTTCATTGAAAAGAAATTTGGTTGACTGGAGTCTTCCCCTGTAGAAAAAGGGTCTCGCATCCAGAAATCACTCCCTAAATTCTCAGGAAAATTTTCGCCTAAGTCTTCAATCGCTAATGTCGTTGACAACAGAATCATGAAGCTCAAGTTCATTTTAGTCTACGAAATTTTCTTAAGACGGAAGGAATTACAGTTGTCCCTTCACAACTCCTTTTGTTGCAAATTGAAATTTTTTTTTATTAAACTTTTATTTTGTCATGAACCATGAAGGGTGTTGGATGTATACCCTGCAGACCTTTATTCAGCTCATTCAGTTGCTGAAATACTTCAGCCACGAAAGCTAAGCCTGCAGAGCTAAACGCCATTCACGGTAGGAATTACTCTCTGAAAGGTCTTTTTTCCTACCAATATCCTACTATATAATAGATTTATGGTAGGGAAAAGGCCTTTCAGAAGTCAATTCCTACCGTGAACAGACAATACGGCTCGTTTGTAAATCTGCCACTAAACTCACACTCGCTGTCAGAGAGGAAAACTCTTAACTTCTTGTCTCATTTCATACAAACTAGCAAGATGATTTCATTTGGAAAGCCACCTTAACATATGTGAGTAACATTGTCATGGATAGGCCGACATATAATACATAAGCACAAATAGATTAGAACTAATTGATATATAAACATCACCGCCATATATCTCTTCAACTGCATTGCGAGTTTGATTAATATCATTGAGAGAGAAAGAGTATTTCACCAAGTCGTGACTGTTCAGGAAATTTGCTCAAATTACTCTAAATATAAGCAAGATAACTTCTAACGTGGAAGGTGTCAAGTAGAGAGTTGAAAATTCTCAGAAATCGGCCTCCAGCTGAGAGCGAGTAGTGGAAAAATATGGGTGGAAATAATCAGATAATCCATGAGTCCCTTGTCATTTTGCCAACTTTCCCTTGGGAACTGCTCGCGCACACACTAAATGGTGCCCGCGTACCCCAATTTGAGAACCGCTGCCTTAACCCATTCATAGAGTGACACAATTTCAGAACGTATATCTAAAAATACTATTACATCAATTTGTGATCTTAATAAAATAATGTTTATAATATACAATGAAAGGAAAAGTTGGAAATTGTCTCTGTAAAGCCTGGAAAATCCACTGAATTTAAAAATATAGTTTGGCTGGACACCCATAGGCCTATTAATATTCTTTAGTCTCTGCGTTCAAAACAACCATTTTTCCTTCACCTTATAGGCCTATTATGTAGCACCTATTGTTTGCTTGCCGATTATCCGATCTATATAGTTTTTTCCAGGACCGATTTAGAAACTATCTTTTGTTTGGTAAATGTGGTTTGGGAGACTAATAATTTTCAAACCTTCCTTACCATGTGTGGTGTGAGTTTATGGATTGTCAGAATTATAAGCTAGTCAGGATGTGATGAATTATGAATTCTGTTTCCAAAAATAAGTTGGTACTAGATATTATAGTCTATTGTTCATTTCCGTTGTGTGGGAAT
This sequence comes from Timema cristinae, assembly GCA_039000515.1. NCBI lineage: Eukaryota > Metazoa > Arthropoda > Insecta > Phasmatodea > Timematidae > Timema > Timema cristinae. The sequence continues at coordinate 26,810,707 of JBCFYV010000001.1, forward strand.
GCATCACGTATGTATGCGGAAGCAATTATTATTATTATTATTATTAGCACCGCGTCTTACTACCCGTTCGGGTTATACGCACTTACGCTAAGTAATGGTAGGGTGATTGTGATATGAAATGGAGGACCTAGAGTTTAACGTGTAATCCGAACCACGGTGGAGGCCTGGCATTCCCCACATTCACAAGATGTCTTGTCAGAGTTGAAGGAAGGGTTTGGTAATCAGATAAATCTGTGCCGGGACTGAGGATTGAACCCCGGCCGCCATCACAGAAGTCTGACACCTTACCCTAGACCACCAGGTCACCTAAGCAATTATTAAGGTTTTCTTTAGTGTAGCTATATTTAATTTGCTGGAAAATCAACCAGACATTGGTTTAGTGGGCATTGATTCCTTGGACTGTACTGAAGGAGTAGTGATTTTTATTCGGGTGGTTAAACACCCCTTCGAAACTATTATTATTATTATTATTTTTATTATTAAAGTATTTGTGTATTATTCATCAATGACTAGGATTATTAAAGTGTAATACCTATATACTCGATTATGTTTTTTAGAAACAATTTTAATTGCTTCAAGAGGGTTGTAATATATATTTTTAAATCTTTGTCATATCTTGTTAAGGGTGGAGAGTGGAAGACGGACTTTACAGGCAATCATAGGTAGGACCCATTCTTACGGGACGAATGTTTTTGTTACGGTCCTGTCAACTAACATAAAATAATATTGTTCAATTGCTCCATGTCTTACTACCCGTCCGGGCTCTATACATTTACTTAAACTAAAATAATTAAGTGGGAATAAATATGGTAGAACTGGAGTTCACCTACAGCTCATGTTTTTTAATAACGCAATCAGTGAACTTGGAATAGTTTTTTGGATAACGCGGCCCCGAGATCGCTCTTACGCGACTCCCGATGAGGGACTTTTATTATTCCCCGCGCTAGTGCCTTGTTTCTCCACCACTGGCGCTGTAATTGCGCCTGATCTCTCTAGATATGTTTCCAGCTTAATTGCAACTACACAATTGTTTTTATCTTAACAATTTATTCTGATTTATATAATCAAGGTATTATTTCGATATTTTAATGTTAATTATTTAATTTCTGTATATTATTATATTTTTATAAATAACATGATTTTGATCAAAAATAGACTTATAGCAAAAATGCACCAAAAATATGTCAACATATTGACGGAAAGTCATTTTTCTAACCCCTAATCTATGTTTCCCATTTGAGTAATATTTTTTTATAAATTGATGTTTTTCCGGAATGCAACTACCACGTTATGCGAGATTTTTCCGTGTTTCTATATTTACTCTAAATTAATGTAAATGACAGTATTAGAGCTTACTGATCTTGAGTCCTTTAAGGTAAAAGTTATTTAAAAAACTAAAATGGTTGATGCAATTATTTATGTACGTTAGAAAATAAGATGTATTAGCAACCCTGTAGGCAGTAACGGGGTATTGGAGGGTCAATAACCTGTTAACCAGGAAATTGTGAGAGTCGCGGCCAACAAACAATAGAGTCCTAAAAGCTATTAAGGAGGGGTGGCTTTCTTCCCTTGTCTTGGACCGCGCTAAAGGTCCGGGGGACAGTTAGGTTCGTCCATGTTGGATCTTCTGGACCAATGGGAGTATTTTTTACAAATATTTAAAATATAGTATCAGTTGAGTCGAGTAGAGACTCGTTACTCTGGTCTCACCGGGCTACGGCCAAGGACGCTCCCAGGTGAATTCTGGGGTGTCATATTTTGTGAACCTTTAAACGACACCTCGCGTTAGTCGCGAGGTTAGTCGCCGCGGATATAATTAGAATAAAAAAGATAATAATCAGGCGTGATAGCGCGTAGTATTTATATTATATTACGGCTAAGCAGGGGATATGGTAATTCTCCTCAAATCGGTTGACGGACACTCTCACACTAAATAAGACGCGTGACGTGTATCGAGTGCATTGCTAAAATAAACTAATATATATGATTTCTTTAATTAATTTAACCCACTATACGATCACTACAAGGTTTTATATTGAAGGAAGATAAACATTCAGTCCGTGTATCCCTCATTATATTTGCGAAGCCGGTACGGTCATCTACAGGCTGGCCACGAAGGTGTGTTAGCGGAGGTCCGTTTTGCGCGTAGCATGGTGCTAAAATTCTTAAAACGTAGTATATTAATAAATAATAAACACGTACTTATTTTCCCTAAAATATAACAAATTTTATTTTGAAGTACCGTAGGCCCTATATAGTATAAAATACTATAGTACTATTATACTATACTATAAACTTGAGACAAATATATATTTATACCTAAGACTTAAAACGTAAAACGATTCCTTCCGACAGTAATTCCCCACGTTCTACAAAAACACTTTTATATATATATTGTTTTAATGAAAGCTAATTATTAGAGGACTAATGGATGTTGTTCCCAAAAATTTCTAATTTCAAAAATATTCGAAGGTGAAGCTGCAATTTCACAAAAAGGCTATTTCTTTTGACAGCAATTTCTAGAATTCCATCGAACAGATTTTTTTGGATAAAAACATTTACTTTGAATACCAAACAAAAGTTTATAGAAGCCGCACTCTATAAAAATGTAAGTAAGTCGACGAACGTATGGTTGCTAATGAGTTAGGTCTCGCTTGGCTTTACTGCAAGACATGTGACTTTAACTAGCAAAAATGTTGACTTGGGGTGATTTTACTGAGTACAATTCTTTTTCAAATAATAGCACGAAAATTATTGGGAATAGTAATTAGATTTACACGATGTTATAGCTCTATAACCTATTTTATAATGTGTAAAAAAAACCTATAGTTTGCGTTTTTTTAATGTAATAAATGTGTGAAAATGTAAAATTAGCTCATTTTAAATTAGTTTTAAGCATATTTGTGTAGCTATGAAATTAGACTTGATGAAAAAGGGCTCTAGATCTAGCCTTCCATTAACAAATACTGTAATTTTTGGTAAGCTCACCTTTTCCAAAATGGTTTTTCACTCTCCCTCCACGCAAATTTTGGGACACTTCCTAATAATATAACCTTCCTCATCCCTAAAACCATTAGCGTAATTAGTATATAAGCTTATAACCTGAACGGGTAATAAGATGAGGTGTTAAAAAAACTCACAACAGAAAATGTTAAGATATTTGAGAACTAGCAGCGAACTTTCCTCTACCTCGAGATAAGAAATTTTATAGTTTTCTTTACCATCTTTCGTATTGACATGACAAAGAATTGTTTTAGGTGAAAAACGAAAGGGAGCGTAGCTTAGACAAAATAGATAATTAGTTGCAGAAAAAAGACAAAAACCATTGTATTTTAAGCCGTGTGGCCTGACAGCGCTTGATACTTTTTCGCTGACCTAGGCGGCTAACTTAATATTATTTTTCATAACCCACTTAAATGACTGGTATAAATAATGCTGTTGTAATTTAGCTGCTGTATCAAGTATAGCACTTTTATAATGCCCTTGTACATTAAATTCTTGTTCGCAAGCACACATCATTAACTTTTAACGTCATTTATAAATCCAACCAGATAATAAGCGTCCTTATCTCGAACATATCCTAAAGCATTGTTGTCGTTATTAATTTCAAGGCGTCATTAAGAATTCATTTAGTCTCATTTTACTAACATTTTTTGAAACTGTGATGTTTTTTTCATTGATATCTCAGCGTAGAGATAATTTTTTATATATTTTTTGAATGTGACATTTTGTAAATGCATTCATACTTTAGGGTGGACGTAGATTCGATCACGTCTCCATGTAGAATTGAGATAACAACTGACGATCGCTTCTGAGCACTTCGATAAGCCTCCCTTTTCCCCCTCCTTCTCTCCTTTCACCCCTAGTTTAACGATGTCCGCAACTCTCCCTTCTCGATGACTTATTCGACGGCCGATTGACACCGATCAGGTGTGAAAAAAAATGGAGGGAATAAAAGGGAACCTGTTTATTTAAGAGGGATAGGAAAAGGAAGGGAGAGGGGGTAGGTTTGTTGATAAGGAAAGCTCTCTCTCTTTTTTTTTTTTTTTTTTGTAATGACCCATGACAGTCCGGTTTTCGCCGTTAGCCACCTCAGACCGAGTCATGCGGAACGAATAAACGATGTGACGCAGCGCTATTTGAGGTTGGTGTGGTGATAGGCCTCAATGCGAGAGAGAGAAAAAAAAAATCGGAAAGGGAATTGGACATAGGTTGTTTTCAATAGGTTGGATTTTGAGAATGTTAGTTCGGTGAGAGAATGTGGAATGTGTACACTTCGTTTCTATTAGAGATCGATAGCCTGGCGTGTAGTGTTGCCAGAGTAAGCAGATATTTATAATACTGTCATTATATCCTCGCCCACTCAGCCCCCATTTAACCAATCATACATAGGCTCTGCTTTACACACTTCACATGGGAATGTAGTTGGTCGCCTTTTGGGATCGAAAATCTTAGGTGCGCGCATTCCAACAAAAAATAAATAATGGTTTTGAGATTTTATTAGCGCCGAATAAAACTCTTAAAGCGTATTACTAACCTCCTGGAAAATTAAGATGTAACAAGGGAAATGTAACCGCAATTGAGTGAAGGGAATGTATAAAAATATATAAAAAAAATTCGCACACTGTACGTCCAGCAGTAGTTCAAACCCTCACCTCCCCGACACCAGAAAACTAGATCAGGTGAGCTTGCCATTTGGTTCGCGTACCCAGCGATACAAGTCTATATTAGGTAGTTAGTTGATGCTATCTATTCAAAAACATTAACGTATAGTCTATTTAAAATATTTATGATCTGATATTTTTCCAGATGTTTATCTGGGCTAGAGAAATAAATTACTTAAGCCAATATTTATTTAATGAAGTGATTTATTTATTTATTTGAGGTAGGCCTATATAACGTGCCCTCTCTAAATTGACTGATTATATCAGAGCACGACCTATATACTGACTTAAATTTATAACTGACACAACATCCAGTCCCAGGCCGGTAATTCATCACTGTGAAAGAGGAAACTCACATTTCACCAATGATTTTTTTTCCTACTATGTCAGGAATTGAACCCAGGACTCTTAACTTAATAGGCAGACACGCTACCGACTGAGCTAAGGTTCCGAACATTTATATTATTAATAATTACCACAAGTATTTAAAGTGGAAAAAAATAAGTTTGAAATAGTTTTAAGTGTTTTTTTCTTTGTTACCAAAGTTAAAATGTAACTATTATTTTTTTCGTTCATAGCCTACGTAGCTGCAGGCTAGATATTAATATAAAAGTATATTGCAGATAAGCGGGTTGGTTAGAGATGTCTCGTGGCCGCATGCGGCCCACGGCTCTTGAGTTCCTGAATCGTGTATATACCACTACTAGCCCCCTTCCCCGTAAAAAAAATTATTGTAAAGAATCCTGTAAAACAAAGCTTCAAATCATCCATCATGTCGATATAAAAACAACTTTTTGCTTATTTTTTTGAAAATACAGTCCTACCATCACTGTATAGCCCCCTCCCTCTTTTTATCCTCCCTCCTATTTTCATCTCATTTCTCTTTCCTCATCCCTACCCCCCGCCCCCATCACCAACCCCACTTTCCCTTCAATAACTTTTTTTTCCAACGACTTCTACTATCGACATTTTTATGAGGAATAAATTAATTTTTCAAAATAAAATATAGCCTATGTTACTCACTGATAATGTAGCTTTATATTGGTGAAAGACTTTTTAAAATCGGTCCAGTAGTTTTTGAGTTTATCCATTACAAACAAAAAAACAAAAAATAAAATCTTTCCTCTTTATAATATTAGTATAGATTTGATTTATTAAGCCGTCGATAGCCCATATAAACGAAACAAATAAGACCTGTTTGGTTGGTGGGCGTGGAATATACCCTCCTCACCTCCACCTGTAGTACTCGAACTCCTCTTTCACCTCCTCCCCTCCCCCTCCCTCTCGGGACCCCTGCTGAAAAGATGGTCGCGGTCCATAATGGCCGGGCACATCTTGGCATCTGCAGGTAGACAACAACTATGTCTCTTTACCTTGTGGGTGGTGGGAGGAGGGACGGCCATCAGGATACTGTCCTTCCTCTTTCCATTGGCTGGCGGTCCACCAAGTACCCGTGGGTGGGAGAGGGGACACACCTCAACACTCATTGGCTAGGTCCGAACCACCTCCTTGGGAAAACCTCTCTGAAAATAATGATAATCTTTGCCAACAAGTACACTGTTCCTATACAAGTACTGACCTCTCTAAAAACCTGCCATTATCATCGTTAAGCTACTATTTTTAGATTTAAAAAAAACACACACACACACAGTGGTCATCTTAAATTTCATCGTATTCAATTTTTTTATTTATGACTCTAAATTCTATTTCTGTGCCAAATAAAAAAAAAAGATGGCTTTTGCTAACGTGGTGTTCCAATTTTTTTTTCGTACGTCATTGGTTTGAGTAGGTAAAGTCATATTTTTATGCGCAGTATATATTGTTTGAGTTCTTAGACACTAGACATCATATGTAGTAGGTACTTACTTTTATATTTAATGACGTTTCCTACTTGGAGATTTTGAAGCTATTTTGCGAAGTGGTCTGCATCTTAGCTTTACGTACTTAAGCACTCTAAGTTCTATCACACTTAGAATCTAAAGAATATAAATAGAGGGAAGAAATTGAGCAGTCCACCCTGTGAGGCCTTTTGTTTACTTGCCGATAGCCCTTCCCTTCTTCCTCTGACGAGTTTACACACTTACTACACTATTTGTGCCTTGAAAACATTGCTTTAGACTTAAAAAAAATTATTTCCTATTCTAGATAGACATATGCTTCCACAGACAAATTCAAAAAGGCCCTTTTCGTGGTCAAGCCTAAGATGTATATGATTTATTAAAAAAAACATTTCAAGATCAAAGTAATAATTTTATAACACCGTCACATTATTATTTTTTTAAATTATTTATGGTTTATGTTTCAACGTTATATCTTTAAAACTTACTGAATAAAACTTAAATTCACTAACATAGTAAATCCTATCTTGACCTATCGTGACGTCACAGGTAGGTAAAGTCCTAAAAAGTTGAGTCAAATGTAGAAGATGGAAGTACAATCAATCGTCCAACATTTTACAGGAACAAATTCCCTACTCCACAAACTATTATTTTAATTTGGCTCAGGTATTCTTATTTCGTTGGGCTAGAAAGTAGATGGAACCAAGTGATTATTTATAAGAACACGACTTACAATCTAGCTTAGCTCTATAAGAGAAACACCGGACATTTCACGTTCGTTAATTCATGATAGGGAAAAAGGGAAGCCCTTATATAACCAAATATACCTTTTTTTGACCATGCCAGGAATCTAAAATCAGGACATTTTAGCTAATTAAATGTCGTACGGGAAATATAATACATCTATTTTTAAAAACACTTCATACCCAAGAACATTAAAAATGTTTTGAATTAGTCTCTCTTATATTCGATTCATTTTACTCAAATTCTAATTGGACTATGTTAGGAGGGTTAGACTATGTGATGGCTAAAATATGTGTCGAGAATATTCGGCTCACCTTGCCAAATGGTGCTTAAGGTTGGAGTGTAAGGAATGTGAGCTTAAGGGCAGTGTTATGGCAAAAAAAAAAAATTAACTTTTTTTTTTGCCAAAATAAATAAAATGTTGATCCAGTATAAACAAACAGTTTAATTTTCTTCACATGATAATATCAACTATTGTTGAATATCTGTCTTGAGAATAGCGGCTTTTTAAATGAAGAGAAAGTTGTCGGGGATTTCAGGACATTCTTGACGGACATTCAACAACTGTTGAGGTCATCATATGAAGAAAATTAAACTGTACGTTTCTGCTGTGGAATTATTTTATTCATTTTTGACCAAAAAAAATATGAAAAAAGGTGCAAAAATACTGTCCTTAACTCTCTTTCCCCACAAACCCACCCCAAGGATAACACCTAGTTTATTGGTGTTCCATAAACCAACTGACCTTTTATGAACCTATCTCCATGTAACACCAAGTATTCATTTAGCCTGATCCTTCACTCCCCGCTACAGTGTGTGCTTTCTAATTGTTCACATCACGAGTTAATGTCATTATTCCATGGGGAAACTTTTGTGACGCTTAAAGAAGAACTCTTGCAGATTTAATACAACTCAGAATCGGTAGGTTTCTCTAAGTATGTATATAAACGGTGAAAACATGAACAATAATATATTTGTTTTCAATATTATAATTTAAGTATAGGATCTGTGTTACGTAACACTGCGATGTACCCACATTTCCCCCCATGTAACACCTTGTAGACCTTATAGCTCACCCCTTCAACTCTCTCAAGAGCGTTCGTTACCTGTCTCGTGTATGAAGCCTTCGAAAGGTAATACAAGACGCTGCAATGTGATGCGGTTTTCTGTTCTTTATTTTTTTTTAAATCAAGGGAATATAGACAAGTGAAACAGTTGTATCAAATGAAAATAAGAAGTCATTATTTAAAATTATCATTATTTCACCACGTCTTACTACCCGTTCGGGTTATACACACTTACACTAATGTGTATTGGTAGGGTCATTGTGAGAGGAAATGAAGGACCTACAGTTTAATGTGGAATCCGAACACAGTGAAGGTTTGGCATTCTTCACATTCACAAGTTGTGATTAATACACGTCTTGTCAGAGGTGAAGGAAGGGTTTGGCAAGCAGATAAATCCGTGGCGGGACCGAGGATTGAACCCCGGACCCCCAGCAAAGAAGTTCGACACCTTACCCCTAGACCACCAGGTCACCGTAACTAACTAAAAAAAACTACTAAACTGATCTCAGTTTTTCTGTTGTCACATAAATACTGGATAAACCAGCACTTTGATAAGTGTTCTTATTTTAACGTAATCTTCTATATAATACTCCTTTTTATCGGCTTTTAAATATTTAATAATAATAATTATTATTACTATTTAGCACCGCGTCTTACTACCCGTTCGAGTTATACGCTTTAAGTACTAATTACGCTAATGGATTGGGAATTGGGAAGGTTAAAGTAGAGGAAGTGAACCCGCATTTGCGTGGAGGAAGAGTGTAAAACCATTTAGGAAAAACCACCCCCAGTTCACCCGACCGAGATTTGAACCTTGATCTCCCCGTCCTCAGCAGTCGAGCTCAACACGTCAAGCGCGTTAGCCAACTACGCCACAGAGGCGGGTTAAATATCTAACGTTATCCAAATAATAAGTATTTAATTTACTCATCTATCATAAACTAACTTAGAATTTTAAGGCCTTATTGAGGGGTTAAGATGAATCATTTGGAATCGGTTTGAAACTAAACGAATCATTGACGAATTAATGATCAGTGAAAGTTTGATTTGGATTCCACGTTAAACTGTAGGTCCTCCATTTCATCTCACTATCACCCTACCACTACACATTAGTGTAAGTGCGTACAACCCGAACGGGTAGTAAGACTCGGTGGTGATGATGATGATAATAATAATCAGTGATGCATTTTTACATTAAGTAAGTCAAGAGATTTGACACTAACTGGCTTAAGTTCGATCCAAATGGAGTATTATTCTAATATTTATTGACATTAATGATCGAAGGCCGATGACTAAAATAATCGACTATAATGGTGCGCTTTTGATGCACTTTACTTTGTGCTTTTTTGTTACATCTACTTTGGATTTTCTTTCAAGATGTATCCATGTCTTAAATAAAAATTAGGCCTATTATAAATACATGCCTATCTTAGTACACCAATGCATCAGAGATATTTAGAAGTCATCAATACTAAAATAAATTATGTTGTGTAGGTCTTAATAATGATGTATAATTATAATAGGACAATTCAATTTATTTAATAAATCATTTTAAACAATAAATGTAGTCAATAATTTAAATCGCAACATTCTATCCGGTAGAATCATATTTTAATTCAAAAGAAACCTGTATGAGACGGCCCAATAAATTAACATTTCCCCATCTCATAATATGTATAAAATTTTAAAAAAAAATCATAATTTTTATTTTATGTAATTTAAGACTGAGGGGGGGGGGGGGGCGTAACCATGATACACATTTAAAATAAACCCTATATTCATATCAGTTATTGTGTTTTACAACCCTCTTTGAACGATCTCTTAGTCAACAAACTAATAGAAGTACCGGCGACGACCGTTTCTTTTTAACGGCTCCAAAACACCAGAAAGACTCTTACCCGCAACATATCACGACGGCTGCCACGGTACGGCGAAAGACAAGATGAGCCCCCTTCCTGAAAGACTCACAAACGCGCACGTGATTTCTTCCTTCACATCTGAGTGTCCTTGTATCGCTACTAGTCATGAAGCTCCTCAGAGGTTATCTTCTTCGCTCGGAGAGCGCGCACCTACCTGTCTTCACTCGCCGGTTGAATATTTCCTTTCTGTACACGGTAGCTCTTGGGCGACGCTTCCCCCTCATTGAGGATTGACGTCCACAAAGACTTGGTCCTCTGGCGGATTCCTGAACTAAAATAAGCAGAAATACCGTCAAAAATCAAGGGCTGGTGGGTTAGTTGTTTTTGTGTCTGTCGAAAGGAGCTTTACTGCTATTGCTTTTACAGGTATTGTGTTCGGCACAACGATTTTTTACTTTCTTGTTTAGATAAATTCAGTTTTTCTCGTTCTTTCCCTACTTAATAAGCGTTCGCTGCAGGAAATTTTATAATTAAAGTGTTTATCAATTAGTAATGACAGCATATTTATATAACTTTGTTTCATATACACATATTACAGGTCAATTTTATCTGACAGCTAGAAACGATACTAAATCTACTTTCAATCTCTGTCCCTTTTGATATAACGTAACCTTGTATATAATACCCCTTTTGGTCGGCTTTTAAATATATGGCTTTATATATATCTAAGTATTATTATTATTATTATTTAGCACCGCGTCTTACTACCCGTTCGGATTTTACGCTTTAAGTACTAACTACGCTAATTGATTGGGTATTGGGAAGGTTGAATTAGGGGAAGTGAACCCGCATTTGCGTGGAGGGAGAGTGGAAAACCATTTAGTAAAAACCACCCCCAGTTCACCCGACCGAGATTCGAACCTCGATCTCCCCATCCTCAGCAGTCGAGCTCAACACGACAAGCGCGTTAGCCAACTACGCCCCCGAGGCGGGTAAATATATTAATAAATTAAATATTAATAATGTAGTTAAATTTGTATGAATGTCGGCTCTTCCTATTAAAATTGGACTATACTTTCGGAACAAAGTCATGATTTAGTGGAGTAAGCCTGTCAATATTGTAGCTACTATTTTGATTTATTTCACTTTTTTACTTTATAATAAAGAGAAGGGAAAAAAAGGTTGGTCCAATGACTGTGAAAATATTTTCACCTCAAGATTATGATGAATCTAAAGGTTATATGTACCCCATAACCCGAACACAATTCTGTTTGTCCTTGGGGTGTTGTTTTGATACTGATTGAACCCCTCAAATAAAAAATAGTTTAATGTTGGGAAATTTTCTAAAATTGTTATATAACGATTTTGTTTAAATTGAATTTCCTGAGATTCTTTCTATGACAGTGGGCCTATAATAAAGAGCATTTGATATTCGATTATTGATTACTTTTTTTTTTAAATTCAGTCACAAGCTCTCTAATAGATTATTTAAGAAAGAAAATACAATTGTGACCCGCTTTGGTGGCCACGTGGTCTAACGCCCAACTTTCGTGTTGAACTACACTGCTGAATTGGGGAGGTCGGGTGCACTGAGTGTAATTTTCCTAAATGGTTTTCCACTCTCCCTCCAAGCAAATAGAGGTACGCTTCCTCAAAATCAAACCTTCCTAATCCCTAACCCGTTAGTGTAATTAGAACTTAGGCGTCAAACCCAAACGAATAGTAAGCCGCGGTGTTAAAAGATATAATATGTTAATAACGCACTTATTTAGATTAAATTTTAAAAAATGCCCAAATGACTCTGTTAAGGTGGGGTTGTATGGAACGTGGTAAAAAGTCAGTGTTTTTGCAGTAGTCATATTAAAACTTTTTTTTGCCAAAATAAAATACATTAAATAATTCCCCAACAAAAACATTTAGCTTAATTTTCTTCATATGATGATATCAACAATATTGAATATCTGTCATGAGCATAGCGGCATTAGTTTACAAACTGTTTAAATAAAGAGAAGAAATTGTCATTAAATTTCAGGACACCCTTGACAGATATTCAACAATAGTTGATGGTGACCTGGCGGTCTAGGGGTAGGTGTCAGACTTCTGTGCTGGCGGCCGGGTTCAACCTCGGTCCCGGCACAGATTTATCTGATTACCAAACCCTTCCTTCACCTCTGACAAGACATCTTGTGAATGTGGGGAATGCCAGGCCTCCACCGTGGTTCGGATTCCACGTTAAACTGTAGGTCCTTCATTTCATCTTACAATACACCTACCATTACACATTAGCGTAATTGCGTATAACCCGAACGGGTAGTAAGACGCGGTGCTAATAAATAATAATAATAATAATAATAACAATAGTTGATATCACCACGTGAAGAAAATTAAAATCTTATGTTTCTACTGGAGAAATATTCGATTTACTTTGGCCAAAAAAAAATGTATCTATAATAACTGCTGCAAACACCATATTTTCTCGCGTCCACTTTCATCCCAACATAAAAATCTGTATATGGGGAGTGTTCTACAAATAGCACTGTATAGACTTAGACTTGTTTATTACTTCTTATTATTACTTACTGCACCGCGTCTTACTACCCGTTCGGGTTATACGCTTAAGTACTAATTACATTAATGGATTAGGAATTGGGAAGGTTGAATTAAAGGAAGTGTACCCGCATTTGCGTGGAGGGAGATGGAAAACCATTTAGGAAAAGCCACCCCCAGTTCACCCGACCGAGATTCGAACCTCGATCTCCCCGTCCTCAGCAGTCGAGCTCAACATGACAAGCGGTTAGCCAACTACGCCACCGAGGCGGGTCTTAGACTTGTTGCCTTACTGAAGTACTGTAAACACTATTTGAATGGCCTAGTTATAGCAATACTGGTTGTTGTTCCAACGATATTGTCAGTCAATTCTTCTGTAGGCCTACTTCACACGAATGCGTGCATCATATTTTCTATTAGTATTTTTTGCGTTCGTTATGTATTTTCCTTTCTCTCTGTATTACTCCGAGCTTTTCATTTTCTTTCCTTCCATCACATGTCGCTTGTCGTGTTTCATTTGTTCCTGTACTCATCTTCTTTGTTCACGGCGTTTCTTTTGACCATTCTTCCCAACTTTCTGTCTTTCCTTTCTCTTAGACTTTCTAGATTCGTATCACTCGTTCTTATCTTTGTTATTTTCTTTTCTCTTGTATTCGTATCTTCTTTCTTTTTGTCATTTTTATTTCGTTCCCTTTTCTTATGTCTATCGTGTTACTTCTTTTTTTTCTTACTTCCCCTTTGCCTTGCCTTTTCTATTTCTGCATAGTATTTATGCCCGGCTTTTGTATACACTTCCCGAGTCTCCGAGGAGAGCAGAATGGAAAGCTCTGGAGAACACAGTTAAACTCGCTTCTAGAAATGCAAAGATTCTCTTTCCCCATTAAGTTCAGTGAAGCGTTGTCTACTGTTCCGAATCAAGGGACTTTGTTGTTTGTGTGCGACTTCGTATATACATATACATATATTCCCCTCGCGTTGCACACATAACCTCGCTTACTGCTTGTGTTCACTTAACTCTTGTGTAATCAGGTACTATTGAGGTTGTCTAAACCCACCTCCACTCTCTCTCTCTACCTCTCTTGACCTCTTTTTCTCTTTGCCTCGCTTAAAGTGCGTTTGTTTCCCCTTGTACTTGTCCCTGTACGATGAAGCTAATGTTTCATTTTTCAAGGTATCTTAAAATAACTCTTTTTGTGTTTGTGTGTATTCGGGAATTGCTCACAGCAACGTAGAACTTAAAATAGAGACTTGGTGTAATTCTTGTTTAGCATGTCTGTATTTTGTTTTATATAGAAACGTCAATGTCTTACGTTTTAATAAGTTTTTTAAAAAATAATTATTTCGTTTAATGGCTATGTTTTATTATTATTATTAATTATTATTATTAGCACCGCGTCTTACTACCCATTCGGGTTATACGCACTTACGCTAATGTGTATTGTAGGGTGATTGTGTGATGAAATGAAGGACCTACAGTTTAACGTGGGATCCGAACCACGGTGAAGGCCTGGCATTCCCCACATTCACAAGATGTCTTGTCAGAGGTGAAGGAAGGGTTTGGTAATCAGATAAATCGTGCCGAGACCGAGGATTGAACCCGGCCGCCAGCACAGAAGTCTGACACCTTACCCCTAGACCGCCAGGTCACCAATGGCCATGTTATTATCGTCTTATTGTAATAAGTAGCCTTCTTCGGTGGGTGCGTGGTTTAAAGCGCCACTCTCGCAATAGATTGGACTGCCGATGATCGGGGATCGAATCTCGGTCGGATGTACTGAAGTTGTTGTTTTTTCATTCTCCCTCCAAACAAATTCAAGTACTATACTTCTTTTAAAATAATTCAACCTTCCTTATCCCAAGGACATTAGGGTAATTAGTACATATACGTATAGCCTGAACGGGTAGTAAGAGGTGAAGCTAAAAAAATCTAAGAAGTAGTATTTGGAGGGTATCTTACAGGAAATGTACCCGCATTAGAGTAAAGAGAGAATGTGTTAAACCAAACGACCATTACAAGTGTAAAATCACTTGAGTGCATCCAGCTGAGATTTGAACTCCGTTCTCCCCGCCATCTAAAATCTTGTCCATTCCGAGTTTGGTGGTTTAGAACATGCGGCCACAAACGCTGGTCACATTATTTTTAAAGAATTATCTTTATTTTACTACCCATACTACCCATTCAGGCTGTACGCAAATGTCATGATAAGTCGACATCCAACAACATTTTGGGCAAGATTTTTTTTTTTTTACAGCCGCAGTACTTTACCTTTAGTGTTTGAAAAGTTTAAAAAAAAAATATATATATATATATTTATAGCTTGAAAGTTATTGGTTTTATAAAAATATGTTTCAAATAAAAGATTTTTATTATAAATAGCCCTACATATTTGCAACAATAAGTAATTTCATATCTCAAAGAGTAACTAAGATATAATAAAAATGATAATTTAATCACCAGAACGGTACCCATAAAGTCATGCCGCCGAAATATTGAGAGTAATCGTTTTATTTGGAATATTTATAAATGTAGCCTATAGAAATTAAATTTAATCAAAATCGTTAGATCCGATTTTGAGAAATTAGAATTTTTCTCTTTTCACCCTTTAGTAAACTACCCTTGTTTCTAGGGTTGGATGTACAATTCTAAAAATCCCTTGAGGCAACCCTATGAAAACCTTATATACCAAATTTGAGCCCGATTGGTAAAATAGGTTAGGCTCTAGTTGGAGGTACAGACAGACAGACGAAAAGTTAAAAACAACTTTTTTGGATTCGGGGGCTCATGAAACGTCAAGATACATCAAAATCTCGAGTTGGATATTTTGACGATCACAATACTTTCTCTACCTGTAAGATAGTGAGAAAGTAAAAATCCAGCTATTCGTATAAATTTTAAGATTTATTATATTTGAAAATTTAGAATGATCTGTCTCACAAGTGGATTCAAATTATTATTTTAATACAGCTTCTTTCAGTTTTAGAGCTTGAAACAAAAAACAAACTAATGACCCGTTATGAAAAGGCTTGTGTATGCACACAACTACTCTACGTAGTTTAGTTTGTTTCTCTCTGTAGTTGATAGGACCGACACAGCAGCCAAACCACACAAATATTAATAATCTTCTTTTCCTCCGGTTTGACCACTAATGATGAACACAACTAGAACTGCTCACAAAAGCTTACGTTGTATATGCATTTGTTTGACAGAGATATTGTGAAAAGGGGGTTATGGAGGAGGGCTTTTGCGGTGAAAGGGGTGTTTTTGCGAGGGAGAGGGGGGAGGTAGGATTTATGCTCTGGTAACACGTGATTGCTCGGGGCCTATCCCCTCATTGGCACACACGT
The DNA here is from genome assembly GCA_039000515.1 of Timema cristinae. Classification (NCBI taxonomy): domain Eukaryota; kingdom Metazoa; phylum Arthropoda; class Insecta; order Phasmatodea; family Timematidae; genus Timema; species Timema cristinae. The sequence continues at coordinate 26,826,771 of JBCFYV010000001.1, forward strand.
TCATGGAATAATGATCTGATACATATAGTCTACTGTACTCTGTTTGTCATTATCTCACAAATGCATTTGAAATGGATGTTTTGGTCGAGGGGGATGAGGGAGGGGTTAGGATGACTGTTTTATAATTTCTGTTTGATGATAAACTTTCCTCCCCCTCCCCACCTTTCCACCCCACCACCCGTGCAAAACTAAACCACCCACCCTTTATGAAGGGGTGGTTTTGATATCGCTGGGGTATTTCTGTTGAAAGCGAATGTAATATGTCGGAGGGGCTGGTTGCCTCGGATGGTTTTATGGGTGTGGGTAGTTTTGTAGCATAGGGTTGGTACGACTGTTGGCGGTCGGTAAAGGGAGGTTAACAGTGAAATGCGTAGTTGTGTGATTAGTGTTGTTGCAAATGTGTATCATTATATGTAGGCCTACTGCCATTCGTCACCGCTGATGTATACATATATACATAGCAATTGGAATACATGAAAATGTGAAAATCATTGCGCCGTAAAACAGCCACTCAACTTGGACTGATCTCTTCTTTTTTTTAATCTTTTATTGGATGTCCTCCTAAATGTTTTAACAATTACTTCTAATTAGGGAATCTTAACTGATCATTTTGAATTTTACTATCGAGTTGTAAACTGCTGTGTTTATGAGATAATAACTAGTTGGGTTTTTTTTTTTTTAAGAAAAATTGAATAAAATTATGTATATGACTAGTAACTATCTTCGGTGGCCGAATGGTCTCTTGTGTTAAACTGGCCTGCTGATTAAGGGCAGATAGGGCTTTTAATCCCAATCAGCCTAATGAGGATGGTTTTTTTTCCTAAATAGTTTCCCACGCTTCTCCTACGCAAGTCCGGGTAGGTTACCTCTAAAATACTTCCTTCCTTATCCCTACTACAGTAGACTTGTGGCTTCTTTGGTGCTGAATGACAGCTCACAGCTGACTTCTGACAGTAAACATTTAGGTACATACCTGAATTTTTACTGTCAGAAGTGACAGCTGCTAAACACATGGTTTTTGCAGATCATATAGTTTGGTGTAGGGATACAAAATTTGGTCCGGTAACTTTTCAAAGCCGTCAACTGTGAGCTGTCAGTAAGCACCATAGAAGCCATGGGGCCACTGTATATTATATTAACTATCATATATGGGTATAACATGAACAGGTGTAGTAGGATTTTGGTAAGAACAACAGTTTAGAGGGTTCAAACATATTTCTTTGCGCCCAAAATTGATAACATTTTACTATTTTATTAGTGTTATTGTATGTATTGATAATATCTATCAAAAGTGCCAGTTGAAGATTACATGACTTTTGACACATGAATATATTATAATGGTTTGTGTAACTTGTATAAACTTTCAAAATAAAGTCTCTTCCTATCTGAATCGGGCTGTTTGAAGTAGGATACAATGATTCGGTAAAAGTAATTTTATAAAAATATTATTTTTAAAAACTGGTGCTATTTGGAACAATAATAAAATGTTATATTGACAAATTACACTATTTAAAATAAACATAAAATGTTCTATTAACAACTTACACAATTTAAGATAAATATAAAAATGTTTATGTTAACAACTTAAACTATTAAAATAAATATTAAATGTTCTATTAACAACTTAACACTATTTAAAATAACTATAAAATGTTCTAATAAAATCTAAACTATTTAAAATAGCCATAAAATGTTATATTACATTTTACACTATTTAAAATAGCCATAAAATGTTCTATTACAATCTACATTATTTAAAATAAACATGAAATATTCTATTACATTTTACACTATTTAAAATAAACATAAAATCTTCTAACAACTTACACTATTTACAATCACTATTACAACTTTATAAAATGTCCTAAGTCACCTTAAATAATGAATCTCTTCCCCAAAAATGTATATTTCAATTTGTTGGAAACGTTTTCCCTTGAGGCACGATAGATTACATGTTTGACGTCGAAAAGCGTGTTCCCCGTCACTCTCCACCACTTCTCCTCCCCCTACTCTTTCAAAATATTGTCTGTTTTACATCCCTGCCCCCTTCCCCACTAATTCCCCCCCGAAAACTGGCTCCCACATTGTGTACCGTTGTGGAAATTAGTCTGGTATTGTGTGTATGCATAGCTATGTGTATACAGGCTGTGGCTATCAACCCAACAATATCACATTCTCTCTCTCTTTCTCTCCTCTCTGTACCTCTCTTTCTCTCATAGTCATTATACCGTGAATACAAGCCCCTCCCTCCCTTCATATGAAACAATAAGCCCGTTTCGTGGAGCGACTCCATTTTGTGTTCAGCCAGACAAAATGATGGATACACGCTGTGTAGGAAAGATAATGTCAACAGGTGAAGCTTGCGAAAAAGATATCTTTCAACCTTTTTATATATATGTATATGTGTATATGTATGTATATAAATTAACAACCTTCTAAACAATAACAATAGAATATAAGGTTTTTAGTATATATATGAGGGGGTGAGTTCCAAAACTCATCTTATCCATAAATTGAAAAAAATAAGTTGACACTTGAATCTTGTTCTCTTGGTGTTACTGCATCCGATTCCGATATTATTTTGCTCCTTAACCTACTACATCCATTTATTTTTACATGTTGAAAACATGTGTTGTTTCCAGAACTTGCCTTATCCTCATATAGTTTGGTTACAAAACTCACATCATCCTCAATATCAATTTGCTATTTTTCTTTTCAAAGCTTACCTAATCCAATAGTACTGCATAACATGTTAGATAATGTTTTTCAAAACTGATTTCATTCCACAATTATGCTTTATTTTAGAATGGCATGTTGTAGTCGAATAAAATACATTTGAGCTTGTGGAAATAACATTTTAAAATGTTGGCAACATTGTTAAATGGTAAATAGAACAAGTGAACCAAAATTATCAGCTGTGCCTGATGCCAATATTATTCACTTTCGTTGTTTATCGTTTTCACTATATAATTTGCATCCATACCATTATTATTAATAGTTTGAATAAGTAATATGCAATGGATAGTGAAAATACAGTTCTAATAGCTGAAGGAAGAGGGAGAAGAAAGAAACGTGACAAAACTTCCTGGCGTAAAGAGAAGCTGAAAGCGGAAAGGTAAGCAGAAATAACCTTGATATTATTCATTATTTATATTTGCTGGACCTTCAGCACTTAGAACTTTGTGTGTGTGTTGCAGATGTAAACCAAAATAACTACCTCGTAGACCTGACTGCACACACCGAAAGAAGACTTTTCAGTGCTGTGACCTGCCTATGCAAGATATCCGTCGTTTTCATGAAGCGTTTTACTCAAATAAAGACAAAGTGTCACAGGACAATTTAATACTGCAGTACACAGTAGGCCTACAGCACAATCCAAAACGTAGACGTCCAAGTGAAAAAGAAGGACCTGAAAAAGGTGTAACAATCTTGTATTATATAAGGTCTAAAAAGCGTGGCCTTATGCAGGTATGTGGTGAAGCTTTTTTGTCAATACTTGGGATTTCTAAATTCAGAGTTCAAAATATTTGTAAACAACATCTAAAGACAGGAAGATCTCCTTCAGAAAAGCGTGGTGGGGACACGAGTTCAAGAAAGTACAGTGACAAAAAAACTCTTGTTCAAAATTACATACAAAATATTAAATGTGTTGAGTCTCACTACACCCGTGAACAGAGTGTTAGACAATACCTTCCTAGTGGTGGCAGTGTATGAAAATTGTGGGAAGCCTACAATAATGGAGCTGATGTCCATAATAAGGTCAAGTATCATTACTTCTGGGATATTTTTATGAACGATTTCAATATCAGTTTCAAGTCTCCAGCCACGGATGCATGCTCCGAGTGCATTAGGTTGAAATCAGTAATTACTGCCACAACCGATCAGCAGAAAGCTGAAGCAATGGCCAAATATACGGTGCATAAATTAAAAGCTAAATCATTTCACGATATGTTGAAAACCACAAGCAATGATGGGGTATTTAAATTCTCATTTGACTGTCAGAAGAATTTGGTTTTACCAAAAGTTCCCGATCAAGCTGCCTACTATTCCAGGCAGCTCTATCAATATAACATGACTCTTTGTGAATGGCACTCCAAGAATAAACAAAGTACGGACACTGTACATATTTTTACTTGGTCTGAAGGGCAGCGCTTGAAAGGATCAAATGAGATAGCATCTATTGTTTATTATTATCTTTGTCATGCAGATCTGACTAATATTGAGCAAATACACATTTTTGCAGATGGCTGTCCAGGCCAAAACAAGAATATAACCATGATAGGCATGCTTGCCAAATGGCTTGTTCTAGATTCTGCCGACAATGTGAAGTCTGTTAACATTATATTTCCAGTTGTTGGTCATTCCTACCTTCCTTCTGACCGTGTTTTCGGCCGAATCGAAAAAGAAATAAGGAAGAAAGACACCATCATCCAACCACAAGAATATAAAGATATTTTTTGTAAATATGGAACCGTAAAAAATGTAGGCTCAGATGTGCCTTTCCATAATTGGAAATCCTCTGTAGCTGATGTCATTAAAGCCCCTGGTCAGTTACACTTTAAGTTTTCTCCAACAAAGAGGATCACACTAAAGAAAACCAAGAACAAGAACATTGTCATGAAAGGAGAAATCAACTACCGAGTGGATACAGGAACTTTTAAACCATTTTTGAAGAAAGGTAAAAGTCTACATTCAATCAATCCTGAGCCGCTACCATCCCAAGTTCCAGTGAAAGCAGAAAAAATTGAAGATGTCAAGAAATTGTTAAACAAACATTTTGGAGAAGGATGGGATGAACAGGATGGAATGGACTACTACAGGCAGGTGCTTCTGTATTCTACAGAAAGTGAGGTAGAAGATTTTTATGAAGCAGAAATACCACTACCTGAAGACTGTGAGGATCTCAGAATTTGAAATATCTCAAGTAATTTAGTGAAAATTTAAAAACATTGTGTGTTACATTAACTGTATTTAACTTTTTTAATAGACATTGAGTAATATTTTATACTGCGTAATACTTTCATGTTATTCATTTTGTTTTGAAGCTTCTATTGCATTCTACTCTATGTATGCTCTTTGCACCAAAACTGACCTTATCCTATTTGTTTGTTTCCATAACTGCTTTTGTACATTGATTTGTAGCAAAACTCTTCTTATCTAAATATTTTAATTAAATATCTTTTATACCAATTGATGAATACATTTTTCTTTCTAGATTTATAATCCTAACTGTATTCACATAATATATAATTAAAAGTTGGACTTCTTAACATCAACGCAGAGTCAGAAAAAGTTTTTCGCATTTTACTCAAAATCACTTCATGTGGATGAGACAAGTTTTGGAACTCACCCCCTCATATACATATATATATATAAAACCTTATATTCTATTGTTATTGTTTAGAAGGTTGTTAATTTATTTTTAAAACATACTTGTATACTAATGAGTGATTGCTTTATTATTTAATTTATAATTTTTTTTTATAATTTTACATGTAAATTTTTCTTGTTTATATCTTTAAAAAGAATCAAGGCGAGTAGTGATTATATTAAAAATATATGGCAATATATAAAACATAATTTCGACTGTATCAGGAACCGAACCATATAATAACATAATTTAACGCAGTAGCTCAAATATTTAAAGTCATTGAAAAAAAATTATAGTTTTGATTATTGCATTTTTGTTGTTGTCGGTTTAAAATCATAAGTATATTTTCTTAATCTCAAAACGGGAGAAATCAGAGCATGCAATTTTATTGCATCAGGAATAGTAAAATAGGTAACCTCACATGCAACTTGCATCATTTCTTCCTTGCTATGTATGCCTATATTTGAATAACAACGTTTCAATTTTCCACAGTTAAAGTTTTTCACTTTTGACAACTTACAAATAATTAAATACCCAACCCTTAACTGTTTTATATATAATATTCTTAACACAGCTGCCACCACTTGTTATATCAATATGTACTCACCCGCCTCGGTGGCGTAGTTAGCTAACGCGCTAGTTTCGTGTTGATCTCGACTGTCGAGGACAGGGAGATCAAGGTTATAGTCTCAGTAGGTTGAACTGGGGGTGGCTCTCTAAATTGTTTTCCACTCTCCTTCTACGCAAATGCGTGTTTGTTTCGTCTATAATCAACCTTCACAATTCTTAATCCATTAGTGTAATTAATACTTACGCTTATAACCCAAATGTATATATAGACTATATATATATAAATAAGTACTCATAACTATTTTATTTATATAACTAACTACTTTCATAATGGTGAAGTAGCTATATTTTCTCCTTGTCTTACAACCCCTCCAGACTATATGCATTTACTTATCATAATTGAGTAGGGATCAGGAAAATAGAACAGATAAGAAATTCACCAGCCCCTTTGCGAGGAGGGGTAGTGGAAAACTATTCAGGAAAAACTGCATTCAGTACACCAGTCGAGATTTAAACCTAAGACCTTTCCCGTCACTGGAAAACCAGATTATATATGAGCTTGACGTTTAGTCCACGTGCCTACAGTTGTTGGTATAGTATTTATAAATATTTATAAAATGTTAGGCTCCTTTTATATTTAGACCGTTAATAATATGGTCCTATATTCAGATAGAGTAATTAAAAGCAGTGACATTATTATTATTATTATTCACTCGTAGTGGTGGTCGAGCGGTCCATGCCATTGCATTTAATCACCGATATATAAGAGGTCGTAGTTCGAATCTTAGCCTGTTGCGTTGGAGGAAAGGGGGTTAGGGGGATAGGGTTACTGTAATTTATAACAAAGGGTTTCTCATCCTCTTTCCAAGCTAATGGGTTCACTTCTGCTTAGACACCCTCCTCAATTACCTCATTAATAGCACTTATGTCGAACAAACTAATTAGAAAACAATTAGGAAAATTATATTAATATTATGATTTATGATTCTTATTTCAAATACTAACAATTTAATATCGAGTAAATAATTAGAAGATATTTTTTTTCCTCTAAATTTGTCTGACATTAGCTCAATCGGGAGCGTGTCTGCCTACTGAACTATGAGTCCTGGGCTAGATTCTCAGCATATCCTAAAAAAATGTAATACTGGCGAAATTGGGACTTTCTCTCTCACAATGGTGAATCAAAGTCCTTGGGTCTAGGTGTTGTGTATTTTCTAGAATTAATTGTTTTACAAGTCTGTAGTCCTACTGTCAAAATAAATCAAATATTGCACCAGTTAAACGTAGATTTTAATTTTCTTCACATCGTCATATCAACAGTTGTTGAATATCTGTCAAGGGTGTCCTGGAATTTAATGACAACTATTTCTATTAATTTAAAAAGTATCTCATCTAATACTGCTATGCTCATGATATATATATTCAACAACTCTTGCTATAACCACCTGAAGAAAATTAAACTCTACGTTTTTAATGGAGTTCTATTTCATTTATTTTATCCAAAAGTTTTGTCTTAAAAAAATTTAAGAACACTGTGGCCTTTTCTCGCGTCCCTTTCCATCCCACCTTAAATACCTCAGATTAAAAAAAAAAAAAGATTTGCCATTTTAATGGTAAGTTATATTTATTTAGAGGAGAGTTAGTATATGATTCGAATATATTATTATTATTATTATTATTTATTATTATTCACATGTTCGTTATCTTTGAAAAAAAAAAAACTAATATTCCCTATTTGCTGTAGGCCTAAGGCGTGTCATATAGTCTTATCTTCGACCTACCTGGCTGGCAGCGACAAAATTAGAGAAGACAGGTCTTCTCTTCAGTCAATGTCCCCGTCTTGACGATGATGAAGTAACCGAATTATTTAATTACCTTTTTCCACGTCAACTTTCCCTTACCTATCCTACCGACTCCCCTTCACCCCCGTCCACCGCTATAAACTCTTCATTTTGCGCGTAATCTTAGAGGTATGTTTAAGAAATATTTACTCAACGGCATTTTCTTGCGCACCTTTGATATACTACTTTGGTAAGAAATCGTGTAACTCGATATTCGTTTCCTTCCGCAACTCATTTAAAAGATATGGAATGTTTTGAGGGTTATGTAGGGGTTGGGGGGGGTGATCTCCGTATAAAAACGGTCTAAGTTTATTCTCGATCCATTACCGTTTCGGAAAGGTACACAAAGTTTATCCAGTTCTGTGAGCTATATAAGATTGGGAAGATGAGTGCTAATTTTCTCTGCTAAATAACTAAAAAGGTTATTATATGTATTTGTGTATCCAATTTAGTACTTTCCTCAGATAATATCTTTGATGAAAGTTTTAATATTTCTTTCACTCAAGAATGAGTTGGAGGTGGAGGGGATGAGAGAGAGAGAGAGAAAGGACGCGAATGAGAAGTTAAATTGAATATGATAAGAAGAGCGTCTTGAAAAAAGTTATCAAGTTGACTAATTGCTAATGTTTGTGTGTTACGCTGAAGGGTATAATTATAACCAAGTTGGGTATGATCTAAAGTGAAAAGCTGTAAACACGTCTTCGGAGAAGGTATCTGGGAACCTTTTCAGCTACAGAAGGTCCGACATGGTTTAATTTATAATAGAATTCGACTGTACTACTTTTCAAAATGAATTCTAGGTAAATAAACTTGAAATCAAAAACATCAAAAGTAATAATTTGAAAATTACAGAGTTATTTTCTTCTTCATAGATTGTCGGTTACTTTACATTCAACTTCTATGAGATTCACGAATGAAAACGCAATAGCCATAATAATTATGGATGATTGAATATGTCTTAAATAATATGCCTTTGAATTACAAGATAGATTATAATTATTCCTGTAGTAAAAACTTATCTAAGAGTCCAGAACTTTATTAAATATAAATTCATGTATCAGGATGTCTACCGAGTTGTGTAAACCATATTTTATTATTTTTAATAATCTGTACATATTTGTTTATGAATCAACCAAAAAGGGTTAAAATAAAGGACTAAGATTTTCATTCAAAATTGAATAAATTCTTATCTCTAAGATTTTCTCATTTCTGACATACGTCATCACTGCAGAGCTGTTGTAAATTTAAACTAATTTGATAAAATTGTACAAAAAATACTATTCTTACATGCACAATGAACTTGGGCTCACAAAAATGTATGACCTTAAAGCTTATTTCATAACGTTTTGATGACGACAAAAATAGTATTCATGACTATCATTATTAGTAAGTATTTTTAGATATACAGTCCGATTTTCATAGGAAGGCCATTAATTATCTGAGAGCTTGAAATGTTACTTGATCTACTTTCCCTTAATCATGTCAAGTCATAATAATCTGTAGCTGATACTTTTGATAGTTTTTTATAAATAGCTACCTATAAATGACAACATTATAATAAACTGTTATCACTTTTATACATATTATATTTATTTAGCATATAATATGCCCCAAGGAAATTAGGTCGAGGAGTGTCACGGCCAAGGAAGCTTTCAACAAGAAGAGTTTACTGCTTACCAGCAATTTGAGTTTGGAAATGAAAAATAAACCCGATAAAATGCTAAATTTGGAGCATCGCACTATATAGAACAGAAACTTGGACTCTTAGGAAGATGGAGAGCTTTGAAATGTGGTGTTGGAGAAGTTTGAGACAAGGTGGGTGACAAATGAAGTCGTGAGAAGAGAACCATTGTTAGAGGTGATTCCTCTGTACAAAGCCAACTGGATCGGACACATTCCTTAGGAGAATTTTCTTCTGCACGAAGTCATAGAAGGAAAAGTTGAGGGAAGAGGAAGGATCTTAATATTGAATGACTTGAAGGAAGGAAAAAATAAAGTTCTGGGAGATGAAGGAGGAGACAGAGGACATTGGTGGTCTTGAATTCACCGACAAAAGGAATTTATCCGTCGTAAGACAGAACACATAATAATAATACACATATTTTACTTTGGCCTAATGAGAAAGTAAAAACAATAGAAATAAAACTACCTTTTAGACAGCCCTTTAATCCCAGCTTAGCGATGAATCTGAAAGTTTTTTTTTTTAATATAAATACAATCTGGTTTGTTAGACGTTATCTTGTGACTGCAGCTGTCAAACTTTGTTCCAGACACTCACCACTCTCACGCGATAATGTCGAAAACAAAAGACTGTGTTAAGAAGGACCGATCTATTTTTAAGGGGGACCTTATGGCATGTTTCATGCTGGCATTCTCGAACTAAATATAGGCCAATAGTTTGAAAAATGTGTGGTTCTCACGGTCTCTTATGTAGAAACCTTTATAAATACGTGGATTAAATAAGCAGACGACTTACACACAGAATTAACAAAGGTGTTTGAGTTTAGAGCTAAGCACCCAGTCTGTCACCTATAATCCTAGATATATAACAGTTAGAAATGCAGGATGAACCGAGTAAAAATAATATAATAAATATCGTCCTTATCCCTACCTGGAATTGAACCGGGGGCACTTGAACTAGTAGTTGACCTCTTTAACCACTTAGTCCCAACCAATATAAATAGATTAGAAAGGTAGTGCCACTTGGAACTTTTTTTTCTCTAGAACCACGTCTTACTAACCGTTCGGGCTGTACGTTTATCTACTAACTAGGCTAATGGTTTTAGGGATTAGGGAGGCTATATTTAGAGAAAGTTACCCGTATTTGTGTGGAAGAAGAGTGAAAACTATTTTATTAAAGACACCATCAGTACAGGTGACCTGACAGGTACAGGTCATCTGAAGTTTAGCCTATTTGACAGTAGAGCTTTAGACCACGCAGCCACCGAAGCGAGTTTGGAGGTACCTGATTATGTCATTGCTTACGTCACCCAGTACAAAGCAGATATATTTTAATACGAAGACAGCCAAACATATATATTTTTTTAAATGAGTAGAGTAATTACGTTAGCTGAACATTGGTGTGAATTTTAAAGGTTTATTTATTATTTAAATTCCAAAATGTGATCTGATTTTTAACAACTTACTTTGTCTTCCATATAGCTTTGTCTATGTAACGCGCTGTCTTGTGTACTGAGTGACGTCACTCGCTCGGCCAATCAGATGTATTCCTCGATCTGGCGCTATCTTTTATTCTTTTTGCATTGGTTCAGCTACATAAATGTTTTTTTTCTAAAATGTCGAATAGTTGTTTGAAGTTGATCAAGCGGAGTAAGGTACTGTTTTAACCATACCATTGGGGATATTGTCTGTCTGATCCACGATTAATTGTTAAAGGCATGGATCAATTTTAACGTAATTTGGCTTGTACGTTCTTTGAACCTAGGCCAAAATACGTAAATATATAGTTTTACGATCTGGTTATCCATCTAGAGAAGGCGGCCGCTCGAAAAGAGTTTCGCTTGGAGGCTCATTTCAAGTGATTTGGATTTATAGCCTAAGCAATCGAGTATCAGTTTTTTTTATTGTGATACTGACGTTTTAAACCAAACTAAAAACGAATCTACGAATATAATGTACTATATAATATTGTATTAATTTGTTTTATGTCTAGCTTGATCACCAAGGGAAAATATTATTTTCAAATATATGTTGAAATTATAGTGGATATTTCAACCTGATATCCCGAGGAAGATATCAAAACTGTAGTAGTAGTAAAACTGTAGTAACGATAATAAATGGAGGACGAGGAAACTATTCACAGAACTACTAGTAAGACTGTAGTAACGATAATAACATGGAGGGAGCGAGGTCTACAGTTCACAGAACTACTAGTAAGACTGTAGTAACGATAATAACATGGAGGTGAGGAGGTATACTGTTCACAGAACTACTAGTCAGACGTAGTAACGAAATAACATGGAGAGAGGTCTATGTACAGAACTATAGTAAGACTGTAGTAAAGATAATAACATGGAGGAGCGAGGTCTACTGTTCACAGAACTACTAGTAAGACTGTAGTAAGATAAGAGCATGGATGGAGCGAGGTCTACAGTTCACAAACTACTAGTAATACTGTAGTAACGATAATAACATGGAGGGAGCGAGGTCTATGTTCACAGAACTACTAGTAAGACTGTAGTAACGATAATAACATGGAGGGAACGAGGTTAATGTTCACAGAACTACTAGTAAACTGTAGTAAAGATAAGAGCATGGATGAGAGCGAGGTCTACAGTTCACAGAACTACTAGTAAACTGTAGTAACGATAATAACATGGAGGGACGAGGAAACTATTCACAAAACTACTAGTAAGACTGTAGTAACGATAATAACATGGAGGGGGCGAGGTCTAATGTTCACAGAACTACTAGTAAGACTGTAGTAACGATAATAACATGGAGGGAGCTGAGGTCTATGTTCATAGAACTACTAGTAAGACTATAGTAACGCTAATAACATGGAGGAGCGAGGTCTACTGTTCACAGAACTAATAAGACTGTAGTAACGATAAACGGGAGGAGTGAGTCTATGTTCAAGATATAGGAAACTGTAGTAACGATAATAACATGGAGGGTGAGGTATGTTCACAGACTACTAGTAGACTGTGTAATGATAGAACTGGGGGAGTGAGTTCTGCATGCAATTTTTATTGTGCTATTAAAAAAAATATAAACTCACTCTAAGGAAAACTTCCCCTTAATGGCCTCGCGCCTCTGTAGCATTTAATGTGTTATTCGACCTCTCCTTAAGCTCTTCAGCTAAACCTTATCACTGCTTTCATTCTCAGCGCCCTCGGCTAAACATAGAACAAAACTTTGGTATGTATACACGGCCAGGAATTTATAACCCATACAATGTGAGGCCACTTAGTTCCGAGTGTTAGAAACTTCGCCCCCCCCCTCCCCCTTCACCCTTGCCACCCATCCCAACACCCACACCTCCACCACAATAAATTATAACTGGCATCTTCAAACTAGACTTGGTTTTTATTATTTGTCAGACAAAAGTGGTGTGGGCCCTTCGAAAAAATTACCGTGGAAAAAAAATTACTAGGGGTGTACAGATTTGTTAACTGAGGGCTTTAACCGAAGTTCTAAACGCTGTATAGGAAAAATATCGTTATTTCGATTTTCATGGTGGCCTCGTGTATTATTTAACACTTTTTTTTATAACAATTCTTAGTTTATTTTAATTGTGACGTTGTGAAATGAAGCATTATTACCTTATTTAATTATATTAATAAACTTGCATAAGTACGCGTTGTCGCCCGTGAGTAAGGCTTTTCTTTGCTTCAGACAGAACAAGGTATCCTTTCTCCCCCCTTTCCAGCCCAGATTATTATAATTTAAAAAATATCTTATAAAAAAATTAAAATTCCGGCTTCTAGATGCACTTGTTTGTGTACATGGGTTATTCATTTTAAAATTTCAGCTCTGCGTTCGGTAGATATCGCGCAATGTTTATGACAAACTCTTCATTTTATTGATGTAGATGACTAGTAGTGTGTTTATGAATATTTGTAGAAGATATTTCATACTTCTCAATGAACTATAAAGCTGAAATCTGAGGCATTTGTAGGTGAAAAATTCAACATTTGCTCAAAAATCCGAAATCTGACGCCCGAAAAATTATTTTAAAAAAATAGAAAAATATTAACGTATCATATGCTCGGAAGATTTTTCTTACTTCCTGTGGATCTATAAGTCTGAAATCTAAGGCAATTATAGAGTAACTACCTAATATCCAAATCTGAAATTCTAAGCACAAAAAATTATTTAAAAAAATTGACAACGCTTATGAATAGCATTGAGGGGTGATAAGACGTGAATCACGGATAACTATAGTAGGATGTGGTAGGAAATAACGTTCTTATCTGACAGTTACAAAAGTTACTAAAACTACCTTCATATATTCATAAGCCAAGTTATATAAACTGCAGTTGTAAATAAAATAAAATATCCATGTAATAATAATAATAATAATAATAATAATAAAAATATAATGAAAAATCAAATATTATATATATTGACCACAAAAAAATATGATTGTATTCTCCTAAAAATTCCTTTCTACCAGAATGTTATACTAGTTTGAGTGTAAAGTACGATTTTGGTAGTAAGAACAGTATAAGCTAATTACTGAGACAATTTTAATATATATTTATACATCAAGTCATGTGATCTACAGGTGTCAATTTTATAGATATTATCAATATCTATAAAATAGCAGAACTAATAAAGTAAAATGTTATCAATATTGGCCGCAAAAAAATATGTATGAATTTTCTAAACTGTTCTTCCCACCAAAATCAAGGTATATAGTAGACTCGTCTTAGGGAGTAAACAATTAAAATAAAACACAACTCTCACTGGCTATAAAGAGAGTTTGTGGGCAGAACCCGACCCAAACAGTGTTATATCTGTTGCCTTAATTGTTTTAAAAAGTGTTATCTAATTGACTAATAAATCTTCTAATACCTCACTATTGAACACGATAAAAAATATCGCCCAAAAACAGAAGCAGGCTAGACGTAAAATGATTCAAGTTTAATACATACTTTACAAATACGATTTGCGAGAATGCTTTTATTTTTACGTAAAACAATCAAATAAATCATCATAAAAATATTCAACCAATTTATTTAATCACTTCTTTAAAAAAAAAGTCAGTAACTTTTCCTTGTTTTTTAAATAAGATTTTTTTTTTTTTTTGAGGATAGTATTTTCTTATCGAAACTAATTCTTTTAACCTTTCAAAGGCACGGGGATGTAGAGAGACTTGCGTTATATCAGAGTCCGCGGTATAACAGACGACGTTATATCCAGGTATCGATGTAACCCTTTCTTAAGACTTAGACTACAATATATTTTAAAGGACATAATTACAGTTGCAGCTTTCTATGACATTCGGACCTGCTTAGAATCTGATACAGATTAGAGAAATATGGAGAACATGAAATTTCATGCTCCCGCGACTTCATCCAAATTTTCCTTCTTTCCATAATCCAACATTTACTAAATAAACTGTTTTTTTATTACCGCGTCTTACTATCTGTTCAGACTATACGACTCATGAGAATTACTCTTATGGGGTAGGGATCAGTAAGGGAGCATTTTAGAGGTAATCTACCCGCATTTGCGTGGAAGGAGAGTGAGAAGCCATTTAGGAAATGGTGCCCTCATTAGAGCCGGCTGAGATTCTAACACCTATCTACCGGTAATTAGTAGGCTAGTCCAACATGAGTGTGACGCCTTAGGCTTAGACAATTCAGCATTAAGTATATGTAGTACATTCCTTAAGTTGTACTCTTGTTTTTGGAAAAAAAAAGTATTAAAATCTCCAGTATAAACAATAAAAAAAAGGGCAATCCTCGAATGCAACATGTCTCCCATCTCTTTTGATGCCACCCCTCTGTGTAACACCAGTAAATCTGCCGCTCCCCCCATCCATCCACACGTGGTGCGGATAGCTCGCAGAAATGTTTGACGGAAGCAATGCTTCACAACGCCTACCCCCTTGTGCACATCTGACATATTAATGAAAGGAGGTGCTTTGTGATGGCTTTTCTGTTGCGCCCTCTTACTCCCTAGTCTCTCTCTGCCATTGCGGTCGTTCAGAGATGGCAACACCTGAAGATTATCCTCACAATAATTCATCCTCTCTACTTTGTGGCTGGGTCAGAGTCTCAGGAGGAGTGCGACATCGCTAGTTAGATCTGTAACTCCTAGTCAAGAGTTTTTGGTAAATAGGACAAATGAACGTTTCAAGAAGATTCGTTTTGTGACATAAAAAGGAATTAATTTCTAAAACAAATCGCTACATTACCTTTTATAAAATAAACCTTTTTTTTTTGTAGTGTTTGGGAAAATTTTACAATAATATTAGTGTCAGTAACTCACTTCAGTGGCTGAATAGTCCAAGGTGTCACTCTCGTAATAGACTGGACTGTCAATGACTGTGATATCGGGGTTCGAATATCGGTCGGATATACTAAAGGATATTTTTTCCTAAATGATTTTCCACTCTCCCTCCAAAAAAATTCAGATAAACTCCCTCTACATTCACCCTTCCTCATTCCTAACATATTAGAGTGATTAGTACAAACGTGTAGACTAAAATGGGGCAAGAAGAAGCACTTAATGCTTAGACATTTGTATACGTTAAAAATAAAATTAAAGCATGTACATTTTTGGGATAACTATCTTCATTTTATTGTCATTTAAGTAACAATTTTTAATCATTTAAAGAAATTATTTTAACAAGTTAATTAAAAATTACAAAATTTGACAAAATGATACTTTTTGCCTCATATGTGGGGGTGCGCATCATAAAACATTTAAAAATTAATTTATTAAATAGACACATTATAAGAATTCACAAGATATAAAAAATGAGTTTATATTCATTATTACTGATTTTAAACATAGCTAACAACAGTTGTATAAACTTAAGCAAATAAATTATTTTAAACTATTTTTATAAACAACATATCTTATTGAAAAAATCCACTTTCTTGACCTAAACTGTTTGAGAAAGATTTTTAAGGGTTATTTCAAATTTATTTAACAATAGTCACACATAAATTCACTTGATCCTTCATAATTAGAACAAGCTTCGCGCACAGTATTTTAGCTTCCCGTAAGGGAATGACGTGATTATGTACTGTATAAATTTGGTTTTCCTTTCTTCCTTCCACACAAATGCGGTTACACTTTCTCTTAATTCTACCGTTCACATGCCTACACCATTATTGTAAATTAATATGCGAGAATATTTGATGGGCAGTGAGACGTGAAGCACGGGAAATAGATATTGTAACAAATTTACATTTAATTAATTGATATTTCTGTTTAAAACGAATGCTTAGTGGTATATCGGCCTAATTAAACTTTACCTTATTCTAGTTTTAAAAGTTTATTGTTTACCAACAGGATTGACCTTACTATTTCACACCCTTTCTCGAAATTAGCACTTATGCATATCCTCTTAGTTTACCTCCTCGTCCTCTCGTCGTTAGTAGGGCCTAACTTTGTGTTTAAACGTATCAATAAAATATGTTTTGAATATTTAAAACGTGTCCTGTTTTGTATAATTCTAGTTTGAAAATTGACACAGGCCTACACAGTCTCAATAATGATAACTATTGTTATATTTTGGACTATTTAAAAACAAATTCTCCATAACAGAAAAGGTCGTTTTACTAACTATAACAGAAATAGCTGCCTCAAAGAAATATAATATTTTAAAACAAATTCCCCTAAAGGAACTAACTATAACAGAAATAGCTGCCTCAAAGAAATATAATATTTTAAAACAAATTCCCCTAAAGGAAACTCTCAACTAATAACAGAAATAGCTGCCTCAAAGAAATATACAACTGAGATGTTTCCGCTGAAAAAATAGGGGTATATAATTCATAATATTTCCTGTAATTTGTTTACTAAATTGTTACATAAATCACTTGATATGTTAATAGAGCCGACAAATTTTGAAAGAGCTTATAAACATGAATTTACTTATATTTTAAAAATTGTATTCAGGTAATTTTTATATTTAAAATATTCTGAGCTAAGGGTCTCGGGTTTTAGTACCGGTTTGACTGAAATGTTTATCAATTCTAGATATAAGTTTGCTTGTATGTCGTGTGCTAATATAATGAGTTGGTGTAGAAAGTGCACGTTAAATACATCAAATAAAATACTAAAAATTATAATTTATATATGTAATTCGTAGTTGTGACATTATTTTTTTTTAAAGAAAGGTTGAATATTTTTTTTTTAAATTGACGCCTGTAATAAATAGAATAACTTAAATCGATGTATCTTCATCCCTTAGGACACTAGCGCTTTCCGGCGAGAATCTGTGTTACAACCGCATGGGATTATCTTTTTGAGTGGGGTGTTCATTTTTCACGCCTTCCCCTCATCACCCTATGTTCCGCCTTTGAGAATAAAAAAAAATTATTGGGAAGGGGTGAGATAGGGTGAGAGGAAGAAGTGATGTTCAAGTTATACCAACACTTTTTATTTTATTTTTTTACTTCTCTTTTTAGCCTCCACTCACCGTTGAATTATTGTCCGGGGATGTTTTGACTATGAGTGGCTTGACGCCCTGGTAATATATGGTACATGTCTGTTTGAGATGCGTGCTCATCCTTGTCTTTTCAAACTAGTTTTTTATCTTATTATTTTACATTTCTCATAAAACATTGGTCTTGAAAGTTTAAGACAGTTAATTTGTTAAAAAGTTTTTATTTTCCCACCTTTTACGTATAATTATTTCTCTTACTTTTTTTTTCTATTTCTGTTATGTAACATTTTATAAATTGCACATTTTTAATTTTTGGGTTTATTTGTCCAATGTTTAATAAATTTTAGATTTTTTACTGACATGTATTTGTGTTAGGGTCAGGGTTGTGCTAGTAGGCATTTTTCATTACGAGATGATTTCGAGTTAAGTTTGAATGAAAAGTTTTTTCAAGTTCAAGTAGTATATAACTTTATTCATACAATAAATATTCCAAGTTGAATTTCTGTAATAGATACATGCATAGCCGATAAATAAGTACCAACATACTATTATTATATTTCTTATGTGAAGATATTTACAATGACAAGGTGACCTGGCGGTCTAGGGGTAAGGTGACAGACTTCTGTGCTGGCGGCCGGGGTTCAATCCTCGGTCCCGGCACAGATTTATCTGATTTCCAAACCCTTCCTTCACCTCTGACAAGACATCTTGTGAATGTGTAGAATGCCAGGCCTCCACCGTGGTTCGGATTCCACATTAAACTGTAGGTCCTTCATTTCATCTCACAATCACCCTACCATTACACATTAGCGTAATTGCGTATAAACCGAACGGGTAGTAAGACGTGGTGCTAATAATACAATGACAAATTTGAATTTTAAAATAAATTTAATATGATTATAGGTCTTCATTTTTTGATAAGACAAAAGGAAATATTGAGGAACTCTATTTGTTATTAAATGATATCATAATATTTAATAAAATTAAATAAACTAGGAATTTTCGAGAACATTTTTGAAAATTCCGAGTACTATATTTGTTCATGTTTTATAAAATCTTTGAGTCGAGTTCAAGGAGTTACTAAAACTTGACTCGAACTCAAATTTTCCAGTATTCGCACACCCCTACTAAGAATACATTCTAATCACTTCAGATTATTTTGAAAATTAAGATTTATTTTTATAATGCCCATCTGGTCTGGCTTGATGGTGATAAGGAGGTTGGGGTTTGAATCCAGGCCAACTTTATTTAATGTGGTCTTACTAAATGGTTTTCCACTATTCCGACATGCAAACGTGGGTGTATTTTTTTTTTAGATTCTACCGTCTTCGTCCTCACTCCACTTGTGTAATGATATGCGTACAGCTTGGATGGGCAGTAGGACGCGGAGGACAAAATATATAACATTATATATAATTTTAAGTTCACTTACAAAAGAAATGGACCTGTCGTAAGACAAAACACCTAATGATAATAATAGAAGTTATATGACAAACAAAATAGCGTTTATCAGTGATACCAAGCCTTTAACCATTTACTTTTTAAATTTAATTTTAAATATTTTTATTAGAGTATAATTCCAAATTTTTAGAGATTAGAATTTTGATTCGAGATACGAAAGAAAATTTAAGATTCAGATTCGACATGAAGGTTCGATAAATATAGGTTTCAACCTATCACTATTCAATTTATTTTTTAATTTTATAATTATATATATATATATAAACATGTGTAAATGTTCTTTTCGGCGGCCGTCTTTAAAGAACTGTACCTTCTTAAGTCCTTACATATTTGCCGTTTGTCACGTTTAAGATCCCACCCTACGCCCGATTAACCGGGAAATTTAATTCACGACTGGGCTAAAACAATAAAACATATTGAGAAACGGTTTTTTTTACATTCTTCACCTGACCCCAAAGAAATTGTGATCAATGAATTTTTTTTAATTATAGTATAATAATTTTCCAATTATGTTGTAGGCCCATATTTTTCCTTAATAGCAAACATGTTTCACTAGTTTAAATTCCATTGTTATCTAATGGGGACTACGTCTGTCTGACAGGACTGAAATGCAGTGTGACGCGAGAAAAAAAACTAAACGTGTATCTGATACGAGACAAAGTGTTTTTTTTATCAGAGCGTGTTACTGACTCTTCAGGTTATATGCTTATATAATAATTACTCTAATTACTCTACGTAAGGAAATTTTTGAGAGGTAATTTACCCACATTTGTTTGGAAAGAGAGTGTGAAACCATTTAGGAAAAAAAAACACCTCCAGTAGACCCTACAGGGATTCGAGCCCCGATATCCCCGTCATCAGCAGGCCAGTATAACACGAGAGTAACGCCTTAGACCATTCGGCCACTGAAGCGGGTGGAGAGACAAAGTAGAAGTGCGTGGGTTGAAGATCTCACCCCTTAATATTTTTAAGGTCCCGTGCAAGAGTGTTGCACTGTTCAAATAAGCCAACGAGAACCACTGTAAGTTCCTATCTTCTCTATCAAACCTTAAATTTCGACGTTTAAAATATCCTCAAGTCGATGGTTAAGTTGGAAAGGTATTATGAACCAGCCAAAGAAGATGTGATCTGAACCTGTAAATGGCAAAGGGGGACCTAAGTATAGCTTTTTTTACTAACACAACCCTTAGGTATTTGGTTCTAGACCAGTGTCCCCAACCTTTTCCATATCGCTTCCCTCTTAATCTCCACCTCCATACGAGGTGAAATTAAAAATCTATGCACACATTTCTATTACAGTAAGAACCATTTTACCGAACCCCGGTAGTCCGAAATTCCGGAGTATTCGAACAAACTTTTCGGAAAATGGAGAAAAAAAAATTAAATCAATTGAAATATATTTTATTGGTTAACAAGCTCAAAGTTAAAAGAGAATTGTAAGAACCCAGTGATATTTGATAATAAATATTTAATATTTCTATGTTTTAGTCAACACAATGTGTTTTCCTGTAACTAGCAATAAATTCATAAAATATTACTTTTAATACATCAGTTAAATGAATTAAGATTTGATTTAAATTCATTCAACTGTAATTTAAAATTTGTGAAAATACTCTATCCACGTATTCTCCCTGTTAATCCGGAGTTTCGCTAGGCCGAACAAGCTTCAGTCCCAATTAATTTGAATTAATAAGGTTCTAGTGTATTCTACCTAACCCTTTTCATATTCATGAAAAACATGGTGTAATGTAGTAAGGAAACGAATTATCAATACAAGAGTTGAATTCAATATAAAAATATTAATATACAACCAATGAATATTGAAACTTTGATGTTTAACAAATATAGTGTAACAAATGTGAGTATGGAAGACTTAGATAAATATGACTAGATTGAAGATGAAATAAAAATAAAACTACTATGACATTATAAAAGTAAGAGTATCTTACATAAAATACATATAACAGATAACATATTAAAAATAATAAATTAAAACATAATAGTTTTAAGTCAATAGATGAGTAAGAAACATGTAAATTGATAATATTATGGTTGCTAATTTGTTAAAGATTGGAGAATAAATTATAAATTGAGGTTTATATTTTTTAATATTGAATTCTTATCTGATTTGACAGCCCTTGTTCCTTTTTCAAGCTGGTATGAATCAGCTCAAAGTTGCTGCGACATGTTTCGGCGTAACAAATGACGCCATCATCAGGCGTTAACGCCTTATTAATATGAGTCCGTCTGTCATGAAGAATGGACTTTTCATATTGATAAAAGAAAAAAATATTTTTAGTTGGCCGTCAATGGGAAAAAAAACAAGCTAATTGTGAATAGCAAATTATTTAACTATGAATTGAAAACACAAATACAAAATAACTTAAAAATTTAGATTTTCTCTTCGGATCCCTACAGGACTCTCATGGACCCCAGGTTGGGAACTTCTGTTCTAGAGTATTGGAGGGAAAGTTTACTTTAAAATAGAATTATAAAATCTAAATCCAAAGGAATGGGACATTCTTTCCAATCATATGGTTATAATAATAATTTTAAAAATACTATAATAACCCTAAAGAATTGTGATTTTAATATTGATTTTGCTAGTACCCAAACATTTCGAAATTAATTTTGAAATTGTTATTATTATTTAAACTAATTATTGGTTTG
The DNA here is from genome assembly GCA_039000515.1 of Timema cristinae. Lineage (NCBI taxonomy): Eukaryota > Metazoa > Arthropoda > Insecta > Phasmatodea > Timematidae > Timema > Timema cristinae. The sequence goes on from JBCFYV010000001.1 coordinate 26,848,777, forward strand.
ATTTCATGTTTTCCTCGAGTGGATGATAATTTAAATTTATAAAAATAATTATAGAAGTCCTACTGCCGTAATATATGTAAAAGACCTTTATTTATTATAACTCATTGGCTTACCATTATGTAAAGTTATTTTATTTGATGTAATTTAATGTTAGTAACCAACGCTTGATTTATTTTAGTTTGCATAAATATCTTATTAGGTCCGACCGTACTATTTTAATAAATGAAAAGCGGTGGGACTAGAAGGAAGGGCTCACATACATATATCCCCTTTTTTGTTCCTCTCCCTCTCTCCTCCCCCACCCCTACAGATGGAATAAACGAAAAAGGAAACGAGAAATCTGCAGACAGTATTTCACTAAAAGTTTAGTTTATATCATAAAAAAAAAAATCGTAACGCTTTAGGGCCTAACCCTCAACGAATAGTTACAACAATCTCTTCCATTTTGATGATGTACACAAGATGTCATGTGTTGCGATGAGATACCGGAAATATCATTTCTCGCTCGAGACAAGTTGGGCTGTTTAATCCGAGAACCTCCTCGAAATCCTGTGGTACACCTCCCTCCCCTTATCCCCCCCCCCCCCATATGGGACCCTCTATTCTGCCACCCCAACCTCCCTCAGCATTCGGCTCTTTGATTGTTGGCGGCGTAAGAGCGGACGGCGCAACAGTGGCGCCTTTGTTCAGATGACTCCAACGCGCGAGCCTGCTGTTTCGGATATTGTTCGCGGCGAGGGACTTCAAAAGCTTCGCATGTTCTTCTTTACCCCCCTCGCCACTCTTCTTTCTTCTTTCAACCCATCGGTCTCCATTTCACACGTGGACATAAATGAGAACAAAAGCAGAAAAGCTAGCGTGTTTTAAATTCAACATCGAAATGCTCTTGTGTTTTTTTTTATTCCGGATCTTGGCCAATTCTTTCGACTTGTCCTGAACATATTAAAATATCTCGAGAGTCACCATCAAATTCATTGACTGGTAACAAGATCATTTTGCTTCCTCACCATTTCGTGAGGGGGCTCAAAAGAATCAGGGCTGCCCATATAAGTTTATTTGGTTCTCTTTTGTCAGGTTACGACCAACCAAAAGGGAGTTGCAAGAAAAGGCTAGTATTTTTTGCAACCTTCATATCAAAACCTTTTTTTGACCAAAATAAATAAACTATTGCTCTAGTAGAAACACAGTTTAATTTTCTTCCCATCGTAATATCATTAGATGTTGAATATCTGTCATGAACATGGCGGCATTAAACGAGAAACTTTTTGTATGAAGAAAAAAAATGTGTCATTAAATTTCAGGACATTCTGATATTTTGATATCCAGTGAACTATACTTAAATTAATTCATTTCATAAATATCAACATACGGTATTATTTATAATTTAAAATAGTCTACACATCACAATTTTAAACAAAATCGTTAAAGCTATTCTCAAAAATTACCATTACCTATCAGTAAGCCACCCTTAATTTGAGGGCTAGGGTCAAAATCAAAAAAACATCCAGAGGTGGGATTATAGTCCTATACAATTTAAATATCAATTCTGAACCATTTCCATCAAACATTTTTCGATCCGTGGTCAGGGACAGACAGACATAACTGTAAAATCCTCTTTTTTGGTTCGGGTTAATATAAAACGCAAATATTCATCATAATCTCGATATCAATTTTATTTCTCAAGATTACAATAATTTATCTTGATATAAGAAAGTAGAAAAAATACTGTATATTAACTTGCGAGCGGGAAATGCTTTGATTAGCTCTCTCTCTCTCTCTTTGTATACCTTTCTCTCTCATCTTTCTCTTTGTCACTGAGTGGAAAGTGTGTTATGAAATGTATCACTTCACAGCTCATAATCTTCCTTCTTTTCAAGACGCAGAGAGAGAGCCCCAATGAACTACTCGGACGTTTTCAGTGCAACACCAGTCTAGATAGACTGTGTCGGACTAATGGAACCACTCGAAATAATATTGATGCTCTTAGAGGAAGGGGGGGGGGGGGGGGGGTTTGAGGGGAGTTAATTCTGGGGCAGTGTATGTACACTCGAAATCTGATTCCGAATCTACGTCTCGCGAGGACAGTAGAGTCCACTGTTAACGGGAACAAACATCGAAAGATTGATTTTTTATTGGTGGGCTTTTTTTTTTTCCTAGCTAGATTTTAACTCTCTTATAGCAACCGGACAGACGCAGCGATGACGACTTGGAGAACATCTAAAGCGAATGAAGATATGAATCAAAAGGCCACAGGGGTAAAAACAACAATTGCATAACGTGACAACATTGCAAACATGTGTTTTAAACAACCCCTTACTTCTTACAACAGTGGTTAAGTTTGATGTGATCCGTCGGTACAAAACAAACTGGATCAGACACATCCTTAGGAGGAACTGTCTTCTGCATGATGTAATAGAAGAATAGATTGAGGAAAAGAGAAGCTTAGGAAGAAGGAGGATTCAAATATTGTATGGCTTGAAGGAAAGAAAAAAATTCTGGGGACTGACGGAGGAGGCAGAGGACAGGGTGCATTTGCGGTATAAGTTCACTGACGAAAGTAATGGACCTGTCGTAAGACAGAACACATAATAATAGGCTTTGTTAATAAATGGGAAATTTACAAAACTCACAATACTTGTAATTTTTGAAAAATATACATTTTTACGGTGTTGACATATGACTCTCGGAGACTACAAACAATGGTGTTCTTTTGATGCATCTACCTTATGTGCTTCTGATATTCTACAATAATTTAAATACACAAATTCTGCCTGTGCGCTTTCAGTACGTAGCCGACTGGATGGTGTAGTTGATTCACCACCGATGGGAAGATTGGGTTTCTTTATTTATATGTATGTGTGTATTATATCTTACTACACGTCCGGTTTATTCTCATGCTCACACTAATTGGACGGGAATGAGGAAGGTAGACTATCTGAGCGGAGGGAGAGTAATAAAACATTTAGGAAAAACTAACATGGTGGCTACAGACAGGGAAAAGTCAGAGAATTTGATCAAAAATAAGGAAAAAATCAGGGAAATTTTGGTTGTCATGTAAAACAGGAAAATAAGGAAAATTCAGGGAACTTCAATACTTAACTAATTCTGCACCTAAACATTTAAACCAAAGTGAGAGATTTTGTTTCTCGGCGTTAGTAAAATGGATTGTCTACGTATAGCATTCTGCTTAGATAAGATGGTTCTACAAAGATAGCTTTATAACACATTTACACACAGACACAAATAATAACTAAAACATTAAGTATTGTATAAATAAATTATACTAATGTTGATATTTAGAAGCTAGTGGGATTGTTTTTGAAACTTTGTGATCATTTTAATAAAATAACAAACTTTCATTCACAAAGTAAAACTGTAGAAATGCTAAGTGGAGAATTTTTGTAAGATTGTTTGGAAAAGCCAAGGAATTCGATAGTAAAATATTTCATAGCCACCCTGAACTAACCTCAGTAAATATTTCATAGCCACCATGAACTAACTTCAGTAAATGTTTCATAACCACCCTGAACTAACCTCAGTAAATATTTCACTACCACCCTGAACTAACCTCAGTAAATATTTCATAGCCACCCTGAACTAACCTCAGTAAATGTTTCATAGCCACCCTGAACTAACCTCAGTAAATATTTCATAGCCACCATGAACTAACTTCAGTAAATGTTTCATAACCACCCTGAACTAACCTCAGTAAATATTTCACTACCACCCTGAACTAACCTCAGTAAATATTTCATAGCCACCCTGAACTAACCTCAGTAAATATTTCACTACCACCCTGAACTAACCTCAGTAAATATTTCACTACCACCCTGAACTAACCTCAGTAAATATTTCATAGCCACCCTGAACTAACCTCAGTAAATGTTTCATAGCCACCATGAACTAACTTCAGTAAATGTTTCATAACCACCCTGAACTAACCTCAGTAAATATTTCACTACCACCCTGAACTAACCTCAGTAAATATTTCATAGCCACCTGAACTAACCTCAGTAAATGTTTCATAGCCACCCTGAACTAACCTCAGTAAATGTTTCATAGCCACCATGAACTAACTTCAGTAAATGTTTCATAGCCACCCTGAACTAACCTCAGTAAATATTTCACTACCACCCTGAACTAACCTCAGTAAATATTTCATAGCCACCCTGAACTAACCTCAGTAAATGTTTCATAGCCACCCTGAACTAACCTCAGTAAATGTTTCATAGCCACCCTGAACTAACCTCAGTAAATGTTTCGTCCAGGACACAAAACCCAATATCCCTAGCACTGCAAACTTGAGGCCTTAGCCTGTGTGTCCACAGATGCGTGTGGGTATCGGGTTTCAAATCCCGGTGCGGAGTTTTTATTTTTCCATTCTTGTACCATGCTGATTCGTATGAATTTTTTTCATAGCTTTTCTACTCATCCTTAACACTTATGTTAATTCGTTAGTAAGCCTAGTGCTAAACGTACAGCCTTAGGCGACGAAATATTTCTCTAAACGTTAAGTTAAGTAAAAGATGTAAAGTTTATAAATTTGAATCCAGAAACAATTCAGAATCAAACTGACTAATTTTCTGTTTCGGATGACTCATCTGGTGTAATATTTGTTGACATTAAGGGAATACTTTCCGAGTCAATACACAGAGAAATGAAATAGTAAATGTGTATTAATTTTGTTTTTGAATACAAATGAGAAATTAGGATCTTAAACTGTAAGCGTAAACAAATTAAGAAAGCATCTTAGCTGTGTCTGTGACTATTTCTCTTGTTATTATAATGGTAAGATTTATTACAAAAGTGTGTCCGCAGTATATATATATATCTTATTTTTGACACCTACCCCTATTTAAAAAGATAAACGTGCGTTGTTATAGCTTTAGCAACTGTTATTTATTCCAAATAAAACATTACAGATGTGGGTAGCTCTATTTGTTTGTGAAATTTTTTATGGAATACGTCACCCCTTAAGCCAACCACATATTTTGTTTGATCTATATCTCCTGTCTTCCAGTTAACTCTTTTTTGAAGGGAGAAAACTGACTTCAATTGAATAAATAATATAAATTTTACGAAATATTTATGAATAGATTATTATAATACTCTATTCACCTAAGAAAGCTTTAATTCCGTTTCTAGTTTATTTTTCAATTTTTAAGAAAGTCTTATTTACAAGAAAAAACAACATATGAACGTGAGCATGCTGATATATTTGTGTTTTTTTTGCACTACGTCTTACTACCCGTTCGAGTTAAGCACGTGTGGTCCTTTTTTCGGCCTCAAATTATCCTATAGTGTATACGTACATTTATGGTGTAGGGGTGAGGAAGGTTGAATTTAGAGTAAATGTACCCGAATTCGAGTGGAGGTAGAATGGAATATCATTTAGGAAAAAAAAAACTCATTCCAGTATGTTTGAGAGAGTGACGCCTCATTTCATTTGATAAATAATGTGGATTTTGTGTTTGTTAAGTTAAAGACATTCCACAATATTTATTTTTAAATAAACTCTGTACAGAACTCAGAACAAATTGAATAAGTAGACTTAATTCATGAATAATGAAAAACTGGTTCAATCGAAATGGTGCTCTTTAAATGTATAATTTATTTTCGTGTGAATATTCCTCCTAGTACCATCAAAAACAGAACAAAAAAATAATAATGTTGGGTGCTTACAATTAAGGTGGGGACGTAGGAAACGTGGAAAAAGATATTTTCGCAGTTTCTTAGTAAGATTTTTTTTTTAATAAATCAAATATTTCTCCAATAAAACATAAAGAGTTTAATTTTCTTCGCATGGTGATATCAACAGTAGTTGTATATCTGTCAAGAGTGTCCTGGGATTTAATGACAACTTTCTCTCTTCATGCTCATGACAGATATTCAACAACTGTTGATATTACGATGTGAAGAAAATTAAACTCTCTGCGACTACTGGAGCATTATTTTATTTACTTAGACCAAAAAATGGGTTGCTATAAAAACCGCCAAAACACTGCTCTTAACTCGCATTCACTTCATCCCCACCTTAATACTTGACGTCTTAGATTAAATCTGTTTGTAAGTATTTACTAATACCGAGTTGAGAAAAAATATGACCAACGCTTATGTACCCAGGAACTCTGTGGGCGGTATTCACTAGTCCCAGCGACAAGTGCTTCAAGACTCTGAAAAGAAAAAGAAAACAACGTGATTTCGTGGAGGAAATTAATTATCTATGCAACATTTACCATCGTCCTTAGAGGCTCGCCGGATAGGCAGATAGTGTGAGGGAGATTAAAGAGGGGTTAAGAGAGTGTGTGAGAGACGTATAGAGTGAGATCGAGTGAATGAAAGAGTTAGAAAGTGAAAGAAACAGATAGCGAAATAATAAGTTAAAGATTGAAATAAATGAGTTAGAGACTTAAATAAAGAGTTAGAGAAAGAAACAGTTAAAAAGTGAAATAAAGGGTTATAGAGTGAAATAAAAAGTTAAATTGTGAAAGAAAGCGTTAGAGAAAGGAATAGAGTCAAATAAATACCTAGAGAGTGAAATAGAGTAAAATAAAGAGTTTGAGAGTGAAATAAAGCGCCATAGAATGAGAGTGTGTATAAATGGGAAAAGAAACAGAGTAAAAGAGAGTTTAAGAGGTGGACATAAACTATGATAAAAAATAAGGATGAAGGATATAATGAGAGAATATTTGATAGATTGAGAGTGAGGGGGGGAAGTTAGAGTGAATATGTGTGAGATAGATTGAGAGAGTGTGAAATAGAGTTAGAGGTAAAGAAAGAAGGATTGCTAAAATTGTTTCCAGTAGAGTAATTGTTGTTCCAGCAGTGGGATAAAAATAATCCGTGCCAATGCTCCAAAAAGCGATGCTAGAATCACACAGTCACTAAGAGGCTACCTCTTTGTCTCATTATAGATAATTGTGGTGAGATCGGGATTCAAATCCGATCGGGCGTACCTAGTTTATTTGTTCTAAGTGGTGGTCTTCCACTCTATCCGCGCAACTGCGGGTACACCTCTTATACATTCAACCTTCCTCATCCCTAACACATTAATGTAATTATTACATATGCGTACAACCAAAACGGTTAATAAGTTTCGATGACAAAAATACCACCTAAATTTGAAAAGATCTTTCCACCCAACACTCCTTATTTATTTTAATTTTTTGTTTTCTTTTTATTTATTCTATTAGGTACTTCATTAATATATTATATTAAAATATTTTTAATTTTTTTTTTCAATTTGGTTTATTATCAAAACTTATGTGATTCATTCGTTTATTTTATTTAATAATAATATTTAATGTTGGCCTGAAGAATAAAAATCTTCAAATCTATAGAAATTTAAAATAATGTATACTTTATTTAAAAAGCCGGTGATAATTTTTGCAAATTTTGATATACTTTCTTTGTACATAGAAAAAAAAAAAACAGGCATTTTATTGTTCAGTCGTACTGCGTTGAGTTGAAGTCAACGTTTTTCAGTTGGTTAATATTAATATAGTGAGAATACGATCTCTTATAATCGCATTTAAAGGTAGCTACGTTTGCGAATCTTTTCAATTTTCCCTTCTCTATGGATACCAAAGAATAATACCTACCTGTACTTTTGAACTAAGCAGCCATAGCTAGATATTATTAGTCTATTAAAGGTATTTAACTTTCACCTTCTTAAAACCTTATATCATTCAGCACACGACTTTAACAGCTACTTTACAAACTAGTTTAGTTCCAATTCAATCCAAATATCCACAATCGCTAATTCGGTATATGTTTCTACGACCAAACTCCCCTTAATTCAAAAGACAGACGTGCAATTGACTTGATCTAAGAAGTCGAAAATTATATTATTTAAGAATGTAAAAGCAGTCCCGTTTTAGCCTAGAAGCTAGCTTCTTTATTGAATAGAATTTTAAGTTAAATTGGTGATAATGTAAATAACACTACTGAAATAGTGTATTGTCAACTTAATGAAGTTCTCAGCGCCTAGTCCTTTTGCATCCCGCAGTACTAACACGCAATGCGGGTATCGTAATTACAACAAAGATAGGAGATACCCTTCATTCTTGTTTAGCTAAGCTATGTCTACACTAGCCTAAATCTTTCTGACTACTCACTTATTGACTGTTATGACCTAGCCCACACCTCGTAAAAAGGTCAGTCAGTAATTCACTCAAGTTCCATCTAAGCAAGATGAACAAAGGTGTCATTCTCGTCTTGTCTGGTTGGACGGTGACTAGAAAGTCGAGACTCAATCCCGACCAAGTTTACTTTGGTAGGTTTTCCTAATTGTTTTCTCACGCTTCACCCATACAAATTCTGGTACATTTACATTATATTATACCGCATTCTATCAGTGCATATATGGAGAATCCCTGGTAAATAGTTAAACTTTTATTAAGCAAAAATGTATTTTTTTAATATATAAATATATTATACGAGTAGCTAACAGGCACTAAATATTCAACCCTTACACCAGAAATTATATTTTTATTTCAGTGAATTTATTCGATAGTTTCTCTACCTACCATGTTTCAATTTTAATGACTACCACTATAACTCTAGTCACGATCATTAACATAATATGTATTCCCATTTAAACGCAACCATATGAGAACACGGTAATAATTTTTCCCTTTATTAAACGCAAATAAGTCAACAACAAAAAATATTTATTTCAGTCCCCATTTTGACGTGGCATGAAAAAAAAAAGAAACATCAGGGAGGTGGTGGTTGATAAGGGGGAAGGGGTGTGTGTTTCTATTTGCGACCCAAAATTTGAATTATATATGTTGCAAACGACCACAATCCATCGAGGTATTGCAGACCTCCCCTCCCCACTTTCTGATCCACACTAAACCCTTTTCAACCGATTGAAAACCGGGCGGTAATTATATAATGCAACCCATATGTATACAGTCGGATATTAGTATAATAGATTGCATTAGGGCCATTATATCGTACTGCAATCCGTCATCAAATATGTACACAGTTCCTTCTCCCCCTCCCCCTCTCGATGGCCGTCTAATTATTCTGGCCCGATTCAACTAATCGGTCCGTATGGTTTTCTAGCTCATCCAATCACCAGCTAGTTCTGGGATATGGGTTGAGGAGGAGAGGGGAGTGTCACATAGGGATCAAAGCGTACCGACGCCCCAGCGGGAAGAGGTTCCGGGCACAGAACCCAACAGAGAAGTACGCTCAGTTAAACACTTCCATTTATTGGATTCCCCGCTAACTGTAGAAATATTCGCCGTGTGTTTATGGAGAGGGGTAAAGGTATAGAGGGGGAAGAGTTCAAATGAAGAGAATAGCCTGATGGTTATTGATAATAGCCGCGGCGTGACAGAGAGAATTTATTCACTGCTGGTTAGTGCGCGTGCGCGCATATCGGGGAAGAATTATTAGTGACGTTGCCTATTTGAGGAATTCGAAGCTATTTTGCGAGGCGGGTTGCATCTTGGTTTGATGCACATAAGCAGTATAAGCACTATTACACTTAGACACTGATGTACAAAGTAGAAAGAGAGGGGAGAAAACGAACAGTTAACCCTGTGAGGTCTCTTGCTTAGCACCTGATAACACTTTCCCTCTTCCTCCAACGAGCTTACACACTAACTATATACTACTATTTGCGCCTTGAAAACATTGACGTGTTTTTAAATGTATATGTTTTCCTGTTTCCTCTACTATATAGACATATAGCTGCCATGGACTGTTTTGATCTACATCATGGCAGGAAGACTTTTACTGGCCAATTTCGTGACTAAATCAAATAGCTTGAGCTGTAGAGCATTTATAACAAGCACGTTTACCAAAAATTATTTCAAGATCAAAATAATAATTGTATGGTACTGTAGGATTATTTTTAGAATTATTTAAGGATTTAAAGTTTTTGTTTCAACGTTACATATTTAAAACTTGCCGAATAGAAAGAAAAAAATCATTAAAATTGGAAATCTTATCTTGTCCTGCCATGACGTCACAGTTAGGAAACGTCCTTAACCTCTTGCTATTTAATACAGTCCAATTTTCATAGAAATAGCCATTTAGAAAATACACACATTATTATTTTTATGCTGTCAACATTGAGATTATTTTATTAAAATATCAGTGTTAGAAGTTTGTGAGTAACATATTAGCTGTCATGTTTCATGAGGATAATCAGGATAAGAATGAAGTTATCCAGTAAAGAGTTGGGATAGAGAGAGTACATGAGATGGTAGAGGAAGCAAGACTGAGAGTGTATAGGCATGTAATGATGATGGAAAAGGAGAGGATGTCAAAGAAAATTATGGAAATGAAGTACGTAGGAAAAATACCTCAAGGGAGGCCAAGAAAGAGATAGGAGGTTCAGATAGCAGAAAGAGTTCAAGTGAGCGGATAAGAATGGAAGAAATTAAAAGAGGAAGAATGATGGAAGAATAGAGGAAGTTGGGGGCATTTATACTAAACTGACCCAGCCATAGGTTGGAAACTGGTTTTTTTTTTAGCACCGCGTCTTATTACCCGCACTGGTTATACGTTTATGATTTTAGGGATTAGATAGGTTATATTAATGGGAAGTTTACCCGCATTTACGTGGAGGTAGAGTGGAAAACAATTTTGGAAAACCACCTTCAGTACACCCGACCGAGATTCGAACCTCGATCTCCCCGTCATTGGCAGTATAGCCTACTACGAGACTAGCGCCTTAGACCACTTGGCCACTGAAGCGTGTGGAGACAGCTGATGATAATTATTATCAAGTTAGTGTTATTTTATAGGTATTGATGATATCAATCAAAAATGACGGCTGCAAAACATGACTTGACGTATGAATAAGTGAAAGTAGATCTAGTAACCTTTATATGTACAGATATGGTTCTTCCTATTAAAATTGAACCAGACATGTGTTTCATTGCCAAAAAATGATAAGACTAGTTGCGAGACTTGGCAGATTTGTTTTTATTTTATTTTAATTTTAAATATCAGTTACCCTCAATGGTGAGCATGCAAACTTAACATTAAGCTTGCATATAGTCTTGTTTGCCAGTGTTGAGGAGGTCGGGGCTAGAATCCCGGCTATGTGACTGAGGGTGTTTTTCTTCTTTTTCATTTGATGAAGATTGTCATACATATAAACTGAGAGAACTACGAAGCTTTTTTCTTAAAAATAAGTGTATTTAACACAAAAAAAATAATAGCCAATTCCAATATTCTAAGATATCTCAAGGTATTTGATAACTTTGAAACAACTTAAGTCAGATTTATGTCATTTTAAAATGTGGATTATTATTTGGTTTGTATTCGCTGCCATAGCATTCAAAATTTGGAGATAGATGAGAAATAAAGTTTTATATTTGACAAGTAAAGGCTCTTGGCACAAACTAACCATTATAATTCTCTGATAGAGTCGTATCCAATTCGAAAATAGACAAGAGAGAAGGAGTTGAAATTCTTGATAAAACTTATTGCGATATGTTTCTATTTGCAATCTCACAAACATTTAATTATTTTTCCAAAAGACTATATATATTATTTTTATTTTCCTCCCTTGTAAGAGTTCACCAAACTTGACAAGATAAAGTGCAATAAAAACTTTTATTTTTAGAATTTATCTCAGACTGCGTCACTGATGTTCATCTTTTGATTGTATTTAATCTATTTTAGAATGCCTTGAATATTGATGTGACAGTAGTTACTGGAGATCGGAATTTCTTGTTATATAGCCCCTTCTTAATTCCCCCCTCCTCCTCTCCCATACCCCTATTCCTTTCTTCATGGGTACGTCTTATTTTCGCAAGAGAAATAGTGTTATTTATAGTGCGGAACAGAGTATCTTCGGTGATTGGCGGGGCTGTCTTAGACACAAAACTATTAGGGTGGTTTACGACGTTGCCTACTTGGTGATTTCGAAGCAGTTTTGCAAAGCGGGTTGCAGCTTAACTTGCCGCACTTAAGAAGTGTAGGGGAATCGAGTTAAGGGCAGTGTTCTTAAAGTTTTTATAGCAAAACATATTTTTGGCAAAAAATTAATAAAATATTTAAATCCCGTATTAACATATTTTAATTTTATTGACATGGTGATATCAACCGTTCTTGAATATCTGTTATCATTAAATCGGCATTAGATAAGAAACTTTTTAAATGAAGAGGAAACATTTTCATTAAATTCCAGAACACTCTTGACAGAAATTCAAACAAATGTCGATATCACACATGTGAAGAAAAATTAAACTCTATGTTTCTACAGTGAAAGATTTTATTTATTTTGTACAAAATAACGTTTTTTTTAGATAAAACTTTTAAAAAACACCGCCATTTTCTCGCGTTCCCTACATTCCTACCTAAAGCACTATCACACTTAGACGCCAATGTACAAAATATAAAGAGAGGGAAGAAAATGAAAATTTCCCCTTGTAAAGGCCTCCTGTATAGGTGTTGATAACATTTACCCTCTTTCGCTGACAAGTATACACACTAACACTACTATTAACTTCTGAACAGCATATAATTTCATTTCAAAACTACCTTTTATTTTGTTTTTTTATTCTAGATAAACAAATTCATCCATAGACTGTTTTAATCTACATCGAAGAGAGAAGAGTCCTACAGATTTTTTTTAATAAATCAATTTTCTAAGCTGTAAACGGGTTTAAAAATATTGGATTACAACAGACTTATTTGAAGACATAATTTTTTTTTTTTTTTTTTTGTTAAACTGTAAGATTATTTTAAAACTTATTTAAGAAGTTATGGTTTTTGTTATAATTAGGGGTGTACCGATGCGAATACCGATGAATCGCTATCGGGCGATTAGTAGTGCATCGGCAATTAATCTTAATCGTCGATCATTATGCCGATTAATTGTTTTTAAATTAAAATTTAAAGAACACTTTCTTGGTAGAAGTTTAGTGATAAAAAAACACACACTTATAAACACAATGCATTTGGGTTGTGGGCTATGCAAAGATTAATCAAAATTAAGATTATCAATGCTTTAACTGTTGATTTTTAAGTAATATGTTTTATATTAATTACATTAACGGTCTTAAACATATTTCTCAATAGCTATTAATAAATAATAGATAATCGGGACTATTCGATGTAAATAATCATAGAATGAACATTTATTTTAAACAATCGGTAGTCGTTTTTACGGAATCGGTAAACCTCTAGTTACAATGTTATGTCCTCGAAACCCGCCGAATGAAACGTAAATATATTAATAAGGGAAACCCTATCTTGACTTCCCATGACGTCACAGGTAGGCAGAGTACAGGCTTGCAAAGACATCCCCAGTAGGGTTCCAAACACTTAACGGCCGATCTAGAAGTTTCTAGAAATAATATTATTCCTCATGTCTACCACTCACTACTTACCCTATTTCTTGGTTTTCGAGAAATATGGTGAAAATGTTAAGCCGTGTAAAATAAAATATTGACGTGATTCTAGGAAGACGGGGGTATTAAGATTTGACGTGAACAAATGCTAGAATGTTCTGATTCATAAGCTTTTTATTTTGTCTTTATATTTTTCACAGTAAAATCCCAGTCAGCTTCAAGAGCAGTCAAACAATTTAAATATCTAAAATGAGCTTTAAAAAATAATTCATCATAAAAAATTGTTTGTATAGTTTCCTCATTTTTATTAGAAAAAATACGACCAAACATGCCTTGTATGTATTTAACTATTTGATTCATTATATGAGCATTACTTGAATGTGTACCATCATCAAAAATAAACCTGCCTCGTTGGCCGCATGGTATAAGGCGTCACTCTCGCATTAGACTAGACTGCCGATGACTTGGAGGTCAGTATTGAAATCCCGGTTGGATGTACTGAGGGTAGTTTTCCCCGTTTACCTCCAAGCAAATTCGGGTACACTTTCTATAAATTCAACATTCCTCATCTCTAACTAACTATAGGAATTTGAACTATTATTATTAGAATAATATTTATTAAAAAATAATAAATCTCAGTGTTTAATAAGCTTCATATATGATCCTTCAATTTAAAATGTATTTATCTTTGTGCAGTGCATTTATTTAACTATTCGTTCGGGCTAGCCGCTTATTTATACTAGAGTCAATGTACCCGCATTCGCATGGAAAGCTAGTGGGAAACCGTTTAGGTAAAAACTCCCTTAGTACAGGAATCTGACAGGAATTCAAACCCTAACCTCTCCGTCAGTGGCAGACCAAACCGAAACAGACGAAGTTGACTTTTCCAGTCCCCGTCTGCCTTCCGATAATAAAGTTTTTTTTTTTTAGGCCGCATCTTGCTACCCGTTTGGTCTATACGCCCATATAATTATTTCTCTAGTATATTAGGGATTAAGAAGGTTGAATTTGTAGAGGAGGTTTACCCGTATTTGCGTGGAGGGAGAGTGGAAAGCCATTTAGAAAAAAACCACCCTCAGCTGACCCAACCGAGACTAGATCCCCGATCTCTCCATCATCGGGAGTCCGTCTATTGACATAGTGAGGTACTAGACGATGCGGCCATCAAAGTGGGGGGAATAAAGTAAAACTTTACCTTCAACAGTGGGCACGAGGGCTAAGGCGTCCACCTCGTCTGGTCTAATTTACCCATGATGGGGGGGGTCTGGGTTTTAATGCTGGTTAGGTGTATTGAGGTAGTTTTTTTATTTCCCAAAAGATTTCCCTCAAAATTCCTTTATAGATGTGGGTATATTTCTTCTCAATTCTGCCTAACACACCCCTACTTCATTTGTGTGATTAAATGGGAATAATCTGGACGGGTAGTAAGACGTGGGCAAATAATGAAAGTAATAATAATAATTAATGTTATTATTATTATTTTAACTAGAGTAGACTGGATAAAAGTTATATTAAAATTGCTATCGAAAGGGTATCTTAGAAAGTAAACACTTATTTTTAATCAAAATAAATGTAATTTAGCTTTAAAATATTTATTATTATCGCTATTTATTGATAAAGTTTGTTAAAATCGACAGTGGTATATTAATTGATTTGACATATGGATACATGAAAGCAATTTTACTAGCCTTTTATTTTAACTTCTAGATAACGTCCCGTAGCTTGAAATAGCCTCGTTTTATTGCACCGTTGAATCCTAAAGTACGGGCCAGTTAAGTAACCATCTTATCAGTTCTAAACCCACTCGCGCTAAACAATCAAACTTTACAAGAGCGCTCCTAAACACACACGGGCACACACGCACCAAGAGAAACAACAGACACACGTGTTCCGCCCGAGTACAACATAAACCATTGACAGCCATCGCGCGCCTCTGGTGCAGGGATACCTACGTTTACAAGCACACTTCCATTCGGATTGTAACATTACAAAACAACGTACTTTGATTTGAAAAAATATTATCAACAGAGGAAGACGACTATTTTTGGAAATGAGAAGCTTTGTGTGTAGCATTCGAAATTTGGGAAATGTGTTTAAATAACTTTATGAATGCTACTTGTCTTACTACCCATCTAAATTATCCTCGTACTAGTTACTACCCGTCGGAACTATCCTTGTATTACTAACCGTATAAATAAAAAAAATAAAAAATGTTGTAAAACGTTGGTGAGGTAAAAAATTTAAATAGGTCTTAAATTTAAAATATGATATGTGGTAACTGAAGAGGGGAGTAACGGTGGATTAAATCTACATTTTTCTAAAATAATTAAAAAAATTACTTTTAGTCATGGAAGATAGCATAAACTCGCAAAGTTGATAAAAGAACCATCCCACATAACTATAAAAGTCTAAAGCTTGGAATTTAAAAATGAGTGAAGGCTAAAGATTTCCTAAATTGATGAAAAAATATCTCAATTATGTTGGGAAAACTTAACTTATAAAGGCAGATGAAAAATATATAAAAATACACAAAAACTAAATATTTTGTATTAAAATGGATTGGCATGCACAGCTGAAAATTAAAGAGTAGGCCTAAATTAAAGTATGTTTAGGAGCGCCATAGCAATTTAAATATACAAAATATGACAACAACTTAGAGAACGTGATTTTATTTAGGAAATCACCACGCTTAATATTTAATATGTTAATGTAATAGAATTTATTATTTGACGTAATAATAATAATTTTGGTGAAATTTGATGCTATTTTTTCCTAATTTTTTCTATAACAATCTATTTGAATTGGTTTCACTTATATTATGATCAGTGGTGGCTTGTAGCTAAAATTAGTGAGGGTGCTGCTCCAGAAAATGTTTAGCCTTTGTTTTAAAATTGTGTAAAAGGAAGAAAATATGGATAAAAAGAAAATTTATTCAGGAACTTGATAAAATCTTAATAAAAGAAACCAAACTTTTTTACTTACTTTAACTTAAATTGTTACAGTTCAAGATTGATCTATTCATTTAAAACTTAAATCCATTCTTCTTATTTGAATTTGCGCAAAAAGTTCAATAATTGTCTCCTTGATCTCTGGATGACAATTGAGGAAATTTTTCTCCATTGAAAGTACTGGAATCGCATTTAGTCTTTCTGTTAAATAAAAGAACCGAAAAAAATAATCAAATAGAATAGCTGGAAGCAGAATAATAATCTAATTCTACACTCGTCTACACTTTATCACATTCAAGAATATGGTACACGGTTTTTAAGCACAACACACGCTGAGTAAAAAAAACTTCCTTCCACCATCACGCCAAAGCCGGCACTGCGAGAGCAACAGTATTCTCTCTACCTGACAGTCCCGCCTTCCTCCCCAGCCCCCTCCTATGTGCGCATGCGCACAACAGTCAAACACCACGTCGCTGGCACTGTGAAGCGCACAGTTCCATACAAAGATTTTTGTATCTTTTTCATAAAATGGGGGATGGCTACTGAAGTACTGATATTAAGCTTAAGAACTATATATTGTTCTACAAATAAAGAAAGGATTAAAGAAAAAAGAACTCATTATATTAAATTTTACCGATAATATCAAGTGGAAATAGGGGGTGCTGCAGTTCCGCAGTGCCTCTACACGAGCCGCCATTCATTATGATCGTGCTTTGGTAAATATTGCGTTGACATTGGATTGGTTTCGTTTGTATACTCAGTTTGTGTACTAAGTAATATTTTCTTTATAGATTTAAAAAAAATGTATTAATGGCCCTAATTGTTTTGTGATTGCCAGAGATAGCTCAGGATTGTTCCCGGAGGAACTATAAAAATGATGGCAGTGTGATATTGAACGTCCTAGTCTTTTTTTATGCGGCTTTCCCGTGAAAAGAAGAACCGGTTAAACTGCTAGTATTAAATAAACGATTCTTACTAATTTAATCTAGAAGATTTTCTAAAATTATAACCTCAATTAATTTCTATATTTTGTCCTCAGGATTCTGAGCCATTTGCCTGAGCTGCGTCCTTGCGCTACACGTTCTTCTTTTGTTTCACACACCCTCATATCCTGGTTGTTCTTTCCTTCCCAGTTGTTGTTTTTTCTCCTTTGACTAATTGTTACATTATCAATCACCGCACGTCGCCGGTCGTTCATTCTTCACTTGTCACCGCTTGTGTTTTCATATCATCACCACCGGCGCAGCACTTGTCAGAACTAGTCATTTTCCAACTACTTTCATTAATTCTTAACATTCTAAGTCATTCGCCGTGAATAACGTGTTTGTTCTGTTGTTGTTTTTTACAGCTCATAAACTCAAGAGTTGGTCCTATTTAAATAAATTATTGTTTTGTGAGATATATAAAACGTGTAAAACATGTTTGATCATTAAGGCCTCGTTGAAAATTTAAAATACCGTGGAGGGTCCATTTAAAAAAAATCAATATTATGAACTTCTTAAGTAAAAATATCGCCAACTTTTTACATTTTTTTTTGACAAAAATAGGACTAAATTAATTTAAAATCATAAAACTCATCCTCTATTATTTTATTTTTTTCAGGAACTTTTTTCAATTTTGATCAATAATATTTCTTTTTTTAAATGGCCATCTCTGAAAGGTTTTGAATTCGATGCAATTAAATGAGATGAGATAACATTCTCAATGGGTATATTCATGCAATGTGCATGTTGTTTCTTCAAAAGCGCGCTTGTCGCAAATAATAAGCGGTAGGTTTGAGATGTCTTAACTTTATTGCTGTGACCAAAAACAGGTTTTCGCTGTGAGAAAAAAAAAACTATCAACCTATTCCCAAGGATACACGCATATTAAAACTATTTGGAGATTGTATAAAGAAGCTAAAAAAGAGTTTTAAGGAAAAACAGTAGTGTTTGCGTGGAGAAAGAGTGGGAAACTATCTGTGGAAAAAGATCCCTAATACACCCATTGGAATTGGAATACTGAACACCCCCGTCAACGGGAATCCAGACTAAATAAGCCTGATGTCTAGTTCACATACTCACCGATGTGGGCTGAACAAACTAAAATGAGAATCTAGTTATCAAAATTTTCTCAATTTCTTTATTTTACTAGGACTAATTTGGGCTCAATCCAATCCGGATCTTTGAATTATATTATTATTATTATTATTATTATTATTATTATTATTATTATTATTATTATTATTATTATTATTTATTATTATTATTATTATATAGCACCGCGTCTTACTACCTATTCGGGTTATACGCACTTACGCTAATGTGCAATGGTAGGGTGATTGTGAGATGAAATGAAGGACCTACAGTTTAACGTGGAATCCGAACCACGGTGGAGGCCTGGCATTCCCCACATTCACAATATGTCTTGTCAGAGGTGAAGCAAGGGTTTGGCAATCAGATAAATCTGTGCCAGGACCGAGGATTGAACCCCGGCCGCCAGCATAGAGGTCTGACACCTTACCCCTAGACCGCCAGGTCACCCATTTTTGAATTGAAAGGACTGACTGCTAGGCACAGTGTGTTTTGTTGATGACCGTTGTGCTCTTCCATCTGACATAAACCTTCACCCCCGATAAACGGAGGTAACGCATAGACGCCAGGCTTTGTTTCCCGCTCTATTGGAATCTCGAATACCCATATGGTTATTTTTTTTAATAAATAATATATATGTTTTCTTGGCGATCCGAATTTATGACGTCCTAAATTATCAACGTTCTACTGTATTATACATTAAACGGGCTCACGGTTCCCTTCAAAGCATAGCTTTATGCATAATTTAAAAATCTTTGGTTAAGGTGAGGTTGTAAGGAACGCGAGAAAATGCCAGTATTTTTTTTTTTTAGTTTTTATAGCAAACAATTTTTGATTCAAATAAATAATTTCTCTAGTAGAAATATAGAGTTTAATTTTCTTCACATCCTGATATCAACAGTTGTTGAATATATGTCATGGCATAGCAGCATTAGATGAGAAACTTTTCAAATGAAGATGAAATGTCCCGTTGAAATTCCTTGATGGCAATGACAGATATTCAATAGTTTTTGAAATCACTATTATTATGTAGAAATTTAAATTAAACGCATTTACTTGAGTGATGTTTTATTAATATTGGCCAAAAAATTTTTTTTTATATTTAAAAAAAATATGTAAAAATACTGACTTTACCTCGAATTGCCTTTCACCCCAGTTTAAAAAGCTCTAAAAAGAAATAAAATTTCCTCGACTGAGGCTGCTCTGTTCTTTCTTGTGACAGGTTTGTTCCTCCTAATCAAAGAGAAAGCAGCGAGTATGTTGTGACGTAGCACCCCAAACCTGACGCGGGGTGTGAAGATAACGATTAACAGAAGTGAAGACATTTCGACGATGTTGCCGGTGGAATTGTCGCGCTTTGAAGCGGTTGTCGACACCTTTGCCCATCAAAAGACCGCTTCAAATACCCCGCCTGTTGATGTTTTGAACACAAGGTTGTCTTCTACCTCCCCCGTACCCCCCACTTTACCATCCACTCCACCCTCTTCCCCCCCCCCCCCCCTGTTCGAAATGAATACATTGGTGCGACAAATAATGTGTTTCTCTTAAACTGGGCTCGGATCTCGGAAGAAATGCAAGCAAGGCAATGTCGTAATGGCTCGTCCATTAAGGTTTGTGTTCTTATCTGAAGGTTGAGAGTTCGATATATGGCTAGAGCTGAAGATTTATTTCCGTTTGGGTTTTGTGTGTTCTCTGGATATATTAACTATCTTGGGTCTAGTAGTTGTGCTCGCACTATAATCATCGGACGCAGGAAGGTGGATGTTGAGAGAATCACAGGGGGTTCATACCCCCTGGAAATAGATTACCTCTTATGTGAGGGGGCAGGGGCCTATTTGCTTTTATTTATCAAGCTTTGTATAGTATTAGCTATGTAGACCTACAATTTTAATTTTATATTTCTTCTCCTTGATACATTTTTTTTTTATAAAACTTCATTTTTAAACACCAGTTATGTTAAAATTACAAATAACAGATTGTTTTTGTTGCATCCTATATTGTATCAGAGAACAAGAACGTTTCTATAGTTAAATGATTTAGTGGGTTGAGAAAAGGGAGCAAATAATTTTATTTGGATTATAAAAATTCCCTCCACACCCCATATTTATACCATTTAGGCTTTATAGTAATTAATATAAAAATGACATTTACATATTAATCAAATTTCTGAAAACACTGCCTCTCCCTTCCAACCATCCCACATCGTACATCCTAGATGGAAGGACTAGCGAATTATTACAAAGGGGTCAGTTAGTGTCTATTTTGTTTTAACAAGTTCCGTAATGGTTTTTATTCAAAGAAGGACATAATGTAAAAATCAGACTAACCGGTACTTTATATATAAAAAATATATCTTCTTTAAATAGGTAGTTATTTTGATTAATTATGAAGAATTAATACATTGTCTGGCACTATTCCCATTTTTTACTTTTTCTCGACACCTTGGAGAGAAAGTGTTGTGATCGTATAAAAAATTGAACACGCGGTTTTGATAAATTTCGACCTTTCATGAACCTTTAAACAAAAAAGTGGTTTTCGTAATGTCGTCTCGGGGTGAAGCCGAAACTATCTTACCAATTGGGCTAAACTTGGTACTTGGGGTTTTCAAAAATCCTCCCCCTCCCCCGAGGGATTTTTTTGAATAAGATATCCAACCCTAAATTTAAGGGTAGTTTAGTGAAGGGCAAAAAGAGAAAAATCTATTTTCTCAAAACTCGCTCTAATGATTTCGTTTAAATTTTATATCTAGAGATTGTTTATCACTATAAATAAGATAACAATTCTCATTAAAATTATTTTGAAAGTACTTTACAATGGTGAAATTTTCCAATTTCTAGTATTGTAAAGTCGTAGAACTTTTAAAGATGAAAATATTTTATTTGAAATATATTTTTTATAAACCCAAGCTATAAGCAGGTCTTTAAAAATGAATTTGATTATTAAGCTCCTTGGTGGACAAATATGTTTTTCTTTTCTCAAATGTTCCTAGTTCCTCATGCCATAATAAGTAACAGTATATAATATTTCATTTATGATATTTGGTGTAGAGTTTCTACAACCAGACACATACCTATTATTTCGTTTCAAGAATCTTACAAGTTTTTAGTACATGCCAATTTTAAGATAAAATCGGGAGAAGTCTTTGTGGTGCACCGTACCATTTAATTTTTATAATATTACTGGCGTATTGATAACTAGGCAACACATTTTTAGGTGCGTTTACGTAGTCAATTTCTCTAAATTTATTTTGAATAAAAATACTGTAAAGAAATATTATGAATAACATGCTCATGCCTTAATGTGGAATTGCAGGAAAGGTGCGTAGAGGGCAGTTTGTATATAAAAAAAAATTTGGCCAAAATTAAACTCCATATTTCTCCAGTAGAAATATTGAGTTTAATTTTCTTTAGACGGTGATATCCACAGTTGTTGAATATCTGCCAAAAGCATAGCAGCTTTAGAAACTTTTAAAACTTTTTAGAAACTTTTAAATTAAGTAAAAAAGTTGTCATTAAATTCCAGGACACCCTTGACAGATATTTAACAACTGTTGATATCATCATGTGAAGAAAATTAAACTTAATATTTATACTGGAGAAATATATTTTTTTTATTTCTGACCCAAAAAAATGCTTTGCTATACAAACTAAAAAAAAACATTGATCTTTTCTTGCGTTCCCTACATTCCCACCTTAAAAAGCTGACGTGACGCACCGTACCGCTTGTGTGAATCTCCCCTGTCGTCCCGAGCAGATGTCACTATCCCTTGTGACCAGGGCCTTCTCTACTTAATATCATGGTCAGGAGTCACTGATCTATTCTCGTTCTCTACCCGGTTAAATATAACCCAGCAATGAGGTAAAATAGGACTGCAGCCACTATATTTATCAAAACGCAAGAAGAGGACATAAGAACGATGGAAAGGGTGAGTGGGGGTGATGTGGGTGTGTTCACGAAAATATGCAGACTTTGTGTATTTTGAGATATTTTTTTTTCTTCTACCTTCCCACCACCCCTCCCGAAGGTGGTCTTAACCGGAAATGGCACTACCCGCGTCATAAGACGACACTCAAATGAAGACCAAAGCGTATTTTTCTCTCTTACTTTCCATTTTCAAAGGGGACGGGGGGGGGGGGGGGTGTCCAACTCGGGAGTGTAGGAAATGAGAGCTAAGAGCACCAATTTTTATATCAAAATCGTTTTTGATTAGAATATATCAAATATTGCTCCATTAGAAACATAGTTTAATTTTATCCAAATGGTGATATCAAGATTTGTTGAATTTCTGCCAAAAGCATAGCGACATTAGATGAGAAACTTTTTAAAATTAAGAAAAAATTTGTAATTAAATTTCATGAAACCCTTGACAGATATTTAAGAACTGTTGATATCACCGTGTGAAGAAGATCTATGTTTATAATGGAACAATATTTGATTTATATTGACCAATAAAAGGTTCTGTAATAAAAACTGCAAAAACACTACCCTTAACCAGCGTTTCCTACATACCCACCCTAAGAGAGGTCAAAAATGTTTTGTATTAGGAACTTCTATTAACTCTTTATTTGCATTATTATTTAATCAGAATTTATCCACGTACAATGGTTTTCGTGTAGATCTGTATCACAGAGTTTATGGGCATGTGATGCATGTAATGCATGTAAGGCATAGCAAAATTAATATATATTGAACAGTGATATACTATTTGAGTTAAGACATGAAGGAATTGAAAAAAAAAAAACTGTCTCAAGTTATTTTGAATATAGTAATAAAGTGCTTTATTAAAATGTCTTTATCATTTACGACTTACATCTGTAGACTATACACACTGCTGCACAAGTAAATCGGCTCCGAACATGAGTTTTTTTTATCTCGGCACCCGCATCGGTGGTCACGTGGAATAACATGTCACTCATCATTTTAGACTGGAATACTGGTAAGAGAGAAATAGGGGTTCGAATATCGGTCGATTATTGGCCTAATTAGTTTTTTTTTTTAAGGGTTTCCCACCCTCCAGAATCCTCTCCCAGCCCAAAGTGGGTATATTTATCTAAAACTTTACCTTCCTAATTCCTAATAGTATAATAGCGTAAACAATAACGTATGAATACGATACCTTAGCTAAGCCAGTAGCGTGTGTGCCTGCTGTTCTAATGATCTCTGGTTCGATTCTCCGGCATGACAGAAATTAATTAAATTTATCATCTATGACGTAAGTATCAGCGAATTTTCCCACAAACATGTTTACGTCTGATGTAGTCCAGACATGTTATAATATATATATATATATATATATATATATATAATATATATATATATTTCATGGCAACTTTTTTTTTTTTTCAAGTAGTCTTTAAAAGACACGTGCCACGTCATACTCCCGTATTCGGAATTCACTCCCCTCTCCAATTACCGACACCACATTTAGTAGTCCTCTTCAAGTTAACTAAAGAAGTGAAGTCAAGGAGAAATCTAAATAGTATGAACAAAAATCTCACTTTGAAATATTTTTTGCTACCACATTCTCAGTACCTGTTCGGGCTATACGCATACATTTTTATTATTATTTGATTTTATATATATATATATATATATATATATATATATAGTGGTAGCAAAAAATATTTCAAAGTGAGATTTTTGTTCATACTATTTAGATTTCTCCTTGACTTCACTTCTTTAGTTAACTTGAAGAGGACTACTAAATGTGGTGTCGGTAATTGGAGAGGGGAGTGAATTCCGAATACGGGAGTATGACGTGGCACGTGTCTTTTAAAGACTACTTGAAAAAAAAAAAAAGTTGCCATGAAATATCGAAGGGAAGGGAGAGTGGGGGGAGTATTTTGAACTAAACTTGGCAATAATTGATGTCGAGAGTGGTTCGTGCGACTAGGGTCGCATCACAAGACCGATTCTGTTGTTGCCTTGCCAGAATATATTTCATTTCTCCTGTGTGTGTGTGTGTGTGTGTGTGTGTGTGTGTGTGTATATATATATATATATATATATATATTCTGTTGAAGAGATCTGGGGAAACCGACCCACACAAAAGACTTGAACCGCACAAGGACTTTTGATTACACAAAGTGTGGGAAAATTGATCCATAGGAGAAGAGAACGTCATATACTCCAGTAGAATAAATATAATACTAGTTAAAAAAAATATAGCCTGGTGATAATAAAAGGATGGAAGATGTTGACTGAAGGAGTCAGTGTTGAGGCAAGAGAAGGGTGGGGTGGGTGGTCAGATTACAAGGTTTGGAGCAGCGAGAGCTTTTTGTTCCACGAAAACTCAAGAGCTTGGCTTGCCTTGAGTATGCAGAGCAGAATATACACAGCCACCTACCCCGTTGCGGGCATGAAGCGGACAAGCGACCGAGTTGGACTCGCCCAACAGAGATATTATATACTCTCAATTAAATAGGAAGGAATTTTTATTTTTACAGTTTTCTAAAGGTTTGTTCCTACTAGAACCTTACTATATATATATCAATGTTTTGCAAATTGATGGATATATATATCAATGTTTTGCAAATTGATATATATATATATAAAAGTTTTGCAAATTGATGGATAGATGTGTTTGCGAAATATTGCTACAAGTTGCAATTGATAGTTTTTTATAATTATATAGGGACAGGGTTTGAATCATTATAAGACGACACTTTTTTTTTTTTTTCAAAAATTGGGTTGTTAGTTACATTTGGGAAGTTATTTTTAATAAATGCTTTTCAGTAACCTACAATTTTTTTATCTGCTTAGTATTCAGAATAGTTTTTGGGTGAAGATCTATTTATTTGAGGTACTAAACATGCACTTTCAGCACACAAGAACGAAAGGGTCTACCAATTTTGCCAGGAAAGGTATTTCCACATACCTTCCAGGATTCTTATTTGACATGCCACAGTCAATATGAGACCGACAGCTTTACTTCCCCTTCGAAATAAGTTGTGCTACGGATATTTATCGCTCAGGAAAATTCCGTCCACCCCGGCTGGGTTTGAACACACGAACATCGGGTCTTGACCGAGGTCGATGTGAAGATGATTCTCCACAATATTGTTTCACAGCTTTATGATGAGAGTTAAAGTATTATTGTTCCATAACTTTATGGTAGGATAGCGGTTCACAACATTATACTAAGTAAACATACGATTTTCTTTTCAAAGGGCTCATCAGAATTAATGCCCCCCCCCCCCCCCCCTTCTTCTCGTAATCCACTATTTTTACTCCAACAACAGTATTAACATATTTGTTGACTTTATTCAATCACTTGAAAAATAAATAGTTTATGAATAATTGTTGTTTATTTTCTTTGCAAATTATTTTGTTTAAAGTAGGGATATAGGGAACGCGTGAAAAGCTCAGTGTTTTTTTTTAGTTTTAATATAAAAAATGTTGTTGTCAAAACAAATTAAATAATTCTCCAATAGATAAATTGAGATTAATCTCCTTCACATGGTAACCTCAATTTTTCTTAAAAATCTGTTAAGGGTATCATAGAATTTAATGACAACTTTTATCTTCATTTAAAAAGTGTCTCTTATAATGCCGCTATTCTCATGAGTCGACAGATATTCAACAATTGTTGATATCAGAATGTGAAAAAATCTAAACTCTATGTTTTCCACTGATTAAATTTATGTTTTATGCTATTAAAACTGCAAAAACCCAGCCCTTTTCTCACGTTCCCTACACTCCCGCCTTAAATATAACAATACAAGTTTATTTTTCTCTTCCTACTGCTGCTTTATATCCGTCCGAGATAAATTTATTTTAATTACTCCAAAGGTTAATAAAAGGAAAGTAGAATTGACTATAAATCTACCTGCAGTTGTGTAAAGGTGGAAGGGTTATACATTTAGGAGAAAAACCTCATTTATATTTCATGATGTGACATGAACCCCAGACCTCCTTGTTGTCAGAAAAACAGATTATATGAGTCTGACATTTAATCCGCGCGCCCACTTTTTTTTTTTCAATTAAATTCTACCCGAGGGCATACAGTTTATATACATTAGAGTGGTTTTCTGAATGAAAAATTACTACGTGGATCTACTTTCAAGTGTTCATACTTAAAAGTTCTGGATCTCCCGTTTTTTTTTTTTTTTTTTAAGCATCACGTCTTACTACTTGTCCGGGCTACACGCGTATGAATTACGTTAATATGTTATGACTGAGAAATGTTTAATTTAGAGGAACTCTACTCGCATTGCATGGAGAGAGATTGGAAAGCCATTCAGAAAAAAAAGCACCCATATTACACCCGACTGGAATTGGAACCCCCATCTCCCTGTCATCGGCAGCCAAGTCTATTGCGAGAGTGACGTCTTAGACCATGCGGCCCCAAAGCGAGTACCTGTCACTTTTAATGTGTTTCAATGTTGCCTTTAAAAAAATCTAAAATACCTTTCCTTTGAAAATCGGACTGTACTGGAGACATCCTTTCTACTCCATATTTATCGAGACTTAGCCCCTTATTCCATCCTCGCGTCTCTCCTAGAAGAACAGTCAATTGGTTTTTTTCAGCCGTTTGTGTACGCGTGACTTATAATCCTTGTAAAATAATACCAGTAAAGAACAATATGGCTTCTTTCTTTAATTACAGAGAGCCCCTCTATGCGCCATAGCACTTGAACCTCCGCTGAAGGACTTGCGATTATTATGAGAGAACAAACCGACCGGCTATATAAATATATATTTTCTTAGTTTCTAAAGGGAGCAGGGGGACTATACATTCTTCTGATCGCACTCTGAGCTGAAAGGATGGGATTATTTTTATTTTATTTTATCACCGCGTTTTACTACCTCTTCGCGCTGTATGCATATATAGGCTACTAATTACGCTAATATGTTATAGATGAGGAAGGTTGAGCTTAGACGATTTGTACACACATTTGCGTGAAATTAAAGTGGAAAACAATTTAGGGAAAACCATTCTCAATGCACCTGACCGAGATTAAAACCCCGATCTCCCCGTTATATGAAGTTTAGTCTATTGTAATAGTGACGTCCTAAACCTGTGTTTCTCGTGTGTATCTCAACTGCCTGTGTTTTACTATCAAAGGAAATAAAAGGCAAACAGGCAAATTTTGGTCCCTATTTTATTAGTGTTATTTTATAGGTAGGTATTGATACGATCTGTCAAAGGTAACAGCTGCATGACTGGGACCATTGGCTGGAAGTCCCTTGTTGTGGCAGACTTGTCGTCTTATCCCAGTGTCCCCGCTTGTCGCTTTGTGGCGGGAGAGGAGGAAAAAAAAAAAGAAGAAGAAGAAAAGAGCGAGAGGTCTTGTTTTTTGATTGGTTGTTCCCACCCTACCTTCTCCCCCAAAGAGATTTTTCTCTCACGAGTCTTCTTTCCGTGGGCACAAGCTATCTTTTCTTCTTATTATTCTTCATTCTAACCCTCCCCACACCATCCTTTTTTCATCTTCTCAACTCCTTCCCCCCACCACTTTATATCCAATTCCAATCTCTCGTACACAATCTTATTCCTCGCCCTATCGCATCTTTCTTCCTTCTCCAGTTTGTCAATATATTTGTGTAACAAAGCACTTGTTGGTTTGTTTGTATTTGGACAGTCCCACACGAATATGTCAAAAGTGTCATGAGACCATTATTGGATTCGAACTCCTAGATTGAGTGGTTAAAGAGTTTGAGCCAGAAGACACTGGTATTTATCTCTGATTGAACATCATGATAAGCAGAGCCCTGCTTTTATGGTGAATAAAAAAGCCCAATTTCGTTTTTAAGTTTCACAAAAGCGGTGAATAAGCGGTGAATTACAAAAATCCTATTTTTGCGATGAAATTATCGAATTAAGACAAAAGCGTTAAAAAAGTTGTTTTTACCAAACTTTCGTGATTAAGGTGACTTTGTTGGGTTAAAACTAGACTTCCAGGACAATGTTTGAAACAGGTAAACTAAACATATTGAAGTGAAAACCAAAAATTACATTTTGTTTGGACAAAACGGTTAAAAAACACTAGTCCGCAAAAAAAATGTGCTGTCAACTTATTAAAAAAGTAAGATTTAGCGGCAGATGGTCCGGGAAAAGTATGTACAAGTCACAAAGTCAAAATATTACACAAAAATTTATTTTTCAATATCCCAAAATATTAGCGCGAATGCCAAAAATCGCGACTAAATCGCGATTATCGCGGACATCGTTTAAAATCGCGAATATCGCGTTAAAACGCCGATTTCGCGAATTATCGCGACAATTCTGAGCATATATTTGCAATCAGGGTAACCTGAAATGTGAACATCTGAAAGAAAAAATGCCATATCTAACATTCGCGAATTATCACGATCTCCACAAACGCAGGGCTCTGATGATAAGGTATTGTATTCATGTTTGAAGCCCCCCTTCCCCTTCCTAGAACTAGGATATTACAATTCTTGAATGATAGACCAAGCTAGTTTGTAAGTCGTGTCTTGCTAGTGTTTGAAAAGTGTATTATAAAAAATATTGTTTACAATTCTTATGAGATTTTAAGTCAACATTACTTTCAAGACACGTCCGTGCTCAAATTGGTCTGTTACACTACAAGTAGGCCCAGTTACCGACAAACCACACCCAAATTTTGGGGTAAAGGGGGGGTTGGTGGTGGTAATCTCCCTTAATCTCACTCTCACGCCTGAGTGTGCTCTATATAATTCTCAACAGGTTGTGTATCCAGTCACACTCGTGGAAACGCAGCTTTTCCTTATGTTTTCTATTTTTAGGTCGACGAGAGTGAGTCCACCCGCAGTACACAACATATTTTGTATCCAGACTAGTTTGTGGAAACGCTTGACCTTAAGCTTTTTATTTTGAGGTTGACAAATCGAGTGAGTTCAGAATATATTTTCATGGTATTAATCGAGTTTTTACTTGATGGTAATTTACTCTTAATGTTGTCCCATTATGCTTCCACGCGAATAAGAAAACATTTCCTCTAAATTCTACCCTCAATATAACTTCTCAAAATTAGTGAAATAATTAAATGTGTGTAGACCGGATGGCTATTAAGAAACTAAGGGGAAAAAATATTGGATACTTCTAACAATGGCAACTTAATATCCATTACTGTTTCCGCCATGACCTGGTTCAATTTTTTATTCAAGCCATGCATTTTCCACTACCGGCTTGCTAGGCCTGTCGCACCTTCATATAATACTGGCAACTAAGAATATTTACACATTGTGGTGGCTACTTGGGAGTGGAGGAAGTTACATAATGGTGAGCTAGATAGCCTGTACTTATCACAAGACATTGTCGGGATAGTCAAGTCTCGTAGATTACGGTGGGTAGGACATGCAGCGAAAATGGAAGAATCTAGAACCGTGTTCAGGGTATTGAGTGGAAAGAGACCATCGAGAAAACCTAAACGCAGATTGAAGGGTAACATTAGAATGGGCCTAAGAGATAGGGTGTGATTAAGTGGACTGGATAGAACTGGCTAAAGATTGGGATAGGGTGTAATGAGATGGATCGGAGAGAACTATCTCAAGATTGGGATAGGGTATAATGAGATGGACTGGATAGAACTAGCTCAAGATTGGGATGGGTGTAAAGAATGATGGATAGAACTAGCTAAAGAGAGGATGAGGTGTAAGAGATGGACTGGATAGAACTAGCTCAAGAGAGGGTATGAGGTGTAATAAGATGGACTGGATAGAACTAGCTCAAGATTGGGATAGGGTATAATGAGATGGACTGGATAGAACTAGCTCAAGATTGGGATAGGGTATAAAGAGATGTACTGGATAGAACTAGCTCAAGATTGGGATGGGGTGTAAAGAGATGGACTGGATAGAACTAGCTCAAGAGAGGGATGGGTGTAAAGAGATGGACTGGATGAACTAGCTCAAAAGAGAGACGGGTGTAAAGAGATGGACTAGATAGAACTAGCTCAAGATTGGGATGGGATGTAAGAGATGGACTAGATAGAACTAGCTCAAGATTGGGATAGGGTATAATGAGATGGACTGGATAGAACTAGCTCAAGATTGGGATAGGGTATAATGAGATGGACTGGATAGAACTAGCCCAAGAGAGGGATGGAGATAGGGTGTAATGAGATTGATTGGATAGAACTAGCCAAGATTGGGATAGGGTATAATGAGATGGACTAGATAGAACTAGCTCAAGATTGGGATAGGGTATAATGAGATGGACTGGATAGAACTAGCCCAAGAGAGGGATGGAGATAGGGTGTAATGAGATTGATTGGATAGAACTAGCTCAAGATTGGGATAGGGTATAATGAGATGGACTAGATAGAACTAGCTCAAGATTGGGATAGAGATAGGGTGTAATGAGATGGACTGGATAGAACTAGCTCAAGAGAGGGACCGGGTGTAATGAGATGGATTGGATAGAACTAGCTCAAGATTGGGATAGGTGGCGTACTTTTATTAGTGCAGCAATAAACGTTCGAGTTCCTGATGCTATAGGGTTAGTAAGGTGCTAATATTATGAATAAAAAGTTATTTCTTGGTGTGAGTTCATCTTAAAATAAACCGTTGGTAAGAGTTTGAATCACTACTCTGGTGTTCAGTTTCAATTGTTGAAAGGTAAACCACACGTCCCAGCCGCGTTGTCCGTTTATCGCTGTCAAGATAAACAAACAGTTTAGTTTTCCTAAAGTGTTTTGGTTATGAACTTTGATCAGTTTCCAACGATTCCATCAGTCTTGGGTTTAAACATCGAGAATGGAACAAAGGCGGCCCTAACAAAACAGTAATCTATTTCACCCTGGCTCGAACACACCGCCATTGTTCCACCGCGGACAAACATTTTCACCAAGAGGAGGTGGTGGTGGTGGTTTTCTTTTTGCTGGTGGATTGAGCATTAGTAACTATAGAGCTTAAGGGGTCTGCTTAGGTAGCTGATATATTGCCAATCAAATGTTACGCTTATGTTAAATATTGATGAAACCTTCTAACAGAACAAGAATTTGGTGTTTACTGGAATGAACAGAAAACTATTTTATATCTTCTATATATAGTCTATAGACTTTTAAACACCAGGCCAGTTTCATAGTCAGATTTATTACGCCTTTAGTCCGCTGCTTTTCATAGTCAGGCTTAGTACGCCTGAACTAAAGGCCGAACTAAAGTCGTACTAAGCCTGACTATGAAATGGGCCCATACTATTCTGGTCTAGGTAGATTTCATCCTGTATTTGGTATAGCAGTGAACTTAAGGCGTACTAAGCCTGACTATGACACTGGCCTATAGTTAAAAGTTGAAATTTTTCATTTTTGAAGGTTCAAAACTCCACATATTCCGATTGACCTGAATTCCCGGAAAACAAAAATGATAACTGATATAGGCGCGCAGCAAAAAACTTTGTGAATCGAATGATGTAACCTAATTTAATAAGGGAGTCATTACACAAATTGTATTGTCATTAGTATTGTTCTGCTCCCCTTTTTGTTCTACTACTGTTGGACAACTCCGTCGACCATCCACTGACGTTATAAACCCACTTGGTTCTAACGTTTAGGAATGTCTTATATACCCTACTATTCTTGCTCTTTAAGGTGGGAAGATGAAGGCTGTATTTTTACAGTTTTATGTAACAAAAGTCTTTTTGATCAAAGTAAGTTATTATGATAAACTTTTTTGATCAAATAGATACGTCTAATTTAATTTTTCCACGCATGGTAATCCCAACAGTTCTTGAATATTTTGTCATGGGGCATCCCGAACGTCACTTCAACGTTCAGTAAAGTGCCTTGTGATAGCTTCCATTTAAAAACACGAGATTAACCTTTACTTTACGTTGATCGCGATCCAGGCATGAGACAATTTTCAATTCTTCAAAGTATTCTTACTGGTATTATTAGCATCGCGTCTTACTACCCGTTCGGGTTGTACGCACTTACGCCAATGTGTAATGGTAGGGTGATTGTGAGATGAAATGGAGGACCTACAGTTTAACGTGGGATCCGAACCACGGTGAAGGCCTGGCATTCCATACATTCACAAGTTGTGATTAATACACGTCTTATCAGAGGTGAAGGAAGGGTTTGGCAATCAGATAAATCTGTGCTGGGGCCGAGAATTGAACACCGGACCACCAGCACTTAAGTCTGAC
Organism: Timema cristinae; assembly: GCA_039000515.1. Classification (NCBI taxonomy): domain Eukaryota; kingdom Metazoa; phylum Arthropoda; class Insecta; order Phasmatodea; family Timematidae; genus Timema; species Timema cristinae. The sequence goes on from JBCFYV010000001.1 coordinate 26,881,214, forward strand.
TCCTTACCACTAGACCGCCAGGTCAACTTATTCTTACTGTTAATTTGTAATGCCTTTTTCACACTTACTTTCTTTAGCACCGCGTCTTACTACGCGTTCGAGTTATACGCTTAGGCTTATGTACTGATTACGCTAATTTGTTAGGTTTAGGAAGGTTATATTTAGAGGAAGTGCACCTACATTTGCGTAGAGGGAGAGTGGAAACTCGTTTTTAAAAAAACACCCTCACCGCACCCGACCGGGATCAAACTCCTATTTCCCCATCTTCGGCAGTCTAGTCTAACACGAGAGTAGTGCGTCAGATCACGTGACCCCCGAAGCGAGTCTTACCCAAATTATATTCATGGGTTTTAGTAGAATGTGCATGAATACTAAGAAAAACATTGTATCAGATTGTCTGTAATTCTGGTAAAATAATAATCGATAGCTGTAATTTTAAAATTTGTACATTGGTCATTTGTAGTTGGAATTCCACAAATATTTGTTTATTCAACTTTGGATGCCTTCAATAGATGTTTAAATTTAGAGACCACTTACTTTAGGAAACAATATTAATAGGGTGGTTGTGATATTAAAATAAATACTAACACACTCACTTAGAGAGAGAGAAAGAAAGGATATGAAATTAAAGTGGAAAAACTACTTCTTCTCTATTGCATAAAGTTGTGTTCGAACAGCTGGCTCCTGAGCCAGAGGTATCATCACCATCTGTTTAGCTATGTAAGATGTACTTTAGACTCTAAAAATACACTCAAAAAACATTCAATAGAAGTCTGCAAAACTTGTGTTGGTTTCGCAATAATAAGACAGAAACATTAGGCTAGAATGGGGGAATTCGGTGCACCTAAGAAAAATTATGTATAATTTATATGGTAAAGTACATGTTAAAATACAAATTATTATAGATTTCCTTTGGTCCATATATTATTAATCAAATACCAAGTTTTAACAACCTTTGCATTTTTGTAAATTCCATGTAAAATAATTAAAACAACTGTATCACCTTGCGTCATTTTACCCTTCGAAGAGGGTAAAATGACGCACAGTTTCAAACACAACTATTTTATCACTAAAAGGAAGTAGATTTTTTTTACACGTTTTATAAGACAAAATAATCAAAATAAAGTTGATTATGTAAATATAAACGAAAATAAACCCTACTAAAAAGTAAATAGAATAAACAAAATAAATTAAATTGACAACCAAATCAATGATCTTCATATTCTAACTTTAAAAAAAATACTACACCATATTTTAGTACACTAATATGATATCAAAAACTACAGTTAAAAAAAAAGATATCACATATCTTAGCTAACTCACCCACTACATTCCAAATTTCTTCACATAAAAATGAATACCCATCAGTACCATACTTAACCATCTTTTCTAAACTCACCACAAATCACACATAATAATGGCTCAAATAAATCACTCCGCCATACCGTATTACCCCTCTCTCCTCTACTCACAAGTCAAACTGGGACACTTAAAAAAATATGGGTTAGAGTTTAATACTAATATTTGGTTCAGTTTTCAAACCTTCTTTGCTGAAGAAGAGTGGTTTAACTGATTTGAACCTAAAATGTTTAGATTTGTGCTCTCTTTTATTATTGATAGAGCTAATTCTGCCCACTGGAAACCGAACTATTCACAATATTTGCCAACTGAGCAGTGTGTTTCTTTAATTTTAATGATTCGACTTTGAATGGCTAAATCATAAAAATGAGTTATTCTATAATTTGCTAAAGCTTTAAGTGAGCATTAAAAGAAACTAATCTAACAGATGTTACCTATTTTTATAAAATGAGTCAAAATTGTATTAAATAGTGACCTGCTTCGTTGGCCGCATGGTATAAGGCGTCACTCTCGTGTTAGACTGTACCACCGATGATAGGGATATTGGGGTTCAAATCCCGGTTGGATGTATTAAAGGTGGTTTTACCAAGATAATTTTCCACTGTTTCTACACGCAAATGCGAGTACACTTCTTATAAACTCAAATCTTGCTCATCCCTAACTCATTAACGTAATCGATAGGCTTACATATGCGTATAATTTGAACAGGTAGTAAGATGCAGTGCTAAAGAATATATTTAAATAGTGATTAGGGCTAATTAGAAAATATATTTAGGTAAAATAATTTTCAGCTTATATTTATGAAATAGTTCTAGGGTAAGATTCTGGTATAAGGAAATTTTAGAAAATACATTTTTTTTGCAGTTATTATAGATAAAAATTTACTTTATCACTAGTGATATTTTATAGATGTCTAAGCTTATATGAAAAGGGACAGCTGAATGTTACATGACTGGACGTATAAATATATGAAAATTGTTTTAATAATGTTATAACTGTCAACAATTTTTCTTATCTAAAAAAAAACGAGTGACCAACGAAGTCAAAATATCATTCTCCTGTAAAGAGGCCATCTGCAATTTTTGCCCTTTGTTCCTGTAGCTCTTTTTATTTAGATTCGGGTCCGGTCTGGGGAGGCACTTTTAAACTCTTGGCGCAATTCGGGTCCAAGCTAGGTGGACTGGCGCAATTTGGGCAAGCCCCCTTTTATGCCCTATACCCTTTATACCCTACTCTCTTTTTACCCTATTTACACTTTCCATCACGTTTATACTTTTTTCCCGTTAACCTTTTAACACTTGTTTTCCCTTTTGCGTCTTTTTAATCTTTTTACCTGATTTAATTCTTTTACCTTCTAACCGTTATACCTTTTTTATTTGTTTGTGATTTACTTATTGTCCTTTTTACCGTATTAACTCAATAATTGTGCCCTTTTTGACGGTTTTTTGTTGTTGACATTTTTGAATATTTTGCCCTTTTTGTCATACCGCATTTTTGATTAGATCTACTTTTACCATTTTACCATTTATGAACTTATTTTTTATTTTACCCCATTTTCTATTATTTACACGGCTTATTCCCGGAGAAATATTTTAAGGTAAAAAAGGTTAAAATTTAAAAAGTTGTATAAAAGAAATAAAGGTTTATAGTATAAAGTAACACGCTAGTTTTTTGTTCCGACAGACTGCCGAGGACGGGGAGATCGAGGTTCGAATCTCGGTCAGATGACCTGGGGTGGTTTTTCCAAAATGGTTTTCCACTCTTCCTCACGCAAATGTGGGTTCCCTTCCTCTAAATTCAACCTTTCCAATTCCTAATCCATTAGCGTAATAGTTATTGAGTGTATGACCCAAACGGGTAGTAAGACGCAGTGCTAAAATATATATTATAAAAGGTGTAGGGTAAAAAGGATGAAGGGTTAAAAGTGTTTTAAGTAAAATCGTATTAATACATAAAAGCTATGTATTATAACTAAATCACAACATTTAACAAATTAATATATCATGGCGACATGAGAAGAAGAATTTGTTGTATATATCAAACATTTCTTGTTTAGCTACTCTCCATGGCAACCAAACCTCCATAGCCACCAAACTACATTACAAATTGTATGAAATTTAATAGTAAAACTTCCTCGCGGCGCTAATATTAGTTAATTTTTTCAATTTTTAATTGATTAAAACATTCTAGTCAAAATTTAAAAATTCGGTTTGAGGTGCACATGGGTTACTAATATTTAAAATTTCAAACCTCTGCTTGCGAGAATTATCACGTAACGCTCATGATAGACACACAAACTCTTCATTTTATTAATATATATTTGATACATTTAACTAAAACCTTAAAAGTTAACTAAAGAATTAAGCACGCTCATTCAAACATGTCTTATTACCCCTTAAATAAGGGTTGTGAAGAGACAGAAGATGTATTTACCCATCAATCTTAAATTATACTGTTTTAAACATAAGTTATATGATGTAACACTAGTCGGTTGATGTAAAGTGAAATTGTATTATCCTTTTATTCAATCCAAGCCATCTGGAAAATATGTAGAGGCTCATCAATAAACCACGTAAGGCTGTTGAGAATCGTAGCGCTAAGAAATGTCTACTCTATATAGTGTTGTTACATGGGATTAGGCAACTTCACAGTCGTACAGTAGCGTAGAACTTGTACTGTTCAAAAAATAATATTATGTCATAGATACAGATGATAAAGCATTGTTAAAAATTCTTTGAAATCATTTCTATTCAGAATTTAAAATAGAACGAGAGTCATATCAAATCTGAGTCCCTTTTTTTTAGTACCACAAAAGCTTACATCTGAAAATAAGGACATTCACGCTTGATGTGAACAGCAAAAAAGGTAAGAAAAACAAGGGTTACGTGGTTAATGGATGACCTTAGGGACAGGCTAGGAAAGAGGGGTGTTGTAATGCAATGTTTTGGTCCACATCAAGCCATCAATGATGAGTGGTTGATAATAAGGTAAATGCATATGTACTTTATTTGACAAAATACCTTAAAATGAGACAAATCAATCTTAACATAAAATTAAATGAAAGATAAAATTTGATTGGACCATTTAAATCTTGTACACCGTGCGTTGGTACCGTCTGGTCTGCCGCTGACAAGAGGAAAGGGGAGGGGGCGGAGGTTCGAATCCCAAACGGGCATGGTAAGATTCTTTTTTACTTAATGCTTTCCAACTCTTCCCTATATAATTTATTCACGAAAATGATATTTGATATTTAACCTAAGATCATTTCCATCTCCTGAGGCTCGCTATTTATGTAAGTTAACTTTACAAGCTTTAGATTTCCTCCATGTTATTGGCTTTCATGTTCAGTGTCATTGTACTTGACAACCAAGTCTCTGGTGGCTGTGATGTGGTATCGATAGCTCTTAGTAGCCGATTATTTCCTCACGTCCATCACACACACACACACACACACACACACACACACCACAACTTCAAACTTCGTAGACCTCGATGGTCCTGGAGGTAAAGTACTCGATGTTCTTGGTTTCAAACCCATCCACGGTCGATGTAGGCCTATTTTTTCCTGAGCGATAAAAACACGAAGCACAACTTCTTTCGGAAGGGAAGTAAATCCGTCGGGCCCATGTCGATTGTGACTTGTAAAAGAACCCTGGAAGGTGTGTCGAAATACCTTTCCCGGCCAAATTGTTGGCTCTTTCGCTCTCGCTCATAGAAATTCTCGTGCGCTGATATAATCTGTAGGTTTACAAAGTGCACGTTAAATACCTCAAATAAATAAAAATACTTCAAACTTCGAATGGTGAATGGCGCTGAGGAGCTCTCTCTGGATAGCTCATTGGTAAAGCATTAGCACCTGACCAAGTGTCCCGGGTTTGAGTCCCGTGTCCGGGTGTCATTTTTCAATTTACGAGTTTCTGGTGTTAACATCCTTAGGATAAAATTAAACCAAGGCTATTTAGATTGGTTTGCCCCATTTAAATAGCTGGAATATTTCAAAAAATTGTTGCTGGAACATTTTTCCCAAAGCGGAAAGATTTTCCATCTCACATCTTTCTCTTTCCATCCGGATTAACAAGTTAGAAATCTCTAGACGGTGACGTAACCAAGGCAGTGGACCCAGAAGTCTCCAAACAGGCTCTCGTTATAATTTGGAAAGTGAGTGACGAAAAGGTTTGCGATGCCTTTGTCGGTCTGTAAAGGGTATAGAAAGGGAAGAGAAAAATAAAAAATAGGGGAAGGGGGGGGGGGTTGAAGTGTGGATTGGGAGGGTGTTCAAAAGATCAGCGAACGGAAATAAATTAAAGGCGTGTCCCACGAGACTAGAGATCGTTCCCTTGTTTGAAGCTTTCAGGGCAGGGAAGGGGTAGAAGGAGAAGTAGGAAGGGTGGGAGGCGAGAAGCCGCAAATTGCATTGCAAATGATTGTCCTCCCCTTGCGAGGGGGGAGGTGCGCAACTTTGCCCTTCCACTTCTTATAGTTACCTCATGGTCGTCTTTATGCGACAACGGTCTAGCTCCGTATATTACAACAGCTATAATACGGCATTAAAGTTCAGTTTTCATAGGAAGAACTTTATCTGACAGCTAAAAAGTTACTAGATCTAGTCCAGTATTCATAAGAAGATCTTTATCCGACAGCTAGAAAAGTTACTAGATCTAGTCCAGTATTCATAAGAAGATCTTTATCCGACAGCTAGAAAAGTTACTAGATCTAGTCCAGTATTCATAAGAAGATCTTTATCCGACAGCTAGAAAAGTTACTAGATCTAGTCCAGTATTCATAAGAAGATCTTTATCCGACAGCTAGAAAAGTTACTAGATCTAGTCCAGTATTCATAAGAAGATCTTTATCCGACAGCTAGAAAAGTTACTAGATCTAGTCCAGTATTCATAAGAAGATCTTTATCCGACAGCTAGAAAAGTTACTAGATCTAGTCCAGTATTCATAAGAAGAATCTTTATCCGACAGCTAGAAAAGTTACTAGATCTAGTCCAGTATTCATAAGAAGATCTTTATCCGACAGCTAGAAAAGTTACTAGATCTAGTCCAGTATTCATAAGAAGATCTTTATCCGACAGCTAGAAAAGTTGCTAAATCTAGTCCAGTTATTATAGAAAGAACCCTAGACTATCTTATAGCTAGAAAAGTTGGTAGATATCTAGATAATCTGCTTAAAGCATGTAACCAATAAATATATATTTCGCGACAAGCATAGTAATTATTATTTAATACTAATAACATAATCCACTATTACAAATTCAAAACTCATATCAAAAGCTCACATAGAAAAAAACCCTGCATAACATGGTAGCAAGACAAACATATATTGTAAACAACCCCTTACTATTTACAATAATTACAATAAAATATTAAAAATACAAGGGTATTAATATATTAAATTAGGTAGGTTAGGATGCAAACACATTAAAACTCATATCGAAAGTACGTAAACGAACCGACAAGCGGTGTTGCCATATTAGGTTCAAAGAATACGAACAATGGTGCACTTTTGATGCATCTACCTTGTGCGCTCCTGATATAGGCCTAAGTGCTGATGCACACGTACCGATAATATCGGTGTCGGTGCCGGCGCCGATATCGGTGGTAGTGAGATTCCATGTAATCTTATGGCCCTGTTGTACACGATGCCGACACGACAGCATTATCGTGACGACTACCGACTTGATGGAGGCATGTCGACGGCCCCCTCGATAAATACACCGATATCATTGCGCAGAGTAGGTGGCCATGTTGTTTGCTCGCCACCATCCACAAAACTTCCTATGCTTCGCAACCACCGATAGCGATATTGTCGTTGTGTGTGCAACAACCCACGCCGGTATCGGTGCCAATAACGATATCGGCGCCGACACTGATAATATCGGTACGTATGCAACAGCACTATAGAAAAGCAGGTACAAAACTTCTGCCTGTGCACTTTCAATACGTAGACTGAAGGGAGGAAGGTGTTGTAGGGTTTCAGCTGTTCAACTAGTGTTTTTATTATCTCTCTTACTTTAGTTTGGTATTGCTATTCAACTTGAAACGTACATGTTTTTCTTTAGTTATTTTACTCTCAAGTCTAGAGTAAATATATCGATATAAAGCATATCCAAATTAAATAAGTGGCTTTAAATCCACCATCGAGCAGATGATCCCAGGTGCAAATAACATCCAGTACGTCGTATGTAGCCTACAGCCTGTCAAACCGGCGACAAACATATAGAATGATAGAGAGAGACTATGAAAAAGGTTATAAAGAAGGAAGCTATTGAACGAAGAAAGGAGGAGAAAAAAAAAAGACATCACTATTTACCAATTGCGGAGACAACCCCCAAAAGACTCGCCCGAACTGTCAGGTTTAGTTTGCAAGGCGCGGCGAGTCTTTTTTTTTATCTCCCCGCCCTTTCCGCTTCGCGATCTTCTTCTGTTTTTCGACGGCGGCGGGCGTCCCCAGGGACGTCTGGAAGCGCAACAAACCAACAACTACTACAACGACGCAAAACAAACCACTCACAAAGAGACTCTCTCAGAACCTGGAACTTGTGTGTGTTGTAACGGACAAGAAAAGAGGATTTCGGAAATATCTATCGAGAAGTGGTGGGGGGGGGCGGGGGGGGGGGATAGGCCCCCTTTCTAAAACAAACAGAAAATTTAGCACATAACCTGTTTCACTTTCTCAAAAAATGTTTATGCATATTTAAAATATTAGATTTATGACAACTTGATTTGTATAGGAATCCCTCTTTCTTTCACCAACATTAATTTAAAGTCCCTAAAATTTGTCTTTCCATAAATATGCCTTATTCGATTTATTAACTATGATTTTATACAAAAGCTTCCAATAATTCTTCCTTAGGCCTTATAGTAATAATAATAATATTTAGCACCGCGTCTTACTACCCGTTCGGGTTATACGCTTTAAGTACTAATTACACTAATGGATTAGGAATTGGGAAGGTTGAATTAGAGGAAGTGAACCCGCATTTGCGTGGAGGGAGAGTGGAAAACCATTTAGAAAAAAACACCACGTTCACCCGACCGAATTCGAACCTCGATCTCCCCGTCCTCACGCAGTCGAGCTCAACAGACAAGCGCGTTAGCAACTACGCCACCGAGGCGGGTCTTAGGCCTTATTATTTACTGTATAATTTATCTTTACATAAGGATGTAAATACAATTGTGATATATTTATTCCCGCCATTGTGCAAACATGTTTTTCCATTTTTCAAATAACAGGCTCTCTATATAAATCAGATGATACCTCTATCGTTATCATTGGAGTTTAGGCCCCGTGATTAGAATCGTTGACCATGAGTCTCAAATACCTTGGTTCGATTCCGGATGGTGCTGATGAATATATCTTCCATTTAAACGAGTTCATCCCCTTAGTAAATATCTAAGAACTAGGTATGAATATGCAATATTAGTCGTAGTAGTCTGTAAGATGCATAAAGATATAACAATTGTGTTTATAAAGTGCTTGTTAAATACCCCTATGCAAGAAAATAATAATAAGAGCTTACAATAAACCTAAATCATCCATGCTTTATTTCTTTTACTTGACGTGAAAACAAAATTGGCCCCAACCAAGATTTGAGCTAATGTCTCCCACGGGTGGTTGGTTTATTCCTCATAGTCTCCTTAGATCACGATTTTATTGATTGTCAATATATAAGACACAGATTATTAAGGTGATGTAGTGAGGAAGTTGTGATGAACTACAGCCAGAGTTCTCTTGGAAAGATAATATAAAAACCACTGTGTATAAGACTAAAACCCTACTTTATTACATCCTTTCGGAAATTTAAGCTGCACTACATACCTGTATGCAGGAATATTACATCCTAAAACGGTTTAAGGTGGGAGTGTAGGGCATTCTAAAAAAAAATGTCAGTGTTTTTAGCTTAAATCAAAACTATTTTGTCAAAATAAATCAAATATTTCTCCATTAGAAACATAGAGTTTAGTTTTATTCACATTGTGATTTCAAAAGTTGTTAAATATCTGTCATTATCATAACGATATTAGAAGAGGAACTTTTTAAATGAAGATAATAATTTGTTATTAAATTCTAGGACACCTTTGATTGATATTCAATAACTGTTGATATCACCACGTGGTGAAAATTAAACTCTATGTTTCTACTGAAGAAATATATGATTTATTTTGACAAAAAAAAGTATTGATCTAAAAACTGCCAAAATACTGCCCTAACTCGCGTACCCTATACTCCCACGTTAACCAATAGCAGAAGATCAATCCTTGTGCTATTTTTTTAAATCTGGGTAATAGCAGGTTATAGTCTGGTTAGTAAACGCCTTATGACTGCTGCAATTTTAGCGAATTTGGAAACCCTCAAGCTCCACGTGAGATAAGGTAGCTTAAGTCTCAAAGACCAAGCCGGGACTCGCGCCCAACCAACTCTCTCCAAAGGTATGTGACACAAGGTTCCAAGATTTGTGGCCAACCAACTTTCTATTGAAGTCTGAAACACAAGGTTCCAAGATTTGTTGCCAAACAACTTTCTATTGAGGTCTGAAACATAAGGTTCCAAGATTTGTGGCTAACAAACTTTCTATGAAGGGCTGAAACAAAGTTCCAGATGTATCACATTTCTGGGTCTAAACAATCCAAATTTTCAAAAACTCATGAGTCTGAAACACAAAGTTCCAAGATTCGTACTCAAGCAACTCTCTGCCGGGTCTGAAACACAAGTTCCAAGATTCGTACTCAACCAACTCTCTGCCGGGTCTGAAACACAAGTCCAAGATCGCCAACAAATCTTCGGCGAAAAAATTAATCTACTCACCACTCTGGGTCTGAAAAGTTCAACTGTATCAACAATCTCGCGGTCTCACAATCTCAAAGATGAGATAAGTATGCGTATTCCCTCGTTTTCATGTCACAGCAATGTCAATCGTGCCTCTCCTCACAATTACGTGCTCGTCTCTCGTTTGTGGACTAATCTCCTCCACCCCTCTACTGTGTGAAAGAAGATAATGGGGCTTTTGGCTCCTGGACCATTAGAACAAGAAGGCTTACCTCCTGATCTCCCGAGAGGAAGAGGGGTCGTAGAGAGGTCACAATGTCTGCCGATAAGTGACGTCACGCCACAATACGGGAAACAGTCACAAGTCTCTTTTAAAAGGTCGTTTCTACTAAAGGTTCCTTTTTTTTTTAACCCCCTTAACCACCATGACTTAGTGGTTAGAGTTGTCGCCGCAAGTCTAAAAAAAAAAAACACTGATTCAATTCTAGGAAGTATGGGGGGAGTGTAGGGAATATAAACTAAGGTCAGTGTTTTGATATCAAAATTTATTTGACCAAAATAAATGGAATATTCCTCAAGTACAAACATAACGTTTAATTTTCTTCATATGGTGATATCAACAGTTGTTGAATATATGTCAAAGGTGTCATGGAAATTAATGACAACTTTTTCTCTTCGTCTAAAAAAGCTTTTTATCTAATGTCGCTATGCTCTTGACAGGTAATCAACAACTGTTGATATCACCATGTGAAGAAAATTAAACTCTTATAATTATAATAGATAATTATTTGATTTACTGTGACTAAAAAAGCTTTGATATAAAAATTCTAAAAATACTGCCCTTAACTCGCGTTTTATACACTACAAACAAGGGTTGAATTTTGCTACCTATTTTTTTCAGTGTCGTGTCTTACAGCCCGTTCGGGCTACGCACTTATGACGTTATATGTTAAATACACTAATATGTTAAGTGTTAAGATAGGTTGAATTTAAAGGAAATGTACTTGTATATGTTTGGAGGGAGAGCAGGAATTAGTTTAGAATATACCACCCTCAGTACACCCGACCGGCATTCGAATCCTGTGTAGGGGTAGTTCTACTGAGATTAATTTTTTCTACTCGTCCTAGACGCAAATGTGGATACACTTTAATTAAAGTCAACCTTTCTAATCTCTAACACAGCGTAATTAGTATAAGCCATATACGTATAACATTAACAGGTAGCAAGATACTTATTTATAAATATGTGTGCAAGTCATAAGCTGATGAAATGTGTATGTTTATGAAGTTCGCGTTTAATGCCTCCTTTGATATATGAACTGGTGTCCTTAAATGTTAATTCCACTAATTAGCTATATTGGTACAGTTAGCTAAATCTTTTGGCAATTTAGACCTAGTAGCTTTCAGAATTATTAGACAAGTACAGAAATGGATATATGCACCAAAAGACGTGCTATGCAACTGTCTCGCATGATTATAATTTCATAATATTATGTGTGGGTGTGTCTTTCTACACCCTCCAGGAGCCTTTAGGTAACCTAGAAGGCTGAAACTGTCCACACTTATACTGGAGAGAACCTAATGGTGCCGGATTTTAGATTGTTTGTTTTAACTTATCATGAATTAAAATAACGAAGTAAGGGGTTTGCATTTTCAGCTTATACTAAAGTTATAAATTTTGTATCTTAATTATTCAAATTTAGTTCACCTATTGCTGATAGGCTTGTAGACTAGTATATACATATGCGTGTATATACATATCTATGTATGTGTACATGTTGTATAAATACATATCTATACATTAACAATAGACTGAACATATGATAAAGCGGTGAAAGTTGACGCAATCCGTCCTGAAGGACAGTGTGTGTGTGTGTTGTGTGTGTGTGTGTGTGTGTGTTGTATGTTATATTTATTTATTATATTATATTCTCTTTGCTCGTTGGGGGCTGCGCCCCCAAACCACCAGTGGGATTTCTTTGCAAGTGGATGTAATCTAATGTAATTCCAGAACAGTTTTTTGATAGGTCTTACCGTTTAGCCATAAGAGACCTCCAAAGAAACGTCTGCACCACTTTAAGTTCTCCGTCATTTTGATTTATATTTTTTGGATTAAAAATCAATTTTTTTAACTTTTTGGAATTTACCGTCGGTTACAGGTTAGAAGCTTTAAGTTTGTCGAATTTCAAGTTTCTAGCTCATCTGGAAGAGAGTAAACATTAATGTCAGTGAGTGAGTCAGCCATGTGGCTTTATAGTAATATTATATATATCTATAATTATATTATTTTATTTTCTAATTATGTCGTCGTAGAACATTATTTGTAATAATAATATATCCAAATATTGGTCTACAATAATTCCTAAACTATATTTTAGTAATAAATGTGCTGTGATCGATTGAATGATAAATATATTGTACGTTTTCTAAGAAAATATTGTCATTATTATTATTATTATTATTATTATGTTTATATATATTAAACCCCGTTCTACACTATTCCGTATCTCATTAGTCCGTATTCGTTAAGGAGATCTACTCTAGGTAAACAGTTCACCCTGTCCACAGAGACTCGATTTGTTTGTAACATTGCGCATAAATTTAATCAACATTAACTTTGTTAAAATTATAGCTAGACTGCTAGAGAAAAACAATCATAGGTATACAAATACATTAATATAGATAATTTTTTTATTAATTTAATATATTTAACGTGCACTTTCTGAACTGACAGATTATACATGAGAATTTATATTAGCGAAAGGGCCTACTAATTTTACCAGTAAAGCTATTTTGACATACTTTCCAGGGTTCTTTTACATACCACAATTGACATGGGACAGACGGCTTTACTTCCCCTCCGTAGGAAGTAGGATATGGATTTTTTTTATCGCTCAATGTAAATTAGTCGAACCGACGACCCCGGTTGGGTTTGAACCCACGAACATCGAGTCCTTAGGCCCCATTACCCCAAGACCATCGAGATCGAATTGCATGAATATTGATATGAATGCATCAGTGAGTGAGGAGACGGTCATCATTCCCCAAATTTTAGATCCATGACAGAATTTTTGGAACGAACCATTTCCGCAGCCCACAAAGCTTTAATGAACATAAAACATTTGGGGAGGGGAGCGGGGAGAGATTTAATTATTTATTTAAATGTAATATTTGTTTACTATCATGTCTAAAAAATAAATTACTAAAAAAAATTATATTGATTATAACTTTAAAAAAGTTATATTGCTCATACTAATAAAGTGGTTTTGATTTTTATTTTTGGTGATTTTCACATTTTACAAAATTTTGCGAGCCAACAAAAATTGGATTCTAGTCTCACAGTTTGAAAACCACAACTTATAAACTTATAAATAGTTTAATTTACCTTTCTCTAATAACGATTTCTAGAGACAAACGACAAACCCAGGCAAAGTGGACGTCAGCTTCCTAACCTGGTCATTATTGCTGGAATGGGCTGAGACATTTGATACGTGCTATATTTTTCAATAAAACCCTCCTATCCACAAATATGTTTAACTTCCCTGCCAAAATATTACATTATCAAACAATATTATTCATTCACAATTTTGATTTATCTTAAAGATATAGTGTATGTTCGCAAAGTTAAAATATACAATTGACCTTATGATACTATTTATGAAATAAGTATACTAGGATTTATTTAGGTTAGTTGGTAGTATGTCTCTCTACTGAGTTAAACCCCCGGTTGGATTCCCGTAAGCAGAAAAAAACTAAAATAGCTAATTTGTGGTTTCTTTTCCTCATTTATGTTTTGATGACCGGGGACTGGTGGTTGTGTCTGTTAATTAACAATATTAAGTTGTAAGTCGAGTGCTGATGCAGACAGTCGATTCAGAAAATTACGTTCCTCTCCCTTCCACTACCCTTATAACCCCCTATTCCCACCCCCACCCCCAAACACATACACACACAACATCTCATTACAGATTCTAATTATCAACCACGCTAATGTAGTTGGTAGGAAGAATATACCCACATTTGTTTTGAGGGAGACTGGGAAACCACTAAAGAACAATTACCCCTCAACACATCCGACCTCTAGGTCACCGGGAAAAGAGAATAATTGAGCTTGACATTTAGACCGCGTGCCAATGATTTCGGTTGCACAGTAACTAGACCATATTAATAATAATAGTAACAATAATAGCGATGATATAAAAATTACTTTCACCCGAGTTTTGAATAATACACCTATTCTCGGTAGACCATTGCAATCCTTATAAAATATAATTTAACCGCCTCCTCCCTGCCTTTATTATGTTTCTATATCCTGCCGATGATGGGGAGATCGGGGTTTGAATCCCGGCAAGGTATGCTGAGGGTGCTTTTTTCCTAAACGGCTTTCCACTCTCACTTCACACAAATGTGGGTAAACTTACTGTAAATTCAACCTTAATCATCTCTGATACATTGGCGTAATCAATAAGTATGTGTATAACCCGAACGAGTAGTAAGATACGGTGCTTTGTAGATATATAATGTATAAATATATATATTTATGGTAGACTAGCGAAAGAGCCTAATCTCCAATCCGGGAAGTTTTAGGGTGAAGACTCCAAGCGATTGTCAATACTGCCAGTGGGATTAGAATCAACTGTATTTCCTCTGAGCCTCAGAGCTGTTCCGTGGAAAGGGACAGCAGCCCTTATACTCGTATACGATGAATGGAACGGCCCTTCTATCACTCTGTCAAGTGCGGCGGTTGTTTATTCGCCAACTCTCTTACAACACACTCCTTGGCGTCAACTCGCGATTCAGCCATACTGAACTTTCATCTGTTGTCAATTCTCTCGATAGAGGTTTTGTAATCAGCACAACAAACCCTTTGACCGTTAACATCAGTTTTATAGACCGCAGTCTTTATTTTTCCATTCAAGTAGCTACTAGTTTGTTCTCATGAGGACCAATTTTGGATCGAAACCGGTACCTTCAGATCCGTAGCCAGGAACTCCGACAGCTATACTATACGCATATAATATCTTAATTAAACGAAATGTCCCTCTATCAATAGATTATGCTGCCAATAATGGAGAGTTCGGGGATCTAATCCTTGGTTGGTGAGCTGAGGGTGGTTTTTACTAAATGGTTTCCCCACTATCCTTTCACCTAAATGCGGGTACACTTACTCTAAATTTGACCTTCCTCATTCCTTAACGTGATTAGTAGGTTTGCGTACCTATAACCCTAACGGGTTGTAGGACATGGTGCTAATTTTTTTGTAACAAAGGACCAGGTATAATAATAAAAGATAAAGTTTAGGAGTAAAAGTACCCGCATATGTGAAGAAAAAGGTTGGGTAAACCATTTAGAGAAAAACACTTTAGTACACTCGTCCATCCACACTTCAACTTCCCCACCACCAGCAAACCAAATTATATGAGCCTTACTTTTAGGCTGCGTGCCCACCGATGTGGGTTTTACTAGGGTTAGTTATACTATATTACAAGCGGGCACCTGGTATAGATGCCAGTTTGTTTTGATACTGATGGGGAGGTTTGAGTTCAAAACCCGGTTGGGTGTACTCAAGATAGTTTTTCCTAAGTGGTTTTCAATTTTCTTCTCCACGCAAATGTGGATAAACTTCCACTAAATTAGACCTTCCTAATTCCTAACTCACTAGTAGACTAAAATTAATGTATAAGTGTATAACCTGAACAGGTAGTAAAACGCGGTAATACAAAATTAACCTTGCTACTGATCACACAGATAATTATTAAAATTATTGTTTCGTTTTATTTATCGAATGATTACTCTAAAATGAATATCTAGTGCAACACTCAAGATTAAACTCCAATTCCTAGTGTAAGGAATTTTTTTAGATCATTATGTAACCTAAAAAAAATTGGTTTCCAGAAATTGTTGGCATTTAAATACTTTCTTGTCAATAAAAAATAAGAGAACTAATCAAATCTAAACATGCGTGTCCTACGTATCCGAAAGAACGGGTTCCTGTTTTTTTTTTTTAATTTCTGGTTTACCCCTCAAAACAGTAATAAATCATCTGTTGAGTTTCAACTGTAACACTTTGTTTACAGCGTGCGAACTCTTTCTCTCGCTCTTTTTTTTTGTTTTATGATTTATTTCATAACTGAAACTACATGACACGGATGTATACACAAAAAGAATGCTGCACAATTTCTTTTCCCTGGGCGGGGGAAAGAGAGTAAATAATGAAAAAGCCAGGATGAAAATAATGAAATGGAAACACTTATTCTTTTTTTTTTTTTTTTTCGAGTTCTTGAAAAACAGAAGCATCTTGAATCCCGCGAAGAAGCCATCTGCCAAGTAAAAAAAAAAAAAAAAAAAGCACCCCTACAGTTTTCCGTTTACTGCCATAATTCTATCAACGTGATTTTTAAAACTAGCTCACTAGTAATAAAACCGCAAGATCTAAGCAACACTCACTGTCTGTCAGTATATCCTCTCTTCCTCTCTTTCCTCCATCCATCTTTGATGTATCTGCCACTCCTCCATGGAACCTTTGCTTTTAATTTCTTTTTTAACACACATTCATAACAAATTAATGTGTGCATTATTCTTGGGTAAATGTTATTTAATGTGGTTTGCTTCTTTATTGCAAAAATGTGGGTCAAATTAAATATACGTAGATTTGAAAAATCACGTCTGGACACGAGAACGTAACCCAGGACCCTTGTCTTGGCGCATCAAACTTCCACCTTTGATCTACTCAGGATTAGTCCCGTTCCCACGATCATTCTTAATTCAAAGTTTAAGGCAGAGTCTGTGAGACGGACGTGTGATAAACGTAATAAATTAAAGGTAGTTGATAAATTACACCTTGACATGTAAATCGAACCCGACACCTCTGACTAAGCGCGCTGATGCTCATCCACTCCGTGATAGGTTCACCAATAGTTTTATGGCAGAAAGACCTAGAGAACGGGACGATCCCGAGTTCGATTCTCGTGGCCAAGTGTCAGTTTTCAACGGTTTTTAATGTATTTGGAAGATGTATCAAAAGACGCTCTATCCTTAGCTAGAGTTAATTTTTCACTTTAAAAAAGGTCGAAATTCACGTTTTCCCTATTCGAAGGACTTTGGTTTGAGTCACGGTTTCCTGACATTAAGGTTGTTACTGCCGAAGATGAACTGAGTATTCTGAGTCTGTCTCGAGGTGGCTTTCCTTAAATGGTTTAACACGCTATCTTCATTTTAATGCCGGTACATTTTCTCAATTATACCTTCCTTCTCTCTACCACTTTAGTGTAACCAAGCGGATACCCCGGTTGGGTAGTAAGACGTAAAAACAAGGGGGGAAAATCCGTTTATATCGCCATAATTTCTTATAAAGGTCTTGAAAATAAAAATCTGTGCAAATGTTTTTGAAAAATTGACCATATTTTACCATCCATGAAAATTCCTCGTATTAATTTTGTCTTATCTAAAACAGAAAATAATATAAAGGTTCTTTGAATTTGATTCAATTATATTCGGGTTAAAACAGCGTGCCGAGAGCGTAAGCCCTGTGTGTATGGAGAAATTATTATTATTATTATTATTAGCACCGCGTCTTACTACCCGTTCGGGTTATACGCTCTTACGCTAATGTGAAGTGGTAGGGTGATTGTGAGATGAAATGAAGGACCTACAGTTTAACGTGGAAACCGAACCACGGTGGAGACCTGGCATTCCCCACATTCACAAGATGTCTTGTCAGAGGTGAAGGAAGGGTTTGGTAATCAGATAAATCTTTGCCGGACCGAGGATTGAACCCCGGCCGGCAGCATAGAAGTCTGACACCTTACCCCTAGACCACCAGGTCACCCTATGGAGAAATTAAAGAGGACAATATTTTATAATTATTATAGAAGAGCTACAGTCTGATTTCGAGAGAAAGAACAGTAGAATATTTCTGGAAAAGTTACTAGATTACTTTAATGTATCCCTACGTCAAAACATATGTTTCGAAAGACCATGTGTTAAGAGGTAACCTGGCGGTCTAGGGGTAAGGTGTCGGACTTCTGTGCTGGGTCCGGGGTTCAATCCTCGTTCCCGGCACAAATTTATCTAATTACCAAACCCTTCCTTCACCTCTGACAAGACATCTTGTGAATGTGGGGAATGCTAGACCTCCACCGTGGTTCGGATTCCACTTTAAACTGTAGATCCTCCATTTCATCTCACAATCACCCTACCATTACACATTAGCGTTAGTGCGTATAACCCGAACGGGTAGTAAGACGCGGTGCTAATAATAACAAATGTTAAGCAAAGTTTTGAAAACAAGAAAAATTGTAATAATACAAATATAAAACAATCTTCAATAAAAATATTATATATTTAAATAATACTAAAAATTGTATCTTTCAAAAATGTATTTTTCCTTTTTTCTTATATATATAAGCACATTATTATTATTTAATCGTTATGGTGTTTAATATGTTGGACGTTTCTCTGTGGCCGCATGTCCTAAGCCACTGCTCCTGCAACAGATTAACTGCCGATAGTGGGGAGAAAATGGTTCGAACCCAGTCAGGTGCACTGAAAGTGGTTTTCATAAATAGTTTGCTACTCTACCTCCATACAAATGCGGGTGCACTTCCTCTACATTCGACCTCCCTCATCCCTAACACATTAGAGTATTTAGTGCAAAGGTGTATAAACCAAACAGTAGTAAGACACGGTATTTGAAATTTTAATTTATTTATGCATTAAAGTTTAGGTTAAGCGATTAGTAAGTGCCGTAATACCGTATTAAGAAGTTATACTTTTTATTATTTTAAACTATCAACTAAACTTCCCTTTCAAGCATCAACAACACATGGCTTAGGTTAGTTTCGATACTGTAATTGTTATTATTATTATATTATTATTATTATTATATTATTATTATTATTATTAGCACCGCGTATTACTACCCGTTCGGGTTATACGCACTTACGCTAATGTGTAATGGTAGGGTGATTGTGAGATGAAATGAAGGACCTACAGTTTAACGTGGAATCCGAACCACGGTGGAGACCTGGCATTCCTCACATTCACAAGATATCTTGTCAGAGGTGAAGGAAGGGTTTGGAAATCAGATAAATCTGTGCCGGGACCGAGGATTGAACCCCGGCCGCCAGCATATAAGTCTGACACCTCACCCCTAGACCACCAGGTCACCGACTGTAATTGTTATAAATAAATAATTTTAAAAATTATTATTTTAATATAAATAGGCTCTCTGTATCCCTGTGACTGGGAGGACAGTGTTAAATAATTTATTATTTCCTATTATTAATTAGAAACGTGATTTTGTGCAACATCCCTTGTTGAAATATATTTTGAAGAGTAGAGTTTAGAACGCAAACAGATGTTGTAGAAAAATCGTCTTATCACAACAAACACACTATCCAACAGCATTGTTTGAATAATAGTGTTGTTTTGTAGTGTTTGGTTTTTAATCACGGTTTTTCCGAACTGTGTGTTTACGTACTTGTCATGTAGCCTTTAATAATTTCTGTAATTACTTGACTTAAGGTGCGGCCGAAGGGAGCGCGAGTATATATATTTATATATATTTACAGTTTTATAAAATTTAACATTTTTGGCCAAAATAAATCAAATATTTCTCCAGTAGCAACATAGAGTTTATTTTCCTGCACATGCTAATATCAAAATATCTTGAATATCTGTCGAGAGTGTCCTGGAAATTTGTCAAAACCTTTTCTCTATATTTAAAAAGTTTTGACAAATTTCCAGGACACCCTTGACAGATATTCAAGATCTGTTGATATTAGCATGTGCAGAAAACTAAACTCTACGTTTCTACTGGAGAAATATTTGATTTAATTTGGCCAAAAATGTTCAATTCTGTAAAACTGCTCGCGGTCCCTTTGGCCGCACCTTAAACTGTGTAAATAGAAAGAAAGCCAGCCTATGTTGAAACAATTTTCACTATGTTCTGAACTATTATTATTATTATTATCATCACCGCGTCTTACTACCCGTTCGGGTTATACGCACTTATGCTGATGTGTAAAGGTAGGGTGATTGTGAGATGAAATGGAGGACCTACAGTTTAACGTGGAATCCGAACCACGGGGAGGCCTGGCATTCCCCACATTCACAAGTTGTGATTAATACACGTCTTGTCAGAGGTGAAGGAAAGGTTTGGAAATCAGATAAATCTTGCCGGGACCGAGGATTGAGCCCGGGACCCCAGCACAGAAGTCCGACACCTTACCCCTAGACCACCAGGCCACCTGTTCTCAACTAGATTGTGCAGGCTTAACATCTTGATTTAGAACCATTAGCCTGTTCTTGTCTTCACTCTTGTTGGCTGGGTTTGTAGAAACTCATTTTCAGGGGAACAAAATTGATATTAATGAAATGTAGCCCAGGAAAATCCTATATTCAACACGAGCACCACTGTAACGAAGATTATTTGAAACAATGCGTCCAGTTTTCTTAACTAAAGCTCTTTAAAACGTTTGAATATAAAAGTTGAACAGTTAAATTAGGTTATGTTTATTTAAAAGTATCTTACGTAATAAACCTATCCTACTTAAAACAAAATATATCTTATTATCTTAATATTTTTTGTATAAGTAAGTCTACCTCAATAACATAATTTTTTAAGACCTAGGCCTAACGAAATGGTTAACACAACAATCTTGGGGCTTAAATAGGTTTCTTCTTTTCTTAATACTCAAGCAATAAAAAATTTAGAAAATGTATTTACGTAAAATTTAAAATTAAATATATTATAAAATCACTAGAAACACTTTATAATTGATCGTATAAACACAATTCAGAAGTTCTAACACGATATAAACAAACTATTGACACATACACTTTGCAATTAATCCAGAGAGCACACGTTTCAAAGTATTCACTAAATTAGGTATTTAAAAAAAAAACTAAAATTATCAAGGCCTATTTAATTTTAGTCTGACTATTGTAATAATAATCACGATAAGGCCACCTTTGAAAAGTGTTCACGTTCATTTTTCATTTAAACAATTTGTATAATTTATTTTTAGCTTCTAGAAGTAATTTTCATAACCCGAAATTAATAAATAAAATATTTTAAAACATTTTATTAAGTTAATTAATTTATTAATTTATCCTAAAAAAATAAACTGATTGAAACTGAAAATAAATTATATACCTTGTTTAAACGAAACACGAAAGTGAAAACTTTTATAAAGGTGACCCTGAATTTAAAATGGCAATCCGTCAGTGTGTCAGTGTTCAGCTGATCACGCTAGTAGTGTTCATTCACTGAAGTATAAAAACTAAATGAAACTTTTATTTAAAACGAAGATTTTTGTCTAGCTGCATTTATAATGTTTACAAAACAACAATTTGTTTTATGCTTTATAATAATCGGTTATTATATCTCTTTGCACTATTGCATCTCAATGGCCTAAATGAAAATATTTGCATTTTATTACATTGTTTGTCCGTTTATTTAATAGTGTAGATACAAATTACTAAGCAATATATGAAGACGTAATATTATAAGTTTTTTTATAACTTTTTATATTAAATATATATAATAAATCAATCAAATAAATCATATTTCTCTAATGTCAAATTCTAGTAATTTACAATCAATGTTGGTGAATTCCACCGTTCTTACTATAAAAGTCAGACTTTAGCAACTTATTGCCCAGCTGCTCTAATGACGGGAGGGAGCTTTCTAAAGGGTACGTTTAACCCTCTATTTTAAATTCACTTGTATATGATTCTTCAATTAGTTAACTGTAATATCTTTTATTCTCTCTCTCTCTCTCTTTAAAATGTTGCCGCACTTGTGCATACTTATTCCTTACTAACAATTTCATTTATATGTATCTACTCCATAAAAATAGGTATATTTATTTGTATTCTCAAACCCACAAGAAATTGTTTCTAGGAACCTATTCCACTTTGTTTCATTTATTTACCCAAGAACCAATGTTTCCCCTTGCAGGTAGGCATACATATCCACACTGTTTGTGGACCAACCCGACTTGTAGTATTTAGTCCCACGAGTTACTCACGAACAATCATCAGTTAAGAGCGGAGAAATCCCCCCCTCCCTCTCATAACGTTTGTCTACACATGCTCCATCTCTAAGTGGAGGAAAGGGGGGAGGAAGGGAAGTTAGGTAGCAACAATCCTCTCCCTTGTAGATCTACCTGTAATTTGTCTTGCCAGTGAGTTTCTCAGGACCCTATTAAAAGTCAAGTTTTTACCTCAAACAAACACCTCTTTCCAAAAAAAAGACTGTTCAGTGTCTCTTTGCCATTCCCTCTTGACAACTGTAATGACCACTTTTGTTCTTATTTTTCTGTCGTCTCTCCCTTAGGTGAATTTATTTTGATAAGAGCAGCAAACACAAACGGTGAACTTCAAAGAGTAATTTGTTGTTAACTTGGCAGTTCTTTGTTCCGGGCAAAAGTGCACTCAACGATTGATATTAGGAATTAAGAATAAATTTTTATCCATACGTGTCTGGGCTACATCCCTCGTAACCCAGTTTGTGGGAGGATTGGTTGGTACTAATGTACCGTTGCCAAAGGAACGCCCTTGATTTATTTTGGCCAAAAAAAAGGTTTTGCTATTAAACTGCAAAAACCTTTTTCTCGCGTCCCATAAAATTATCATTCGAAAACCTCCTGAATTGTACAAGGCAGTGTTTCCCAAACCATGGAGCGCGTACTCTCAGGGGTACGTGAAAGATTTCAGGGGCTGCATGGTCTACCACTAAGTTTTGTTAGTTATAACATTTTATTATTATTAATTATGATAATTTTGATGAACAAACTATAGCTGATTTTTACTTGAAAGCATGGACTTGCATAAGCTTTTATTTTTGTTACTTAGCAAAATGAATAATTGACGCGATCAAAAATCTAAATGACTCGCTATTTAACGCATCACAATTAATTAAAACAGCAGAATATAAATATTCCAAATATAGGCTATATTTAAAAAGATGGCTTTTTTGCAAAAATTTAAATATAACCGAGAAAAAAAGGATGAAACGATAACTTGTAGCATTCAAGAACTTGAGTATTGTGTATTTTTTTAAATTGAAGATAAATCCAGGATTTTATTTCCCCTTACGACTTTTCTACGTCAAGAGACGGAGGGAGACATGTGAGGGAGGACTAGTCAGCTCGGTGGAACCGTCATTTGGTGGTATCTAAAGTAGATCATAAAGGATTACTGCGACCCGCTGACAAGTTAAAGTCCCCGCCTGCCTATTCTGGCTATAGGATCGTCCGTTGTCCTGACCTCATTCCTTCTGGGGCATCTTGCATCAGATATCGGTGAGCTGGTCTCGTTGAGTTTATCATCAATTTATATTTGAGATTTACAGCGGAAAGACTCATAGCCAGGGTCCAAAAAAATGTCGATTCTTCTTCCGTTCCCATGAGCTAACCAAGAGCGTAGAAAGAGAGTGTGGTTCAGGGGGGCCCGGACCCCCCTTAGGGGGTTTAAAAACTTTAATTGACTATAGTAACATTTTCGAGCGGAACTCCCCGCCCCCCCGCCCCCCCTCTCCTAGAACATTTTGTTTTCTCTGCTCTTAGAGCTAAGTGTTAATAATGGTCGACCATGAAATTAGGGTACGCAGCTTCGATTCTGGGAGGAGACGATGAATTAATCTAGATTTATTATTTATATATAAATATCTGGTCCTGCTATATAGTTAGTTAATATCTAAACCAGATGTTGGTTCTGGTTATTGTTAAAGTACTCAAGACAAACATTTTAAATTTCCGGTTCTGATACTGGTTGAAAAAATTAATATTCATTATTTCGTTCTGAATAGTTTCGGTTCTTGTAACGGTTCTTCGAATGTGTTTATTTAATTGTCATACTAACATCATCAAATGTGTAGCTAGAAACATGTATTACAAAAAACTACAGTAATATAAAAGTTATTTTTTATAAAAATACAAAATACCTTCACAAAAAATTCCTGAAAAACCGGAAAATAGGTTATTTTAAATTAAAATTAAGTTCAAAAGATAAGGGCATAAAATGTAATTATAAAAAATGGGTGTGTGTACTTATGTACGCGCGCGAGAAGTTATACTTCTTTGGCATCATTAAAAAATTGTTTTTAATTGCAGCAACTAATTAATTACAATAAAATGATAATATTTAGTATTAATTATGTTAAATAATAATATTTTAATTTATATCAATAAATAATACATACGAATAGTTAACCTCAATTATATTGGAGCACTTGAAAAAGTCTATAAGCACAATTTTTTTCACTAATATTTACGAATAGTAAATAATATTAATCAAAATATTCAATTTAAATCACTACTGAATATAATTTATTAGCACATATATAATTCGCACTTGTATGAAACTAAAACACGTGTTGTGAATGTAGAAACTAGAAACATGTGGATAAATATTATATATATGAAAACAGTGATCAGAGGCGACGAGCGTACCATAGAGAAAGGAATAACATAGTATACATTTCTCTATGAGCGTACCAACATGCGCGACTAACAGAGGTTCTATTTATATTTTGTTGGTAGCTTTTTTTTTTTCGAGACTTAATGAGCGGTTTAACTTCAACCTGTTACTTTTGTGTTACAGTGATGCGCGCGCATCTTAAAATTTCACTCTTATCATTTTTTCATAACGCGCCTAAAGAAGTATAACTTCAAAAAATAATTATATAAACACATCGATTCCGGTTCTGGTTCCTAAGAATTTATTTTCAGTGTTCCTGTTCTTTTTAAAAAAAACAACTTAATTTCGGTTCTATTTTCGGTTAAATCCTCTGTTTCCAAACCCCTTTTAATCCTCCTCCATCCCCTGGTCCGCCTCAAAACCACCATAATGGGGTAGCGAGCGAGCGAGTGAATGTTTCTGTGTATCTGCTGCTTGCGCGGCCTGATGACGTAATCAATGACTTGTAGACAGTCGACTGCCAGTTCTCGATAGTTACTACCCTCCTCTCTCTTTCTCTCCTAGTGAAGTAAACACAGTAAATCATATTATTGTTTGTTCTTTTCGCAGATACACTCGAAACAGTCAGGTTACCTTTCCTTCACACCCACATCTTGGATTATAAACATTGTAAATCATATTGTTTTCTTAGAATAAAGAGAAACCGAGTTCAAACGGATTTTTTTTTAAATAGGTTTCCTTAACTCAAAATACATTTTTTTTTTTCATTTCTACACTATCATAAAAGGAAGGGGTGTATGGATATATATATTTTTTTTTACAAAATAAAATTTGAATTACGATTGTGTATTATTACTTTTGACAGAAATGTGAAATTTGCTTTTTATTTACAATGTCGCCTCCCATATTTTCAAGAAGTTATATTTTTTAATAACTTAGTTTACATTGCGTTCTTCCCAGTCTTTTGGGATATATATTTAAAAAAATATGGAAAATTGCGAAATAGGTAATGGCGTTCCTTAACGTGACAAGGTATGACTGGAATATTTCATTTTTCAGGTTTAGTTTATGATAACCGCCATAATAATGTGTGCTAGTGTTAACCTACTGGCAAACGTTATTCATTTTATTACCTTTTTTTTTAGTGGTGAGTCTGCGTTGTGTTTTATTTTATGAATTTAGAGTGCGTCATATTTTTCTGGTTTTCAAAAGAGTTGGTGGTCGTTTTTTTAGTAAAATATCGATCTTTTTATATCAACCCTTTTTTTAAGAAATAGTTTTAAGTTTATAAATAAAGGAGTTCAATCTTTGGGTTGGATTCAAAGTTTAGTTAAAATAGTTCAATGCCTGACACTGACCCAATAAGTCTGGACTCAAATCTAGACCGAATGCATGAGGAAAAACAATTGTTTCATAATATTGTTATATATTTC
This sequence comes from Timema cristinae, assembly GCA_039000515.1. Lineage (NCBI taxonomy): Eukaryota > Metazoa > Arthropoda > Insecta > Phasmatodea > Timematidae > Timema > Timema cristinae. The sequence goes on from JBCFYV010000001.1 coordinate 26,907,209, forward strand.
TTAGCCCAAGTAATTGCTGACGAACCTACAATATGGATAATTTTATGAGTATAAGCAACTTAAAATATGTATAAAATTACATAAAAAAAACTCTTAAAATATAAATTTTGAACAAAATGGCCAGTCATTTTTAATTTTTTACAAATTTTCAAAATCAGTGATTCTGTTTAGAGAAACAAAAATACATTTTTATTTATCATGTAAAACTAGATTGTTTATTTTGAAGGAAAAAACCGCTATATCTATTTTTGAAAAATTTTGAATTTTGGATTATCGGAAATCAGTGTAAACTATTTCTAATCTACAGTCTGGAATAAAAATAAGATAAACACTTCGTATAACATATAACTATAAATTTGGAACACAATCCATTAAACTGTCGGGTGACCTGGTGGTCTAGGGGTAAGGTGTCAGACTTCTGTGCTGGCAGCCGAGGTTCAATCCTCTGTCCCGGCACAGATTTATCTGATTTCCAAACCCTTCCTTCACCTCTGACAAGACATCTTGTGAATGTGGGGAATGCCAGGCCTCCACCGTGGTTCGGATTCCACGTTAAACTGTAGGTCCTTCATTTCATCTCACAATCACCCTACCATTACACATTAGCGTAATTGCGTATAACCCGAACGGGTAGTAAGACGCGGTGCTAATAAATATTAAACTGTCCCTACCGTATTCTCAGAGACGGATAGACGCATAGAATAAGTAATATCCACTTTTTTTTTAGAGGCACATTAAAGATTCATCATAATCTAGAGATGAAAATTGTCACTATCACAATAATTTCTCCATGCATGAGAAAGTATAAAACGTAACATAGTCTCACCAGTCCATTGAAGATTTTAATCGGCCAAAATCTATTAAAACCCACCCGTGTGACCACTGCTTAATGTCTCGGCTTTGGGGACCAGTTCTAGTTTCAGAGACAAAGTCGGGACGAGCTGCTTCTTGGGGACCAGGGAGGGGCGGGAATAAATAAAGTCCAGCAGAACACCAGCATTAAAAATTTTTGTCACATTTTAGAATCTTTTTCTAAACAACATTTTGCTAAAACAAACACACACGTTCTCGTTTTTTTCAAGAAACATATGTACAAAACAAAGATGTTTAGACTTTGATATCTTAAATTAACTTAAAATAAATACATGTTTTTGTAAGGGACATGGCGGGAGGGGCGATGTTTGGTTAGTTTTCTTGTTTGACGAGAATGTTTATGCCGAAAAGCACATTCGTTTATTGTCACACAAGCTACGAAACAACTCATTGGAAAAGTTTCCATTAATCTTTTTCTCTGAAACTTCGGTTTGGTTGGTCTTACGGAAACATTTATTATAAGTTTTTAGAGAATATTACGCTTGAAACTTGCAGTGGCGGACAAAGATGTCAGCCTTTTTTAGTCTGATTTGAAGATTATGCTTTTAAGTTCAGGTTTCAAAATTTGGACGAGACGAGGGTGATTTTTCCTAAATTATCTCCTCTCTTTCTCCATGTAAATGCTAGTACATTTCATCTAAATTTTACCTTCTTCATTTCTACCCCCTTAATTTTAATATTAGGATAGTCTGTACGGTTAGTAAAACTTACTTGGTGACGTTACAGTCCACATGAAAATAAATCAAAAACATTGATGGAGCCCGTACTTTTGTAAGATGCAACACGCCGGACGTTCTGGTACGCCACTTTATCTAACGCTCAGGCGCGACATTTTAATGTTTTTCTTCTACAAATGGCGAGACGAGTGATTTAGTTTCACAGAAGGAAAGAATCCTCACGCTGGAAACAGTCCTAAAGTTAAATAGTCAACTCTTAAGCAGAAAAAATCTACTCTAATAGTTTAAGCTCTTCTTACGTCTAACAATTAAGACAGTTGGTTTATGAAATAACAATTACTATTATATATATCTCAAGAGTTTCATGTTTCGAATTGCTTTTATAAAAGACAAATAGACACATAATTTACTTGGGGTGGTTGACTAACACATTTTAATATAAATCTAAACATTTTTAATAAGAATTATAATAAAACATTAAGGTCTCCTTTTCTTACTCCAATTAAAAAAAAAGTGATTTGTCTTCAACATTATATCTTAATAAACTCAATATTTATTCTATTTGACCAATACTATTTGGAGGATTTTATTTTACAATGGTTCCTAAGAAATAATAATTTACATAATATTGGGAATTCTTCCAAGCGTATGTTCTTAAATCTTAGATTCCGAAACATGAATATAATCTATGTTTTATTTCATTTATTACTTGGTAACTATGGTTAAAAATTGTTTCACAATCTTAAAAAAACTTATATAGTTATAAAAACCTTAAGTACTTTGTAGTATGCTGCGTATGTATGTGACGTCATGATAAATCAAGATATGATTTTTCTTATAAATGTATTTAAATATTATGCATATTTTAGAGATATAATATTGAAACAAAAATCAAAAATTCTTAAATAACTCTAAAAATAATCTTACAATTTCACAATATTTTTTTTATATTGAAGTAGTTTTTTTTAAACGTGTTTTTTTTTATATAAATCTTCTACAAGTCAGGATATTTGGTTTATTCACAAAAATGGCCTGTAGGAGTTTTCCTGCCAGGATGTATATTAAAAATCCAGTGGAAGCATATGTCTATCTAGAATAGGAAACAAAAAAAAAGGTTATTTTAAAGAGCAAGTCAATGTTTTCCAGGCGCACATAGTAGAGTGAGTGTGTAATCTCGTTCGAGGAAGAGGGGAAGTGTTATCAATCCCGAGGCAAAAGGCCTCGCAGGGTGAACTACTAATTTTATTTCTTCTCTTTCTGACTTGTACGTTGATGCATAGTTGTGTTAGTGCTTAAGAGTGCTTATGTGAGTAAAGTTGAGATGCAACCCGCTTCGCTAAATAGCTTCGAAATCACCAAGTAGGCAACGTCGTTAAATCTCAACCTAACTTCCTTCCACCGACTCTTCCTAATACGTAATTTTCTGATAGGCTTACATTATTAATATGAGGTTGTGTTCTTATAAATAGAACGTTTAGAAAACAAAATTTCAGTCAACAATGAAAACATATTTTACTATATTATTAGTATTATTGTATAGGTATTGATAATCAAAAGTAACATCTGAAGATCACATGATTTGACGTAACTTTTCTGTCAAAATGAGGTTCTTCATATGAATATCGGGCTATACACAGTAGTATGCCTAAAAAAAAAAAGTGGTCATATTTTCCATATGACGTCACGCTTGTAGCCGCCATGTTCCCGGCCATTATCCCGGATGATGTAAACAAGAGGAAATACAAACCCTTGTATGGAGTGGAATGAAGTAAAAAAAAAAAAGGATAACATCACAAGAGTATAAAGAGAAAATAAAACGAACATACACAGACAGACAAATTTACAAAAAAAAAAAAAAACTTTCTGTCTACCCCTTCATCTCCTCCTCTTCCTCTTTTCTTCCTCACCCCCTTCCCAAACTCTCACTCTCCTCAACCCAAAAATGTATAAAACAAAAGTAGAAATCTGCCCATACGGAAAGTCCGGCACTCTGATTTTTCAAATGTACGTATAACATAACTATCCCCCCTCCCCCCTCTTACACACACTTCCCCTCCCTCCTCCCCGTCTCTGTTTTGCTTGCTTATGCTTTGTTCTCGCTGTCTATGTGTTTTTGTTCATGGGGGTACAGGAGATTTGTGGGAGGAGGGGAGGGGGATGGTTAGCTTTTGTATTTGCTTTATCAGTGGCTGAATATTGTAGAGAACGCACGGATGTGTTATTTATGTAGGATGATAGCTCGTAGCTAAAAAAAAGTTTTTTACTAAACAAAAAGTGGGCGAATCCCCTAGCTTCCAGTATTACAATATGACTGCGTGTCATTGGGGTAGTTTTTTTATAATTGTATGTTTGATTACTACCAGAAGGTTTTTTTTTAATTGAGAAAACATGACTAATATCAACTGTTTTTATATTATTTTGTTGTTGTTGCTTCTTTCTGTTATTTTGTATTTGTTTGGATTTGTATTACACTAGTCAAAAATTGTTTATTTTAAATCTAGATAGATTTAAATAATTGTTTAGTGAGGAATTTTTAAATTCTTTTAGAATTGTCTGAATTTTTCGATCACATTATAAAACATTTATTTTTTTACTGTATATGTTTAGTGGGCACTTTTTTTAACCAACTGATTATACCGAAGTACGACTTATAAACCAACCTAACTCTAGTAAAAATAGTACACTCATTTCCTCGATGCTAACTCATCGCTGTTATAGGATAAACCCCAATTTCACCCATGCTACATTTTTAAACCATGCCGGGAATGAAATCCTAGACACACGCTGTGACATACTAGGCTTTAAATAAACAAATGTAATTTTATTAATGTTATTGCTTTGTTTACCTATTAAGTAGGTAGGATAAGTAAATTGTTTGAAAAAAGAATATTGAAAAATATGTCATTTCAATCCTTTACTCAGCAAACATTATAAGTTAGGGGGTCTACTATTTTAATTTTATTTATTAATGGATTTAGGGCTAGTATTTGATTTTTATATTTCACTTGACGATTTTAAAATGCTCACGTAACTATAAACTTATTGTTTGTCATTATATTTTAAGTGCTTGTCTTTCTTACGGTCATTACCAATAGACTTTTTTTTTAACCATGCCAAAGATAAAAATATAAAGTGTTTGACTGTTTCGAATATCAATTTAAAAATTAGATTTTCAACAAATATTTTGTTCGAATCCTAAACTGTTTTATAGAATTCAAATATCTATACAACTATCATAAATATCTTATCATAGTGGAAGTTAATATCAAGGTAAACACTAATTTTAGTATAATACCAAGACGGCCACCCTATTCATCTAGAAAGTATCGATCGTCAGACCAATACATTGGTCTGTGTCGTTTTCTGGACCTACTTCTCTGCTATGTCTAAATTTATACTCCCTTTTACCCTTCACCTAAATACACCCTTTGTCAGAACAAGGGGAAAGAAAAATACGAGATTTCTTATCTCAAGGTAAAGAGGAAAACTTGTGGATTTTTCTCAACTATCTTATAATTTTATATTAAAGAGCCTGTATACAAAAAGTAGTGTATTTTATTAGATGAAGTCTCTAGAGCCCTTTTTCATCAAACCTGGTCTCATACCTGCGCAAATATAAGTACAATTACTGGAAAATGAGCTGTCACATTTTAACTTGTTTTTTTTTCTCTTAATAAAACTTGAACTATAGGGTTGTTGATTGGGGGGGAAAAACCTGTGAAGCACATTTTGAAACAACGCAACGTAGAATTAAATATTGCGTTAGAGCTGAAGGTCTGTGCAGCTGACCGAGATGGCCACCTTAATATAAATTTATTTTTGACTAACAACAATTTTAATATAATTTTTTTGCTTACATAGACCAAAATATTTATCTGAAGAACTATTCGTATCTGTTTGGGCAAAAAGAGTTTTTGTTCTTAATCCTTTCGAGTACAAACAAAAGAGGGAAAAATCCTTCTAGAATGTACACAGTCGATGTCTACTTTTTTTTCTTGTTTTTTTTTTTCAAGGGGATGGAAAAATAACCCTTTTATGTAAAGTTTTACTTTGATGTTTTCCGAAGCATAGGGGGTTGGTGGATTGTGAGATGTTGTATTGGGGTTGGAAAGGGGGTGAAAAAGGTTTTGCTCGCAAACAAAACATCCCTCTCATTCTATAAACTGCTATGGTTCTCCCTACCCTGACTGATTGAACAGTGATTAATTAATCAGATAAGCCTTTTCACATGTTTTAAGTCTGTTTTTCTCTTTATAAAAAAAAACACACTCAATAGCATAAGCTCTCTTTTTTCCCTGAAAAAGCTTTATTCTTACAAATAAGCACCGGAATATCTTCAAAAAATTGTTAGTTAAGTTTATTACATTTTTTGTCTATTTTCTTCAAATATTTCGCTAGTCCATCATCATAACGCCATGCCATTTTCCAAATCCGTTCAACTATTTTGTTGTTTAAGATAAACCAAGAAAAAAAACACATCACCCAAAAAACGGTCTAAAGAAAACCCGAAAGGTTTTCTATGAAGAAACAAAGAAAAATACTTTTTTTTTGCTTATTATTTTAAAGTACTTTTTTTTTAATGATGTGGAAGTCGTGTGATTTAAAAAAAATCGTCCCTGATTATTATTATTATAACTAAACAAAGCTAAATACTTGAGCATGTGCAGTCCTATTTAGATAGACAGAAACTTTTCTCAGTGCTATATCCACTTATAACCGCCTCTTTTTTCTATTATCGAAGTTTCTGGCTACAAATTCAGAGGTCCTGGATTCAATCCCCGGTGCGTCAAGATTTTCTGTGGGTCTGGAACGGGGGCAACTCACTTTTGTGACGACAAATGAGGAGCTACTTGATTGAAAAATTAGCGGCTCTGGTCTAGAAAACTGACATTAACGGCCGGAGGGTTTGTTGTGATGACCACATGACACCCCCTATCCGTAAAAGTTGTCACTATCATCGCCAACAAGCGGCGGCCGCTCGGTCGGTATAGCACGCTTGCGGGATTATGCCATAGATATTTATGAAGAAAGTCAATTAAACAATAATTTCATATAACTATGCGTAAAGTCATGTGGCTTGCAGCTGTCACTTTTATAGAAATTATCAATACATTAAAATAACAATAATAAAGTGTATATACTGCCCGTTCGGCCTATACGCCTATATACTAATTACGCTAATGGGTTAGGGATTAGGAAAGTTTAATTAAGAGGAAGTGCATCCGCATTTGCGTGGATAGAATGGAAAACTACTTAGAATGAAACCTCAGTGAACCAAACCAGGATCGAACCCTGATCTCCCTGTCTTTGACAGTTTAGTCTATTGCGAGAGTAGAGTCTTAGACCACGCGGCTAACAAAACTGGTTGTCCAGATTTTGATAAACAGTTCCTTCCTGCCATCCCAACTTTTCTCGAGACTTTGATCAACACTCTAGTTCAGTTCCCTCCTTGCATCCCCACGTTTATCGAGACTTTGATCAACACTCTAGTTCAGTTCCTCTATCCCAACTTTTCGAGACTTTGATCAAAACTCTAGTTCAGTTCCCTCCTTGCATCCCCACGGTTATCGATGCTTTGATCAACACTCTAGTTCAGTTCCTCTATCCCAACTTTTCTCGAGACTTTGATCAAAACTCTAGTTCAGTTCCCTCCTTGCATCCCCACGTTTATCGAGACTTTGATCAACACTCTAGTTCAATTCCTTCTATCCCAACTTTCTCGAGACTTTGATCAACACTCTAGTTCAGTTCCTCTTATCCCAACTTTTCTCGAGACTTTGATCTACACTCTAGTTCAGTTCCTCCTTGCATCCCACGTTTCTCGAGACTTTGATCAACACTCTAGTTCAGTTCCTTCTATCACTTTTCTCGATGCTTTGATCACACTCTATTCAGTTCTTCTATCCCACTTTTCTCGAGACTTTGATCAACACTCTAGTTAGTTCCCTCCTTGCATCCCCACGTTTATCGAGACTTTGATCAACACTCTAGTTCAGTTCCTTCTATCCCAACTTTTCTCGAGACTTTGATCAACACTCTAGTTCAATTCCTTCCTAACATCACTTCATTTCTCGAGATTTTGATCCGCTCTTTGTTTCGAAAATGCCCCCGCTGTCGAGGTATTAGTAAAGGTAATACAGGCAGATTGTCGCAGAGAGAGAGCGAGGAGGGAAGAGGAAGGGGAGGGGGACTAAGCCGATTGTGGCGCTACACCGCGTGATGCCTTAATTCGACTGTGTGCGCCTCAGCCATCTTGTCTCACAAAGCTATTATAAGGTATTACAGGGGGGCGTAGATTCACCAACACACACAGAGGTATTTGTGGTTTTGTTTCGAATAGAGAGAAAAGCAACCCCCCCTTCAACCAACCTCATAAACCCCTTGTTTGTGTGTGCGTTTTGCTTGAACACAGGAAATCAGTTTTAGTTGCTCTTGGGATAAAAACAAAACTTGACAAAATTAACCTTTTTTTTAAACTTAAGCATTTTTTTTACTATTCTATACATAAAAAATCCGCCTCGGTGGTGTAGTTGGCTAACGCACTAGATTCGTGTTGAGCTAGACTGCCGAGGACGGGGAGATCAAGGTTCAAATCTCGGTTGAGTGAACTGGGGAAGTTTTTCCCCCAAATGGTTTTCCACTTCTCCTTAACGCAAATGTGGGTTCACTTCCTCTAAATTCAACCTTACACATTCCTAATCCATTAGCGTTATTAGTACTTAAGCGTATAACCCGAACGGGTAGTAAGATGTGGTGCTAAATAATAATTATAATTATTATAATTATTATAATAAGTATATTGAAAAGCATCACGTGACTAACGTGTTTATCTTTGAAAACGCCGGTGTATCTTGTATAATAGGCTAGAATAATGGCTTTGTTTAATTAACAAGAGACCAATGAATAGTTTTCAAGAAAGTAAAACAATTATTTTACTTGATTGTTTCATGAGTCGACTGAAAAAAAATATTTGAACAGCAATGAAAACTACGTGGCAAGAAAATGTTCTTTCATGCCACATCAGTCACGCGATTCCTAGGTTTGCTAATCTTAACCTAGCGGATTAAAGTGAATAAAACTATTGCTATAGAAAAATGTCTAATTACTAAATTATCTTCGCGTTTTTCTCGTCAAGTTATCGAATCATTCAATGTCATTAACGCGGATGAAGCGTGTGTTGGTTTATTTTCAGGGCCGGGTTTTAGATGACATGTCATCATTTTATTGGTTCATCACATACAATGCTCCTTAGTTACATAAACTCTGTTCATGATCTCTTTGTTGTAGAAATATATATTTTATAGGTCATTTTTTGGTCATTTTGAATTTTAAGTTGATTTTTTGAGTCCTTTTAGAAAAATGTTTAAGCATTTTTAGAAATTTTCGAATCATTTTAATGGCATTTTTGTTAAATTAGTATATTTTTAATACGATTGATATTTTATAAATACATACATTTCTCAACACACAGCTGTCGGAATGAAAAGATAAGAACTTTTTATCCTCTTTGCTCGATAGTTTTAAATACACATGCCAGGTGGGACACTGCAACTAGGTTAGGGAGGGTTGCGTTGGGAGGGGTTAGCTAGGTATTACTTCTGAAGCACATATTTGTAAATCAATTGTATCTAGCAGATTGCAGGAGTTTAATAATTATTGTTAAAGGCTTTTCATTGCCAATGTATTTTTAGTTTACATTTAGTAAAGCACGTGTTTAATTTATTCGTGTGCCTTTATTACAACTCTTTGTTTACAATTTTAAATTTAAAGCCATTTCTAAGAATCTTAGGCCCTTAACTTGTTATTTTGCGCTGATAATATTTTTATCGGTGTTGATAAAACAAAACAAGAGCGTAGAAAAGCTATTTTTTTCTAAACGGGGGGAGGAGTCTGCTAGAAAGTTTTACCATATCTTTAGTCAATAAAAGCTTTTATACCTATATAATGGACCCCCGATTCACCCACCCCCATTTCTACGCCCTCGCTTAAGAGCACCCAGCCAAGAGTTACGAGATTTGCTGTTGATTTCCACAATAAACCGCCAAACCCACAGAGTAATAATTAATTGTCTGGAATAGAACTCGTTAGCTTTGAATGGATGCCAGAAACGTTTCCGCTTTACTAACCTTGTTGCTAAATACACGTCTTTAGGGATCATTCACATATTAGCTTTATTTTTAAATTAAATTTGACTATACACCAATTTATAGATACATACAATACAATAAAAGATTGTGATTAAAGAGAGATTTCAATAAATATCGATACACAGGTTGCATTATTTTATATTATTATTTTATTATTATTATTTATTATTATTAGCACCGCGTCTTACTACCTATTCGGGTTATATGCACTTACGCTAATGTGTAATGGTAGGGTGAATGTGAGATGAAATGAAGGACCTACAGTTTAACGTGGAATCCGAACCACGGTGGAGGCCTGGCATTCCCCACATTCACAAGATGTCTTGTCAGAGGTGAAGGAAGGGTTTGGTAATCAGATAAATCTGTGCCGTGACCGAGGATTGAACCCCGGCCGCCTGCACAGAAGTCTGACACCTTACCCCTAGACCGCCAGGTCACCCCACAGGTTGCAAATCATTGTATTGTATACTCGGCAGAAAAACAGTCCTACCGAGTCACACATGGATGTGGTATCTGATAGCATGCGATATACTTGTTCTCTCATATGTATCTGACTATTTCCACATGTCCATCACAGACTCTGCCTTAAACTATAGTGAAGAATGACCCTGAGCATGGTATGAAGCCTGGATAGCTCAGTGGTATAGCATTGGCGTGCTAATTAAAACGTCACTAGATCGATTCCTCTGTCCAGGTGTAATTTTTTCAACTAATATAAATTAATTGAATTGTGGTACCCTTCATAATGTACAGTGCCGTAATTAGAATTATTTGCAGCCTGTGTATTGATATTGATTGATACTTTACTCTGCAATTCAAGTGCACACAAAAAAAAACTCCAGTGAACCTAGCTGAGATTTGAACCTCGGTCTCGCTATCATCAGCGATTCATTCTATTGTAAGCCTAACATCTTGCAATGCATGACTACTAATGGGGGGTAGTATTCGACTGGTGAGGTTATAAGAGAATGTATCTAACCCTCAGTAGCCTACACCTGGTAGGAAATAAGATTACATCGCAGAAAACACGAGAAAATGTGTTCTTTACAGTTTTTATATATACAACATTTTTTAGTGAACAATTTTTTTCTCGATTACAAATATTGAATTTAATTATCTTCACATGGTGAAATCAACATTTGTTGAATATCTGTCAAGGGTGTCTGGAATTCGATGACAACGTTTTCACTTCATTTATAAAGCTCCCAATATTTTATTTATTTTGGGTGAAAAAAAATGATTTTGCTATAAAAGCTGATAAAACACTTAACTTTTCTCGCGTCCCTTACAATCCCACCATAAACCCCTGATCTCCCAAGTCAAGATCACGCTACAATAGCAGGGTTCGATATCCCGGCAGCCCTTCATTAAAGGGGGGAGGAGAGGGGGTGAATTTTTCTTATCACTTGTTAGCTATCGTCCTTTTATGTCAATATTGTTCCATTTTGTAAAGATTATTTTGTTTACAGCTCTTCTTCTTTTTCATTATATTTCACCCCTTCCCTCTTCATTAATCTGTTACAAGCGCTTTCTTGTTATTCTTTTGATGAAGAATATTTTCCCCCTCAGGTGTATTCTTCTAGTTAATGCGTTTCATAATCTCCCACCACCCACAGTTACACCCCCTTCTCCCACGCCTCAAAAATTCATTATGGAGCTTGGAGAAAGTCTCGCTCCAGCCTCACAAACCTCTTTATACTTGCTATTTCTTTGGAGAAGGACGAATGAGCGAATGAACACCTTTTGAAGGTATTCAATCCATTTCTCAGATACATGGGGGCCGCGCTGTTTTTCCTTTCCTTTCTTTTATTCTACCTTCCTTGTCTATCGCTCTCTGGCTGGCGAGTAATATCTTAATGTGATCTTTTCTTGTATTTTTGTTGATACAAAACGAGCATAGTGATAACATTTTCTCTTTTATTTAGTTCTTTTTTTTTAGGGGTGCGTGGGGGGGGGGGGAGGGAATTTTTATACCGCCCTTAAGTAAAAGCTCTGGAAAATAACAGATTTTCTTTTCATACAGATGTTAGAAAATGTAGGAACATTAAAGGGGAAAAAAAACTGTCGTTTTTTTGTTTGTTTGAATCGAATGATGAACAAACATATTTTCTCATTTTATTTATAAAAACAAATACATTTTTATTGGAACTAAACATTTTGCGCAAGAAAGTACCTATTTTAACAACGTCCGACCCGCTTTTGTGGCCATGGTCTAAGGCTCTACTCTCGCAAAAGACGACTGCCGATGACGGGGAGATCAAAGTTCGAGAATCGGTTGGGTGTATTGAGGTTTGTTTTTTCCAAAATGATTTTCCAATCTCTCTCCACATAAATGTGGGCACACTTCCTCTAACTATAACCTTCTTAATTCCTCAAACTATTAGCGTAATTAGTACATAAGCGTATAACCCGAACGGTTAGTAAAACGTGGTGCTAAATAAATAAGGTGGGTTTGATATGATTTTGTTCCATCCGGTTCTGTTACTTACTCCTTCTGTGAGTTAGTGCTGCCCGCACCATCTGATAGAAAACCTATGTAGGCCTACTGAGGGAGTTCAGAAAGTGTGGTGGTTCCACGTTGCCTTTCACAGTGAATTTCTATGAGCGAGAGCTAAAGGGCCTACTAATTTTGCCGGAAGAGGTATTTTTGTCATACCTTTCAGGGGTCTTTTACACGCCAAAATCGACCGCTTTACTTCTTTTCCGAAGGAAGTTTTGCTGCGGATTTTTATCGCTCAAAAATAAAATCCGTTGACATCAGCTGGGTTTGAACCCACGAACATCGAGTCCTGAGGCGAGAACCTTAACGCAAGTCAACTGAAGTCGACAACTTCTATTAAAAATAGGAGAGTTTAGTAATTTTTTGAAATAAAAATAAAGCGAAACTACCTTCCTTAGCTATTCTCACGATAGTATGGATTTTGTGTGACAGGGAGATCGGGATTCATATCCTGACTGGATGAACCGAAGGTTTTTTTTTTTTCTAAATGGCTTTCCACCTTCTAACTTTCAACCTTCCTCATCCCTATCGCATTAGCTTAATTAGTAGGGCTACATATGAGGTTGACCCAAACGGGTAGGGAGACGCGATTTAAATAAAAAAATGGTGGCTTACGCGAAGCTATTGATCAATACATAATTGTCATCGGCTCGTGACCAATTTGAATAAACTAATTGATACCTACACAAGGATACATAATTATTTATTTCCTATCTCCAAGTGTGTGGACTCTAAATGAACGTCGTTATGGTTGACACACTGCTATCAACTATATTTACCCGTTGATAGAAGGTTCTTCATTATCTGTTCACGTTTGGAAGTTTGCTTTTCTCAAAAGCTTGTATTTCAGTTTTCTTGTGTTTGCTCCTGTGTCTGTTCTGCAAACTTACAAACGGAGCTACGTCATCTGATTCCGTCAAACATGTCTCAAAGTAGCAATTAGCAAGTTTGTGATAATTATTTGTAACTGGCGGGGTTAGGTGAAAGGATAGTGTGCCTGACTATGAACTGAGTAGACGGGAACCACCCTTTTGGGGGTGGGTTGGGAGGGGGGACATGTTATTTATTTTACTATCTTTCCTCGTCCTTTACCCCTTGGATTGGACCATTAGTAAAAGCAAATTCCTGTTTAAAATATTTTTATAAAAAACTTTACCGATTATTTATTTTTACTTATTTCCACGTTTATTTTGCAGTATAAAGGTTGCTAGACTGATCTTTGGCTGTCAAAAATATACACTATATGCAAAAAGTTAGAACTGCTTAACTTATATATATATATATATATATATATATATATATATATATATATATATTAAGGTACAATTCTCATCTTAGACTGGCCTGCTGAAGATGGGGAGATCGGGGTTCTAATCCTGTTCGGATCTACTTAGGGTGGTTTTTCCTAAAATTGTTTCCCTTCTCCCTCAAGTTCGGATGGGTAATAAGACGTGGCGTGTGGTTAGTCCAAGTAACGGATAACCCAAACGGGCAGTAAGACACTGTATTGAGAGTGTCATCACCATGGAAGAAGTGGAAGGAGTTAAATCCCGGGAGGAGATGAGCTTGTAAGGACCATCTATCCTTCGCTCCCCCCTTTTACTGTTTTATAAACGCTTCCCACCAAGGGTAGGTTGTAGAAGGGTGAGGGGTAAGGTTGGACCCCGTGGTGACCCTGCGCTGGAAAAGGGGGCGGTATCTTTCTCTCCCCTAACAATAGTCAGCAACAAGTGGTTGGCGCTCTTCATTGTGTGACTCTGGAGACGCTAAGTGACGCGCTGGTGATAAAAAAAAAACATTCATAGATCCTTATAGGTCTATCCACAATCTCATTTAGATAGGAACGAAAATATTATTTTAACAGTAACAAAGTTCACCAAAGCAATGTTAATATATTTATACTTAGATTAATGTACTCGGCAGCTATCACTTTTATCCGTTTCGGTGATCGAATGGTCTAAAGGCCGGCTCACAGAGAACGCTAAGCTATGCTCTGCTGTGCTAAGGTTTCGAACTCATTTCCAAGCCAAGTAATGGTTCTTATTCTCCTTCCTAAATCCACTTTGGTTTCGTTCTGGTCTGCTCCACTAAAGTTAAGTTATGACATTCTCCAAACTGTCTTGTTTGAGCTCTGATGATGGTACTGATGAAGAGGAGATGCTGCTATTAGCAACTTTTTTTGGAAGAAGGAAATGTAGGACTTGTTCAATTAACGGTTCAACTGTAATATAAAAACACCTATTAAAATGAAACCTAAATAGAACATTACTTAAATACACGTGAAAGAAACTGAAAACAAAACATCAAAACTTATTTGGTTGCTTTCAACAATCCAGCATTGCGGCTGTTCAAAACGTAGTCAAGGCTGCGTTGTGAGCATGCGCAACGTAAGATGGCTCAAGATGGATGATGGAAAAATTATCTGCCCAACAATCGGATAAAACATAGCATGGCGTAGCAAAGCATAGCTTAGCTTAAGAATCAAATAGACGAAGTTATTATTTATGCTTTTTAATGAGGAATTCTCCATCTAGATATCATATTCTGAAAACTTAAACATTACATCTGGAAACGAGAATCGAACCCGGGACCTTGTAATGATATGAAATTATACATATCAATATGTTATTATTCAAATCTATATTCAAAATTACTATATTTAATATTCGAGCGGGCTGTAAGATTTATTTGTGTAGAACTGTCGAGTTGTAAGGTGTGGTGAAATACTTCTACGTCTCTATTTAAAAAGACAACGCACTTTCCGTGGAAAGAGACGCACCTGGATGACCTCACCCCTTTTCTTCTAGGAAGCTTCGAGAAGGAAATGTCGCTTGATATACCCCTTGAAATGCGCACATCTCCTCACTGTTGGTGATCCTTCCTTCTCAACAAGAACACGTATAGCTAAGATTCATTTAACGCAATAGTCGGGCTTTTATCAAAATATAAAATGCGTGTGATATCTAGCTAAAAATAAACAGTTTATTCATTTAAAATTAAAATAAAAGACTATAAAAAAAAACAGAACTTTTAATCTATAAAATTATATAATTAATTATTAAAATAATATCACCCTTACGATGGCGTATATACATTTCTTATCAGGCTAGCGTTTTAATTATTACAACCTTTGGCTTAGTACGCCCATATTCTAACTACTCAGCTATCCAGGAATCATCCTGTGCCCAGGGTCATTATTCATTCATATTTTAAGGCAGAGTCTATGATGGAAGTGCGGAAATCGTCAGCTACAAATGTGTGATTTTATTAATAGCATGAGCTATCAGATAACGCAGCCACCTTCGACTCGGTAGTTGGCTTGGTTAGCTTAGCTTAGTTTAGTTTTCTGTGTGATCCAACACATTTAAATATATGGTCTGCTATTTTTCTAAACAGTAAGCAGAGAAAATCCAAGCTTAGCTTAGCTTTCAGTGTGAATCGGCCTTAAGGCAGTGACGTATTCTTTGGGTATGCTAGTCCTGCGCCTCATTCCCATGATTATAAGGACTAGTTTTTTAATTCAATGTGGTCTGGTCGAACTGTACAAACAATTAAATATTAATGTTTAAATTGTGAGTAAATATAGGCCTACATGTATAATTTATCTATGAATTATTAATTTGAAAACAAATATTTGTTTATATTCCATTAATATCGCGTTTTGAGTAATTCTTCTTCCAAAAGGATCTATCTACCATATAAAGGTGCGTTTAAATTAATGCCTCCTCTCATGCAACATTATATGCGCAGAGGAAGGCCTCTTTCGGTGCGTCTTGCCTTATACAACCCGACCTGTTTACACTTTTGCATCTCTTTCCATGCGTTAGAGATGTCGTCGCAGGAAGTACTAGCTGCAGGCGTCGCTGCAGCTATCCTCATTTTACGACGTCAAAAGAAACGAAAGCGTTGTGAGTTCTGAGTAGTGAGTTTCTAGAATCACGTTCATTAAGTGCAGGAATACTATCAGAAATGCGCGAATTAGATAGAGGTCGATTGTTTAAGAACTTCACAAGAATGTCCCCAAGTGATTTTGATATTTTAATGAGTAAAGTTGAACCACACATTTCAAAACAAGATAATACATTTAGGGATGCCATACCAGCAAGTACACGATTATCGGCCATTCTTTGGTTTTTTTTGGCAACAGGTGACAGCTATCAGAGTTTGTTGTACCAGTTTAAAATATCTGTGTCATCAATTTCAGTAATAATTCCAGAAGTTTGCGTGGGCACGGAAGGCACTATATGGTTATGTTAAGGTGAGTTTTAAAAAAAGGTCACGTTGGCTCTAGTACAAAGTACCTTTTAACAGTTCTTCAGTGAGTCTGAGACAAGAGTGTTGCAACATAATCCCCAAATATTTGGGGAGGACTTGTGCCTACCTGCGGCTAGGTACACAACTACATTTGGGGCATGCGCAGTGACATGCCCCAACGTGCCTCTACGGTGCGCCTAGTTGCATGCCTCATGTTGCATGAAAAAAAGGCATAGTCTAATCGCACCTTTAGGAAGCCCAGGACCGGCTGCTAGGAAAAAAGATGGCTGTCTTAATATATATAATAAAGTTTGTCCTTTCATCGCTACTTGTGTAGATCACTAAGAATATTATTTTACGTTTGTCTTAAATTGTGTATAAACATCACCAAGAAACAACAAACAGGGTGGTTTTACATTTAATGCCATCAAATATATTCACAAATTATGTATTCTAGGCACCTTAGACTTACTCTATGAAACTTTTAATTATGATGTAATAACAATATAATTTTGAATTGAATGGGTGGTTTTGTTTTAGTTTAAAGTAGATGTGGCAGTCCAAATCAAACCGGCCCACAGGGATATTTCCGGTGCCCCATCTCACCCCCCTGAAAACTACGTACAACTGAAAGACAACTAAATGCGATGGAGGGTTGCACATCTGCCTAGGTAAACATAATTGCGCAGCGTGAGACGCATCACGTTCCCTTCTATGCATCGCGTGCTGCACCGCGCATTTAGGCCTATTGCGTCGCTAGGAAAACACAGCTTATAGCAAACAATAGTCATGTGAGCAGACCGCAAATGAAATACATCAGCGGTGACGCACAGCTCACAAGATACTGACTAATTGGTAATTTAGGTTTTACTCGCGTCACTTTTTAATCTTATTTGAGTAACTCCATGGGTGAAAGACATAAAAAGTAAGTCTCTCAATAAACTGGTGGAATTCCGGTGACGGTAAAGTCAAGGTTCAAATCTCGGAAGGCTGCAGGGGGCAGATTTACGTATGTACTGTATATAAATGTAATATTCCATCCCCTCTCAATGCTAATGCGGATACACTTGATTTAAATCACCTCTTCCTCGTCTCTATATTTGATTACTGTGATTAAATGTAAATATCCCGAATGGTTTACTGGTGAGCTGCAACCCGGCTTCTATAATTTTGATGCTTTAACGACGTTGCCTACTTGGAGAATTCGAAGCTATTTTGCAAAGCTGGTTGCATCTTAGCTTGACGCACATAAGCAGTCTAAGCACTATCACGCTTAAACACCAATGTATGACATAGATAGAGAGGGAAGCAAATGGGCAGTTCACTCTGTGAGGCCCCTAATTATCTGCTGGCAACACTTCCCCTATTCCTCTGACGAAATTACACATTCACTATACTATTTTAGACATGAAAACATGGACGTGTTTTTAATTTGCTTTTTATCTTGTTTTCTATTCTAGATATACATATGCTGCTAAGGACTTTTTTAATCTACATCTCGGCGGGAAGATTCCTACAGGCCATTTTCGTGACAAAGACAAAAATATAGCTTAAGTAGTAGAGGATTGATATAAAAAAAACGCGTTTACAAACTATTTCAAGATAAAAATAATAATTTCGCTACACTGTAGAATTATTTTTAGAATTCTCTTAAGATTTATGGTTTTTGTTTCAACTTACTGTCTTTAAAGCTCGCTGAATAGAACGTAAACTAATTAACATTGGAAATCCTATCTTGACCTGCCGTGACGTCAAAGGTAGGCAAAGTCATTAACTTTACTTTTCATCTAATCAGTTGGACGTTTCAGCTTCCCTGGGATTCGAACCAAAGTAATTCCTCAAGGGGGGTTGGAGGTGGTCTGAATAACTCTCTTCGGAGAGATTGACCACACGCGGGGGCTGTTTCTCTGAGAGCAGGATTGAAGGAGCCATGTTTGGAAACAAAGAGTGTGGGGTGGGAGGGGGAGCACATGTGGCCAACACATGTTGGGCTAAGGGCACCAAAGACCAAGGGTTTTGTTTGGGGTCAAGCGCTGGGGAGCGGAGGACGCTGCAAGGACAGTCCCACCAATTACGTCAGAGGACTTAAGTGCCAAGGGGGATGCAGACCTAACGATGGTTCTTTATTTACTAACCTATGTTGTTGTTTTTTTTCGACTTCCTCTGTGGTCTAATGGTCAGTGTTCATGGCTACAGATCCAGAGGTCTTGGGGTTGACTCCCGGCGCTTTCAGATTTCCTGTGAAGCGGTGAGTCCAGATCAGGTCAACTCGGCCTTGTGAGAACAAATGAGGAACTATTTGAATGAAATAAAAGTCTCCGGTTTAATAACTGAGATTAATGGCCTTAGGGCTCGTTCCACAGATGTTGACATTATATTCGCCAACAAATGCGGGGACTATGTGTATAGCTGATGTAAATGAACCCATGGAGTTATGGAAGGTGTTTTATCAGCTCTGGCACTTAAAGAAAATTGTTGCTGTATTCGTAGTGTTATTTCCCCTACACAGTATGATAACTACTCTAGTGATTGCTCGTTCTGTGTTTATCTCCATTCATGATCTTAAAACTCGGGTATATCCACCCATTATATTTTAACTTCTTTTCTCAAAATTCTTCGTTGTAGAAGAATTTGAGAAGGGATCAGTGGACTGCGTTGACAGCAACATACAGTGAGACTCGTTGTGTAAAGCACTGTATGCTCGGTGTTATCTAGAACTGCATGATCTGGTGGTTATACCCAGACCGAAGTCTGGTGTATAGCTAAGAATGCATCCTGGATCTATAGCTAAGCACTGTGTCTCTGGTGGTTTAGCTAGAACTGCTATGATGACTAGCTAAGACACTGTATGATTGTGGTTGCCTAAGACACTGCTGACTTGGTGGTTATAGCCTAAGACACAGCTATGCGCTTTTCTCCATAAGGGTGAATTCACACGACGCTGAAATTTGAAAACAGTTACAGCGAGTCCGCACCTGGTTTGATTTTGTCATCGATAATACTCATGGCTTCCCATAAACTGTAGTTTTTCATCGTCACTTTTGAGATACGCCATCTTGAGAATGTGCTGTGTTTATAGATAACACAGGTTTGAAAGTTTGCGCATACGTTGATAGGGTCTTCTTGGAACGGTTTTATGTAGAAGCGTTGTAAAATTTTGAAATTATCCCTACTCGAGCAGTGTGGGCTACACTGGCCACGCGGACTTGTTATTAGATTAGAGTTGTCATGTGACCAAATATCAGCAATGCTCTCGTTTTACAGCGAACGTGTGAATCATAGTAAGACCTGCAGGTCCCTCAGCAATGATAATGGGTTTAATAACCCTCGCACACAACGGAGTATTTAATGATACTTATGTTGTTATTTCTGTGTAATACCAAAAACCACGTTTTGTGAACTCACAATATTACTTGGGCAAGCGGACAAAGGCTTCAGCTCGTATTGTCTGGCTTACCCGTCTTTTGGATTCAATCCCAGACCGGATGTACTGCGGTGACAATCTTCAAGTGCGTTCCGACTCTACTTCACGCAAATGCGGGTACCTTCTTCACCCCTGCCTCATTTTTATAAGATATGTGAATATTCAAGCTGGTTAGTAAGACGCGGAGCAGTGAACTAACTTTTAAAAATTGCTTTATAACCAACAAACATGTTTTTTGTTAGGATTCTTTATCACAAAGCTTATATAGGACATTTATACGAATAAAGGTATAGTCAAATGATCATAGGATACTCTGACAGCTAAGTAAGGTTACTAGATCTACTTTGACATATGTATACGTTATTTATTATGTTTTCTGTCTTATGACAGGTCCATTCCTTTTGTCAGTGAACTTAAGACCGCCAATGTACCTGTTCTCTGCTTCTTCCTCATTCATCTCCAGAATTTTCTTATTTCCTTAAAATCATACAATATTTGAATATCCTTCTTCATAACCTCCTATTTCCCTCAACCTTTCCTCCTATTACTTGCAAAAGGCAGTTCCTCCTAAGGATGAATCCGATCCAGTTTGCTTTGTACCGAAGAATCACATCCAAAACTGTTATCTCCTCTCCCATTTTTCTTAAGACTTCTTCATAATTTGTCTGTCCACCTGATCTTCTCAATTCTTCTCCAGCACCACGATTCAAAGTTCTACAAGTATTTCTTTTCCATCTTCTTAAGAGTCCAAGTTCTTTTAAGTCATGTTTTCTGCAGCTGTCACTTTTGATGGATATTATCAATACATAAAATAATAATAATAATAATAATTAATAATAATAGTAGTAAAGTAGAATGTTACCAATATTAATCTCAACATAATCTGTTTCTATTTTGAAAATGTTCTTCCAACCGTCTACGTAAGATATTGTAAATATATAATAGATTCTGGTAGGAAGAACAGTAAATGATAGTCACAAACGTTAGCAAAACTACTTTAAAGAAAATCCCTACCTGTGACTTCACGACAAATCAAGCTGGGATTTCCTGTATGGAAGTATTTACGTTTCATTCGGCAAGTTTTAGAGATATAACGTTGAAACAAAAGCTATAAATTCTTAAATAACTCTAAAAATAATCTTACAGTGTCACAACACTATTTTTTTTATTAAAACAGTTTTTCGAAAAAAGTATTTCTTATAAATCGTCTACAACTCAGGATATTTGGTTTATTCCCAAAAATGGCTTGTAGGGATCTTCCTGCATGGCTGTAGATTAAAAAAGTCCGTGGAAGCATTTGTCTATATAGAATAGAAAACAAGAAAAAAGGTAATTTTAAAAACACGTCAATGTTGTCAAAGAGTGAGCGTGTAAACTCGTCAGAGTAAGAGGGTGTTATCAACCTATAGGTAAGAGGCCTCGCAGGGTGAACTACTCATTTTCTTCCTTCGCTTTCTAACTTGTACATTGGTGTATGGTAGGCCTAAGTGTGTGAGTGCTTGGATGCATCAAGTTAAAATGCAACCCGCTTCGCTAAAATAGATTCAAAATCCCCAAGAAGGCAACATCGTATATTCATATTTCAAGTAATGTAATATGCATCTTTAATTTTTGCTAGATATTCCCAATTAATAACTGTAATAACTAAGCAAAATGCTATCAATGTTGACCCCAAAAAATTATGTTTGTATTTTCTAAAACGGTTTTTTTTCTTTCCCCTATTCGACTAAGAGTATAGGTCCAGTCCCAACAAAATAAATCAGACACGTTAGCTAAACCTTGCTTTTCACTGTATGTGGTACAACACTGCAGATGTGGGGATTTATATCGCTGTATGATCGATTACGTGGGGGAGGGTAACTCAACATCCTTAAATCACCCTTCCCCCCCCATTAAACACCTCGACTCTTGTGTTAATAATTAAAACTCGGCGATGAATACAGGATGCAGTTATCCATCTTTTCTATGACGTCGGTTTATTTAAGTACTAAAATTAACTCTGAGAAAATATTAAGAACCTATTCTCGTGATTTAATATTTCTCCCATTGTATAAATACTATACCTGCATAGTAAGTATTATGAATTATGACTATACAATATTTCTACTGGTTTTTATTCTGACGATGAACAGGCCAACCAACTAAGAGGGGTTCCTGGGCTTTTTGTCAAGGGAGGACGATTGGTTTTCGTAAGGCTCCTTCAAGTATATAATTTAATAATTTTAACCAATAAAGACTTTTATTTATAATAATTTTAATAATGATAGTATTGCTAATCCATCAAAATAATTTTAATTAATAATTATAGTAATAAAAGATAACGTTTAGAGAAAAATAATTTTAATTAATAAATTTGTAATTTAAAAAAAAAGCATGAAACAAAAAGTCACCGTCACAATAAAATAAATAATATAAGACCTCTTTGAATCAGCCTTCATGGACCTAAAATATTTTAGTAGGTATCTATTAATAGAAAAAAATATGTATTTTAAATAAAATTAGCAGTCATACTAAACTTAGTGGAGGGTTTTAGTTTTAAGACGTTCGCTTTTCTGCACATTAGAGCTAAGTTGAAAGAGTTGTTGTTAGTCATTCTTTACAACATTAAGGTATTGGTTTCAATATTTTTGATATTTTAAATCGGGGGAAGCGGTGTCGCACCCATCGATATCTCCCACCCTCCCTCCCGAATCCGCCACTGCAACCAACTCCTATTACGTGTAAAGCAACATTAATAATAATAATAGTTAGCACCACGTCTTACTACCCGTCCGGGTTATACGCTTTAAGTACTAACTACGCTAATGGATTAGAAATTGGGAAGGTTGAATTAGAGGAAGTGAACCCGCATTTGCGTGGAGGGAGAGTGGAAAACCACTTAGGAAAAACCACCCCCAATTCACCCGACCGAGATTCGAACCTCGATCTCCCCATCCTCCGCAGTCGAGCTCAACACGACAAGCGCGTTACCCAACTACGCCACCGAGGCGGGTTAAAACAACATTAAGGAGGGACGGAAGGCGTGAGATAGTGTCAGTATTTTTTTTAATACCCTTTTTTTTAGCACTTCACCTTACTACTCGTTCTAATTATACGCTTATATACTAATCACGCTGATGGTTTTAGGGATAAGTAAGGATATATTTAGAGGAAATATACCTGCATTTATGTTGAGGCAGAGTGGAAAACTGTTTTGGAAAAACCTTGGTCTCCCCGTCATCGACAGTCTAGTTTACTGCGATAGTAGCGCCTTCGACCATGCAACCACCGATGCGGGTTTATATTGCTAATATCTTCATGTCTAAAGTCACAGCTCCAGATCACATAACTAAAAGTATAGAAATTGTTTTATTGCGTTTAATAACTGTCAAAAAAGTTACTTCCTGTCTAAATCGGACTGTGTTTTTCTTCAAACATTGTTATGAAGAGAGCTAGAGATTTTTTCTTTATTTATAGATTACGGGTTGTAATATTTTAATTTATGACTTGGGGTTTGGCCTATGGTAAAAGAGTTAGTTGTTTGGGTGGAGTGAAAAAGTGTTTCTATCTCTGGTTTGTGAACTCAATAGAAACCAAAGATACTTTAGTGTTTTAATTCACTTAGAACAACTTGTGGTAGTTCACATTAAAAACAATCTATAAGCTATCTATCCATTTTGCACGCACATAAATGTCAAGTATTTAAAAGAGGATATTAAAAAAAAAAAAGATTTATGGTATGAATTTTATGAGAAGTTAAGAAGTAATTGTGAGTCAATCCGAGTAAAGTTTTGATTCTAACACTAACTCAATAAGGCTCATTGAGGTCTCAAAGTATATGTTTAACCTTATTTAACCATTGTATTAAAATTATAACAGTTGAGCAACCGAGGATATTTATGCTATCAGCATTCGTATCCTGGTTCAGACTAACATTGTACTTGGTCACCGTTGATGGGGAGAGGTCAGGGTTCGAATTCCCACCAAGGGTAATAAAGGTGATTTTAATTATTTTTTATTCTCTCAACCCTAATGCTGATGCAGTTCTTCAAAGTTATCTTCATCACTACCACTTAAATCGATAGTTAAGCGTGCCCCTAAATACAAAACAAAGTATATATTTAGGGATGGTAAAAATGCAATTTGATATTTACTGTGTGACTTTATGAGACAAAAAAAAAAGTTTTATTCATTGTAAAAAAAAAAGGAATCTTCAAATATGGTTTTCCCTCTCAGTTTACGAAAAAGCGAGTACATTTCCTTTGAATTCTTACCTTTGTCATACTCGGCCAATTTGTGTAAATTTGCGGATAGCCCGAACGGGTAGTAAGACGTGGTGAAAAAAGTTATTTATTATGAGTCAATCTATGGTATACGAAACGGAAGGGTAATAAATGCACCCACATTAGCGTGTCGAGTGGTTGCTATACACGCCTATGTGGTTCAGAAAGATGTTAGTTTATTACAACTTTCACAATTGACACAAAATTGATTCCCTGTTCTTTACTTGTGTATAGAGTGGTTTCAAGTAATTCATGTCTTCTGTGGCGTCGTTTCCAGTGACGGTTCGTGGAAAGTTGCCAGGTGGGAGGGAGTCGGCCTTGACGAGATTGTCGGACCTATTTTCATAAATGTCCACTCTTGTTTAGTAGCACACTCAACTGCAAGACAAAAAAAAAATCAAATGGAGTTCGTTAATGCCTCATTTTTAACAATACATGTCGTTCACACAGTGATTTATTTCGAGTAATTCTGGCATAGTTAACGACGTTGCCTACTTAGTGATTTCGAAGCTATTTTGTGAAGAGGGTTGCATCTTAGCTTGTCTCACCTAAAACTCTAAGCACTAACACACTTATACACCAATTTACAGGTTAGAAAGAGAAGGAAAAAAATTTGTAATTCACCCTGTGAGGCCTCTTATCTATGAGATGATAACACCCACTCTTCCTATGACGAGTTTACAGACTCACTCTATTGTTTGCGCCTGGACAGCATTGAATTGCTTTTTAAAATGACCTTTTATCTTTTTACCTCTACTAGGTATACTTTTAAAAAAAATCTACATCCAAGCAGGAAGATTCCCACAGGTCATTTTTGTGACAGAACCAAATAGCTTGAGTTGTAAACGATTTATACAAAAAAAAAGAGTTGTAAAACTGTAAGAATATTTTTATAATTATTTAAGACTTTATGGTTTTCATTTCAACGTTATATTTTTAAAACTCACCGAATAAAACGTAAATAGGGCTACACACGTACATGGGAAATACTATCTTGATTTGTCGTGACGTCACAGGTAGGCCAAGTCTTTAAGCAGTAATTCGCGTACATTGTACCAGGGACAAAGAGCAACATGATTGCTTGTAACCGGCTTTTATTGGCGCAGTACTCCTTTACTCGCGTTTGCGTTAAGGTTCTCAAGGATTAAATTAACAAAACCCAATTTCTTAAAGAGAAAATAACTCTCTTTAATCTGATATAATCTCACTGGACGGGTTTGATTGGAAATAATATCATCCCAAGAGAACAAGTTTTTTCCTCCACGCCTCAATACCCGAAGTTGATTGATGTGAGTTCTATCCATCCGGAGCTAGGAATGCAATCACCCCTTCGGCTGGTCAGAGCCGCCTGCACCATCTGGTGGAAATCTCATGTACTAGGCGAGTTCAGGAAGTGTGGTGTTTTGTCCGTTGAATTTATTTGAGCGAGCGCGAAAAGTCCTATCATTTTGCCGAGAAAGGTTATTTTCACATACCTTTCACGACTCTTTTACATGTCATAATCGATATGAGACCGACGGCTTTGCTTCCCCTCCAAAGGAAGTTGTGCTACGGATTTTTATCGTTCAAGAAAAATCTGCCTACCAAGGTGGGGTTTGAACCCACGAACATCGGGTCCTGAGGTAAGCACTTTACCCCAAGACCCAAGAGGTAAATTTAATTAATAGTTTAAAGATAAATTGTACAGTAATTCATAAGGAAGTATTAATGGGATGAACTCTATAATTAATAAATCAAATAAGACATTTCTAGAATTCTAAATTTTAGGGTTTTTCTATCAATGTTGTTGGTTGAAAGTGAGATTCCTATAAAAAAAAAATCCGGGCTTAGCAATAAATCCTCCTATGCACATTATTGGCTTTGTTCCTTTTATTCGCGTATTATAAAAAAAACTCTCTCTCTCTCTCTCTCTCTCTATATATATATATATATATATATATATATTATATATAAATATATATATTATATATACTCTTAGCACCGGCTCTTACTACTCATTCAAGTCTTACGCTTATGTACTAATTAAGCTAATTGGTGAGAAATTAGGAAGGTTGAAATTAGAGGAAGTGTACCCGCATTTGCGTGGAAATAAAGTGAATGGGAAACCACTCGAATCACACTATAGGCCTACCCGTCATCGGCGGTAGTCTATCGTCACTCTTGCAAAAGACTTTGCTGCCGATGACGGGGAATATCAGGGTTCGAATCTCGGTCGGGTATACTGAGGGTGGTTTCTCCTAAATTGTTTCCTACACTTCCTCTAAATTTAACCCAACCTAATTCCTAACACATTAGCGACTACGCGTATAGCCAGAAAGTAGTAAGACGATATGTTTAAAAAAATGAATTAAAAAAAGGTCGGTCATGATTTTGTTGTGTGTGAAGAAATGTTTCGCCACTCCTTTACAGCTTGTATTATTATTATTAGCACCGCGTCTTACTACCCGTTCGGGTTATACGCACTTACGCTAATGTGTAATGGTAGGGTGATTGTGAGATGAAATGGAGGACCTACAGTTTAACGTGGGATCCGAACCACGGTAGCTGCCTGGCATTCCCCACATTCACAAGATGTCTTGTCAGAGGTGAAGGAAGGGTTTGGAAATCAGATAAATCTGTGCCGGAACCGAGGATTGAACCCCGGCCGCCAGCACAGAAGTCTGACACCTTACCCCTAGACCACCAGGTCACCCTTTACAGCTTGTAAATATATCACCTCTCTTGTCCGCCTGTTTGGTTGAGTAGGGGAAACTTCTGATTATGACACAAAGAGGCCCGGGTTCGATTCCTGGTACAGCTAGGATTTTTCTGCTCTCTAAAAGGGAGGGATTTTTCCCCTGTACGAGAACGGAAAATAGTACTCGGAGGAATGGCCTGTTTTGGTCCACAGCACTCGAGGGAAACCACTTCACATTTTACGGTCCTTCATTTTGATGTGTAAGAAGAATGTTCAGTCCTTTACGGTGGTTCGGGGTTGTCCTTACACCTGACTGACAGATATATATCTTCCACGATACTGATAAGTAGGTAAATCTTTTAGTTTTGTAAATTTCACCCCCCCCCCCCCTCCCCAATTTCACCAGCTTTCACTTAAAATGATATTTGATTTCGTCTCTATACCGTTGTTGTTTGTATTAGCTTTAGACGCTTTGGGGCCAGGCGCCCCCCCCCCCCTTCCCGCCATTTAAAAATTTTAAGATTTATTTCATTTGGAGAGCTTCTTCTACCGGCTTGGTTAAATCCACACCTAAAAGGGTTTGATACCCCGACTTATTTGGTGAACTGGGGTTGTCCTTTCACATGCTTTCAAATTTATATTTGCTACTACGCCCTGTCTTCTAATTCCAGGGGTCCCATTTAAAATGTTCATAAATGTATGCATATTTGAAGTGGTCCATTTAACTGCTTGATGAATCTATTTCTTCCCCCGCACTGATAAGTAGTTATTTCTATTATTTAAAAATTTTGAATCCTCCACTGTTGTCTCTCTACCTGTCTGCCAAATTTTAATTTTCTACCCCATATAATTTTCTTCTTCTAATTATAGCTCCTCCCCACATATTCTTAAACCTCATGCCAATTTTCAACTTACCAGCTCCTCCATCCTACAATTTTTTTTATGATGACATTGTTACCACCTCCGTTTCACCCCCTTGGATGCTGAATTTCATAAAACCCGTTCTTATCGGATACCTACGACCTGAAAGGAACAGTCCAGGGGTTCGGGAGATCGCTGATGGGTCAGGCCTTTCGTTTATATAAATATTTCTAATTTGAAACATTATTTTTTATGTAAAGTACATAATACGAATAAATTGCATTATACACCAACAACTTGGGGGGTTACAAATTTGAGGATAAATTCTATCTGGGGGTACGCGGGGAAAAAAAAAGTCGAATACCACTGCCTTAGAGTATTCGACCGGGTTGGACAACCACTTAATTTTTGTGGTATAAGGATATGAAGGCATATAAACTCGAAAGGAAAAGTAATACGTGGCACTAGTCGAGAATAAAAACTAAACAACCTCCTTCTATCTGGACTCGTGCCCAAATATATCCGGCACGGTATGATGTTATCCCCTTCCGCCTGAGTCCTTTCGGGATGATCCCTTAAAACGTTATCCTCCAGGGAGAGAGAGGAGTCTCCTCTTTAATAAACTGAGATTTCCTCCCTGCTCCTTCCCCCCCCTTCTCACTCCCTCTGAATGGAAAACAAAATTGGAATCCTGCCGGTGTATATTTAGTCGGAGTGGGCGTTTTGGCAACACGGCTCGGATCATACTTAGGGAAGGTACTAAGTGTGTGTTCCTTGGAGGATCCTCGCTTCGTGGACACACGGGGGGTGAGGGGGCTCTACACTGAGGGCTAGATCACCACGAAAACATACATTTTATCATCTGGTCGAATAACATCTATTGAACGTCTTACCTTCAAAATAGTAGGAACGCAGATGGGTAAGAAACCAAACGATTCTGACACATCATTGAGAAGTGGGTTAAGGTGGTTTGGAAGAGAGAGAGAGAGAGAGAGAGAGAGAAAGAGGGAGCTAATTTTGTATTTTTAATGGTAAAAAAGAGTGTAGAGCCAAAATAATGCTCCAGTAGAGATATTTAATTTAATTTTCGAAAAAATGATCCTAGGATCGATTTCCAGTATAAATAGTTTAAAAAAAACTAGTACACAACTACGGCAATAAAATGGATACCACAAGTTGCTGAACCTAAGTCTAGTAGTGTCTTTGAGTTCATCCTTTCAACCAATACGACATGGTTCTTTTTTTTTCTTTTGGAAGACTAAACAAAACGTTTTGCCCCTACCAGCATCTTATAAGATAAACCCCGATTTTTTGACCACCAACATTGATTAAAGTCGCTAAAATTTGGCAGTCTATAAATATATTTTATTTGATTAATAAATTTTAAAGTTAATCTAATCAGTTATCAAAAGCTTACAATAACACTTATGTATTACTGTATAATTTCGTTTACATTATTAATTAAATGAACTAGTATATATATAGGGCCTATAATTATTGTAGTTTTGTGGCAACATGAGTTTCCAGTTAAAATAACGGGCTTCATATGAAAATAAGATTGTAAAAAATATGTCTAGTACGGGAGCAATAGATGCAAGGTGGAGAACCTTCCTTCACCTCTGACAAGACATCTTGTGAATGTGTGGAATGCCAGGTCGCCACCGTGGTTCGGATTCCACGTTAAACTGTAGGTCCTTCATTTCATCTCACAATCACCCGACCATTACACATTAGCGTAAGTGCGTATAACCCGAACGGGTAGTAAGACGCGGTGCTAATAATAATAATAATAATAATAATAAGGTGGAGAAAAATATAAAAGCTGAGCTTCTCCCATGAGTCAGTATGGCAGGCCTGTGTGGTTCGAAAGGGAGTTCATGGTTTGATGTTTCCATAACTACCCCAGCTCCAAGCAATTAGTACCATTGTCTCAATATTTATATATTTCATAAGAGCAAATCAATGACATGGTTATATTATTATTATTATTAGCACCGCGTCTTACTACCCGTTCGGGTTATACGCACTTACGCTAATGTGTAATGGTAAGGTGATGGTGAGATGAAATGAAGGACCTACAGTTTAACGTGGAATCCGAACCACGGTGGAGGCCTGGCATTCCTCACATTCACAAGATGTCTTGTCAGAGGTGAAGGAAGGGTTTGATAATCAGATAAATCTTTGCCGGGACCGAGGATCGAACCCCGGCCGCCAGCATAGAAGTCTGACACCTTACCCCTAGACCACCAGATCACATGGACTGTTTGCGACTGAACTGCAAGCTTTGACGACTGAAATAAAAGTAGTAATTCGCGAACGATTGAACTACAAGCTGTTGTTCACATATGACTGAACTAAAAGCTGTTGTTCATGGACGAACTGGCGGTAGGTCGTTCGCGAACGAATGTTAGTCCATTCATCAAAGAGTGAACTACTTTTTTCCGAAAATGCTGATACTATTGAAATAGATACATAAACCGCTTATTTCAATGGACCAATACATTTGAACTATTCTTAACAGTGAACATTTGTGCGGTTGTCTAGTCTGAACTCTGGAGAGCAGTCAATGGCAGTTGTCTAGTCTGAACTCAATGGGGTTGTTTAGTCTGTACTCTGAAGAGCAGTCAATGGCTGCTGTCTAGTCTAAACTTTGGAGAGCAGTCAGTGGCTGTTGTCTAGTCTGAACTCAATGGGGTTGTTTAGTCTGTACTCTGGAGAGCAGTCATTGGCTGTTGTCTAGTCTGAGCTCTGGAGAGCAGTCAATGGCTGTTGTCTAGTCTGAGCTCTGGAGAGCAGTCAATGGCGGTTGTCTAGCCTGAACTCTGGAGAGCAGTCAGTGGCTGTTGTCTAGTATGAACTCAATGGGGTTGTTTAGTCTGTACTCTGGAGAGCAGTATATGGCTGTTGTCTAGTCTGAGCTCTGGAGAGCAGTCAATGGCTGTTGTCTAGTCTGGACTCAATGGGGTTGTTTAGTCTGTACTCTGGATAGCAGTCAATGGCTGTTGTCTAGTCTGAACTCAATGGGGTTGTTTAGTCTGTACTCTGGATAGCAGTCAATGGTGGTTGTAGAAAGTAACGCAGGTGTTTTGTTTGTGTGTCAGATGTTCGCGAGCCACATGAGCGCTGAAACTCAGAAGCAGATGGAGCTTCACAGAATCCAACAGGAGCACCTCAAGAGACAACAGGATCACATCATGCAACAGCAGCACAAGATACAGGAGCTCCAGGTACGTACCCTTACTCGAGATGTCAGGAGTTCGGGAGAAACACAAGAGCAAGGTGAATGCGGTTGGAATGAGATATATAATAAATGTATGTGGAAAAACTCTCATGGTCAGAGTCAGTAATGAATGGGTGCTGAAGGAGTGCGATTTGAAAGGGAATACAATAGGTCAATGTGAAAGAAGCGTCTTACGTTGGTTTGGGCATCTTGAGAGGATGAGTATGGATCGATTGACGAAACAAATATATGAAGGTAGAGTGTGTGGATCAAAAGGAAGGGATAAGACATATAAGACCTGGTTAGATGTTGTAGATGAACGTGTGGAAAAGAAAGTCAGGATGGATTTGGTATGTAGTTTTTTTTTATCTATATGCACAGTTTCTTGCCCATCCCGTAAGGGTATATATGTGCAATAGGCCTATACAACAAATTGCCTGTCAACAGTTAATTAAATTAAGCATAATTTGAAAGTATACACTTATTCTAAGTGCTAAATCCTTAATTTTTTTTCGAAACATATAATATGCCTATTTATATTTGAAAGATAGTGTAAGTATTTGTTCTAATCAATCTTCACAAGATAGATTTTTGGTTGTTGTCTAAGTCGATACAAGACCTCTTAATCTGAATCGATCCAAGGCCAAGAATCGAGAGCCGAGCAACCCTACAATGTCAGCCGGTCCGTCCCAGAGAATCAAACCAGCAGCCAACGGACGGGCGGCCGCGTCTCAGTAATTTAGTGTCGAGCAGATGCGCGAGAGATAGGCCCTCTACCTTGAGCTATGGCCGCGGTGTACGTCAACTCTTTCATGGGCTTACGGTGTAAAAATAAATATGAATGGAGAGAGGCGAGAGGAGGAGGGGGAGAAGGGGGAGGGGGCGCTACATCTCGTCAAGTCAAGGTAGGAGAACAAGTCCCTGGGTGCTCTCAGAATTAACAACTTCCGCCCGGTGAAACCTCTCTCTCTCTCTCTACCCCTCAAAACATGGCCTCGTGCCATCCGCGCGCTATCTAGTAGCGGGCACTTCAACCACATACTTCCGACTTCTCGACCATCTTATTGGTGCATTTGACGATACACTGTTATGTGAACCGTTTTGGTCTAAGGTGTCACTCTCGCGATAGAATAGACTTGTCGATGATGGGGAGAGAATCTTGTTCGGGTATAATGAAGGTATTTTTTTAAATAGTTCTCCACTCTCCCTCCACGCAAATGTATTTGCAGGTACACCGTCTTTAAACTAAACCTTTCTCATCCCTAACCCATTAGCGTAATTAGTACAGGGGGTAGTATGACGCGGTACTAAATAAATTATTGTGGTTTTTAATCACCGCGTGTAACTACGCATATGAACAAATGTGTAACCACATTTGTGTGGAGGTGGAGTGGAAAACCATTTATTAAAAAAAAATACACCCGACCAGGAATCCAACCCCGACCTCCACTTGACCGGCAATCCTGTATAATACGAGGGTGACGCGTTAGACCAAGTGCAATACATTAGAAAGGTCTTGTAATTGTCTTAACAGATGGAAGAATTAACTCAATTTGAGTTAAAATTTGACTTTCCTCCTGTATCTTTCATATGTTTTTTACGTTTATTATAAACGATTATAAGGTAAATTAGGCAGTGTTACTTAAAGCATTTTATCAAGTTTCATGGTACGCGGGAGGAGGGGGGGGGGATTGAGCCTCCAAACCCCTGCGTTTCGGTCCTGAATACAATGCAGCGAAGCTATTGTTTCTGTACTTCTATTATCTCCAAATAGGAATTTTATGGAGTCCTTTAATGTAAATTCAACACACATGAATATTTTAGCCATACTTCATATGAGTTTTAAGTTTAAATTACAACTATTTAAGGTCTTGGACCCAGGGGTGTAGGTGGGGGGGCGCAAATTGCCCCTTTCGCCAAATCATTATTCTTCAAATAACGGCGCACTTGAACTTATTCAAAACTTTCGAAGACGAATCGAAAATGTACCCTTGAAGAATGCTCAACCAAGTTAAAATTAATTTTCCCTCCCAACTAACCAAACCATATTTATCTTTCCGCGCCAAGTATAGCTTTGGTTGCTACCACAAAATATATTACATTAATTAGTGAAATCATTCCCCTGCAGAATGAGAGGGGGTTTTCGAAGAGGAGGGGTGTTTGTCTAGAAAACGTGTATTTAAGAAACGTTACTAGAAGATTGTGAAGGAGTCGCGCTTTGTTGACAATACCATTCAATTAAGACTTTGACGTCATCAATGTACCGCTGTTGGTCGGCTCTTTGACACCACTTCATGATCGGCCGGTGAGAGTAAATTAATTTCACTCGAGCTATTCTAACGATGGTTTCAACAAAATTCTATGTCTGGAACGATGGAGGAATATATAGGTTTGTAGGCAACTAAAACTTTTTTTCTAATTGTAAGCGAAAACTGTTGACTTAAATATTTTATAATAATAAGTGGTGAGTCAAAGATGTTTCATGTTTGTGGTCGAAGTTTTCGGAGAGAGTTAATTTAAGTTTATTTCGTTCTATTGATACTCTCTTTGTACCTTCCATCTGACTTGTCAGATAGAAAGCTTACCTTGCATCATTCTACTATGGTTCAGCTTACGAGTGTAATCCTTCGTGAATCATTGTCAACTTAAAGAGTACAGAGGTAACATCTAAAATAAATCATTACGTAGGTTTAATTGATGGACCTTGTCTAAATAATTGATTTGTTTTTAAATTGACACGGGCTATAATTAGTTTCGTGTTGAAATACACACCTAATTAGTTATCGTTATTCGTTAATGGTCCGTATACAATCAGTCGCACCTATGGTTACCACCCATCCCATATTTTAAATGTTGTCCCCCCTACCTGAGATTAGGGAAGAGAAAAAAAATAGTCTAACAACAATCCTAATTTAAAATCTAGTTTAATACTCCCAGTTTACGATTTAAAGCATAAATATTCCGCTATTCGTTTCACGCACAAGTTGGCAAAGGAGTATAAAAACATGGGATTCAGGGGTACCGTGCCCCCTCTGAGGGGGGTTCATATATATTTATATATATTAAAACGTTTATTGATTAAAGGTAGTAACATATCTAGTGGACCGCTCTTAGAATAATTAACTTTCTACGAACTTGAATGACGTTTAGGGATAAACATGTTAAAGAGTTTCTGTGATTTTAAATTAGAATAAATGTCAACCTTAAAAAAAAAAGAGTAAAATTGATTTTATCCATGCCTTAACCTTGAACTATGTTGTTCCAGAACCAGATCTCGTCGCAGTACGCGTCAAGCAAAGGGCTCAGCATCCCGAGTCCCCAGTCGCTCATGTTCTTGCCGTTCCTGGACCAGCTGAGAGGTCTGCCCCCCGCCCCTGCCCCCTCCACAGAGCCCCGCCACGTCTCTCGCCAACTCGGTCAGTGTAGCACCAACATTCTGCCGAGATCACGATAAACTTACGTAACCTAAAGGAAGCCATCATGGTGCACGTAACGTAAAGGCTCTTATGTGTTTAATTGGAAGCCATCATGGTGTACGTAACGTAAAGGTTCTCCTGTTTTAAATCGGAAGCCATCACGGTGCACGTAATGTAAAGATTATTGTGTGTTTAATTGGAAGCCATCACGATATACGTAAAGTAAAGAATATCCTGTTTTTAATGGGAAGCAATTATGATGCACGTAACGTAAAGGCTCTTATGTGTTTAATTGGAAGCCATCACGGTGCACGTAACGTAAAAATTATTCTGAGTTTAATTGGAAGCCATCACGATGCACGTAACGTAAAGGTTCTCCTGTTTTTATTCGGAAGCCATCACGGTGCACGTAACGTAAAGATTATTATGTGTTTAATTGGAAGCCACCACGATGCACGTAACGTAAGGGATATCCTATTTTTAATCGGAAGCAATCATGGTGCACGTAACGTAAAGGCTCTTATGTGTTTAATTGGAAGCCATCATGGTGCACTTAACGTAAAGGTCCCCCTATTTTTAAATAGAAACCATCACGATGAAAACAACTGTTTTAAGTCCGTGAAATGTTAAAACAAAACCGTCCATGAATGACTTAAAGGAGTTTTATGGTTAGAAATGAATTGTTTTGAATTTAACGATCTTATCAAGGTAGACGGAAGCTAGTGTCCGTTTATCCTCGTATCCACTCAGTAGGGTCGACGCGCATCTCCCCCTCCAGTCCTGCCCCGATGACACTGCCATCTAGTTACATCTCTCCTAACAATGGTTTAAAAGTAAATTGGAATTTGATCATAACTTTCAGTTTGACAATGTTTAACCACTTCTTAATGGTTTGTATTTAAGTTGGATGGAATGATTAACATTTTAAAAAATGTACAAATTACACTGCCATTGTAATAAAATTGCGCAATGAGGAGCATATTTGAGGAGTTAAAAGAAAGTTTCGCAACAGAAATACAAATAAGACCATTTATTATAATTACAGATTAAAAACAAACACAATAATGTAGGCAATATATGAAATAAAATTTATTATTAAATAATGTAGCATTGGATAAATTCATCGAAGTTAACTCATTGAAGTTTAGTTAGTTTCTATGACTTCTTCCTACCACCATCAGACTTCTTATTATATAGTAATAAGAATAATTATCATAAAAGACCAATCTATTTGGTATGTCATGGTAATTCTTCTTATTCAAAGACTTCATTCAAATAAAGGTCAATTTTCCAATTAAGCTTCGGAAAACTAAAACTTGGACATTTGAGTGGTGTCCTAGGATTTTGTCTTCGACATTACCATAGCACATGTTGGATTTCACTTTCATCTCGTTAAAATAAAGCACCACGTCTTTTTCAAAATCAATAAAAAATATTTACTCGTATTTATAAAATATTTAAACTTATATACATCTATAAATCTTGGCTTGACTGAAAATCAGCTGAGGTGGCGTTTGATTGTCGTTTCACTTGGAAGGGGATAGTTCACAACGTCTTTTACATATCCGAACGTTTTTTTGGATATAAGTTACATCTTAGCGCCTTTTGATACATCTTCAGAATTCCAATTGGTACATTTTCCCCTTAAAATAATTAGGTGAAAATACGGGATTCAATTTGTATTCTATTTTCGGTTAGACGAGAAATTTATGTCCTAGAAGTGGCTAACTCTATCAAAATATCTTTATTTTCTTTCGTTAGCAGTTTCAACAATAGCTTTTATGTGTATTTAAAAGAAGGTTCAAGCTTTTTTTTTTTTTCAAGTTCATCAGCTATTTTATTTATTTCCAAACCACTGCAAGAAGCTGTGACAGTTGGTATTTTAAAATGCGGCACAAACATACTGTATGGTTTCAATTTGAGTAATTCCGTCTTCAAGTCACGTTTGAAGTTTGTTTCATTAAAGTCAGTAGAGCAAACTCAAGCATTAGAGACACAAAAATCGTCAGTTCTTTTACAAGCGTGCACCCATTGTTTTCCCAATGCTTTTTTTTTCTGTTAGAAATCTATAAAAAATCTTACACTCAATTCTTGAGAGTTTCTTGAGTGGTTATTTGAAATTAAGTAATTTTAAAATATAGTAAAAACTGTACAATATAATTACTTAACATTGTAAATTTTATGTAATTCAAAAAGTGGCAGTTGTAAAATTGACTGCTGTTTATTATATAGATCATCAAATGCCTTTGATTTTTAGGGACAGGACCCAATAATTCTTAGGGATTCTCGAGTTTCAAGAAAACATCGAATTTATACTTATAACAAAATTGAACTCCTATACTTCTTATTGGTGGTTCAGCCATAACATAATTATTATAAGGCAAACTTAACAACCAGAACCCAACCCATTAATGTAGCACTAAATTGAATAACAAAATAAAAATACATTTGGTCAATAGTTCAATTTGTTTGTTTTTTTTCCTTATATTTGTAATTTTTTTTTTAAGATCCGATTTCAGGATTTAAGAATCGTCTGTAAAACGAATATTCAAATTCGTATTCATTCACAGTTTTTACTTTATTTGAATGTTGAGAAAGGTTCAGCAAGTGCCGGTCAGAGTAGTATTGAAATGAATGTTTTTGTGCCTTCA
Organism: Timema cristinae; assembly: GCA_039000515.1. Lineage (NCBI taxonomy): Eukaryota > Metazoa > Arthropoda > Insecta > Phasmatodea > Timematidae > Timema > Timema cristinae. The sequence continues at coordinate 26,944,171 of JBCFYV010000001.1, forward strand.
GCTGATTCCCCAGCACCAGGTGCCGAGTTGGGCCACAGCCCAGCTAGCCCACATGTCGGCCAGCGCGGCGGGGGGCGGTGACAAGTCGTCGTCGTCCCCGCCCCCCCTCCACTGCCGCTCCCTCGCCACCAGCCCACCACCACCATAATCACCACGGTCACCATCACCATGGAGGAATGGACCCTGATGCGCCTCTCAACCTGAGCAAGCCCAAGATGTTGCCAGGCCCCCAGCAGCAACAGCAACAACAACAGGGCCTGCCATATGGTCTGGGAGAACAGCCCGTGGCCGCTACCACCCCCAAATTGCTGCCACCGAGCCTAGTGGTTCCACGGGCCTTCCTGCCGTATGCCGGGCTGCCGCCCCATCTGGGACCCCTGCCTTCCCCCTCAGGTGAGAAAACCTCCTTGTGTTATACTGTCCTCACACTAGAACACCCCCACCTTCTTGTGTTATACTGTCCTCACACTAGAACACACCCACCTCCTTGTGTTATACTGTCCTCACACTAGAACACACCCACCTCCTTGTGTTATACTGTCCTCACACTAGAACACACCCATCTTCTTGTGTTATACTGTCCTCACACTAGAACACACCCACCTCCTTGTGTTATACTGTCCTCACACTAGAACACACACCATCTTCTTGTGTTATACTGTCCTCACACTAGAATACCCCCACCTTCTTGTGTTATATTGTCCTCACACTAGAAAACCCCCACCTTCTTGTGTTTATACTGTCCTAACACTAAACACACCCACCTCCTTGTGTTATACTGTCCTCACACTAGAACACACACCATCTTCTTGTGTTATACTGTCCTCACACTAGAACACACCCACCTCCTTGTGTTATACTGTCCTCACACTAGAACACACCCACCTCCTTGTGTTATACTGTCCTCACACTAGAACACACCCATCTTCTTGTGTTATATTGTCCTCACACTAGAACACACACCATCTTCTTGTGTTATACTGTCCTCACACTAGAATACCCCCACCTTCTTGTGTTATATTGTCCTCACACTAGAAAACCCCCACCTTGTGTTATACTGTCCTCACACTAGAACACACCCACCTCCTTGTGTTATACTGTCCTCACACTAGAACACACACCATCTTCTTGTGTTATACTGTCCTCACACTAGAATACCCCCACCTTCTTGTGTTATATTGTCCTCACACTAGAACACACCCACCTTCTTGTGTTATATTGTCTTCACACTAGAACACCCCCACCTCCTTGTGTTATATTGTCCTCACACTAGAACACCCCCACCTTCTTGTGTTATATTGTCCTCACACTAGAACACACACCATCTTCTTGTGTTATACTGTCCTCACACTAGAATACCCCCACCTTCTTGTGTTATACTGTCCTCACACTAGAACACCCCCACCTTCTTGTGTTATACTGTCCTCACACTAGAACACACCCACCTTCTTGTGTTATACTGTCCTCACACTAGAATACCCCCACCTTCTTGTGTTATATTGTCCTCACACTAGAAAACCCCCACCTTCTTGTGTTATACTGTCCTCACACTAGAACACCCCCACCTTCTTGTGTTATATTGTCCTCACACTAGAACACCCCCACCTTCTTGTGTTATATTGTCCTCACACTAGAACACCCCCACCTTCTTGTGTTATATTGTCCTCACACTAGAACACCCCCACCTTCTTGTGTTATACTGTCCTCACACACTAGAAAACCCCCACCTTCTTGTGTTATACTGTCCTCACACTAGAACACCCCCACCTTCTTGTGTTATATTGTCCTCACACTAGAACACCCCCACCTTCTTGTGTTATACTGTCCTCACACTAGAACACACCCACCTTCTTGTGTTATACTGTCCTCACACTAGAACACCCCCACCTTCTTGTGTTATATTGTCCTCACACTAGAACACACACCATCTTCTTGTGTTATACTGTCCTCACACTAGAATACCCCCACCTTCTTGTGTTATACTGTCCTCACACTAGAACACCCCCACCTTCTTGTGTTATACTGTCCTCACACTAGAACACACCCACCTTCTTGTGTTATATGTCCTCACACTAGAAAACCCCCACCTTCTTGTGTTATATTGTCCTCACACTAGAACACCCCCACCTTCTTGTGTTATATTGTCCTCACACTAGAAAACCCCACCTTCTTGTGTTATATTGTCCTCACACTAGAACACCCCCACCTTCTTGTGTTATATTGTCCTCACACTAGAACACCCCCACCTTCTTGTGTTATATTGTCCTCACACTAGAACACCCCCACCTTCTTGTGTTATATTGTCCTCACACTAGAACACCCCACCTTCTTGTGTTATACTGTCCTCACACTAGAACACCCCCACCTTCTTGTGTTATACTGTCCTCACACTAGAACACCCCCACCTTCTTGTGTTATATTGTCCTCACACTAGAAAACCCCCACCTTCTTGTGTTATATGTCCTCACACTAGAACACCACCACCTTCTTGTGTTATATGTCCTCACACTAGAAAACCCCCACCTCTTGTGTTATATTGTCCTCACACTAGAAAACCCCCACCTTCTTGTGTTATATTGTCCTCACACTAGAACACCCCCACCTTCTTGTGTTATATGTCCTCACACTAGAACACCCCCACCTTCTTGTGTTATATGTCCTCACACTAGAACACACCCACCTTCTTGTGTTATATTGTCCTCACATAGAACACCCCCACCTTCTTGTGTTATATTGTCCTCACATTAGAACACACCCACCTTCTTGTGTTATATTGTCCTCACACTAGAACACCCCCACCTTCTTGTGTTATATGTCCTCACATAGAACACCCCACCTTCTTGTGTTATATTGTCCTCACACTAGAACACCCCCACCTTCTTGTGTTATACTGTCCTCACATTAGAACACACCCACCTTCTTGTGTTATATTGTCCTCACACTAGAACACCCCCACCTTCTTGTGTTATACTGTCCTCACATAGAACACCCCCACCTTCTTGTGTTATACTGTCCTCACATTAGAACACCCCCACCTTCTTGTGTTATATTGTCCTCACACTAGAACCGCAGAACATGAAATGTCCAAACCTCACTTATTTGTATTCCTCCAGGTAAGATGGGCGGAATGGGCAGCAGTCATGGTAGCAAGGATGGTCTCCTGTCAGCCGACAAGCACCCTCACTTCCCCATGCACATGTATGGACTCCCAAGCTCACATATGCAGCCATCTCCCAAGACTCATCCGCGGGATGATCACCCCACCAAGGAGGAGGCCGATTTCATGGCTGCTTGTCACAGTGAGTATAGTCTACTCTGAATGCTGATAGTTTGTGATTGTCGGATATCAATATCTAGCACTTTGTTTTTATGTAGGGACATTGCTAACTGTGACATAGCAGAAATTAAGATTGGTTCCCCCATGTCATTGCATCTAAGTTTTAAATATATAACATTGAAACAAAAAATATAAATTTCTAAATAATTCTAAAAATAGCACTATATGGTCACAACATTATTCTATCTTGAAGTAGATTTTTTTTTGTAAGGGGGCGTTCAAGAATTATGTAAGAACATTTTTTGCTATTTTTAACCCCTTCTTCCCTTGTAAGCAAAAAAAGCAAATGTCGATTCCCACGTGCTCCTTCCCTTGCTTATATAAGATGTGTCAACTTTTTTTAAATTTGTTCACAGGATAACCATTATTTTTGCTATGCAATTTTGCCTACAGCCTGAACAGGTAGTAAGACGCTATGAGAAAAACAAAACAAATCCTTGCAATTTATAAATTGCTGGTATTTATTAACATAAAGGTATACACTAATATTGTGAAATAATTGACAACTAACATTGGTATAAAATGAATTTAAATTTACTAAACAGGTAGAATAATTTTAAAACAGTTTATAACATTAAAAAAAAAGATTTGAAAATATATTAATTTACATTTCCATTTAATCCGATGAATAAGGTTCTTGAATCCACTTCACAACACTTTCAATTATTATGTTTTTATTAGGGGGGACTAGGTCACTAAAACTTTGGCTTACTTGTATAAGCTCCTCCACTTATTCCTCGTTTAGCCACTCGGCATCTTCATTGCTGCCCGAAGTCCAAGCGGGCTTGCAATGCCTCTCCCTCTATTTTGCCCATTTTTCTATATGTCTTACATAATTATTGTTCTGACCCTTTTATCAGCAAAAATAAGCAAAGCCCAAACCCCCTCCTCCCCTAATGTGTATTTAAGTAATGACTCAATGAGGGCTAAACCCTCTCAATGGCGTTCAAGCCCGAAAGGTACCCATGAGAAACCATTTACAAAAGCTCACTATTTCAAAAGGGGTGAAACAAGGAATGTAGCTCCCTCACAGCACAAACAGTTTAGATGTGAATATACGTCACGAGATAAAAGAAATTATCAACTGAGGTGATATGGATGCCATTTCACTGGTCATTTAATTCGTTTCTGCCCAGAGGACACAGAGAAACAATTTTACGGAGAAAAAAAAATTAGCACCCCATGTCAAAACATCTAGGTTATCTATTGGTCACAGAAAATACATAGGGGCAGATTGTGTTAATACTGATAGTTATGCAACTCTACCAGGAGTTGGGCTGATGATATGGAAACATGACCCCCTTGAGTTAGTCGATACAGGATCAGTTCATAGCTTAATTTACGAATGTTTGGCTAGAACTCTTCATGAAGCTAAGCTGATAAAAAGAAGGCAGGAATATGACATAAGGTGTGAAATGGCAGACCAAAGTGTTATGACAATAAAATTAAAGCTTTTTTTTTATAAGCGGCAGGCTCAGTAAGCCGATGGCCGAAACAAACCCATATTCTAGAAAACATAGTAAAATGCCGAACTGGAAAAATTTATGACAACTATAAGCTAAGAATAGGGACTATGAGCAATGGAACACTAACTGGAAGAGTGGAGGAAATTGTAGATTTGATGGTCGAGAGAATAGTGGATGCTCTAGGCCTGAGCGAGACCAAGTGGAGAGGAAGCGGCATGAGAGAAGTAAGGAATGGCTCCATTTTACATTGAATGGAAATTATAAAGGGAGGATAGACGAAGTAGGCTTCGTAGTGAGAGAAGGGCTGCAGGTGGAGGTAGTAGGAATGAATGATGACAATAAATGACAGAGGAAAAAAGTGGAGGTGACAGAAGTGTATGCCCCACTAGTGGGGTGCCCATCAGAAGAAAAAGACAAGTTTGAGGAAGCTCTAGAAAGACATATGGGAAACGAGTGTTGGATAGTAATGGGTGATCTGATTGCAAAAGTAAGAAAAGAGGAGTAGGGAAAGGAGGAAGAGAGAGAAATGAGAAGGCTGGAAGACTGTCATAGAATTTAATATTATTTAAAATGTGTTTTGTTTTTTCAGTGTGGGGGCCGGACACGACATATAAAATGCAGGAAGAGAGCAACGAGAAAGGTAACAATTTTTATACTTGTATACATTTTTATAAAATAGTAACATATTTTTAGTGTGAGGGTTTTTAACCTGGGATCTATGGACTTTGATTTCAAGGGGTCCGTTAACTTGTGGGAACAACACCCTTTATTCACACTGAAATGTCTTTAAAATATCATATTTAACTCTTAATTTGCTTAAATTTTTACTGTATTAACTTTTTATTTAATGCATTAGTCAATAAACATATTTTACCTTATTACATTTACCATCCAATACACCCCTCAATTTTTTTATTTCAATGAATCCAAATTGGCATTTAAATTATTGAGAGATCCATACCACTTTGATATTAAAATTCCACCCTTTTGTCTTTATACAAGTGTGGACTGGAAGATGGTATTCTTTCTATTCACATTCTGGATAACTTCATAATTTACACGAATTCTTAAGTCACAAATAAGTGGTAGTCTTTTCTGACTGAAAACGATCTCCCAACTTTGAAATTGGGCATTTCGAAATTGTTGTCTGTGTTTGAATGGACATGGGTGTGTAAATCAACATTCCCTACAATGGGATTCATCAGGTCAAAATACAGATCTCATATTGTTCATGACAATTTGGAAGTGGAGTAAAGACGTGCATCGAGTTCAAATATTCGACAAAACACTTTTCATAATTTTCATCCGAAATAATTGTAATTGAATAGTTAAAGTTTACAAGTTTTTAATAAACTTTATTCACACGGCTGAGTTGTTTAAAATGTTCAATTAAGCAACCTAATTTCTCAATTTTTTATAAATTTAACTTCTCATTTCCCGCACCTGCGACTATAATGAAAACTCTGTTGCCCACCTTTGGCTTAGACCATTCAATTACTGAAGAGGCTGAATTTTAATATAATTGGTTCCCTTTGTAAATTCCATTTTATTTTAAGCATTCAAATACAGTATTCTGAGAAGAAGTCCCTAGGCTTCGAAGCAAAAAAAAAAAAAAAGATTAGGAGAACTGCTAGTTTAAAGACTTTGGTTGTTCGCAAGTGTATTCCAATGCTAATCCCCAGACAATGGCCAACCACTTCAGTGAGACTAGACAGACTCCTAGCCAATTATATTGATTTTATATGTGCGATCTTAGAAGATACAAAATCCACACCTGTGTTAAAGTGCCTCTAGATATAATCGTAGTATAATAGTTAGAAATGAATCAACTCTTCTCCTGCTGCTATAATCTTTTATCGGCATTGAGCTCATATGCACCATTCAACTTCCCTCATACTCTTCAACACTTTTTCTACTCCCAGCCAAGTCAGTGGTGGTTGGAATAGTGACTCCCTGATTGCATCCACATTCCTGATCAGACTCCCACCACTCCTCTCCATAGTTCCTATTAATCTTGATCAGTTTATATAGAAGTTTCATATTTCCTTAAAATTCCTCTTCCACTTTCTCTGAAAACTAATTCCAACATCTCTTGTGGTGATTCATTGTGATTAATTCTTCTCGATAAGTATGTTTTGTTGTTAGGTTCGTCCTATAGTTATGTTGACCAAACCACAAATAAATAGTATAAAGTTCTTACACAAATCCAAAATAAAAATTTAAGAATATCCATTTTGTTAAATCATGAATTTGATTGTTTCTTAAATATTAAATTTCGAGGATACTTAGGTCCAAGTCCTAAAAAAATAATTGTTTCCAAGTATAATTTAATTAATTATCAAGCCTATTTCCCAAATGGGTAGTAGGATGCCGTGCTTAAAAAAATCATACCTGTACCATGGTCATCATCATCATCATCATCATCATCATATCATCATCGTTGTCCAGCTGTGGTTTACAAGCCTCTTCCACCTTGTCCAATCTTTGTATGGTTGGACCTTATTCCACACCACACCTCTGCTTTTCACATCTTGTCTTACTATGGGTTTTGCAACAGAGTATTAAAATAAATTATTTTACCTTAACTTTCTAAGGAGTAAATCTTACATTTACACACACATTATCTCTCAATACTCATTGTTTTTTGGTACCTTGTTTACAGCTAAAATGGTTCGCCAGCAGAAACGTGACGGAGAAATAAACCCCACATCAAACGGCCAATGAATGCTTTCATGGTGTGGGCCAAGGACGAGAGGCGGAAAATCCTGAAAGCCTGCCCCGACATGCACAACTCTAATATTTCCAAAATATTAGGTAGGTTAAGTCCAGTCACAAAATATGAGAATAACACATCATGTGGCTTTTTGACAGTTATGATCGATTCATGATGGCATTAGTTATTTATTTTTAGTAACATTTAGAAGTTTCTTGTGACTACAAGTGGATAACATTTTCTTTAGTAAATCTTAATAATAGGTAACTTAGCTGAAGTATACACAAAACTACATAACTAGACTATAGAGGAACTACACCTGAGTACATGTAATAACAAGTCAAAAATTTTAAACCATCTGTATGCATCGGAAACTGGGAACCATTTTGTAAAAACCAACCTCAGCACATTTGGCCAGAGTCAAACGCCGACCTCTTCATTCTTGGAAAGCCAGATTAACTTGAGCTTGATATTTAGACTGTGTTCCTGAAGATATTGGTATGGTTTATTTACTTGATTAGTTTGAACATAAGATGTACATGATTCAGAAAGATAATATGTGATGTACTCATTTAGTTTTAAGGGAAGGAGACTAAAAGGATAGGGACAAATAGGGGTTTTTGTGACATTTCATTATCATTTAGCTGTAGGTGAATACACTAATTGTTTATAGTACTAACCGGATATGTTTAAGGTTTTGAAAAAAATTATATATACTACAATCGTCTAAGATGAACATGATAAATTGTGTGTTAAGAATGTTTTTTTTATAAATCAACTTAAGCCTAAACCAAGCTTGATGGTCAAATTTGGTCAAGATTATTAAGAATGATTATTAATGAATGTTAAAATGTACTTTGGAAACATAAAGGTTACATGATGTATGCTCTTTAGGCGCTCGGTGGAAAGCCATGTCGAACGCGGAGAAGCAGCCGTTCTATGAAGAGCAGTCCCGTCTGTCCAAGCTCCACATGGAGAAACACCCAGACTATCGGTACCGACCGAGGCCCAAGAGGACATGTATCGTGGATGGCAAGAAGATGCGCATCTCTGAGTACAAGTCCCTCATGAGGCAACGTCGGCAGGAAATGCGACAACTGTGGTGCCGAGAAGGGGGTGACATGGGAGGATTCCTCTCCCCCGACATGTCTTCTCCAGGGCCCTCCAGTCGAGGTCCGCCCTCATCTCCCCCCCTCGTTACAAACGGTGCGGGGCCCAGTTCATCAGAACACTCCGCGGGGCCTCCTTACTACTACCCTTCGGACAGTCTGTCACCAACAGACGTGCTCAACTTCTCACCAGATACTTCCATCTCTGTTGCCGCCGCTTACGATTCCAGTCCGAGACATCATGATGAAGACTGAACCTGGGACCCACGGTGGTTCAGTCACCGTGTCGAGTGAGTTCATGAACAAAACAAAGGGGTGTCCAGGCCAGCTAAGGGAAAGATCAGAGTTTTGTGATAAAAAAAAATCAGTTTTACAAAATTACATAGTAATTTAAAAGACTTGCCACATCTCAATAAACTATTTTTTTTTTAATTTTAAGAATTGAATTGTGATATTTTTACAGTCACAATGATTTAATAAAGTTTCTTTTAAGTTATGAACACACCAAAGAAACAAAGATAACATTATTTATGGAAATATTTAAAAAATATATATATCCAAAACCAGAAATAACTCTATTTTATTAAACAAGTGGTAAGAAAATCTTTATCATCCACAGTTGATTGTCCAGCTGGAAGACTTAATAATTTACCTGAAAGGCATAGAGAATTTTCAAATCTAATTTGTCTGGATACCCTAAAAATTAAATAAGTGGCTGTGTACATTAACTCTTATTTTGAGGAAAGGGGGATTTTTGAAGAAATAATAATAATAATAATAATTAGTCAAGACAAACCTCCTCGAAAGCATTACTAGTGGTACTTAAAACCTTGATGTAATTTGTGCTATCTCTGTTTTGGAGATAATTTTAGTAATTGGTGTGTTGCTGTTTTTGTTGCAAGCGAAAATATATTATGCATTTTTTTTTGTTAAATTTGTGTGTAGAGTATTTAAATTATAATATTATGTAAATAATGTAAATTTATTTGATTATGACTAAATAATAATGCGCTATAAAACAGCAGAATTTTTTGCCCCAAATAAAATAAAAAATCAAAGTATACTATTTGTATAGTATAAGGCTCAAACGAAAATTTTAGTATGACATACTCATATACAGTAAAATACCCAAGTGAAAGTGATAGCCATAAGGAAAAAAAACCTTTATCTGTTAATGGATAAAATTTCAATCAAAAACTCAGTAATGATTTGAAAAAGAAAAACTAAATACTACTACTATTCATAAGTACATATATATCTCTCTGTATAACTTATTTAATTATTTCGTTAAATACATGTCTCAAATTGTACAAAACTATAAATTATATGTAATATGTGTTTCCAATAATATGTTGAAATATTTATGTTAATTGTCATAGTAGTGAAAACAGTAGACAAAAAAAAATTGTGCGAAAATTTTTTATTATTGATTTTTATTATTTACAAAAAAAAAGTAATTCAATGTCTACTTTTCTGAGGTTGTGATAATTCAATGTGCCATGAAATATTCATGGTGTCATCTTTTGTAGCATTTTAACACGCTCTAAGTATTTCCTTGAGGAGAACTCGAATTTGCCAGTGACTTAATTTTAAGAGAAGCATTTTTTTTTATCGTTCTTAGATAACATCATAGTTCCTCCAATATTGTGCTTGCACACACTAACTAACCAAGTTTACATTTTCAAAAATTCTTAATATATATTTAGAAGTATAACTCAAAAGAAATACAAATATTGGTCATTTAATGGATGAATGTATTGAAGTTTCTTAAACTTAATGTTATAAAATTTCACTAAATCTTACTTCACATCAATTTTAATTTGAATATAATTGTATTTTGAAAAATTACAACTATAGGCCTATATGGAAATTTTTAAAATGTGACTTATGTCATATCAATAAAAAAAATAGTTTCAAAATGCAAACATAGTAGAGATTAAAGAATTTTAGAAAACACAATACTTACTAGGGATGTGGGAGAACAATTTTTTAGAGACGCTCTTGAGACGGGAATATAAAAAAGTATCGAGATAAGAAAATATTCTTTGAAAGTAAAAAAAATTTTAAATTATGTTTATTAAAGTAAATATATAGTTTATAGAGTTTCTTTTTGACATTTGAGCTGGCACTTGATTTAGAATGTCTTATAGTTCATTCAAACACTCGAGATATAACTTATACACATTTTAAATGCAATCAATAAAATAACGATAGGTAGTTACAATGAACACCATTTATAATTTAATTTTGTAGTGTAACAGCTTATGTTGTCAAAGTTTGATTTTGAAAAACAATATTTATAACCAAAACATTTCTTAATAAAGGCTGTTTTTAGGGGGACAGGGGGGAATGCGGTCTATTTTTGGGTTATTACGATATTATTGGAAATAATAAATTCCCAGTTTGGATTTTTAGTTTCTTAAGGTCATTTTTTGCTTTATTTTAATTTCTTGAATTTTTGAGGATTTTTCGAGTCTCGCACGTCCCTAATATTTATACTAACACAAACATAACATTATCTTCCGCTTTCTTCAGATGGAGAGTAAAGCAGTTGTACTGTTTATTATTGTGTTTCTTCACTGTATTTGATTGGATTGTGCCATAAATTTGGAAGTAGGCAGAAAGTTTAAAAGTATTAGGGTCTACTTGCTATAGAAAATATAAATAAAAATATTTAATAGTCCATCTCACAGCTGTTTAGCCGGGAATTAGAGTCAAGATTATGTACAAGCTATAAATCGTATCAAAATATAAATAGTAATATTTAATAGCCCATCTCACAGCCGTTTAGCTGGAGAATTAGAGTCAAGATTATGCACAAGCTATAAATTGCACCAAGGTATGGTTTTTCTGAATTGTTTGCAAGACAGCAGTGAAATTAGAATCGGTTTTAAATTAAAAACTATCAATAATGTTGTATTTTTTTAATATAAAGTGAAATTGTTTCACTGGTCTCCATTCCACTGTTTTCGAATGAAGGCTACAGAAAAAAAAGCACATTAATGTGACGTTAATTGATATTTATAGGGGGTGATGAAAATTAATTTTATAGAGTGAATTCCCATTAACAAGTAATAAATTAAAAGTCTAGGGTCTGGTTGGTAGGCAGGATGTCCAGCGACCTGGAAAACAGGGAATTTGATCAAACTTCAGGAATTTTCACAGATTAACTAAAATAATACGAAATTTTCATTTACAATAGTCAAAATATGATTTGTCTTCCAGTTAATACTCATCACAAATCTCTTTTGGCACTGTTGTACCAATTGAACATACAAATCTATGTTCTCGGTCAATATGTTATTTACTTTTCGTTCCTCCACCCCTCTCCCCTACACCTTTAGCCAAAATAGATTACTGGTTAATTTCATGTGCAAGAATTCGATTATGTTATAGAAAGAGGAAATTAAAAAAGAATATGTCTTGCAACAATTTTAAAATGTAATGGTGTAAGACGATATCTTAAAAGCTCAAAATAACTTAGACAGCTCATTTCTTTGGGCTGGAATTGTTCAACTTCTACAGTTTAAGAATGGGTATGTCTTTAAAATATTATTGCATTAAATTGAATCTTAATACAACTTTTATAAAATATAGTGACTGGAAAAGTTGTAAATTAGCTCTAGAAAATGCAAGGAATTTTAAAATACAGATTGGTTGAACACCCTGGTAGGTTAATACACCCTTAGTAAGTACAGATCTCTCTATAAAGTTTTTTTTTTTCAAATCCTTGACCCAAAATTTTTTTGAAACCTAGAATGCTATAATATATTTAAAGATCTGAGAATTAAAAAGAGGCCAACACTTGTCAAGTATTTTTAAATCTCTATAAAGATAGTTTCTAGGCTTCAAGTGCTGCCATCTATCCAGTACAATCCAACTATGAAAAAGGAAGCAACAAAACATTAAACAATAAATAACTTTCTTAACAGTCAGCAGATAATTAAAGCTTGATGTTATTTATATAGCTGTGTAGATGTGTGTGTGTGTGTGTGTGAAAGATCTTATAGACCAGTGAACCTCCAATGACATAATATAGGCTCCTAATCTTTAAAATAAGATTAACTCTGAGCGCAACATAATAATTCTTGCATGAGTAGTTACCCATCCACTACACTTTTCATAAACTAAACAAATATTAATTATTCTAAAGCTAACTATGCACTATAACAGATAAATCATTAAATAATAAAAGTGTATTCAGTTTGAGGAGAGAGACAACCAATACAAATTTAACAGAATTATTATGTTTAACATTTGTATGATAAAATAACCACATTTATTACAATTTAAAATGCAATGTACATATGCGCTATTCAAGACTAATTTGTTCAAAACAATATCATTATAATCTAAAACCGGTGTAAATTAATACAATTCACTATTTTTATAAGTGTGTGTGTGTTACATAGTGGGTGGTTAAAACCTTAGCTTTGGTATCAATACCATGAGGTATTTATTAAATCCCTGAATTTGGAATATTTAAAAAATTTACCCAATATTATTTCTTACCCGAAATAATTGTGTATCTCCTAGAGATTGTAGAATACTTTAAACCCCCCAAAAAATATGCACAATAATATACTTTAAGTTAAATTCTTGCATACTTGGTAAAATATTCAAACCCTTCTCTTTCTGTATTCCACATTAAAACCAAAAACTAATTCAAATTGTTAATTTCAAGAGTATGCACCAGCATTCACTTGCAGTGAGGATGGGAAGCCACACCTAAATTGAGAGACGAGGATCAAGTTAGGACAGGTCACAAAACTCCATCATTTGGCCAGTACATGTTTCAAATGCATTATCAAATAATGTTTGTTTTTAAGATTAATTAGAATTTTGCATAAAAACTTCATACATTTAAACTAATGGCTGTAGTTCTTTAATTTCTGGGCTTAGATAGTGGATGGATTTATAAAATGGCCACAGTTCCAAAAAACATTTTTCCATTAATTGTTTTGTTTAAAATCACCTAGCACATTGATAACTTCATATAAAACTCCATGTTCTAGTGGGTCATTTTGAAATTGTGTAATTGAGTGTTTTCATAAAATTTGTTTGCAACTATTTTGAGCACTATATTAGGTATGTAGAGTCAAAATAACAAATAAAAGTCCATTAACTGACCAGTCATAAATGAAACATTAAGTTTCTGTTTCCTTAATTTATGGCTTATTTTAGTGGTCACCCGAGGCAATAATAAAAGTTGTGTGTTTTAATGTCACATTTTAGTTTTGGCAGACAAAAAGAAATGGATGTAAGAAGTATATTAAATGCTTGAAACAGCAAATTGGAAACTACAGGAACCCTCTATAGTATTACTTTTATATTTATTTTTAAAAAAAATCATAAGATTTGATTTATACATGTTAAACCAAATCAGACCATTTAATCTGAAATTTGGCATGAATTAACATGACATGTTATTAACTTAAATAGTAGCTTGGCTCAATTAAGTTTTCAAATTAAATTTTCTGCACATTTTGACTTATTTTTATACTATAATTTTGAAAAACCCAATTTTATAAACCCTATTTTTTTAAAAAGGAGAAATTAGTAGTGCTATTATTAAAGGGTTTCCACAAACCATCAAGTTAGGAAAATCATGAAATATGGAGGAAATAAAAAGTAATGATTAAGCAAGCTTATTAACAGAAAGCCAAATTAAACGTGTTCAAGGAAAGTATGATTTTTGCTTCAAAGGTCAGGGAAAATGGATACACTTTAAATGTAGGACATTTAGTGGGAGCCCTGTGTTAAGGATTAAGAGTCCAACTATTTAAAGTGAACAATGAAATATATAGCCTACGTGGTTTGTACCCGATATGTCCAATAAAGAGGAATACCCAACTTGATTTTTAAAACTTTTATTTCTTATTTAAATTTGTTATAACTACATTTAAAACCATGCATACTATAAATATGCACACATTTCTAAAAATTTTAAAGGTCCACCTCTGCGACAAAACATCCATTTCTTTCACACATCATTTGGTGGTCTTAAATTGATATATTGTGATAAAAAAATCTGTTATGGCTAGATATAATTTGATTTATTTTAGATTTCATTTTTTTTCTAAGAACAAAAAAAATGTATCATGTTGTGATTATGTTTCTATATACTCATAAAAACATGTTTAAAAAAAATCCCACTCCAAGCCTTCTTGTTCCCAAATCTTCATATGACATGCATGGCAGAAACTTTGGTGTTCAGTGTCGTCGCGATGGTAATATAGTTAAACGATTTATGACATTAAAAAAAAAGCTACTCTATGAGATGGTCATTCAATTAAGGATTAAAAAAACTAGTCCTATAAAGGGAATGGGGGGTCGATGAAGAATCATACAAATATCAAATCTATCTATAGATCATGACTAAACCTTCCCTAGTTTGGAAGATAACATGCTCCTCGATGCTAATAAAAAACAAGTCAAATGAGAAGAATAAGCTACAATAGTGACCACGTAGTAATAATTTAGTGAAAGTGGTCCAAACAAACTATTTATTGGTCTCAAAGCTCTTTACATAACATAATATTTACCTAATAAGCAGTAGGAATTGGAAAATAAGAACATCTTTAAATTCATCTTTACATGTGCGCACTTTGTAAAAAAAATGCCACCATATATATTTGAGTTGGGATATTATTTTCAAGGATAACATCTTATTTCAATTTGTAAAACTGACTTGTTGCTCCCGATAGGCTAGTGGGTAGTGAAAGCTTATTAACATCTTTATTTTTAATTAGTGCGCTTTAGTGCTAGTACACTGGGCTATTAGCAACGTAAACAATCTAATCCAAGTATAAAGATGAATTTTAAGGAAATTCGCCTGTAGAGGACGCAATAGCCCATTGCGGATAAAGAAATTCTGGTCATGATTGAACCCCCTTCCACCCAGGTTATAGTCTAGCACGCTAGCGCAAACCTAACTATGCTGATTTCAATGTTAAGTTTATTTTCTTTTGTATATTCAATGTACACTTGTAAAAAAATATTTATCCATGGGTAGCTAACTATAGCAGAATCACTGTAGGAAGAATAATTTAATTGAAAAAAACTTTTTTTACAATCAAGATTGACAACATTTTACTATATTACTAGAGTTATTTTACCGAATTGATCATATCTGTCAGATAGCTGCACATAACATGACTTTATGTATGAAAACATTAAAGCAGTTTTAGTGGCCTTTAAAACTGTTGAATAATTTTCTTCCTACTGTGTTCTTACTATACTCCAATTTTAATAGAAAGGTCCTTTTAGAAAAAACCTCTTATATTTTGCAGTTAGCATTGAAGACCTTTCTATTAAAATTTTACTATGGTCAAGACAGCTTTTAATAATATCATACATATTTTATTTTTAGTTCAGTTTTGGCCAAGAAATGAAATAACAGATTTTGTGAACCTATTGTTTGAAGTTGGTATTTTTTATAATTGGTTTTCCCCAATTGTTTAATTTTATTTATTTATACACATTGTGTTTTCACTTCTAGTTGCCAACGGTTGAAACTGTAAATAAAGCGTACAGTTTTAAAACTTTTTTGTTGTTTATAGCAAAGACCATGTCAAATTTAATATCAAAGTGTTGTTTGTGAGGGGAGTGATTGATATAGTAGTTAATACATTAAAGAATACCTATTAAAATAAACTTGGTTTTTATTATTTTTATTTTTTCTACTCATTTCCATTTGAAGGATACAGGAGGAAAAGCCCAATTTTAGATTAGTGCTTTCATCTTTTGGACAATCATGAAACCTTTCCTTATGGAGTTAAACATATAAAATTTGTTCGCCTGGAAAATGTGTGTAATGTGACTACATTCTTTTTCCCCCTGTACCTTTCATATAACATAATCAAAACATAACAACCAGAAATGTCTAACTCGATTCCTAGACACCAGTGATTCTTTCTGGTATTGAAAGAATAGAGAATCGATCGAAGAAACATGATTTTTGGTACCTCAAATCCTTTAAACGAATATAGGAAGTATTGGGCATTTTTTATACCATGTTCCTCTTAGTTTATTTGTCGTTTCATTTAAGCGCCGGCAAATTGTAGTTAGAGACCTTGATGTTTTACTATTTATAATTTTTTTAAATATCTTATATTCATTTCTAAACAGTGGAGGATGACAGCCTCAGAGCTGGGCAAGCACTTTGGCATGAGGTAATGGGTAAAAATGTTCCAAGGCTTGTTTTTATCTTTTGGATTTAAATTATTTATTTAAATAATTTTAGTGTTATAAAATGTATGTATTTATCATGTCGACTAGATAAAATTATAATCAATTAGAATTAAAATGGCACAGAGAATAAAAATGTAGAAACCACACTTCAATAATGTGAATCAAGACCCGTTAAGAGCAATCCTGACCATACACAACTGACGTAAAACTGACACTGCGTATGTGTCAACGTTGACCAAGAGCACTCGGTAGATATTTTACTATTATTCTTTCATTGGCCGAAATACTCAGCTGCAGTGAAAGGCAGTTCAAATTTTGATAATTTTTCCTCTACATACATGCATGTGCCCTATACTCTGTTCCTCCATTTTATTCCTCATGTCATTTGAATGCTTTAAAATCAAGTTTTTAGTTGGCTTCTAGAAATTCCTCATGGCGGTGACAGACCCACAGTCATGCTTGACAAATATGGAAGCTTAAACAAAGATGCTGCCAAAATTATAAAACATATTAGGTTTACGATTAAAAGATATTTGTAGGCATAAAATAAGGTTGTATTTCACTTAAAGTAGGCTATCAGTGCTTTCAATGCTAGTATGGATCGACGATGCTTATAAATTACCTGGATTTAAACTTTGACCCCTGTTACTGGCAAACCAAACTAGAGACGATAGATTACATTTGGTCTGTGTGGATTTTAGATTTTAAATAAAGTGTGTAAAACAAATTTAATAAGCTAGATTGGGGTTGAAATTTTCTTTATTTTCTTATTTTATTTAAAAATACATGTTATAACAAGGTGTCGAGGCAAACTATATTTAAAATTCCTCAACATTTCTAGATTTTACAAAGCCAATATTTTATCTCATCAATATATATATACATATATAAATACAGTAGGATCGGGTTAGTTCAAAATATTTGATAATTCTAACCCACCATGATTCTCCATGAAATTCCTATTTAAATCAATAGTAAAAAACACATATTTAATTCAAATTTTACAAGGAAATGTTTGGATAATTTAAAGTATAACCACTGATAAAAAATTTTTGGTTGTACTCATTTCAAACCTAACTTGATGATTTTCATTAAATAACCCTTATATGCCAAGAATTTATATAAAGTGAGTTATTATTGACACATAGTAAAAATAAAGCAGGAAACTCTGCATCAGCAGAAAGTGAGTTTCCTTTAGTAGGGATACGTTGGCTTGGCTTTCATTGCTTCTGTCTGACAATGTAATCGGGTTACGCCCTGACTGAATGACTGACCGATTTAAGTCTGCAATTTTCATATGTTAATTTTCCCAAGTTTTACATTTTTCTTGTTTTTTCATGTTTGTTTATATTGTGTGTGTGTTTCATATATGCAGGATATTTTGACTTTTGAGGTTTCTGATTTATTGGGTATCAGCTGTCTCGATACTTATAAAAATAGTTAATTCAGTTGGACTCTGAATTATTTAAAAAGTTATACTGTATTAATCATATAATAAACATTTACTAATATCACAACTTAATATAATAATATTCTTTGAGTCATACATTCTGAAGTTATGTCACTCTATGAAGTGATTAAAGTATTTCAGTCTAAATTGATGGTATCAGGTGTTGCAATCTAATTTAGATCTTACTAAGCCATTAAAAAAAAATTGCCACCACCACCAGTACAGTTTACAAGTGTTGTGAGATACATTATTTTTTAGTTTCTTCTTCATATAATGTAATCAATTTCTCGCTTATTAACATAACCATTATTCAACTGTGTCTAAAAATGTGTGGCATAGAACCTTTGAAAAGATGATTTTTATCTCCTGATTTAAGTTTTATTTATTAATTCATTTCAATATAAAAGTCATGAATAACTTAGTAAATTATGGTAAGGATGAGAAATGTATCTACAGTTACCTGTTGTAGTGTGTAGATGAAAAACCATCTTCTGTGCATCCTATCGAGTTTCCAACTTCGTGTCTTGACCCTCTAGGTCTGAACCAAGCGCGGCAATCAAACACAATGGCACTGAGCTTTACTTTACCAGTACCTTGAAGTTAAAATAAATGCCTTAATTATATGAAAACAAATCACTAAAAGTAATAAAGATGGGTAGTTTATATTATAGAATCAAAGATTTCTGATCATAGACCATTGGGTTAAAATAAACTGTGTGCTGTGCTACCAATGCTGTCTTAAAAAAAAAGTTAATATAAAATGTATATCTTTTAAATATGTTAATTGTTCAGATATATTTAATAATAGTGTGCTAATTGTGTCATTGTTAGGACTATTTTATGCCACATACAAATGATACACATGCTTCCCAACTTTGTACAGCAAATTGCGAAAACCATATCGTGTGCCGTTAAGGTGGCCACCTCGGTCAGCGAGAAAGTATCGATCATTGTCAGACCACAGGACTTAAAATACAATGTCTGTGGCATTTTCTGGAACTACTCCTTTATTCTGTTTAAGCTTTTACTACTTTTCACCCTTTGCCTACAACCACCCTATGTTATATCAAACGCGCTAGTCGTGTTGAGCCCGACTGCCGAGGACAGGGAGATCGAGGTTTGAATCTCGGTCGGGTGAACTGGGGGTGGTTTTTCCTATATGGTTTTCCACTCTCCACGCAAATGCGGGTTCACTTCCTCTAATTCAACCTTCCCAATTCCTAATCCATTAGCGTAGTTAGTACTTAAAGCGTATAACCTGAACGGGTAGTAAGACGTGGTACTAATATTATTATTATTTGTTATATCCTTGTCTCAAAGCCCCGCAAATATACTTATAAGGTCGTTGAAAATGGGTTAATGTCATATTTTCACATGTTTGTTTCTATAAATAAACCTACAATTTTTTGCAAAATATTTTGTTTAGTTCTGATAAATCAAGTTGCTAACACAATTTACATTTCAATTTATCAGATTTATTTTTCATATAAATAATATCTCGGAATACAATAATTTACTATAACTGAGTATTTTAGCAGGCATTATTTTTATTGGTGAAGCTTTGTAAATATCGAGGCCGGATCTTTTTTTTTTTTTAGCGAAGTCAAATCTTATATTTGTTTCAAAGCTGTTTTGAAGTTTTCATACCCCTAGTAAGAAATATGTAATAATTTATAAACATGTGTCTGCATATAGAATTGATTGAAATGAATGAATCATCAATAAGAGTAACAATCATAGTAATGTGTCACTTCTAAGTAATCTATAAAACACAACTATCATGAAACATAAAGATACGCTCACTAAAAACTATATTCATTTTCAGAACTGTGTCCTACTACCTATTGAGGTTATATGCTCACCAAAAGTTGTCGAAAACATAATACTTCCTTAGAGATGTACAGGCATGTGAGATGAAATTTCTGGGTGGGAGTGAAAAATATGGACAGAGGGAGGAATGAAAGGGTGAGAGAGAGAGAGAGAGAAGTAGGAACCACTGTAGAAGAGAATAAAAGAGGCAAGAATGAGGTGGTATGAACATGTGAAGAGGATGTAAGAGGGAAGGATTCCCAGGAGGTGCCGAACAGGAAGCCAAGAGGAAGACCCAGGGACAGGTGGATAAAGGAATGGTGGAGTAGTGTGTAGAGGAGTGGATTGGGCCGGCGTGGAGGAAGAAAGGTGTTGGGAGGACAGAAGTAAATGGAGAGGGTTATGTTCGAGACAGACACTACCAGTGGTAGGAAACTGTGTATAATGATGGTGGTGAGGATGGTGGTGGTAATGATGATGGTGGTAAATGTGGTGATGATGATGATGGTGATGATAATGGTGATCATAAACTTACTGTTCTTGTGTGTGAATGCATGTTAAAGGTTCTGAGTAATAGTTTAAAGGATCTTTTGAAAAGGGAACAAGTTCCAGTTCATATTCCAAAATTTAAAAACATAAGCAGAATTTAGCAATTCATGTTTTTATTTTCTAAGTAAATATTATATATTTGTTCTATTACATTTTTCAAAATATCACATTTAACATCCAAAGCTATTAATAACAAATAAATAAATGGTAAAACAAAATTGTACAAACTTTCTTATCTAGTGTATTATAGCTTGGAACAAAATTTTCATAAATAGGTTTTCGATAAATTTCCCTTAAATAAATTATCTTATAAAAACAAATATTATATTCTAACCTTTTAATCACAATAAACACTTTTCTCTCAAATCTAATAGATCTACCATTACATGTCCATTGATTAAGTCATATGATCTGAATATGCCACTTTAGATATATATTATCAATGACTATAAAGTAATATTAGTTTTATATTAGTAAAATGTTATCAATTTTGAAAGCAAAAAAAGCATATTTTCTAAAACATTTTTCCCACACACATGTCTATACAAATAATATTTTAAATTAAATTTGGGCAAATCCACTATTTTACGAACCCGAATCTCCAATTTACCTTCACATCCCTAATCTGAATATTGAAAAAAAATTATGAACATATGAGCAAATATAAAAATATAATAGAATAATAGAAAATACAAATAGTAACTAAATGTTAACATTCTTTCATATCTCCATTTATTATAACATTTATACATTCAGTTAAGTGTTAGAATACTGGTCTGGGGCCTTGTTGTTGAGTTCATCCTATATTTATAATTGGTTCTGAAAAACCAATAAGCAGTTATTAGAGCTCTAAAACAAATTTCACTTGATGAATTAAAAAAAAAAAATTTTTTTTTAAGGATTTGAGTCTTGAAACTGAGATTTTCTCAAATCTCAAATATGCTTAGGGATTCAAAAACTCGGCTAGAGGTATATAAATCCCATGATGAATGGATTATAACAACAAGGTTTACATTTAGTTATTATTTCTATTTTCTATAGCAACTTAAGAATTAATGCAGTAAAGTAAACCTTTTATATTTACTATATTTTCTAGAATTTAGATTTTTAGGTAAAAGTTGAGATTCAGGATTGAGACTTTTAGATAAAATAAAAAATTGGATTTGAGACATGTACATAAAATGGAGATTCGTATTCAAGATTCATATTTGTAAATTAGTGAATTCAACCCAGCTTTAATATTTGTTGTTGGTGGACTTCACCGTGAACCACTCCTTACAACCCCTTACTAGTTATGTCTCAATGTTTTATAGTATTTTTTGCTTCAATTTATCTAACTAGTTCCTATCCAATCTAAACCCTCCATGGTGATGACCCCTTGCCTGGGGCAACATATTGTTACATCATCATTAAATAGTTTCCAATCGGTGACCTGGTTAGTTTAGTAAAATGCCTCCATCTCCCTCTATCCTTCCACCATTCTTGTCCTTTCACTTGCACACTTTCTGTTATCTGCTTCTCCCATATCTTCTTTGGTCTCCCTTGCGATACTTTTCTATATACTTATCTCCGTTATTCCCTTTGGTGTTCCCTCTTTTCCCATCCTCATTACATGCCAATACCATATCAACCTTGCTTCCTCCATTATCTCATGTACTCCAACATCATCATTATATGACCATATCATCTTAACCTT
Source organism: Timema cristinae (assembly GCA_039000515.1). Taxonomy (NCBI): domain Eukaryota; kingdom Metazoa; phylum Arthropoda; class Insecta; order Phasmatodea; family Timematidae; genus Timema; species Timema cristinae. The sequence goes on from JBCFYV010000001.1 coordinate 26,966,493, forward strand.
GCTTCCTCCATTATCTCATGTACTCCAACATCATCATTACATGACCATATCGTTTCAACCTTGCTTCTTCTACTATCTCATGTACTCCAACATCATCATTACATGACCATATCATCTCAACCTTGCTTCTTCTACTATCTCATGTACTCCAACATCATCATTATATGACCATATCATCTCAACCTTGCTTCCTCCATTATCTCATGTACTCCAACATCATCATTACATGACCATATCATCTCAACCTTGCTTCTTCTATTATCTCATATACTCCAACATCATCATTACATGACCATACCATCTCAACCCTGCTTCCTCCATTATCTCGTGTACTCCAACATCATCATTATATGACCATATCATCTCAACCCTGCTTCCTCTATTATCTCATATACTCCAACATCATCATTACATGACCAAACCATCTCAACCCTGCTTCCTCTATTATCTCATATACTCCAACATCATCATTACATGACCATATCATTTCAACCTTGCTTCTTCTACTATCTCATGTACTCCAACATCATCATTACATGACCATATCATCTCAACCTTGCTTCTTCTACTATCTCATGTACTCCAACATCATCATTATATGACCATATCATCTCAACCCTGCTTCCTCTATTATCTCATATACTCCAACATCATCATTACATGACCATACCATCTCAACCCTGCTTCCTCTATTATCTCATATACTCCAACATCATCATTACATGACCATATCATCTCAACCTTGCTTCTTCTACTATCTCATGTACTCCAACATCATCATTATATGACCATACCATCTCAACCTTGCTTCCTCCATTATCTCGTGTACTCCAACATCATCATTATATGACCATATCATCTCAACCCTGCTTCCTCTATTATCTCATATACTCCAACATCATCATTACATGACCATACCATCTCAACCCTGCTTCCTCTATTATCTCATATACTCCAACATCATCATTACATGACCATACCATCTCAACCCTGCTTCCTCCATTATCTCGTGTACTCCAACATCATCATTATATGACCATATCATCTCAACCTTGCTTCCTCCATTATCTCATGTACTCCAACATCATCATTATATGACCATATCATCTCAAACCTGCTTCTTCTACTATCTCATGTACTCCAACATCATCATTATATGACCATATCATCTCAACCTTGCTTCCTCCATTATCTCATGTACTCCAACATCATCATTATATGACCATATCATCTCAACCCTGCTTCCTCCATTATCTCATGTACTCCAACATCATCATTATATGACCATATCATCTCAACCCTGCTTCCTCTATTATCTCATATACTCCAACATCATCATTACATGACCATATCATTTCAACCTTGCTTCTTCTACTATCTCATGTTCTACAACATCATCATTATATGACCATATCATCTCAACCTTGCTTCCTTCATTATCTCATGTACTCCAATATCATCATTATATGACCATACCATATCAACCTTGTTTCCTCTACAATCTCATATACTCCAACATCATCATTATATGACCATACCATCTCAACCCTGCTTCCTCTATTATCTCATATACTCCAACATCATCATTACATGACCATATCATTTCAACCTTGCTTCTTCTACTATCTCATGTACTCCAACATCATCATTATATGACCATATCATCTCAACCTTGCTTCCTCCATTATCTCATGTACTCCAACATCTTCATTACATGACCATACCATATCAACCTTGTTTCCTCTACAATCTCATATACTCCAACATCATCATTACATGACCATATCATTTCAACCTTGCTTCTTCTACTATCTCATGTTCTACAACATCATCATTATATGACCATATCATCTCAACCTTGCTTCCTTCATTATCTCATGTACTCCAATATCATCATTATATGACCATATCATCTCAACCTTGCTTCCTCCATTATCTCATGTACTCCAACATCATCATTACATGACCATATCATCTCAACCTTGCTTCCTCCATTAACTCATGTACTCCAACATCCTCATTACATGCCTATACTCTCTCATTATTACTTCCTTTACTAGCTCATGTATTCAAAATTCATCATTAAGTGCCGATTAAATCTCATTCTCACTTCTTCTATGATCTCATGTACTTATTACACCCACACTTTACCACCCTTTACATTTCTAATCCGGTTTCTCCCTATTAACATTGTATAAGTAATATAATAATGAGGGGCTCCAGTGTAAGCCATGTAACTAACATTCTGCACTTTCATCTAGTATTAACTCTAAAATATATATTGAATTATTATTCATGATTCTAAGATTAAACTTCTGTTTTGAAACAATCCATGAAAAATATAACAATCATCCCCAATCATTCAATGGACTAGTATAATGGATAGTTAAGTTTCCATTATAAGTAACAAAAACAATGAACACAGGAATGCCACATTCACAAGTTATTCGTTTACGCGTTTTTTAAAGGTAAATAACAGATCACAGTATATTCTCACTTTTTTAGAGGTTAGCATTTTAGGTCACAATTCTTATGTCTAGCTATTGTGATGTGATTGTTAAATATTGATTTTAACAAATTTGTTCTTCATAACCAGACTTTTAAGTGATCTTGTTAGGCCCAAGCAAGGTCAATAATATTTGTAAGCATATAACCCAAATTGGTAGTAAGACGCGGTGCTAAAAAAAATATAATATTGGTATGAACCTTGCTATAAACAGGCATGTTCAGTTCAAATAAGAAAACTAGAACAAAATAAGTCAAGTCAATACCTTCTATTCCACTTATCAAAAAGCCGCCATGTTGTGTCAAAGTGAAAAGATAATAAAATTAGGTCTTCGTGTAGGTTTACTAGTCTTGGGGTTAAGAATAAAGGTAGTGAAAATATGTTTGATTTTTTTGATACCAGTAATTATTGTTATTACCAAGGATATTGAGATATCGAGTTTGACATTCCTAACTAGGCCTCTGCTTGTAAATACAGTCAGTTTAAAGATTAACAAAAAGGGTTGTGGTTAGTTTAATTGTATTAACCTAACTAGATTATAGCTGTAGATGTAAAGTTTTTTGATATCCTAATTTACAATGTATCATTTAGGAAACAATAGCATTAAAATTTGTTTTTATAGATAAATTGTTTATAAATTATTTTCAGGATTTTATTGCACTAATAGGCTCTACTTTAATCTATAGAGTGAATATGATAAAAACCTTTTATTATGGTGTATTGGTAACATATTTTAGTATCAATCTGGATATTTACAATTTAAAAACATAATGAACTAAAAAAGGTGAATTTTAATTAAATGCACCATTATCTTTTGTAGGAAGGAAAACCTCATTGTTTAAAAAACTGACTTTGTGTTCCTGGCCAAGAATGAACTTCATCCTCTAGAAAAATTATCAATTACACTAATTTACTTGTTTAAAATATCTACATGACTAAGAGGTCAACAATGACTAGCCTATTACCCCAAGTTTCAAGCAACCGCCAACTCTCGCTGCTTAATGCCAAGCTTTTCACACACGAGACACAATAGCAATGGTTGTCTGTGCCTGATGCACACGGTATGGTAGGCGTGTCCGCAGCGAAACACTGTCAGTCCTCCATCGTGTAGTAGAACCATAGTGTCTAAAGGCAGAGCACAGCAGGGACAGACTCCCGTCTTGAACTCCACTCTAGCCCCCCAGTGGTGATCCTGATGGTGGCTGACAGATGGGGGGCCTTCTCTAGGTCTACTAATAGCGCTTCTTGAAGAGTGGGAGCCACCTGGGACCAAACATATACAATATACATGTTAGTAAAAGAAAATAGCATATTGTTTTAATGTTATCATAGAGAGAGAGATAGGAGGATAGAAAAAAGTTAGTAGGATAAAGGAAAGGAAAGATAATTGGGCTATAAGAGAGAAGAGGAAATAGGAAGGAGGAAGAAAAGTAGTTTAGGAGGAGCAAGATAGGAAGGTTATGGGGAAGATTCAAAGAGGTTAAGGAAAGGAAAAAGAAGAATGTTATAAAGGAGGTTTGGGATGGGGAATAAAAGATGGTTAGAAGTGGTTAGTGTTAGGAAAATGAGGATCATCATCAACATCAACTGTTACCAGCCTGTGGCCGGATCTGTTTAGTGAAATCCCTCCATCTCCCTCTATCCTTCCAACAGTATTCCTCCTGCACTTTCCTTCACTCTCTTCCTCTCACTTGCTATCTGTTCCTCCCATCTCTTCCTTGATCTCCCTTGCAGTCTCTTCCTTACATACTTCATATCCATTAATCTTCTTGGAATCCTCTCCCCTTACATCCTCATTACAGGTTAATATCATCTCATCCTAGCTGCCGCTATCTCATATATCCCCAGTACCCCAACTCTTAACCTTACATCTTCATTCCTAATCTTATCTATTATGGTGATGCTCCTCAAAAACTTCATTCCCATGGCCTCCACTTTCCTTGTTTCTATTTTATCCGAAGTCCAAGTTTCCGCCGCATACGCAACTATGGATATGAAGTATGCTCTATACAATACTTCCTTACACTTCAGGGGCACTTCTATTTTCTATAGTAGGTGTCTCACACACCTGTAGAATACCTCTCCTTGCTGCCCTCATCTCGCTATATCTTCTATGGTGCTCAAGTTTTGCCTCAATCACACTACCAAGGTACTTCACGCTCTTTACTTCTCTAAAATCTACTCCGTCCATTTCTATCACCTTTCATGGCCTTGTTCACCATCACTTCACTTTTCACCATACTTAATTTCATTCCATATTTTTTTCACCTCCTCATTCCATTCCTGGAGCTGTACCTGTATTTCCTCTTCCTTTTCCTCCCATACCATCAAATCATCTGCAAACATCATTGTTTTCATTTTCTCCTCACCCAGTTTTCTACCACTTTGTCCATGACCATTTCCATCACCAATACAAATAGTAATGGTGAGAGAGCACTTCCCTGTTTACTCCATTTTTTAATTGGAACTACTCTGTCCGCCCTCTCTCTGTCTTTACACAACTCACATTATTTCCATACATATTCCTTACTCTTCTAGCCACTCCTCTTTCTACTTCAGCCTCCTCCATTTCTTTCCATACTATATTTCTATCCACACTATCATAAACTTTTCCTACATCCATAAATGCAATTACTAGATCCTTTCCAAAATTATATCTCTTTTCCATCAACTGTCTAATTCCAAATATTAAATCTAGCATAAACCTCTTATCTCTGAACCCATGTTGTTCTCTCTATCCTCCTTCAAGCTTTCCTCACTCTCATTTCCAGAATATGTTTGTACATTTTTGAGCATTGACACATCAGTGTTATGTTGCTATAATTTTCAAAACTCTTCTTAACCCCTTTCTTGAATATTGGTAATATAATAAATACTTTTTGTCCAATCCTCTAGCACTTTTTTCTTCCTGCACACTGCCCTTACTACTTTATACCACCACCGTGGACCCATTTCTCCTGCTGCCATTATCATTTCTACCGCGAGTTTGTCCACTCCTGGTGATTTCCCTTCCTCATACTTTTCAAGGCCTCTTCAACCTCCTTCAGGTTATGACTGCTACTTCCTCCTCCATCTCTACGTCCATTTCCTATTCGTCTTCCTTCCATACTAATCCTTCCCCCTCTGGGTTAAACAATAATCATTCTAACCTCTTTCCTATTTTCCCCCCTCCTTTGGCTCACTTGACTGCATATTTTCTTGCTCCCCTCCAAATCAGTCTGTAGCACTTTTATCCACGTTTTTCTCCCTTTTCTTGCTATCTTTTTTGTATTTCTCTTTTCATCCCTATACTTATCCTCGGTCTTGCTTGTTCTTTTTGTGAACAATTTTCTAAATGTTTTTTTCTTAGCATTAACTGCTTCCTTTTCGTTCTAACATGGAGTTACTTCAATATTATTTTTCTGCTTGTTCTTTCTCACATCTCCTCTGCCGCTTCCACCATGCACTTTTTGAATCTTTGTCACTCATGTTATCCTTTTATATTGTCCTTTGGTAGTGCTCCTTTTACTCTTGCTTTAAGTTCATTCTTTCCTTCACTGGCTAAGCTTCCTATTCTTATCCTCTTTTCCTGCTTCATGATCTAGCACCCTCTCCTCCAACCTTTCATGTCGGCGACTAATAGTCTATGGTCCCTGTCCAAGGACACACTTGGCAGGAATCATTATGTTCAATGTGAACGCCTTTGTTCCATATCTAATAGGAAATAGGAGGATATGAAGGTAAAATAATTAAGGAAGAGAGAAGGTGGAGGGAGAAAAGGGAAAAGAAAAGTAGCATACTTTTTTCATCGTCTGTCTTAATAAATGGTCTATGATTTATCTGATTACCAAACCCTTCCTTCACCTCTGACAAGACATCTTGTGAATGTGGGGAATGCCAGGCCTCCACCGTGGTTCGGATTCCACGTTAAACTGTAGGTCCTTCATTTCATCTCACAATCACCCTACCATTACACATTAGCGTAAGTGCGTATAACCCGAATGGGTAGTAAGACGCGGTGCTAATAATAATAATAAATAATAATAATAATAATAATAATAATGGTCAGGTTGTAGACATATATTATAATTACTCTAATGGGGTAAGGAAGAGGAAGGAAGCATTTTAAAGGTAATCACCAGCATTCGCATGGAAGAAGAGCAGGAAATGATTTAGAAAAAGCCATCCTCAGTAGACCCGACCAGGATTATAAGATCTATCTCCCAACCATCACCGTGCCAGTCTAAAACTATAATGACGCCTACGAACCTTCAACTACTGAAACGGGTAAAAAGAGCAAAGAAAGTAGTGAAGGAGAAATGTATACGATACTAAGGGATTAACCGAGAAAGGAGGTGGAAGGTAGAAAGGGAAATAGGATAGGACCAAAGAAAAAAGGAATACAATCATGCTTAGGTCTGCTTATTGAAAACATGGCCTAAGTCCACTCTTTCAGTTTGAAGCAAACACTAATCAAATACACTAAATATTCTTGAGGCAGAGTGGAAGTTTGAATATTTTTGGTCTATTGTTTTATAATTTGAAAAAAATCTTGTGTTTATTTATACAAATTTATGAACTAAAATCATTTAGAATTTGTTTTAGTGCACTAATGTGTTGTAATTTTAATTTGATAAATCAAGTTACTATCACAACAAGCAATTCTATTTCCTCAAATTATTTCATATGAACAGTGAATTAATATTTTAGTTCTCAAAATTTGTAACAGCAAACATTTGTAATTAACAAAGCTGAAACTATTTTTGAAAAGAAGTTGAATCAAACTTATTTTTTTTAAAGCCAGGTTGAAGTTTTGAATCACCACACACCCTTAATTAAAACCTTTTCGAGTGACACAATTTTAATACTTTTGTGGTGCAAGTTTTGATGCAAATTTAAATTCAAAGAAGGAATAAAAACACATTAGGATTCTATCCATTTTGTGAATACAAATCTTCATACAAGCTAACAAAGATAAATTATTCTTGCTAAGAATGCACTGCATGTTAAAATGTGTTTTGAAAACTTCTTTTCCCTGGTTCTCGTACCTTTGTTGAAATCAGGGCAGTGGAGCTGCTAGAATTCTCTAGCTTGCCATGCACCAGGTCGACCACTTTATCCCGCAAGCCTGTGGCATGGTTGTCTATAATTGCAGAAAAAATACAGCTCTGGTAGAATCTGCAATCAACGCAAATGTGGATACAGTTCCTCTAAATATAAAAATATAACCTTCCTCATTCATTAAAAAACCACTATCGAAATTAGTAGAATGACATAGCCCGAATTGATAGAAAGAACCGGAACATTATCAGGAACCGAAAAGAATTGGAACATTTATTGTGCTCTAACCAGAACCAGAAACAGAACCTTAAAATGTTTGGAGAACAGGAACAAGAACCAGAACCAGAACCAATAAAAATTTTGGTTCGACTCCCTGCTGAAGATTACCTTCGTTGTGCACTGCAATGCAAAATAAGGTAAATCTAAGACGTACTTTTACCTCTATATCATTCTCACATGCACACAAATGTTCTGCCTATTTTATTATATTCAGTGGTCAGATTGGTTATACAGTATTTATTAATTTATTTCTCCTTTTACAGGGTTCCCCCATTACCATAATCGGACAAGAATAATAATAATTGGATTTTAAATGTATTAATAATTTTTAAGAGCATCTTTTGTATTTTTAGGATAAGAAAACCCAGTTTTTAAGAGTATCATTTTTTGTTTTTAGGGGACTTTTTATTTTATTTTCGGGAGCATTAATACACTGTTTTAAATGCAATTTTGGAGTTTTAAGGCCATCAACTTCCGGGCCGTGCTTATTATTTTTTACCAATTCCCTTTTCTTCATTTTGTGTTTTTTTTTGTTTCCTCTTTTAGAAAGTTGGAATCCAAACAAACTTTTTCTCATTACTAAAAATAAAGAATTCTAGTCTTGCTAAGAAATTAAAATATTAAGGATGAGCGTGCCTTGTACTTATGGAAATTCAAGATTAGAAAATTAAATGGTTTTTTGGTTGGAGTTTGTTTTAGAGCTACAATACTGATCAATGGTAACCAAGCCTCAACATAGTTTTAAGACAAACTTAACAAGACCTCAGATCAATTAATTTAACACCAATTTAACACCTACCTTAACATTTGACTGTTATAATGATTGTATTATAACAAAACATGCTACTTTTAGTCACTGTTTCTATTTTCTGCTAGCCGCTTTGGTGGCCACATGGTCTAGAGCATGTTGGGGAGATTGAGATTCGAAACTTGGTTGGAAATGGATATCCCCTCTCCCTCCCTACAAAAGTAGGTACATTTTCTTTAAATTCAACCTTCTTCAATCCTAGCACATTAGCATAATCAGTACATATATGTACAACCTAAACGAGTACTAGGACACGATGCTAAAAATATATATTCAGTAGATATTCTATTTCCTCTTATGTCAATGATTTTTTCAGAAATTTGGATTCATAGGTAAAATGAAGATTTAGATCTATAAAATAGTGGAGTTGACCTAAATCTAGAAAAGAGTGAAAGTATTTAATATACAATGCAACAGTCCACAAGTAATATTTTTCCAAGAAGAAGCCTCACCTCTCATCTAGCTCCCCAGGTTTTATTTTGTCTGAATACTTCATAAGTAGCTTTAGCGTCTCCTGCGGCCCCAAACCCTTCACGGCCACCGCTCCGATGGAAGACCACGTAATACCAATGCTACCGCTCGCCCAAGGGACTGTCTGACCACAGTTGAGGCAGAGACCCGAGTTGTATTTAACAATGTAATCAAACGCTTGCCCCCAGTACAGAGACATCTCTGATAGTCTTTCTTCTAGGGCAGACACCTCGCCCAGGTGGACAATGAGTGGAAGCACCGAGTCAAGGGTTCAGAAGACTTCAAGCGGAGGAAATGCCGCCACATTCCTGGATACAAAATAATATGTATAAAATAGAGTGCATTAAGAATGCTACTAAATAAATATGATATAATTCCAGAAAAGGAAGTATATATAAAAACAAAAACACTTAAAAAGTTAATATTTCGATGACACATAGCTTCTTTATTAAGAGGTAATCGTACCATATTAGCCCGAATATAGTACAGCTTCACACATAATAAAACACTAAAATTTTGAAGGTGTTCTATAAGAAAAATAAAAGTCTCGAACATACCTCAAAATAAAAATTTTAATTTGAGTTTTATTAGACTCTCTGAATGATTTTTCTTGATGAGCAGGCACTCCTCTCGTCCCCCCGGGTACCCCCCCCCCCCCCCCCCCCCAAAAAAAAACCTGGGATATAAATTTTCCTGACCAAGTTTTGGGAACATCCAATTTCTCAAACAGGCCTAATTCAAACTTATCTTTGGCTTTGGGAATATTACAGATAATTGATTTGACTTTTGTTCAAATCGAAATAGTCGACTTGGCATACCCCTATTATTCATCAAATTATTTATAATATTTATGTCAACTAGATGAATAAAATATATAGACACACCCACCTGGTACTTTATGAAGAAATGTTTGCGCCTCAGATCCCCCCTGTGCCAGCAAGTGTTCAAAAATCAATGCCCCAATTTCTGTAAACCGTGGCTCAGGAGGTTGTGGTCTAGGATAGCCACAACAACAGCTGCATTCGGGCTCTTGGTTCAATTCTTCATAAGCTTTGACCATAAACACACCTAATTTACTGCTTTTCAATGAGGAAACGACTGCCTGCACACGATCCGACGATTTGTCCACGTAAGACAGGAACAGAGAGTTACTTCTCTGTCTAGCAACACATTTACTTTCGCCTTCATCCACCCAACACTGTTCTAATTTTAAAACCAAATAAAAGATATCCTGGAGGTTGATATCTTTCTTCATTCTAGAGCAACTTTCAAATTGGCCCAGCCGAAGCATAAAAAATATTGTATTTAGTTGCCAAATTAAAGAAACATTTTCATTTTCAACAGCTTTTTCATGAAGATTGATTAATTTTCTCTTAATAATATGATCTAATAGTGTGCAGAGAGATTTGTAATAGCACATTATCGCAGATGCTTTTATGTTCAGAAAGATTATATTTGGGTCTAATATTTCTGAACAAATGTTAATAACAATACTTAATTTAATATCAGTCTTAATATCATTTTCTTTGTACACATTTAATAGCTGATCTGGGTATTTCAACTCTGAGTTTATTTCAAAGTCTTGAATTGAAAAAAGAAGGTGGGCAAAGGAATTGTAGAAAATGTCCAAAATTACCTTTATTGAATCTTCTGAAAAGTAATAGTGAAAGGGAAATGGTTCTTCAACAAGAAAACAAAAACTAATTTCATTTTTTTGTGTCCCAGATATGTCAAGAGGTGTTGAAAACTTGTAATAGTTATTAATAGCAATCCAAAGGTTGTGTAGCAGTTCTAAGGCGATTGTTTTAAAATCATTCACAGAAGAGCTTTTCACTATTTGGCAAAGTTCGACGACACAAGTAACGTCGAGGGGAAAACACTTAGAAATTGGAACATCTTTCTTTTTATCATAGACTATATTACTTTTTTCCCCATTCAACTCATTCTCTTCTGTTAAACTAGTTTGATCTTCAATATAATCTTGAGGTTTGACATCTAAAAGTTCCACTGTCGCTTCTTTATGTAATAGTTTCATTTTACCTTCAAACATTTGCCATTTTTCTTTGAGAGCTCTAGTGCCTGTGACTAGCTTTCCGGATACCGAGTGACCGATTTCTTTTAAAGCCTGAATAGCCTCTGGTGGAGTCATAGGTTGAAATGGGATCTCCCCGGTAAGAGTGGTTTTCCCCGCATTTATTGGGTTTGCTTCGGTAACCACGAGAGACTTACTTGATTTATTATCTAAGGAATCAGGTAATGATGTAGTACTTCCTGATTTTTCACTTTTTCTCAAGCTACTTGTATCAAGAGGTGGTTTTCGTCGACGAGGTACTTTTGGTGATACACTTGACGAACGTGTTTTCTCTTTGGATTGTTTTAATTTCCCACCTTCCTTTGAAAATCCTTTATACTTGCTTTGCAATGAGTTTTCCTCCTCTTCATATGCATGAGAATTCCCCACCAAAAATATGCCAGACTTTAACTTTGTCGCAAGCTGCTTTGGTCTCTCCATCGCATGTTTCTTTAGTTCTTGTAGAAGAGATGATATTTTTTGGATGGATTCTCTATCGTTCAACTTTGAATCTAAGTCTGAAAGCAGAAATAGTTTTGAAAATGTAGAAATATGTTTCAAAAGAAACTCTTGGTGGTCAAAACAAATTTCACTACAAACCAAATAATGTTTCTGAAAATATAATTTCACAAGAAATTTCTCAATGGATGAAAGTGTAAAGGCACGCAATTTTGAACTTTCTGTCCATATGTACAACGTGTCTTTCAACACCTTTACGTCAACAATATCTTTCACATCATTGCTCCATAAAACAACATTAGCATTTTCAGGGTCAAAAACATATATACCATCTTTCTTGAAGGTAAATAAAAGTTTTTTAGAAATAATAAATAGTTTAGCAAAATTAAACGACTGATGCCCCCATGTAATTTCAGAAATATCAGTACAAGATGTGGTTGCAGCATTTTTGTCAGGATTAGACTCTACTGAGGTTAGTAAGTTTATCACACGAGTAGGGGGTATGGCTAACGCCTCTTTAAACTGATGGGTACTGACTACGGTCCCGTTTAGATTCACTTCCCACACCCTGGAGCCAGGCCTGGCGCAGAACATCTTGACGTTCTTTAATCCCTCGTAGGAATTCCTCGACTCTTGGGTGTCATCAATGGACTTGAAGCTTCCACTCCGCTGCCCCGACGTGAGTGAGGGTAAGGGTTGGTCGACCGTGGAGAAGAAACAGGCGCCATACTCTCCTTCCCGCAACTTCTGGCCTAGCTGACGGTACTGTTCCCGCACTGTGTCACACAGGTAGCTGCGGGAGAGAGTAGACACCAGTAGTAGATCCGAATACCAGTCCAACTGGACCACTCGAGAGTCAAGTTGCATCAGTTGGAAGGAAGGAGTTTGGAAAATTGTCTTGGTCTGACAACAAAACACAATGTACCGGATGAATGCAAATTCCCAAAATAATCTTAAATCTATTTAATAGTCTGTGAATGTTTGTAAATGCATTAAAAAATTAAGTTTTCTTGCTCTGTCATGTTAATTTTTATATATTATTTTAAAGGAACAATGATAATATTGTGAAATCAAGATAAGTTTGAGAACTCGATTTTTTAATTCTTTTGAGTTCTAACTTAGCAACAAACTTTAAAGAGAAATTATTAATTTTTTTTAAATAAATTAAGCCTACCATTTCAAACTTTAAAAAAAAATCAAACTTAAGTTAATATTACACAATTTTAACACTAGATAACAATACGTAAGTGTTTCGTCTAGTAAGCCCAATTTAACAAAGTTTTTAAAAATCAATAATGAAAGAAGGTTCCTACAAGAAATCGAGAAAAAACCAATAATAAACACAATATGCCTTTTTACAATGAAAAGAGGAACACAGTTCACACTTCACATTGCTGACACTGGATAGATAGGTAATGGTCGCCTCTTAAAAAAAATTATTGTTAACACCCAAGCCCTCAATCTAGGTTTCAGAACTCATCAGGATGGAGTGTGAAATGTGCAACACAACGTCCTATAAGAGGAAACTAGAAAACGCAAAAGAATATAAATTGATTAAAAATGATTGGACATATAAATAGGATCATTTAAGAAAATGAATAACATAAAGGTAAAACAAAGGAAATGAAAATTTTATGTGAACATATTAATATAGCCATACCATATATCCACATTCAAAGTTAATTTTATAAGACAATAAACTATTTGATTTTCTTAATTTAATCAAAAGTGGGCTTAGTTGTATGTACAAATGATTGTTTCATTCTAAGTTTAAAATTACCGATTCAAAATGTTGATTCAACAAAGCCTCAACTCACTTTCGTGGCTGCATGGTTTTAGGTGCCACTATCACAATAGACTATACTGTTGAAGACGGGGAGATCGGGGTTTGATCCTGGTCGGACATACTGAGTTTTTTCTTCTAAATGATTTCTTCTACTCTACCTCCACAAAGATGAGGGTGCACCTCCTGTAAATTTAACCTTCCTAATCCCTAAGACATTAGTGTAATTAGTACATAGGTGTATAGTAAAAATGGGTAAGATGCAGTGCAAAAAAAAAAAAGTCGCATAGCTAACCGTGAACACAGACACGGTGAGGACAGACACTCGACCGGCATCGTCTGCGATGAATATCTCACTGCTGGAAGAGTTCCATTGCAAGGCTGTGACTTCCGAGCCTTGATGCTCATTAGATACCAGAACACGACGCGCACCTCGTCCTTCATTTTGTTCCAGCACACATACCACCCCTTTCAACGTGGCGACAACAAACATCTTCTCATTGGGGGAAATAGACAGTTGAGTAATAGCTCCATCCTAGATAAACATTATTACAATGTAGTTATAAAGTTTTGGTTAAGTTTGTTAACTCGAAAGGAGACGTAAGCTTAGGCCACTATTTCTAGTTTTCATATAATGACAAAAAAAAACTTTTATTGCCCAAATACACCAAATAATGCTGCAGTGGATGTGTTTTCTACAACTGGTAATATCGATAGTTATTTCATATTTGTCATGAGAATAATGATATTGGATGATAAACTTTTTAAATATAAATAAAAAGTCCTAGTCATATTCTGTGATGAGCAAGACAAATATTCAAAACTGTTGGGATTACTGTACAAGTAGTGAATTGAAATATTTTATTAATTCAGGTTGCCAAACCCTCCCTTCACCTCTGACAAGACGTGTATTAATCACAACTTGTGAATGTGTGGAATGCCAGGCCTCGACCGTGGTTCGGATTCCACGTTAAACTGTAGGTCCTTCATTTCATCTCACAATCACCCTACCATTACACATTAGTGTAAGTGCATATGACCCGAATGGGTAGTAAGACGCAGTGCTAGTAATAATAGTAATAATAATAATAATAATAATAATAAATAATAATAATAATAAATAATAATAATAATAATAATTTAAGCTAAAAGTGTTAGAAAAACTATAAAAATAGACCTGAACTGCCATTAAATCGCTCTCTCTTCCATCCCCCGTTTAAAAAATTAATTGAGTAAGTATGCATATTTTCTATATATAGGCCATACCATATATAAGAACATAGTAGGAAGCAATGTAAAGAGAATATAAAGGTAGCGCAGAGCGGCTCTGAGGAATTTTATTATGCCATGTCTTACGTTACCCAGTACACAGCAGTTATATTTTAAGACGAAGACAGCCACACATTCATATTTTTTTAAATAAGTAGATTAACGACGTTACTTGGACATTGATGTGAATTTTAAAGTTCCAAAATGTGTGCTGATTTTAAAAGCTTAGTTTGTCTTCCACATAGCTTTGTGTATGTAATGCGATGTCTTGTGTAATGAATGATGTCACAAGCTCAGCCAATCAGAAATAGTATTTTAACACACCTTCCAGGGTTCTTTTACATGTCACAATCAATATGGGACCTACGACTTTACTTCCACTTCAAAGGAAATCGTGCTATGGATTTTTATCGCTAAAGAAAATTCTGCCGACCCCGGTTGTGTTTGAACCCACAAACATCAAGTCATGAGACAAGCACTTTACCCCAAGACCATTGAGATCGACAATGATACTAATAATATTAAGTAAAATGTTATCAATATTGAACAAAATCAAATGGGTTTTCTAAAAGGTTATTTCTATAAAAATTAAACTTAAGCCCTAGAAATTAGCTATATCGGTATTGATAATAGCTATCAAAAGGGACAGCTGGAGGGAGATAACATTACATGACATACGAATATACTAAAATTGTTTTAGTAACTTTAAAGTTAACTACCGGTACTGTTCTTTCTACCAAAATTAGGTTAGTCATTACTACGTAAGGTACAGTAATTTAGATCAAATAATATTTTTGTGTACTAATTATCATGTGTTTGACACAGATTTGTAACATTATTTTTTAAAAAAACTTAAATTTGAAGCATATATTGTAATAAAAGTCAAGCTTAATTTGCAAACTAGGGTATGTCAAGTGAATGAACAGTTAATTAAATGTATACTAATAGTAGCTCTAAAAGATGAATCAAATCTTAACCCTTAAAGGATTTATTTGTTTATAATATAGCCATTATATTTTTTTTTAATTAAAAGGTATGAATGTACATTAAATGTTTTCGATGAATTGATTACAATAATTGTTTGTTAATTTCTTTTAATATAAAGACAAATATCCAGATAAATGACTAGCTACTACCACCTAATACAGTGGTTCTCAAATTCTCCTTTACCAAGGGCCAATAGGTGTAAACTGTCAACCTAACAAAGACCACCTACCTCTACATCTCTTTCATTCAAGTATCGAAATGAAGGAATCCTGATTTAATGATGCAATAAAATGTATTATCATCATAAAAACTTGATATTAAAGTTATTTCATTGCAGAACAGTAAAATAATCAATCAAAAATACTGTTTTTTATTATATTTAAAAACACAAAAGAACATGGTAAATCACTAATCAAAACCAAACCACAGCTTTCAATACATACGCATCGATAGGAAAATAATACAAGAAGATGAATATAAATTAATAAATTAATTAAAAAATATATAACCTCATGGATCTGTTTAAGACCAAGGGACAAGAAACAATAAAAGCATAATTATTATCAGAATTAAAATGGTATTAGGACATTTCAAGAAATAAAATATTATTATTATTAGCACCGCGTCTTACTACCCGTTCGGGTTATACGCACTTACGCTAATGTGTAATGGTAGGGTGATTGTGAGATGAAATGAAGGACCTACAGTTTAACGTGGAATCCGAACCACGGTGGAGGCCTGGCATTCCCCACATTCACAAGATGTCTTGTCAGAGGTGTAGGAAGGGTTTGGAAATCAGATAAATCTGTGCCGGGACCGAGGATTGAACCCCGGCCGCCCGCACAGAAGTCTGACACCTTACCCCTAGACCACCAGGTCACCAAGAAGAAATAAAATAAACAAATACATATTAAACTCTCCATTTCAATGAGAAGAATATTGTTTCTAGCAATCTTTGACCAGTTTGGTTACATCAAGTGCAATGGAAGAGAGTTTCAGTCTTAAGACAGGCTCAACATTAAATCTGTTCATTTTCACACTTTTAGTTCAACCAAGGGCGGAAAGTCCTATTTCAAAAATGTACGTTGTGGGAAACAGTCACAGTTATTTGATGTCTCCTGTTAGGCTAGGTATGAAGTAGGTGGAATTTATAGGAATTGCACCCGCATTTGCATGGTGAGAGTGTGGGGAAACCACCCTCAGTGCACCCGAGCGAGATTGAACCCCGATCTTTAGTCCTCGGCATTGAAGTCTAACATGAGACAGCACATTAAACCGTGTGGCCACCGATGTTGGTATGTGGATTATTCAACGTTGTAATGGTTGTTTTGCGATAGTGGGGTATTGACTATACACTTGGCTGCTTCATATCGTGCCAATGTTAAAACATTATGTGTTTTTTTTCGCTACTTTTACTACATGATGGGGCTATCCACGAATTTATATTTTGGGGTGGATATATAAAAGGTAATATTCTTGAAGTGTGCCCACATTTGCATGAAAAAACTTGGGAAATAATTTGAACTAAGGTAAGAGAACCGTATGCACACCCAACAGGAACTCAAGTCCTGACCTCTTAGTCGCCATAAAATTAGGATAGATGAGATTAATGCCTTTTCCCACATGCTCACCTGTTTGGGCCGCGTGGTATAAGCTACACACTTCATTAAAAAGTACTCTAATATATAGTTGAATAAATATATAGGCCTATATAGATCTATATTATAATTATATAAATAAAACACTATCGGTGGGCACGCAGACTTAATGTCAGGTTAATAATTATGTTTTTCCAGGGATAGGCAAACTAGGCAGCAGGAAATAAGGAGATATTTCCAAAAAAAGTTTCTCCCTCTTCCTTCACATAAATGAGGGTACATTTCTCTTAATCCTTACCCTACTACCGTGGTTATAACCCGTATTGTTCGGAAGGGTAAAAATAAGCATATTATATATACATAGATATACTTTTTTTTCAAAAGCAATAATCATCAAGAATATTAATACATATCAATTATATTTTATATGACTATTACCATCGCATTGGCTAAGTATATTCTTTATTATTTTATTTGTTTTATTCAGTGTTTCACTAACCATTCAAATTGCCATATTATATATTAATTATTCTAACTTGAAGTTAAAAATTTTGAGGACATGTCCATGCATTTGCGTGAAGGCAAAGTTGCAAACAATTTCAGAAAACACTCCCATATTCTGTAGTTTTTTTTTAGCAACACGTCTTATTACTCGTTCGGGTCATATGCCTACTATGCTAATGGGTAAGAGATGTGAGAGGTGTAATTTGAGGAAGTGCACCCGACTGGGACTGAACCCCAATATCTTCGTACTTGGCAGCCAAGTACGATACTTGAGTAGTGCTATACTGTGTGGAGTGCGGCCACACACACACATATATCTAACATTTGTTAGTGTTTGTTTTGAAATTACAAGAAATAATCCATTGCAAGACATGTTGGCTGTTTTCTTTGACTAATAATTTCTCGTCTATTACAAATAGTTTTTAACTTTGTAAAAAAAAAATTAACCTCTTTCACTTTAGGGTGTAATTATGTATTGTATTAACAATGACAATTAATTTGTATTAACATTTGTTCATTCCATTAATGATTAAGTCCAACTCCTTAGCTCCATCAATAGTGTGTCTTTTGTTAAATGCTTCAAGAAATATAAGACTAACCTCACCTTGTTTGGTAAAAGTTGAAGAAAGGCACAGGGTTGCCGTTTGAACACATAAAGACCTCCACTAGTAGCACCAAACACTAAATAATTTTCAGATATGTTGAAACACATGTACTAGAAACATAAAAAAAAAAACATGTTACAGTACATTCTTAAAAATTACAAGAAGCTTCTGGCCATGGTCCACTCTCTTATTGTTTTGAATTTGTCTAAAGGTCCCTTTACACCGACAATAGTATTGCTAATAACATCGTTAGTTGCAGTGTTGACAACAAAAGTTATAACAACAATATAGAAATTGCTGAAAACATTTGTTTATAGCATGTTATTAACAGTTGTTATTCACATTTTGCAATTAACTTTGTTATTTGAATTTAAAAAATATCAATAACATTTGTTTCCAACATCTTGTGAAAAACCTGTGTTAATGATACATTTTTTATTTATTTTAATAACATGCTGATAACTTTGTTGTGAACAGTGTCAAAAAAAAATTCTTGCAACCCAACACTTGGTGGTATATCAAAGAATGTTCGAAGCAAATGTTATACGCTTTAAGTACTAATTACGCTAATGGATTAATAATTGGGAAGGTTGAATTAGAGGAAGTGAACCCACATTTTTGTGGAGGGAGAGTGGAAAACCATTTAGGAAAACCACCCCCAGTTCACCCGACCGAGATTCAAACCTCGATCGCCCCGTCCTCAGCAGTTGAGCTCAACATGACTAGCGCGTTAGCCAACTACGCCACCGAAGCAGGTCAAAAAGTTTATTAGCCTAATCTACCAAAAATGTATTAGGACCCTATGAAATATGCATGCATGTAAACACACTTTTACAAAACAATCTAGCATTATAACTATACATTTATATACATCTTTATACTATTCAAATAAATGTATAAAATGCAAAAATGACTTTTGAATAAATATTTTTATTTGAATCATTTCATAAATTTCACAGAGGTATCCCCTTTTATTTACTTCGAGGATACAGAGAGTCATACGTTTAGTTGAGCGCAAGGCAGACTTAGCCCGAGAGTCACCAGTTGACCCACATTGGTCTAAGGCATCATACTCATGTTAACTGGCCTGTTGAAGAAAGGGAGATAAGGGTTCGAATCCCCGTCAGGTGTACTGAAGGTGGTATTTCCTAAATGGTTTCCCCCTCTCTTTACATGCAAATGTGGGTAGATTAACCCTAAAATGCTTCATTCCTCTTCCTTACCCCATTAGATTAATTATTATGTGTGTTGTATATAATATATATATATATATATATATATATATATATATATATATATCTCCTGAACAAGTTGCTTAGTAAGACGTTTCACTGATAAAAACAGGAACTATTTATAAAACAATAGTTTATGCAGCTAAAATTTTGGAAGTGGTGTAGGCCACAAAAGGGTTACCTTAAGAAAAATTCTTTCAAAGCAGAGAGCTATAAAATATTTAATAGATAGTTTAAAGCTTAATTTTTATTTTAGAGTTTTATTAACATACCTTAATTCTTTGTGTTGATTTTAATGGTGCTGATATTGGCAAAAGGTTTTCAATTTCTGCCAGTACAAATTGTTCTTTTGACATATTTTAAATGTAAATAGGCCTATTAGACAATTAATGAACAATACATATCACTGAAACAAGAAAGATGTTATAATATTATTTTTATATCACTTTAGTTTTTAAGTATAATATCTCTACAGATAGATGAAACGTTTAATCTCATAATACTTTATTCTAAAATAAAGTTTACAAGTTGTAAACTATATCTATGTAACTTAGTTCTAAATATAACTCTCATGACAGCCAAATTACATAACTCATTTGAGACTAGCCAACATTTTAGTCAATTACTTACCCATGAAGTTTCTGTTTTAACTTTAAGGCTGATGTCACACAAAGTGCTGTAAAGGGGAGGTGTGAATTATAGTCTTTAAATATTATGTTGTAGGCTAGATGGTTTGAGTTCAGCTTTGAAAAATCCTGTTCCTTGAGAATAGATCATTATTGGCCCAAGAAATAAATATCTTCTAGTACTATTTAGGTATCATAAACTCTTAAGACTTTAAATGACCTTTTTATAAGAATCTTACTCTCCCAACAAACATAAAACACAACCCAATATAAAATCGATTTATGAAAGGAAGATTGTCAACTATTTAAATGGTAATATATTTGGGGATGCTCGGGATTCTCCAAGTTTAACTTTGGTGTGCTATAGGGATACTTATATGTATTACATTAAAGATATAAATAAATGTTTTTGATGACCTATTTTAATTTTGTGAGACAAAACTTTAAAATAAAATCACTTCACAAATAATTTTTAGTAGAGAATGTTTAGATTTTAGTTTAAATTCTAAATTCAATCAGTAGAAGGACTTCAGTTCCAAAACAAAAATAATTAGTTGTTTTAATCTAAAATAATACGCCTACCAGTATCAAAGAAAAATCAAACTTTCAAGTCTTGATAATAAATAGAATCAATAAAATATACAAAATAGAAAATACACTTAATTTTTTTTCTATATTTTGATTAGTCAGTTACACCAACACCTCCCAAACCTACCCATATAATTTCATAAAGCAGAACACAAACAAAATACACCAAGCTAATATATCTAAAACAAGGTAGTGACACGGCTAAAACCTGCATGTAGCCGCCGCCATTACGGCTTATATATCTTTACATTTAACAGAACATTATTTTATTAAACCTAAGCAAATGAGAAGGATTAAAAACAAACTAAATAAGCAATATATTATAAAATTTTATTTTATAATGAGAAATAGTTTGAATACTAAAACAATATAACCATCATCACTTTCCTTGCGTGCATATTTGTATTATAAGTATTAACATATTTTCATTTGTATTCTAAGGTATTAATAGTAATAGTAACAAAAATAAGCCCCTTATATATTCAAGCCTATTAACCAGCATTGACCAATCAATAATCTGTGGCGGTAGACTACTAGATCAGATTATTTTTATATTTTATGAGAGCTATAATTGATAAGGATATATGCCCTTTTTATATTTTTGTTATATCTGTAATAATAAACTAAATTTAAAATTATTTTTATTAACTTATTCACATTAATGTTCTTTGGTTTATAAATATATTCCTACATCTTCGTACCTCACAGCTTTTGCTTAAGAGAGGATCCATAAAGTATTTTTTAATTCAACTTATGTCAGCTACTTGTCAAGTCCATATTTTGGAGACACTATAGTGCAAGCCAAAGAGGAGCTAACCAACCATGGATAAGTCTTTCCAGACTATTATAAAAAGTATGTTTTATGTCAAGGTAGTGATTGAACTATTCTAGAGAGAAAAAAAAGCTCGTTTCTACCTCGAAGCTTCTTTATAAATGAGTAGGTACCTATTCCAAAAGTTGATGCTATATGTTTTTTTTATTTAAAGCTTCAAATGTTTTGAATAAATAGATTACTGAACCTGAACGTTAAATATAAACTATTTTCATATTCTATTGATCGTCTGGACATAGTCAGATGTGAATGGTTGCTAAAAGAGTGTGGTTAGAAAGGTAATCCAAAAGGTTAGTGGGAAAGAAGCGTCTTACTTTTCGGGCATGTTGAGAGGATGAGTATGGATCGAGTGACGAAGCATATATAATATGAAGGTAGAGTATGTGGATCAAAAGGAAGGGGTATGACAGGTAATACAACGGCAAATTATGTAGACGAATGTGTGAATAAGTGAAAAATTAAGAGTTTTAAGAAAAAAAGAACATGTATCACTCAGTGTATGGATATTGTTGAAGCGAAGGTAGTGTGCAAGGACAGGTAAGTGTGGAGAACGTTAGTGAGGATGAGTTAAGTAATACTTAGTTTTTAACTACATTCAGTGTCTTGCCTACCCCGTAGGGGAACGGCGTATGTATGTATGTATGTATGTATGTATGTATGTATGTATGTATGTATGTATGTATGTATGTATGTATGTATGTATGTATGTACAGTATACCTATGTTAAAATGTTTGGAAATATACTTTAAATTAATATTAATCAAGTATATTTCACATTAAATAAGGATCTTTTATTTATTGTATTAAAGTATTTTGTTTGCTACATATTATATTTTATATAAAAATATTTATTAGCCAATCAGGAGAAAAAAATAATAAAGAAGAAATAGACAATTCCTGTCCTTACAAGAGATCAGATCAAAAGGGGGACACAGAAATAATGTCAAATTGGCGTGTTATGATTGACACAATCTATAACTTATTTAATCTATTAATTGAATACGCACTAAAGAGTTATGTTTCACATAATATTAATATTATAAGGAACACAGCTAAGATGATAGTATTAGGGAAATAATGTCAAAGTATTATTCGGTATTATCATTGTTTATAATTTTTCAACACAGCGTTGGCCAGTCTCACTATTTCTTGATATAAATAATTTATAAAAGAAGGAAAAATTTACTAACTACACATAAGTGTTATCTCTAGTGAGACACTATGAAAAGTAAAAACATGGGGCCTATTCAATTTAAATACAATACCGAGAGTATAATTTGATAATAAAATATTTGCTCTCTGTTAAATGTTATATCTAAGACAGGAATGATTGTATTTCAACATATAAACAGTATAATAATATTATGCTTCAGTGCATTACAATTTTTTAAAATGGTTTTAAATTATTTATAATTATATTAAATGAGGAGAAACAAGACTAGCTGCTGAGGCACGTGTTTGAAATATTTTGTATATATACCGTTGTTTTGTATATAAGTCATTCACGAAATAACTTTACCTGGATGACAGCTCGAAATGTTACTAGAAGTAGTCCCTAATATATCACTACGCCCACAGCTGACATCTATCACTTTGGATGACTGTGATGAAAACAGATGGTAATGTATTAATGTGATAGTTAACCACAGTAATTTAGGCCAATATTATTTATATATTTATTTGAGGTCGTACACAAAGTTTATTTATAGTTTTATTCCCCTTAAAAAAATATTAACACCACTTTCACAAAAACTTCTAACGAACAAAGTTTCAAAATGGCGACTGACGAATCTAAACCATATGATTGAACATAACGGTAAACAAGTTTTTTTTACAATGATGCAGACATGCAGTCCATGAAAATATTTTATTTAGTTAAATATTTCAAAATACGATAAAATAATCATAAAATCATTTATTATATGTAAAAAAGACAACAATTTTCTCTTTTCCAAGTAAATACGATGCCTGTATTAAAAGATATTGATGTGTGCACTAAATTACACAAAATCAGTAATGTTCCAAAACGAAAAATAAGTACTTTTAATTATGTTTAAAATATTGTTTCGAGTTGGATATAAAGAAAGTATTTAAAAAAATGAAATAGTATGAGGAAACTTAAGTTTACATTATTTTAAATGTAATATATAACAGGTAATTAAAGATCTTTACATTTATAACAAAACTGTGATCTTTTACAAGTGTTGGCAACCCAAAACCTAAACATATGATTTTCAAAATGTCATCTGTGAACGGAATATACCATCCTCCCCCTCACACCTCCTTGGCTTCACATGAAACCCACTCCAAACACTACGATTTCCTTCTACGAGTTCACCTGAGTCACGCTAGATGGCATCAAACTATCCTTTACAACTGTGCGCAAATTAGAGGAGCGTGTGTAAAAAGAATGTAATTTTTGCCATGGTACCTATGCAAGGCCACCCTTAGGGTGTGCGAATGTTGTGGATGCAAAGTGACCCATGATTTTGGTGGCCCCACGTTTATTTTGGTGACAAAGGGATAAATTTAAGTTGAGGTAGGAAGGTTTTGCATACGCGTTCGTATAGTAGGCTCCTTGTCAGAGTGTAAAATCAAATAAAAACATAAATCATGAGGTTTAAATTATTGAACAAGATTGGGTTAAATGCTCTTTTTTGATATTAGTATTACCTGAATTTTTTTTTTCAGTGTGTATCCAATTACTGAAAAAATAAATTATATACTACTATGTCAATCATAACACATCAAGATGTCCTTATTGCTCTTTCTCCGTTTGATTTGTTCTCTTGTATGAAGGGGAATTGGCTATTTATTCTTTATTAATTTTTCTCCTGCTTGGTTAATACATGTTTGGTTAATATACCTACAACAAACAATAGACTAAATACAATAACATAGAATATTTCATGTAATATGAAATAAACGTAATTAATATTAATTTGTAGTATATTTTTCCAAACATTTTAACATCCCATATAATATGAAAATAAGTCATTTAACGTTCAGCTTTAGTCATTTGTTTAGTCAAACCATTTGAAGGGTTAGACAAAACTAATTTAAACATCAACATTCGGAATCAGTAAGCTTACTCATTTGTTAAGAAGCTTCGAGATGGAAACTAGTGGTGTTTTTTTTTCTCTCGTGAATAGTTAAGTCATTTCTTTGACATAAAAATTACTTTTTATTCTAGCCTATCCTCTGAAACGACTCATCCCTTATTGGTCTAGGTCATATTTGTCTCGCATTGCATTATAGTGTCTTCAAAATAAGGACTTGACACATTACTGGCATAAACTGAATTAAAACACAACTCTCTAGAATATCTCTTGTGCAAAAGCGGTGAGTTACGAGTATATTATGGTATTATAATAAGATAGAGAGATATATTTTTCGAACCAAAGTACAGTACATAGTTGAATAAGTAAATAGAAAAGATTCCAAATTAAGTTTTAAAATGGTAACCTCAAAAGCAAAGTATATTCAATATTTTTAAAATTAGGTTTTTTGGTGATTTTATATATACAAATGTATTTAGAAATATTATTTTAAAAGGGTCTGTATCGCCATAAACTTCGCTCTCACGGAGCATAAAAATAAGGCAGTCTAGTAGTCCACAGCCATAGATTCTTGACCTGTCAATACTGAGACTGGACTTAAATACATAGGCTTTTTGGATTGGTTACTTATTAATAGATTACTTTGAAATGAAAAAAAAGAAGAAAAAAAAAGCTTGTGCGAAGCTTCGAAATTCCGACTTTGCTTCGAAACAAATTCTGGCTTCAAAGCTTCGCCAATAAAAATATTGACAGCTAAAATACTCCATTTATGTTCAACAATAGCCATTCTGAGTTGTTTTGTACATTACAAATTAATATTAATATGGAAAAAATCTGAAGAAATTGGATCGTAAGCTACGAAAATAACTTACAAAATATTAAAAACAAATATGCCAAAAAACATTTTCCAAGTAATTTAAGTGCATAAAGTTATATATATTTTCAAGCATAACACAACTGAAAGAAAATATTCGAGCTTCAATTTGACTTTGAAAATATTTCATATATTCGACTAGAGTTCTCTTCGAATTGAAAAAGTGGACTTCACACACCCATAAAAATCATTAAACTAAAATATTACAAATATGCAGGGGAAACAAACTCTTGATTTTTTTTTTCTTACGGTTCAAACTGATGTTTTACTATAAAATAAAATCAAACTTTAAGTTGCATAGCTTATTTAGTTTGTTTTTAATAGCTCTCATTTGCTTAGGTTTAATCAAATAATGTTCTGTTAAATGTCAAGATATATAAACCGTAATGACGGCTACATGAATGTTTTAGCCACGTCACTACCTTATTTTGGATATATTAAATTGGTTGGTGTATTTTTTTAGCGTGTGCTACTTTGTGAATTAATAACGAAAGATATATAAAACTTGGGCTCCATTGGTGTAACTGTCTAGTTATAATAGAACCAAAGTAATTTATTTTTGTATATTTTATTGATTCTATTGATTCCCAAGTAAGTTTGATTCATTATTAAAATGGTAGGCGTTTTATTTTACATGAAAACCACTATATTTTTTTTTCAGAATTAAAGTCCCTTTATTGATTAAATTGAGAATTTAGACTAAAATCTAGTCAAAGGCTTACTAATAATTACTATTTGTAGAGCAGACATTCTTAATTAATTGGTTGGGACTGGAGTTTTATGGTTAAATTCATACAGAATGAGCGGCCTACATTTGTTGGCGAAGATAGTGCCAACATCTGTTGATGGAGGGTGTCAGGTGTTCAGCAAACTGAATCCTTCGGCCGTTAATCTCAGTTTTCCAGACCAGAGCTGATACTTATTTATTCATGTGGCTCCTCATTTATCCTCACGAGGATGAGTTTGATCCCGGGTCAGATACAACACTTCAAAGAAAAATCTGGATGCGCTGGGGATCAAACCCGGGACCTCTGGCTCTGTAACCAGACATTTGATCCCTAGGCCACGGAAGCCGTATTTTTTTATTGTGTTTTAGAGTTCTGGCAAACAAAAATTAAAAAAACTACCTTCTAAAATGGAACCCTGAATTTTAAATAAATTTGCAATATCAAGCTCCTGAAATATTTTTATTTTTATATAATCACTTGTTTTGTAGCATATTATGTTTTATTACAAATATTTTAATGGACCTGAAACAAGTCAATATACATTTTTAATAACCGGAACCCAATTCAGAACCGAAAATAACAGAAACTTTTTTCTTAGAACTGGAACCTTTAAAGTTTTGTTTGAAGAACCAGGATGAAACCGAAATCGATAAGTATTTCAATTCGACTCCCTGGAATAAATATCATAATTTGTATGTATGATATTAAAAATTCTCCTTCCTCTTTCCATATCAAATGTATTAAGAAGGGTAAAAAGGTGACCTGGCGGTCTATGGGTAAGGTGTCGGACTTCTGTGCGTGAGTCCGGGGTTCAATCCTCAGTCCCGGCACAAATTTATCTGATTACCAAACCCTTCCTTCACCTCTGACAAGACATCTTGTGAATATGGGGAGTACCAGGCCTTCACCGTGGTTCGGATTCCACGTTAAACTGTAGGTCCTTCATTTCATCTCACAATCACCTACCATTACACATAGCGTAAGTGCGTATAACCCGAACGGGTAGTAAGACGCGATGCTAATAATAATAATAATAATAATAATAATAATATAATAATAATAATAATAATAAATAAAATAATAGGTATAATAATAATAATAATAATAATAATAATAGGGTATAGTATAATAATAATAATAATAATAATATATAGGGTATGTAATAATAATAAATAATATAATAATAATATAAATAAAATATAATATAATAATAATAATAATAATAATAATAGGGTAAACAAAAAAAATCAAATCTCAACATGAAACAATGTTTTGCGCGTGGCCATGAGTCTCCGTTGAGTGCGATTTGGGTCGTATAGCCCTTCTTTTGGTTTTATATCCCTCCCTCTTCTTCACTCTATATTCCCTAAACCTCCTCCCTTCAATATGTGAAACGCGTACGCCACTGCTTTCAACCTCCCCCTCACACACCCTCACGCCTGAGTGCGCACGCAACTCGGCAGAACACGTGACGCAATCAATGCCGGCAGCAGCTGATTGGTCCCTTATGCAGTCTCTCTCTTTATCATCTTTAACCGCTGCATCTGTCGGATATGATGAGCCCTGTTCTGCCCTTTACTAAGCGTCTTCATCGAGTTTTTTTTTTGGTAGACCTATTGGCTATTGAACCAAGCCCTATGAAAGGATTGGGTAATGGGCAGTTCGTGTCGTGGAGTGTTGCCAGGGCAAGAAGAGCGTGTTAAAGCCCCATTTGACCAATTATAATCATTACCTTCTCTACATACCTAACACATCGCACCAATTAATTGCTCTACCGAGTGATGAGATTCACACATACAGTTTAATACAAATTCTACTCACACTGGTAGGCCTCCACGACACGACAATGGTGATGAGGTTAGATTTTAAGGTGAGATATATTTACTTATTATTAATTTATCACACTAACTTTTGACTAAGACATATTGTAGTATCCAACAAGATATTTTATATATCTCTTTCGTCTTTTATAAAAACTTTATCTGACGCTATTCAAGTAGACCCTACTACATTATGTAGCTATCACTTTTGATAGATCTTTAAATATTTATAAAATACCAATTAAATGTTACCAATACCGACCGCAAAAAAATTAGTTTGTATTTTCTAAAAGTTTCTTCCAAACAAAAACTTGCTATCGGTGATCGGAAGTTAACCCTGGACTCCTGGTTCAGAGTCATGCACACATTAATTATTAGCACTCCCAGCCCCTATGATATAAGAAAATATAATTTTAATAGTATTAGGATTAATAAAAGAAAGCACAACTAGACTTAAACATGACAAGAAACGAAATGTTACCTATAATGGTTTCAAAAACTTTACAGTATTTACGTGGAAAGTGAATAAAGAAACATCTATGAAAGTTCACCTCAGCATTCCCGATCGGGATTCGATCCCTGTTTTATCAAGCACAGACATGTAATACAATGTGAGAATGAAGCCTTTGTTACTCGTTTACACCGGTAGGGTGTCTTCAATAACCTTTGAGACTATCACACTAACTAAAAATTGTAGTACATTTTTAAAGTATCTTTTTATTTTTCTAAAAACAAAAATAACAACTTTCTATCTATTTATTTTTAAATCTCGAGGAAAAAGCGTCATCGTTTTTAGACATAACATAATAATACTGAAACCATCTTTTGGCCTAGGACATATAAATATAGTGTGAAGGACACAAGACAAATAAATAGTAAATCAAATAAAAACCGAATGCATCCAAAGAAAAAGGACACGATAAAAGCATACAATATCCAAGTATATTTCCAACGAAAAGTTATTTTTCATAACATAGAATTAGTATTTCAGTCTTTCATCTCCGTCAGGCCAATCATATATATATATATAATATAAAAGTTGTTTTTTGTCTTGTTTTGAAGTCTTCGTGTCTCCTTACCCCATAAAAAATATCAGTGCTACGTTACCAAGTTTTCAGCCCCAGTGGGTTTTAACCAGCGCCAAATTCAATTTATTAAAACCCTTTTTTTTCTCTCAACCTTTTTTCAACCAGTTCCTTTCAAAACACTCCCTTTTCCTTCATTGTCGTGCCACATCTTACAACTCATCCTACGAACATGAAATATAAAATATAAAAACTGTAGCATCAAACTTCCTCAAAAAACTAAATTAGGGGGGGCAATATTGTATCGAATATTCTTCTCCACATCATTTAAGTTTATTTGGTATTTTGTTAAGTTTTCAAACTTATGGTGCACCATTAGATTACCTTGGAAATTACCATGTCCCGACAAAATTGGCAGAAAACCCCCGTGAAATTACCGCTAACATGGTTTTCTACTCGATATTACATCCGAGATTAGTTGAGGAGCTAATGACGGTGTTGGGTTGATAGTTTTATAGTTGGTTTACACACGAAACGTGCCAATCATTGATAATTACTGAAAGATTAATTACTTCTACCTTAATATTCCCCTCCTAGTTGCGAGGGTTGTAAGAAACACGTGACTTTCACCTAAATGTTTGATTATTTCCTGATTGAGAACTGTCCTTTTTAAGGACTTTACCTACCTGTGGCGTAGTCAATATAAGATTTCATGTTGTAATATGTATACATACATTTTATTTGGTGGGTTTTTATAGATTTAGCAGTAATAGTATTAAAACTAAAACCATACATGCTTAAATAATTACAGAAAATAGTCTTATAGATTGTCACAAAATTAGTTTCTTAGTCATTAGGTAGTTTTTTTCCAGCGTAGTTTTTAAAAAAAATCTCTTACAACTCAGTATGTTTCTTTAGTAAACAAGGAAATGTGAGATTGTGCTAAGAATGAGTCGAGTTAAGAAGCAGCCCGCTTTGCAGAATAGCTTTGAAATCACCAAGATAGTAACGTGGGAGTATAAAAAAAAACGCGAGTTAACGGCTTATCTGTGCAGTTTTAGATATCAACACCTTTTTTTTTGGCCAGAACAATAAATATTGCTCAAGTAAAAATATAAAGTTTAATTTTCTTCACATGGTGATATTAAAAGTTGTTGAAAATATGTCAAGAATTTCTTGGCAATTTTATCTCTTCATTTAAAAAGCTTCCCATATAATACCACTATGATCTTAACAGATATTCAACAACTGTTGATGTCATCATGTGAGGAAAAATTAAAATATATGTTTCTACTGAAGAAATATTCAATTAATTTTTACAAAAAAGTTTTTCTATAGAACTGCAAAAATATTGGCCTTTTCTCGCATCGTCTTCCCCCCCATCTTCATGAAGTAGCGTATGTGATAAAAAAAAAATGTTTTATGAGAAATAGTCTTAAGCCAGAGAAGGGGGAGGTGACATTGTTCCTAGGTTCCCAAGTGGAGAGCTCCCTTTTATGACGAATGTCCTTTGTAAAACATACATTGTTGACCTTTTATAGACGCGCTCCTCCTTCCCGAGTGTAGAAGTCGGTCATTGTTGACGTTCATTTGTCCCCTGCGGGCGACCTGTCGCGTTCATCGTCCTTTCAATAGACAATTCGTTTCCGATACTTTGTGCAGATGAGAATTATTGACTGGCATATTTTGCAGGTTCGCGTTGCTCGACCTATGTGTGTTTGTGTCAAGACTTTTCATGAGAATCCATCTAGATCCAGTTGATTTAAAGGCTACTAAATCTCATCTATTGTCGGAACACTATATCATACAAACAAAATAAATAAGATGGAATAAAAATCAAAGCTATTATAAAGTTGATAAGTGCGGCTATAGCTGTACATAAATATTTTATTTTTCAAATTAAAAAAATTACACCTGGACACGAGAATCGAACCCGGGACTTTTGACTTAGCATACAAATGCTTTACCACTGTGTTATCAAGGGATCATCCCTTAGTTAAAACGAAACATGCCACTAACCCGAATGGTTGGAAATCACTTGAGTCTAAAGTGACAGCTACACCTCATCCTGGTGGCCTGGCGGTCTAGGGGTAAGGTGTCGGACTTCTGTGCTGGCGGCCGGGGTTCAATCCTCGGTCCCGGCACAGATTTATCTGATTACCAAACCCTTCCTTCACCTTTGACAAGACGTCTATTAATCACAATTTGTGAATGTGTAGAGTGCCAGGCCTCCACCGTGGTTCGGATCCCATGTTAAACTGTAGGTCCTTCATTTCATCTCACAATCACCCTACCACTACACATTAGCGTAAGTGCTTACAACCCGAAAGGGTAGTAAGACGCAGTGATGATAATAATAATAATAATAATAATAATATATATTTTTGCCACCTAGAGGATGTACAGATCTTGCCTCTCCCCCCTTCCAACCCTTCAGATACCACCATACTCAGTAATCCCCACCCACCCCTCAAACCCCCGTCCTGTGTAAACTATAGACTAAATACCATACAGAGAAGTCTTATATGAATGATAGTGATAAGGGCCTTGTATTATTTATAATATAACCCTGACCCGCTTCGGTGACCGCGTGGTCTAACGCGCTATTCTTTGAGTATACTAGACTGCCGATGACGGGGAGATTGAGGTTCAAATCTAGGTCGGGTATACAGAGGGTGGTTTTTTTCCAAAATGGTTTTCCACGCAAATGGGGGTACACTTACTCTGAACATAACTTTCCTAAGCCCTAAAACCATTCGCTTAGTTAGTACATAAACGTATAACCCGAAAGGTTACTAAGGCGCTGTGCTAAATCACCCTGCATCTAGCTTATCCATACTCCTACCGGCGGTCAGAAGATGCCACGTATCGTGTTGCCAAAACAAAGGGTGAGTGGAGGGGGTGGGGGGTGGGTGAGGAATTATCTTCTAGGGAGGCAGGGCAACAGGGTGACATCCATCTCGGGAGGTAGAGTACGTGTTTATTAAAAAAAAAGTTTTGTTTGTAGAGTAACAAAGAGATGGATAATGTTAACATTTTCAATTTTTTTTTTTTTTACAAAATTTGCCGCCCCTCTGATTTTGCCGCTCAGGGGTATATCTCCGTTAAGCCCTTCTGTAAATCCAGCACTGACCTATTCTAGTGAAATTTGTTCAAGAATCAGGGCGTATTATATAAGTTCATAGGGTAGTTCAGGAATGTCACTGTTGTTCAAAGTTAGAGAGTCGACTCCCATTTGTCACCCGAATGCGCGAGGGTGTTAGGGTGAAACGAAGGGTGTTACTTAAAATGAATACGAGGGAGAATACTAGAGGGGAAATGTGTAGTGAATACAGAGGATAGTCGAAGCAGCTAAAAGGGAATTTAGAGTAAACTATTTTAGAGTCATGGGTCATAAAATAAAAAGAGGTCATGTATTAAAATTGGAATTTGCCTTGGTGGCGTAGTTAGCTAACGCACTAGTTTTGTGTTGAGCTAGACTGGTGAGGACGGGGAGATCAAGGTTCGACTCTCGCTCGGGTGAACAGGGGGTGACTTTCCCTAAATGGTTTTCTACTCCTCTCTCCTCTCTCTCTCTCTCTCTCTCCACGCAATTGCGGGTTCACTTCCTCTATATTCAACCTTCCCAATTCCTAACCCATTAATGTAATTAGTACTCAAGCGAATAGCCCTAACGGTTAGTAAGACGTGGTGCTATGTATTATTAAAATTGAAATTGACGCCTATCTGCCTAGTATACTACAGTATGGGATATATTAGCAGGCCTGTCATAATATTTATAGAAATAAGAATATATTCTTGAAATTAGATTTTTGAAGTAAACCATAAAAAGCGGAGAAAATTATAAAGCCCTATAACTATTACTTTAAAATATTCTCTTTTTTTCTTTTTTTTATTCAATTCAGACCAATCAAACAAACGAAGGCTAAAGACGCGTCAAAGAGGCTGAACAGGCGACATAATTTTTGTTCAAAAAATGCAACAAAGAACGCTTTAGTTTACACATTACTTAAATTAATATTAAAAATGCCAAACAGTTTTTAAACATATTTAGAATAAATTGATTTAAAAAAAGTTGTATGGTTGCCATGACTATAGATATTAAGCAACTACCTATTATAATGGATCAAATAGACAAGCTATTACAGTTGTTAAATATGGTTATAAATGCCAGGCCGCTACGTGGTACGGATCCACGTTAAACTGTAGGTCCTCCATTTCATCTCACAATCACCCTACCATTACACATTAGCGTAAGTGCGTATAAACCGAATGGGTAGTAAGACGCGGTGCTAATAATAATAAAATGGTTATACTTAGTGATACACTCATTAGGAACTTGAAAGTTCATTGCCGTGTAGCATATTTAATATACTACAATAAGATTCTTCAACCTTTTTATGTTCAAGGCCAAAGGTTCTGTCTCTTGTTAGCTAGCAGTACCATACCGATAGTTTTATTATTATTATTATTTAGCACCGCGTCTTACTACCCGTTCAGTTTATACGCTTTACGTACTAATTACGCTAGTGGATTAGGAATTGGGAAGGTCGAATTATAGGAAGTGAACCCACATTTGCGTGGAGGGAGAGTGGTAAACCAGTATTATTGAATACAATACAAATATTCGTATTAGCTTATTCTTATACATTTATACTTACACTAGGTATTAGGCCTGTCTCTGATAAATGAAATTTCGTCTTTCTCGTGACGTATGTTATGCACGGTAGTTGTTTATTTTTCTTTCTATCTTTAGATTTTTCATGGTGGGAGGTTTTTGTCCTGTCTACTAGAGTTGTCATTTGCTGGTTTTAAAGTATATTTTATTCACATAAAAACCAAAAATCGTTTATAAAATAACGTAAAAAACGTATTAATTTTATTAGTTTATTACGTAAAATAGATATATCTGTATGTATTTGTCATATTTTTTTCCTCTTGAAATAATTTGAATTTTATATTTTACAAGGTGCTACACAAACTTTGCCAGATTAAATAAAGACATTTAAATAAATATATAATATATATCTTAGTACTTATTTCACATTTACACCAAACCAAGAATAATTGGGGAAAGGGGGGTAGAGCTGTCATCAGTCATATTCACTGAACTAACAATCACGCCAATCAGATCTACCTCTTACACCTGTCAACGACCCCCCACCCATAACGAAACACTCGAAAGAGTTAAGCCTGCTTATAACAAAACAAAAACAAGTGGGAGTGTGTTGCAAAATTCCTCCTTAGCTTCACAAAAGGCAAGGATTAGTAAAGTGTCAAGAGGGAGCTTTAACCCCCATCCGCCAGCCCGCAAAGTCCGAGCTTGGCGCCACTTCTAAGCTATACAAATGAAATACACATTTTAGTCTTGCAATTTCTTGAAATATGTTTTTTTAACAATTAGGGTCTATACTCGACATTTGGGGAGGGGTGGGGAGAGTTATGGTGCGGGTATGGACACCTAATAAAATGTCGAAAATTTTAACCGTAAGGGTCCACAAGGGTCAATATTTACATTTTTTATTGGCAAAAATTTATAAATGAGGAATTTTACCAATAAAAAATGTAAATATTGACTATTGAATTTAAAATGAAGGAGATAGATCATTGTTGTACAAACATTTCTCCTAAGAGATTTAAGGAAAAATAACAAACTTTTGAGAGACTTACTTATATTTATATGGCCTTGGAGAATTATTGCGTTAAAACTTAAGTAGTATCTCTTTACAACTAAAATTCACACAAGTGTATTAATTAATTCGCCAATATCTCATAAACTGTTGGTTTTATACAAATATATTTCATATAAAAGTTTTTTATTTTTAATAGTAATACAATTTTGCTATGCTAAATTATTTTGTATCTAAAATAGTTGCGGAGATACGGAAATTTTAGATTCTGTAAAGTACCCTAAAAGTCATTTTCACGGGAAAACGAAAATAACCAGTTTATTTAGAATAATAATCAACGCCTATATACTAATTTTAATCAAAATAGTTTGAGCCGATTTTGAGAAAATCTGTTTTTCTTTTTTCGCCCTTTATTAAACTACTCTTAATTTTAAGTTTAAATAGACACAACAAACAGACAGCATTGCAAAGACCAATTTTTAGTGTTCTGGTGTCATGAGACGTTGAACATTAATCAACATTTCAGGTTCGATTTTTTTTTACGGTTTCATCTTAAGTGTTCTAAAAATTAAAAAAATATAAATATATGCTTATAGTTTGAAAGTTATGGTTTTATAAAATATGCTTAGAATAAAATGTTTGTTTTATAAATAGATCTATATATTTGTAATAATAAGTAATTTCATACCTCAAATAGTTTCGGAGATATGATAAAAAATATTATAATTTACGCATCAGACCGGAGCCCTTAAAGTCATTTTGCCGAAATATTGAGCGTAGCCATTTTGTTTTGATTATTTATAAATCTTTAGAAATGAAATGTAATCATAATCGTTAAAGCCGATTTTGAGAAAATTGACTTTTTCTCTTTTTGCCATTAAGTAAACTACTCTTAGTTTTAGGGTTAGATATCCAATCCCAAAAAGCCCTTGGGGCAACCCTATGAAAACCCTAGATACCAACTTTTAGCCCGATCGGTAAAATAGTTTAGGCTCTAGTTGGAGGTACAGTCAGACGGAAATTCAAAAGCAACTTTTTCGGATTCGAGGGTCATGAAACGTCAAGATTCATTAAAATCTCGAGTTCAATTTTTTTTTATGATCACAATACTTTCTCTACCTGTAAGATGGTGAGAAAGTAAAAATATATAAAATGAGAGGTTGAATGTATTGAAAAGGATTTAAATTGTAAATTGTAATTCTTAAGAGCTAGAATCTAGAGTAGAAAAATTCGAGGTTCGAATATTAAGAAAATAATAATAATATTAGCACCACGTCTTACTACCTGTTCGGATTAAACACTTTAAGTACTAATTTCGCTAATGGATTAGGAATTGAAAAGGTTGAATTTAAGGAAGTGAACCCGCATTTACGTGAAGGGAGAGTGTAAACCCATTTAGGAAAAGCCACCCCCAGTTCACCCGACCAAGATTCGAACCTCAATCTCCCGTCCTCGGCGATCGAGCTCAACACGATTAGCGCTTTAGCCAACTATGCCACCGAGGCGGGTTATTAAGAATAGAAATTGTGAAAATCATAAACCGAAACAACTCTATTTTAAACCGATTACTGATCAAAGTTGGAGCGATGAATCTAGACTCGTAATAAAACTAAAAGTGTAACTTTGTCTATTTAATGAGCCGTAGAAGTGATAGTAAGTAACGGACTGCAAGTTTATAGGTGTTCTCTAATTGTGATCCCTCATTATGTTACCCCCTTCATCTCCACCACTCCCACAGGTAGATTGTTCGGAGATTGAACGTCAACAATTAGTGTGTCGCATTGTGGGAGGCTTGTGTTTGGTCCGGTGCTTGTTTATCTTTATCTCCATCGTGACCCCGAAGCGCTTTCTTGCGTTAAGGTGGGTTCACATAAGGGATCATACATAAATCCGGAGAACATCTAAAGCTCACAATAGGGAAAAAACCTCATATCAAAAGAGCACGAAGATATTGATCAAACGCTCACAGGGGAAAAACAATACTGCATAACG
Source organism: Timema cristinae (assembly GCA_039000515.1). NCBI lineage: Eukaryota > Metazoa > Arthropoda > Insecta > Phasmatodea > Timematidae > Timema > Timema cristinae. The sequence goes on from JBCFYV010000001.1 coordinate 27,003,279, forward strand.
TGGCAACGTAGCAAACATGTGTTGTAAACAATCCCTTACTCTCTACAATAATGACAATAAAATAATAAAACTACAGGGAACCACCTCCTTACTCCTTACTATAATTAGGTTAGGTAAGTTATGTTTAGTGTTGCCAGTGTAGTTAGAGACTACAAACAATGGTGCACTTTTGATCTTCCTACTGTGTTCGCTTCTGATATACCCCAAAGCAGGTACACAATTTAAGCCTATACGTTTTCAGTACGTAGCCCCATAAACCACGTAACGCCTTTTTTTACCTTTTTTTACCTCCTCCTCCTCCCCCTCTCCCCATGTAACACAAAGTAAACATCATCATGACCCCTTCCTCCTACAAACTGTAGGCCTATTATATAACTTTCCACATCAAGAGTGAATGTCATTGATCCACATGAAAGCTTTTGTGACACTAAAAGAGGGATTCAAATTTAATACAACTCAGACTCGGAAGATATATATCTCTAGTAAGTATCTTTACTAACGGGAGAAACATTAACGATATTGTAATAATATAATATCTGTGTTACGCAACACTGTGATGTACCCACCATCCCCCCATGAAGCATTATTGAGACATCAGAGCTCCCTCTTTATCATACCCCCCCCCTCCCTATTTTACAGTGTTTACGTACTGACCTAAGACTCACGAGTTCCATTCCCTAAATGTCAGAACAATGTATCATTGTTGAGATGTGAGATTCCCCTTTCACAGTGATGAATTGACGGCTGGGTGTTGTAGGTTCTAGATTTAAGTTAGTTTATAAGTCGTTTGCTGATATAATTAGTGGGTTCATAAAGTGCACGTCAAATACCTCAAACAAATAAAAATATATAGCCTATATTTTCTAAAAGTTACTTCCTAGTAGATATCCTATTAAGGTGGGATTGCAGGAAAGTGACTTAACGTCAGTGTTTTTTTTATAGTTTTTATGGCAAAACATAAATAAATAAAATATTTATCTAGTAGAAACAGAGAGTTTTATTGTATTCACACGGTGATATCAACAGCTGCTGAATATCGGTCATGAGCATAGTAGCATAAGATTAAAAAAAAAACTTTTTAAGTGAAGAAAAAAAAGTTGTCATTAAATTCTAGGACATCCTTGACAGATATTCAACAATTGTTGAAGAAAATTAAACTATATTATGTTTCTACTGGAGAATTACTTGATTTTTTTTTATCAAAAAATTGTTTTGATATAAAAACTTAAAAAATACTGCCTTTAACTTTCCCTTTCCTTCCATCCCACCTTAAACAATCTGATCTTACTCTTACATTTTTCCATTTCAAAATATTTGTTGAGCCTACTTTACTGTAATATATATATTACGTTGATGCAGTATTATATTGCCAGTGATTGGGAGCCAATTATTGTGATACGGGTTTTATTTGAGATATTTGACGCGGATGTAGACGATACCGGGTTTTATAATGATGATGCGTACTTGCCTTACTACGCAGTTATCACACGGTTATGTGATCAGATTATATATGATACTTATAATTATGAAATGAGCAAGATTTTTTATATTGCACAAGATTTATTTAAATTATTACACCTTCAACTTTGAAGGAAGATATGATACAAAATGATACAGTTTTTGTTAATTTACGGATTATTTTTTCTGTGATAATATATTTTCTGCGTTCTGAGTACTGTGTGCTGTGTAGATTTATGTTACTACTACTGTATCATGTATGGATCTATGTTACTGGTTACTACTATGAATTCATACGCACAAGTTGTTTATATACGACTTACCCCTTGCTTCTTGGACCCCTTGTCAACAGTTTCAAAACTAACTAATAGAAAAACTCCTGGTAACCTGATGTTGTGAAGGCTGGCTTCCTATCGAGTAGAGGGAGCCAGCATGTCACATGATTTTTCTAACAACCGAGTTGATCTTTTAAATAAAATAAAAGTTTTAAAGTGCAATATATTGAAATAATTTCTGAAAACGCGTAATTCTCGATGGATGATGTATTAAAAGGATATTTTAGATACAGTCCATAAAAGAAAAATACATTTCATCCATGACTTTTTAAATATACGAGAGGGGTCCAAAACAGTATCATTACAATATATATATTTCCCCTCCACAGCGCATAGAATCTGCGCGTATTTTTCTAGCCAGATTGTGAAGCTACTAATGATTATTTCATTTAAATGCTAGTTACTCTTTATACATATATATTCTATACGCTGTGGAGGTGAAATGGACGATTGTTTGTTCCGTACTTAAATTTTGATGTTAAAGTGTTCTTAACCGGTGGTTTGTCGTTGAAGGGGAGATTGTGTTATTAACTCTAAACGGTTTCTCAACCTCTTTCCACGCAAATGCAGTTACTGTTAATCACCTCTAAGGTTTTAGCTCCCTAGCTATAGGTTAATGCAATGGTGGTCACGTGGTCTATTGTGTCAGACCTACAATATACTAAAATCCCGTGACAGAGAGCTAGAGGATAAAATCCGTGCGGGCTTGGAGTAGTGGTGGGGTTGGTTTTCCCCATGTGATTTATTACTCTGGATTTCACATTCCTTCTTCAAACTAATGTGGGTGCACTTCCTCAAAGCTATTCTCTTCCCAAAGATCAATTTATATAGTGTTGGTAATAAAAGTACGAATAGAAAAACTCGTCGGTGTTCGAATGGTCTGAGGAGTCAATTTCGTTATATAATGATCTGCCCTTGAAGGCGATATCACGGTTCAAATCCTTGTCAGATGTAGTGAGGGTGTTTAAAAAAAAAAATCCACTCTCCCTCCACGCAAATGTAGGTGCACTTCTATTAAAATTCAATCTTGTTCATACCTAGCACATTAGTGTAATTAGTATATACTGCACGTCTGCGCATAACCCGAACGGATAATAAGACGGGGGCGACAAAAAAATAATCTGTAAAATGAGTGGTTCTATCAGGACTGTGTGAACATGGTCTCTTCCCCTTCACCCCTAAAACATCCCCCTCTCCTATCGCTCACTCATGAACAGGTATAACTTGACATCATATCAACCTCGCAGGCGAACAAGGTTCAACGATATTGTCCAAGGAGATCATATATCAGACACTATGGAAGGTTTGGGCTGCTTTGGAATATCTTTTTTATTATTATTATATATTATTATTATTATTATTAATTTTTATATTTATTGGTATGAGATTTTTTTTAAACCACCTTGTTAAAATAAGTTTCCTCTAATGATGTCATAATAATAGTTTTGTTTGGAAAATGTTCCAGGCCTGAGGTGATAAGCAAATAATTCGTATATTTAGGCCTACTGCTTCATATATTTCTGACACAATGTAGGCCTACACTCTTATAATCCTTTGACAAATAAAAAAAATACATTTTTACATATTTCTTTTTATGTTAGGAGAAACTACAGTCCAACATTTTATGAAACTACAAACATTTTTGCGGCCAACATTTTACTTTGTTATTTGTGCTTTTTTTTTATCACCGAGTCTTACTACCATTTCAGGTTATATTCTTATATAAAAAAAATAATCTAATAGGGTAGGGATTAGGAAGGAAGTATTTTAGAGGTAATCTACCCGAATTCGCGTGAAAAGAGAGTGAGAAACAATTTAGGGTAAACCACCATCAGTAGACCTGACTTGAATTTGAATCCCGATATCACCGTCATCAGCAGGCCAGTCCAATACAAGAGTGACACCTTAGACCATGTGGTCACTGAAGCGGGTTTTATATGTGCCGATAATCATATCTATCATAAGTGAAAGCTTAAGATCCTATGACTTGATGTATGAATACCTGAAAGTATATCTAGTTACGATTTTAGCTTTACTCTACAACTAAAAAAAACATAAGGACTTTTATGTATTATGGCTGTGATACTCGTATATATTAAAAAAACTGTTGAGATTACAGAGTGTAAAGAATTAAACTAAATGTATTAACTGAAGCAATATTTGATTTAATTTGTGTGAAAGTGGTTTTCGTCATACAAACTTGGACATATGGACGTATGGGCATTATTTCCTATTCCCTACCTTTCCCATTCCAACTTAAACTGTACCGGAGACTTGTACTCTTCACTCAGTAGAACATTCACTGGCTGGCAATCAATCTGAATACAATAATTACATTCCCACGCGGGGTATGTGGAGTGTTATTATTATTATTAATATATATTATAGCACCGCGTCTCACTACCATTCGGGTTATACGCACTTATTTTTTATTATTATTATTATTTATTATTATTATTATTAGCACCGCGTCTTACTACCCGTTCGGGTTATACGCACTTACGCTAATGTGTAATGGAAGGGTGATTGTGAGATGAAATGAAGAACCTACAGTTTAACGTGGAATACGAACCACGGTGGAGGCCTGGTATTCTCCACATTCACAAGTTGTGATTAATACAAGTCTTGTCAGAGGTGAAGGAAGGGTTTGGCAATCAATAAATCTGTGCCAGGAACAGGGATCGAACCCCGACCCCCAGCACAGAAGTTCGACACCTTACCCCTAGACCATCAAGTCTCCCGTATGTGGAGTGGAGGGCTGCGTCCTGAAAGCGCACTTTGAAGTATATCAGAAGCACACAAGGTACTGTAGGTGCACCAAAAGTTCACCATTGTTTGTAGTCCCTGATCCCCACATGGCAACACCGCTTGTTGACAACCGACTAACCTAGCCTATAACCAAATAATGAAGAGCTATTAAAGTTTATCGATCATATTTTGGAGAATCACATTCTACGTGATAGCTCATTAGTCCCCATCGTATTTGACACAAGATGTTTGCCATGTTGCCACGTTATGTGGTTGTGTGCGCTTTTGATGTGAAGTTTATCCTTCTTGCACGCTTTTGATGTCCTTACGAGAGCAGAGTCTATGTATGATTAATAAAATAGAGAAAGAGAGAGATAGAGAAAGGGAGAACATATCACGGGTACAGGTTTGTATAAACTCTGCTTACCCTGGCAACAGTCCACGCTGCGCCATTGAACGCCATCACATGTGTGGCGCCGTAAATATGCTCCTCTCGTGTAGTTTGTCATTCCATTGACAGTTTGCTGAAACCGATGTCGAACCTAGCACAGTATTCAACCGCGGCCGTCATACCTTGTCAATATCGATCAAACTCCCTCGAATACAGATACGATTGATATCTCCCGGTGAATTCCATTTTAAGTACATGGCATGGTTACCTGGACGAGAATACTTCTCGACAAGTTATTCTACAAAGATGAAGTCAAGATAAAAAAATATATATTAACGTCATTTTTGATCTTTTGTACATGAGCTAGTAGATAAGACACATGACCAAATAGGTATCGATTTAGTTCCTCCATGTGTACCCATAGAGGAGGGGTTAGATCATAGATGCCATGTTTCATTTGTGTAGATTCTATGTTTAGCACAACACTTATTTTTATTTTGTGACCCGCGTCCTGACCTACTACCCGTTAGGAGCTATCCACATATTTACTTTAATCTAAAGTTACCACTTATTTCTTGCCATTTTCAGGGACAACCACTTTAAAATCTCTTGTTGGCGCTGGAGAAGGTCGTTACCATTTAAATGGTATGGGATACACCTTTGACCGCATCTGTATTCTAGTGGTCAGAGTTACTCGCTACAGAACCAGAAGTTCTGGGTTTTATCCCCGGTGCTTCCAGAATTTATCTGTGAAGCAGTGGGTCTGGAACGATATTAAACTCAAGACTCGTGCGGACAAATCAAAAGCTACTTGAATAAAGACGTAACAGATCCGGTTTAGAAAATTGAATTCAACGGCCGGATGGTTTGTTGTGCTGACCACATGACACCTTTTATCTGCAAATGTTGATACTAATGGCGGCGGCCGCTCGGTCTGTGTAGCTCACTTGTGGCTCATATCTTGGAGATTTTTTATAGTACACCCTATAGTCATGTTTTTGTATTCGTATTATTGGATAGTGTCCATAAATTAGGTTTATGAACTAAGTAAGGAAGATATATAATTAAGGTGATACGATTCGATATAGATAATTAAATAGCCTATTCATTGAAACTAATAAATATATTAATGTAATTTAATACGTAGGACAGTATTATTTTGACAAAGTGATCTTTGAGGTATTTATCTGAGGATTTTATCTTTTTAATTATTACGGAACAAAAGCCTTTTTCCGTAAACGTATCGTCCCCTTATTCTAAAGGGTAAAGATGAGGAACGTAAAATTTAGATAAAATGTGAAGGAAGATTGGGGAACCAATAATAATAAAAAACACACTAAAGTTTACTTAGCCTAGGCTTTGAACCCCGTTTCCCCCTTCCCGTTGATGTCAGCCAAACAAAATACGTACTGACCTTTATGACTTTAACCTGATTTGGTAAGGATGAAAGAGGATAGAAAACATGAAGTAAAATTTCGGATGTTTAGGCTGAGAAATATCGGTAAAAGGGTGTTGTTCTAGGTTAAGTTAGTTTGTAAGTCATTTGGCGATGTAACCATGAGTTCACAAAATGCACGTTGTGGCCATCCCTTAACGATACAGTTATCTTTGGTCAGGCACCAATGATCTGTCAGTAGTGCAACAATCTTATGTCCCGTGGGTTGAATCCCGGCAAATACAACGATTCATCAGTGTAAAATTGGGTTCGTTACTTTAACTGAGTGATAAGCCATTAAATAACCATTAAAAAATAATACATTATATTAAGTGACGCAGAAATGGATCAAAGAAACCTTTCTAAAACTCAGCAGAGCATATTAATAAAATTACAAATATCCTCTGATTGATTACATTAACAAACTTTGAAGTCAAACTGTCACCACGTTTGATATACCACGGCAATCGATCAACTTAAATGAAAACTTAGGTAAGATCAAAGCATCCAAAATATAGTAACAACAGGTTGGAAACAACTTTGTAGAAAATACAAAAACTTATTTTTTTTCTGGTCAACGTTGATATTATTTTACTATTATTATTATTATTATTATTATTATTATTATTATGAATATTACTTTATAGGTATTGATAATATATATAAAAAATGACAGTTGTAGATCATATTACTTGACTTATGGAATGTAAGAAAACAGTTTTAATAGTTTTTATGGTGGTCAGATATCGTTCTTAAAACCTAGTTGTTGCTATAGATATACAATATGCTCACCCCCTCAAATATTTGAGGCCACACATTGTTGGTATTCCCCTTCTCCTACCTCAACCCCTAAAATAAAGAAACAAAAAAGTATCTCTTGTACTAAACATAAATTTGGTTCCAATTAAAAAGTTACTCAATAAAAAACAGGGACAGTTTGAACGGACGAGTTTGTCCTTCGTTGCCAATAAGCTCATGCGCGGGGTTTTGCTTATCTCTAGTCGCAGATCTGATAGTCCGAGCATAAGGACAACATGTGAGGAGAGGGAAAGGGGTGTTGGAGGTGAGGGGGGGAGGGGGGGAGGAAGGGAATAAGATGGATGAGTGGACCGTGTGTTTTCTTCGTAATATCACATCATCAGATCAGGTCTTTCCTTTGGGCCCGCCATGTTGATGGTAACCGGGTGGTCGTCGGAGTTTTACGAAGCTGCTTCTTTCTCTCCCCCCCCCCCCCCCCCAAGACCCCTCAACCCACTCAGCCTTTCAGGGACGCTTGTCATCGGACGATTGTTGGAAGTTGAGGTCCTGTGTTTTGGTATTCGACTGACAGGGGCACACCCTGGTTGCCTTATCCTGAGTTTCAATAGTTCTCTCATTTTAATGAGCCTTTTATTTTCTATTTTCTTGCGAATGGCTTAGATGTTTTTTTCCCCCTTAGTTATGCCCTTAGTTTATAATGGTGTCCATCTCACCCCCCTTCATCCTTACTCACTCGACATTCTCTGCTTATTAGCACCCTGCGAAGTCCTGAATACTCGAACCTTCTAAAAAAGCTCCACTTGAAAGACCTCTGCCGAGATTAGAACACTATAGAGTTTAATTTTATTCCCATGGTGATATCAACAGTTGTTTAGTATCTGTCACTGGTGTCCTAGAAATTAATGACGTTTTTTCTCAATTTTAAAAGTTTCTCATTTAATGGTGATATGCTTTTGACAAATACTCAACAACTGTTGATATTACCACGTGAAGAAAATTAAACTATGTTTTTAAAACTGAAAAGATTAATTAACTTTTCTCGTGTCCTCTAAACTTCCACCTTAAAAGCCCTTATACCCCTAAAGATAGCATCTAACTATATTTTTCTCCCCATGCAAATGCAGATGCACTTCCTCTGAATTTAACCTTTCTCAACCCTAACCCGTTAGCGTATTTAGTACATAGGCATGTAAACACAACGGTTAGTAAAACACGGTGTTAAAAATGTATTATATAGTGTGTACAGTAAATTTTAGAAACGTTCTTATAACTGGGAGATTCCACGTTCGCAGAAAAGCAAGAGCATAGTATAAACGTAATAACGTAACAAGCTTTAAACCCAGTGGTGGGTCTTAGCTACAATTAGTGGGGGTGCTGCTCCAGAATTTTTTTAACCTTTGTTTTAAAATTGTGTAAAAGTAAAAAAAAAACCTTTATAAAAAAATTGTATCAGGAACTTGATAAAATCTTAACAAAAAAAAACCTTTTTTACTTACTTTAACTTAAATTGTTACAGTTCAAGCTTGACCTATTCATTTAAAAATGGAATCCATTCTTGTTTTAATTTGCGCAAAAAGTTCAATAATCTTCTCCTTGATCTTTGGATGACAATTGAGGAAATTTTTCTCCATTGAAAGTACTGCAAGCGCATTTAGTCTTTCTGTTAAATAAAAGAACAAATAAAAATTAATCAAATAGAATAGCTGGAAGCAGAGTAATAATCTAATTCTACACTCTTCTACACTTTATAACATCCAAGAATGTGGTACACGGTTTTTAAGCACAACACACACTGAGTAAAAAAACTTCATTCCACCATCACGCCAGAGCTGGCACTGCGAGAGCAGCAGTGCTCTCTTTACCTGGCAGTCCCGTCTTCCTCCCCACCCCCCTCCTATGTGCGCATGCACACAACAGTCAAACACCACGTCGCTGGCACTGTGAAGCACACAGTTCTATACAAAGATTTTTGTATCTTTTTCATAAACTGGGGGATGGCTACTGAAGTACTGACATTAAGCTTAAGGAATATATATTGTAATACAAAAATAAAGAAAGAATTAAAGAAAAAAAGGACTCATTATATTTAATTTGATCGATAATATCAAGTGGAAATAGTGGGTGCTGCAGTTTCGCAGTGCCTATATACGAGCGGGTGACCTGGTGGTCTAGGGGTAAGATGTCAGACTTCTATGCTGGCGGCCGGGGTTCAATCCTCGGTCCCGGCAAAGATTTATCTGATTACCAAACCCTTCCTTCACCTCTGACAAGACATCTTGTGAATGTGGGGAATGCCAGGCCTCCACCGTGGTTCGGATTCCACGTTAAACTGTAGGTCCTCCATTTCATCTCACAATCACCCTACCATTACACATTAGCGTAAGTGCGTATAACCCGAATGGGTAGTAAGACGCGGTGCTAATAATAATAATAATAATAATAATAATAATAATAATATTAATAATAATAATATATACGAGCGCCACTGTTTAAACCACTTACAAGTATCACAATCACCTTCGTCGACCACTCGGTGCGAGTTGAAAAACCTTCATTATTACTTTTTCTGCGTTACAGTATAAGCTTGGGAGACCAAATAAAATTTCAAAACCAGACAACTCAATAAGTGCGGTCAACACTAAACCCATTTTACTATATTATTATTGTTATTTTATAGGTAAATGTATTTGAAAAAACTCGTATGGACAACGTCAGTAATGAATGGATACTGACTGCTGAAGTAGTACAGTCTAAAAGTGAATCTAATCAGTCAATGTGAAAGAAGTGTGCTATGTTGGTTCGGGCATGTTGAGATAATGGGTGTGGATCGCGTGACATAGCAAATATATGAAGGTAGAGTGTGTGAATTAAAAAGGAGTAGACTAGTTAAGACGTGGCTAAATTTTGTTGACGAATATGTGAAAAAGAGAAACATTAAAGAGTTTTAAGAATAAAATAGCATGTATGATTCGGTATATGGATGTTGTTGAAACGAAGGGAGTACTCAAGGATAGAGAATTGTGGAGAAAGGTTTGAGGATGGATTAAGTAAGGATTTGTTTTTAGAGATATATGCACAGTTTCTTGTCTATCCCGTAGAGAACGGCATGCATGTGTGTATATATTTTATATTGGTATTGCAAAAAATATTTATCAAAAGTGACAGATGAAGATCAAACGTATGAATACGTGAAAGTAGATCTAGTAATTTTTCTAGCTGTCAGATAAGATTCTTCCTATTAAAATAGAACTGCATACAGTAATGAATTTTTCTAAAGAAAAAAAAAACACAACAACAACTAGTGATTGAATGAAAAGTAGTCATCTTAAGTGTTAACGTAATTAGTCTAACGATGAAAGGGAACTTTAATTTTCTGTACACTTGTGTTACAAAAGAAGGGTCCAGCAATGAAGAGCCAATGAAAGATGCGGCCCATGGCAAAAGAGAGGTCGGAAGCCCACCACCGGTAATCAATAATAACTTCTGGAGAAGGAGAGATGGGATGGGGACGTTGGTTCGATTCACACATTACAAATGGTGGTCCCCACCCACCCATCCCTCTACCCTACTCTCACGGTCAGTAATAAAAGTGGTTAAGAACCATTTTAAAAGCGATACTAAAGAGGTCGCCTCAGTAACTAATAAATTGACGCACAGAAGTTCAGCTCTAATGCGATATTTAATTCTACGATGCGTTATTTTAAAATATCGTTTGCGCTTAAATTATTATTATTATTATTAGCACCGCGTCTTACTACCCGTTCTGGTTATATGTACTTACGCTAATGTGTAATGGTAGGGTGATTGTGAGATGAAATGAAGGACCTACAGTTTAACGTGGAATCCGAACCACGGTGGAGGCCTGGCATTCCTCACATTCACAAGTGTTTGCGCTTAAATAAAGTATAAATATTCCAACAGGTAACGTTTCCCTTAACAAAGCTAAAGTTAGAGTTTTATTAAAAAATCAAATAGTTTAAAATGTGACATTAGCTCATTTTGAACTACTTTTTAAGCATATTTGTGAAGCTTTCAGACTAGACTTGATGAAAATTGGCTCTATATTTAGCCTTCCTTTAAAATACAGTAATTTTTTGAAAGGCTGACAACAGCAAATTTTGAGATATTTAAGAATTATTAACGAATTTTCTTCCTTCCTTATTTATATGACACAGGGTGGTTGTTGGTAAAGGGTGAAAGGAAGTATAAGCTATACAGAATAGAGAAGTAGTTCCGGAAAACGACACAAACCATTGTATATGAGGAAGATTAAATTTAGAGGAAATTCTTTCATATTTACGTGAAGAGAGAGTGGGAAAGTAATTTGGAATAAAACTCTCTCAAAACACCCGGCTGGAGTTTGAACCCCAACCATCCCATCACCAGCAAATAAACTAGGTGAGCCTGACATTTGTCTTAGGTGGTCACATTAATATAACGCGCTACTCTCACAGTAGACTGGACTTCAAATGACGGGGAGATTTAGGTTCGAATCTCGGTCGGGTGTACTGAAGATGGTTTTCCAAAATAGTTTTCCACTAACCCTCAACGCAAATGCTGGTACATTTCCTCTAAATATAACCTTGCTAATCCTTAAAATAATTAGCGTAACTAACACATAATCATGTAACCCAAATGGATAGTAAGACCTGATGATAAATAAAATAGTAAAAAATGTTATTAATATTGACCGTAATATAGATTTGTATTTTCCTAAATAGTTCTCCCCACCGTGTTCTTACTGTAGGTCGGTTGAGACTTACGTTTTGTTACCAGAAGCAGAAGATGCATTATAAAGTAGTTTGTAAAGATCAAAAGGAAGCGCTATCAAATGAAAATGTTATTAATATCGTGTGAGATTACCAGGGATATACAAAATTTCTACCGAGCCAATATGGGTTTATTAGTCCTTTAAAGGGGGAAGAGGGGGGGGGGGTTAAAAAGATCTTAAAGACAAAACAAACTTTTTGAGTAACTGACTGTAGTGTTAGGTGTGTGTTACGTTGGGTCCATGAGAAAAGTTTTTTTAGCGCCACGTCTTACTTACTAATTAAATCTAATGGTTTTAAAAATGAGGAAGTCTATATTTATAGGTGTGCAATCATTTGATTGGAGGGAGAGTGGAGAACCATTTTGGTAACAACCCCCCTCAGTACACCCGACCAAGATTCAAACCTCGTTCTCCCTCTCATCGGCAGGCTTGTCTACTGCGAGAGTAGCGTTTTCGAGCATTTGGCCATCGAAGCTGGGGGGAGAGAAAGGTTAAGTGTTTTTTTTTTGTAGGTTTGATTGCAAACAATACTTTTTTTAGCAAAAATAAATCATATTTTTCTTCCGTAGAAGAGGCTATAATTTTCTTTGAATAGTGATATCAACAGTTGTTGAATATCTGTTATGAACATGGCAACACTCGGTAGGAAACCTTTTAAATGAAGAGAATTAGTTGTCATTAAATTCCAGGACACTTTGAAAGATATTCAACAACTGTTGATATCACCATGTGAAGAAAATTAAACTATTAAATAACACCACTCTATTCACAAATAATTATTTTCCGTTTCTATTCCAATCACCTTTCGTTTAATAGGTATTTAGGTCTTAGTGTTCAAACAAAATATATTAATATTTTGTCTTTTCAGAGTGGAAAATTTTAACTTTTAAAACGTATTTACAATATATATATACACACGTATGGAGCCATAAAAAATAGTTTTGTATTCATTCCAATATACACCAAATTCGTGTACTGTTAAAGGTTTTGTCAATATTTAACCTAAGTGAAACATCTGATTGACAATAATGTTTCAGCTAACTATAAGCAGAAAACAAACAAAACAAACAAACAAACAAAACAAAATTTAAGAGGCATACTGCCATACCGATATGTAGGGACACGAATTTCCTAATTACCTATTCTTTTCCTTGATCTTAAAACACAGGAAGTTGAGATATATGCAATCTATGTTATTACAATTGCCTTTTCTGTTGGTTTTTGCCTATTTTATTAATAAACACCATAAGACACCTTTTTCGGCTTTGGCCTCTCTTTTTCATACGGTATGGGTTTTCTGCTGAAAGAGAAAGTCCAGTTTCTTGCAAATTGTTAAGTTTGTGTGTGTGACTCACTTTTTTGGAGTAGTTTTAAATATCGACATTTGCTAAAAAGATGCCAATGAACGTAAATCGGGGGATGACAATAGGAGCAGTGGCAGACATCTCGGGAGGACAGTGGGAGCAGTGGAAGACATCTCGGGAGGACAATGGGAGTGGTGGAAGACATCTCGGGAGGACAATGGGAGCGGTGGCAAACATCTCGGGAGGACAATTGGAGCAGTGGCAAACATCTCGGGAGGACAATGGGAGCGGTGGCAAACATCTCGGGAAGACAATTGGAGCAGTGGCAAACATCTCGGGAGGACAATGGGAGCGGTGGAAGACATCTCGGGAGGACAATGGGAGCGGTGGCAAACATCTCGGGAGGACAATGGGAACAGTGGCAGACATCTCGGGAGGACAATGGGAGCAATGGCAAACATCTCGGGAGGACAATGGGAGCAGTGGCAGACATATCGGGAGGACAATGGGAGCAGTGGCAAACATCTCGGGAGGACAATGGGAGTGGTGGCAAACATCTCGGGAGGACAATGGGAGCAGTGGCAAACATCTCGGGAGGACAATGGGAGCAGTGGCAAATATCTCGGGAGGACAATGGGAGCAGTGGCAAACATCTCGGGAGGACAATGGGAACAGTGGCAGACATCTCGGGAGGACAATGGGAGCAGTGGCAAACATCTCGGGAGGACAATGGGAGCGGTGGCAGACATCTCGGGAGGACAATGGGAACAGTGGCAGACATCTCGGGAGGACAATGGGAGCATTGGCAAACATCTCGGGAGGACAATGGGAGCAGTGGCAAACATCTCGGGAGGACAATGGGAGCGGTGGCAGACATCTCGGGAGGACAATGGGAACAGTGGCAGACATCTCGGGAGGACAATGGGAGCAGTGGCAAACATCTTGGGAGGACAATGGGAGCAGTGGCAAACATCTTGGGAGGACTATGGGAGCAGTGGCAAACATCTCGGGAGGACAATTGGAGCGGTGGCAAACATATCGGAAGGACAATGGGAGCAGTGGCAGACATCTCGGGAGGACAATGGGAGCAGTGGCAAACATCTCGGGAGGACAATGGGAGCGGTGGCAAACATCTCGGGAGGACAATGGGAGCAGTGGCAAACATCTCGGGAGGACAATGGGAGTGGTGGCAAACATCTCGGGAGGACAATGGGAGTGGTGGCAAACATCTCGGGAGGACAATGGGAGCAGTGGCAAACATCTCGGAGGACAATGGGAGCAGTGGCAGACATATCGGGAGGACAATGGGAGCAGTGGCAAACATCTCGGGAGGACAATGGGAGCAGTGGCAGACATATCGGGAGGACAATGGGAGCAGTGGCAAACATCTCGGGAGGACAATGGGAGTGGTGGCAAACATCTCGGGAGGACAATGGGAGCAGTGGCAAACATCTCGGGAGGACAATGGCATGTCGTTGTAAGAGAAAAGTTCAACTTCTTCGGAAACGGTAAATTTGAAATTTGTCTCTTGAAAGTTGTGAATAGTTATAGCTCAGCTTTTCATATTATAAAAAACATGATAACTGAAAATATATTCCACTTTAATACTGAAAATCTAGAAAATTATCTAGTGATTAATAGAATGTGATCCGCTTCAGTGGTAGAATTGGCTCTCTTAGTAAACTGGACTGTCAAGGAAGGGGAGATCAAGATTTGAATCTCAGTTTGGTGTACTTGAGATGTTATTTACTAAGTTGTTTTCTACTCTCCCTCCACACAAGTACAGATACACTTCCTCTAAATTCCACCTTCCTAACCTCTAACATACTAGCGTAATTAATACAGCACATGTGTAAAACCCGAATGAATAGTGAGGCGTGGTGCTAAAAAAAAAAGCAATGGGAATTAACTGTAGGTAATAAAATAGTAGGCAGCAAAAACTAGTTTTGGTGCCTAAGAATCCGCTCCCTACAATGATAAGGATTACAGCCCGCTCTCTATTATTCCAGTCTCGTTTCTTTATTATGAAGTACTGTATGAGCGTGCCTGGCTGGAGTGATGAGGTTTTGTGTCATTTGGGGTTGGGTAGGGGCGGGGTTTGGGGGATACACCCCTCCAACATTTGTGTTTTACTTTAAGGAAAAGTTACCTTCAAAATAAAAGAAATGTGACTAATTTGTCTAATTTTCTCATTTGTTTAAATATATTATTTAATTGCAAGATTTCAGATAGTGCTGCAAATGTAAAATTGTCCGATAAGCTGGAAATAAGTTTTGGTTATCTATGTCACCTCAAAATAATTGAGAAACAATTTGTCTCAAATATAACTTGGCTGCATCTACATAAATATATATTGAGAAAGATCAGAATTTATTACATGTGTGCAGCTAATGAAATAAGAGAGAATATTTTTGGTCAAGTGAATGTTCACTTGAATAAAATAATAATTATTATTTAAAACTAAATTACTGAGTTTCTTTTAAATAATCTTGTGCATATACTCTTAACAATAATTGAACGAAATATTGAGAGAATGACTGGACCTATTTGAATTGGGGTGACCTGGCGGTCTAGGGGTTCAATCCTCGGACTTCTGTACTGGAGGGTCCGGGGTTCAATCCTCGGTCCCGGCACAGATTTATCTAATTACCAAACACTTCCTTAACCTCTGACAAGACGTGTATTAATCACAACTTGTGAATGTGGGGAATGCCAGGCTTCCACCTTGGTTCGGATCCCACGTTAAACTGTAGGTCCTCCATTTCATCTCACAATCACCATACCATTACACATTAGTTTAAGTGCGTATAAACCGAACGGGTAGTAAGACGCGATGCTATAATAATACTATTTGAATTGGGGGAAGCAATGGAAATCTCGAATTAATATCAATGTTCTGCTTAAAAGAAGTAATTTAAATAGGAAGCTTAGTTTTTAATGGGTAATATTAGATTAGGATGCTCTTTGGTGGACAGAGATGTTCCTTTTTTTTTATAAATGTTTCTGTAACACTATATATAATATAATTTATCTCTTTAGTGGAATTTTTATGCGACAATGTATGTTATTTCGTTTCACAATCTTATGAATTTGGTTGAATGTCCCTATATCAAGATAAAAGTGAGAAAAAATATGTTTATGTGCATCGTACCATTTATGTCTCCCTCCTCCCCCCTCGCCACATGAGTTTCCAGTTTTCAAATAAGGGCTTCCTATGGCAATCAGAATGTAATGGTAATGTGTTCTCGTATAGTTTGTAAACCCCCTGAGAACATGTAGGCAGGTCCGGAGCAGGTATGGTAGAGCAGAGTATAGTGAGGGAGTCAGCATGACTAGGCATTTACTTGAATGTTTTTCTCTAGTGTTCGCAGTCTTTCTGTCGGCGAGTTATAAAGGAACAAGTAGCCAACAGTAGCCGCTCGTTTACATCACAGGGGAGCGTGAAACAACCGTCTATGTGAGATATATTTAGTGGGACACGATGGCGCACCCAGAGGGGGAATTGCGAGTCTTTTGACCCCTCCCAAAACAACAAATAATTTTAATAAGTTGATTACCAAACCCTTCCTTCACCTCTGACAAGACATCTTGTGAATGTGGGGAATGCCAGGCCTCCACCGTGGTTCGGATTCCACGTTAAGCTGTAGGTCCTTCATTTCATCTCACAATCACCCTACCATTACACATTAGCGTAAGTGCGTATAACCCGAATGGGTAGTAAGACGCGGTGCTAATAATAATAATAATAACAACAATAATAATAAATAATTTTAATAAGATCCTACATTCTGTGAATTAGCTGAAATACAAAGAACTGAGGATTCGTCGAACGTAAAGATTAAATTTATGATCATTTAATATTAAAAAAACAAAAAACAATATTAATCACAATTTAAGGCACCCACCTCGTCCAGCGATAAAGTTATCAATCGCTACTAGGCCACAAGGCCTTAAATTCAATAGTCTGTGTATTTTTCTTAAAATACTTACCGTATTTGTTATAACCCTTTTTCATCAAGTCTAGTGTCACAACTCCGCAAATATGCTTAAAAAGGCGTTTAAAATGAGCATTAGTATTATTTTCACACATTTCTTTCTATTTAATGAATCTTGAACTATAGGATTGTTAAGGAAAAAGAGCCCTGTTGTAATCTTTTGGCTTTATTTTGGATGAACCCTATTTTGAAATAACGCATCGTAGAATTAAATATCGCGCTAGAGCTGAACATCTGCACGTCAATTTCTATCTTATCGAAGTGGTCCCCTTAAGTTCCACCAAAATCATCAATGGAAAAAAAAGTACCAAAAATAATACCGTGTGTACATTGTAACTAAGGATAATTACATTAATAAATTTCCTGCGAACCTTTAAAAAAAACTCCAAATAACTTTTAATAGTTATACATTACCCTGATTTATTATAGAGGGTTGTTTGTTCCAACCCCCATCAACCCACAGATAATCCATTTCTGCTACAGCCTTGATCATATGCCCACCCCAAAGTAAATTTCTGGGTTGTGCCACTAACGGGGGGAACTCATTTTAAATGGGGATGCCTAGCTACAGTAAGCTCCATGACTTCTTTGGTGCTGACTGACAGCTCACAGCTGACTTCTGACAGTCAACATTTAGGTATATACCTAAATTTTGACCGTCAGAATTGCAGCTGCTAAACACATGTTTTTTCAGATCATATGGTTTGGCGTAGGGATACATAATTTGGTCTGGTAACTTTTAAAAGCTTTTAGCTGTCAGCTGTGAGCTGTCAGTCAGCACTAAAGAACATGGGCTACTGTAGCTGTGTTATCTTAGGTTAAATATTGACAAAACCTTTAACAGTACACGGGTATGGTGCTTACTGGAATCAACACAAAAACTATTTTCTATTCATATACATACTTACCTATACAGTACAAACATACATACATATTTTAAAAGTTGAAATTTTCCACTCTGAAAAATCTAAAAAATCCAATCGTTAAGACTTAAATTCCCAAGAGGTAGCTGGTATAGGAGTGAGGAATTGATCTTTGTGAATCGAATCATGTAATTTAATAAGGAGCGTCACAGCGCAAATATTGTTATCATTTGTATCCCCTCTTCTCCCTGTTTGTTCTCCTACTCCCAGACAGCTACCCCCAGTAACGTTATAAGCCCACTTGGTTTCTGGCGTTTATGAATTTCTGATCGACTATCTTAGCGCCAAATTGGCAGCTAAGCCCTGATTTTTATAGGAAGCCCATTTTCTACCACCAACATTGATTAAAAGTCACATCTTGTGAATGTGGGGAATGCCAGGCCTCCACCGTGGTTCGGATTCCACGTTAAACTGTAGGTCCTTCATTTCATCTCACAATCACCTACCATTACACATTAGCGTAAGTGCGTATAACCCGAACGGGTAGTAAGACGTGGTGCTAATAATAATAATAATAATAATAATAATGATTAAAAGTCACTAAAATTTGGCATTGTAAAAATATGTTTTACTTAATTTATTTAATAAAATTATTATCCACAAAGTTATCAAATGCTTTCAATAATACTTCGTGATATATAATTGTATAATTTCTCTATCTACGGACTAATAATATAAATATAATTGTAATATTTTTACTTACGCCATTGTGGCAACATGATCTCCCAGTTTTCAAATAACAGTCTTCCTATGAAAATAAGACTTTACCTTTTCTAGATCCCACCAGTGATTTCGTAATAGCTGTCCCTGAACATGCCAAGAAAAAAGAAAATGGTCACTTTATTCTAAGGTTCTTTTATCCTAATCGGATGTTCTCCTAACGTGTGAATTAAATAAATAATCAGAACAAAATAGTCCAACATTTGAATCCTACCACTATTACGATGATGAAGTGATGTATGTCCTTTCTCTCTCTAAGATGACGTCACTGTCTTGTCGAGTCGAGCGTCCTGCGTTCAAGCGGCTGGACAGGCTTGTTTGATGATGTGGATAATCAAGTCCACGTGGGATACAACTTCAATCCAACAACCAACCTAGATACTTTATTTTTTTGTAACTACATTTTTGTGTGTGTGTGTTCTGCGAGTGTGTGTCACTTGTAAAAGCAGCATATGCTTGTTCGTCCTCTTTTGTGGACGAGTGGGGGAAAAAAAACTCCAACTAAAACTGTTAGAAGTTGCCGAACAAGTTTTTAAAACACTCGTCTTTTCTTCTTCTATCGGTAAGTATATCTGTGACATAATTAAATGTATTACTTGTGATTAGAGATTTAAGTACACATTTGTGTAATTTCTGTGTTTCGAAGGTCTCACGAGAATCCTGATTGACCAGTGGGGCGCATGCGCCTTTAATTTATTGTATTAAGGTTGAGGGAAAGAGGAGCTTAGGAAGAAGGAGGCAAATAACAGGGTACATTGGTAGTCTTATGGCCACTGACAAAAGGAATGGGCCTGTCGTAAGAAATAACACATAGTATTAATTATATTAATAATAAGAATTGTATCTATTTATATATGCTATGTTATATTTTATATATATTTTAATATTTCTATTTAAAGGCTGCGTCATATCAGATCATGTATATATATATGATCCGAAAAACTTTAAGCTCACTGGAGGATTATAAATTTTACACATTTACTAAGAAACTTTTTTTTATGAATAATTTAAATAACAATTTAAGGTAATGCAATTTTTGTTTGATAAATTTGAGTGAGTATTCTAGTTCAGTAGTTATTTTTGTGTACCATATCCTAAACCCACCAGGTGCTCAATCCAGGGTCCGGTACCAGGAGCAGACCCCTTACTGCACATCTTATAATAAATTTACAACCAATCAAATTAATCTAGAACCAAGGAGAAGAAGCATGAAATACTCTTCGGCTTTCAGAAGAATTTGCACGAGTTAACAACTTACCAAACACATTACCAGAGCCTGGACTTTGCCAATCTAAACAAAAATTAACCTTTATAAAAAAAAAAAGATAGAATCATATAATTTATAAATACAAATATTTAATCAGACTATTAAATTTTCCTTAAAATCTTGAATTCAAATTTGAATCCACGAATCTTTCAAAATTTAGATCCCCATAATTTTAATTAAAGTGAAAATATTTAAAAGTCTAAATTTAAAAAGGAGTTTTTCAAGTCTTGGTGCAGCTGACAAATGTTATTTTGTTTATCAAATTTATTACGTTAGAAACAACAAAAAGGACATACTTTATGTCAATTAGATTAATATAATTTTGTATTTTTTGTTGTGATTTTGTTGTTTTTACAACTACAAGTCTATATAATTATTTTTACCAATTGTTTAAAATTGTTATTTGAAGTAACATTATTTATAATTATATTCGTGATAATCTTTTTTAGATTTTTACACATCTATAATCTTTCAAATACCATGAAATTCTATGGATTCCAAGAATCGAGGATTCCAACGTCCCATTTCTAGCTAAGTAGCATTTAAATGACGGCTATCATTTCTGGTTCCCACCATTTATTTTAGAGTGAATATCCCTGAAAATACTGATAGAAAAAAAATGATCACTTTTAAACTACAGAGCCGACTTCAGCAAGAATCATTACATTAACGTAAGAATAAATAACTTCCATGGCATCATCGCGTGAGTGAGCTATACCTACCACATATTGGTGAAGATAATGCCAACACTTGCAGATAGAGGGTGACATGTTGTCAACACAACGAACCCACTGGCCATTATTCTCAGTTTTATAGGCCGAGGCCACTACTTTTCCATTCAAGTAACTCCTCATTTATCTTCAAGAGGTTGAGTTGACCCCGTTCCAAACCCACTGCTTCACAAAGAAATTTGGAAGCACCTAGGATCAAACCAGGGAACTCTGGATCTGAAGCCAGATACGTTGACCAAGGTGATAGAACCAGTACAATAAGTTATTAATAATACATAAAACCATTTCTTCTAGTGTATATCAGCACCTAGCCTAACCTTCATCAATGGTCACCAACTATTTTCATTCAAGGCTGGTACAAAGCCAAGAATGTAAGATTGTCGACGAGTTATAAGAATTCTGTAGCTCTATACCGGAGAGGTTTTTTTTTCCTAACATGAGTTTTATTATATAAGGTAGCTTGGTAAAGTTCTCAGTCTATATTCGGAACCTGTCATGCCGACAACGTGGGGGCGGAGAGTACATTATTTGTCATCTCTTTACAACCTGTCGGGAGTTTTAGATGTGGAACTCTTTTGTTACACTCCCAGGCCGAAAACATTGGACACCAGTAAGAGAAATTCATACTATTTGTGCCCAGTAATGTGGGATAGTAATAATAATAATAATATGCACGTCTGGGCTACATTATCGTATCTCAGAAGTGGAAGGATTTGCCAGTACTAATGCATTACTAAGGGGATGCCCAAATGTACTGATTGTACAACCTTTCCGTGGAGGTTTTTATCATGTTCCGATTAGATGAGATGATGGTGATAGTGAGTATGGGGTGATGTAACCAGTGGAAACACTTAAACCTAACTTAAGCCTAACTAACTTAACTCTTGGGACCGTTGGGATGGTTCCCCTTTTGGGAATAATTCTCAAAGTACCAGCCGGGAATCAAGCCTGAGACCTCTAATCTCGTAGCCAGGTGCACTGACCACAACACCACGGGGTTGTTAGTAATGTGAAATGGAAAGTAACTTTAGAAGGCAGCAATTTGGTAGTTTCTTATAACAAACTACGTTTTCGGCCAATATAAATAAAATATTTCTTCATTAGATATATTTAGTGTAATTTTCTACACATGGTAAGCTCAACATTTCTCGAATATATGTCATGAGCATCGTGTAATTTGAAATGTGAAATGTGAAATAAGAAAAAAAAGTCACGTTAAAATTCTGCGATGCACAAGAAAAATATTCTAGAATTGTCAAGATTACTAGATGTGGAAAATTAACATAAACCTGTCTACTAAAGCAAATATTATATTTATTTTGGCCAATATTTTATTTTTATTATGATACAACTTTTAAAATACTCACTACCAAAAGGATTTAATAAGTCAAATTAATGATATTTTGAGTACAAATAGCTTATTACCATTTTTAAAAATGAGAAAAGTTTATAAAAATTGCAAATATGGTCAAAATGTAAACGAGAGTATAATTTTAAGGAAAAAAAATTAAAGGGCCTTAAATAAGGAATAAAAATATCCTTTTATTAATCAAGTCAACTTTGAAATGCAAGTGAGTATATCAGTGTTTGCATGGGACGGAAGTTAGGCTAGTCAAATAGTCGTCTTAATAGTAACATTCACAATACAGAAAATACTGTACTGTAAGCGCGTTCTAGTCAATTACTTGAATGCAAACTCCCAATAAAGTGTAATCAGGAATGTGGGGATCATACTACAATTTTGATAGGTAGAAATATTTAATAAAATACAAACATATTTTAGGTCAATATTGATAACATTTTACATTGTTATCAGTGTTATTTGAAAAGTATTATAATATCTATTAAAAGTGATAGCTGGCTCCACACAAATTGACGTATGAATAATAGAAAGTATGTCTAATACCTTTTATAATGAAACACTTCGATGGCTCGATTGTCTAGGGAGTCTAACACAACAGGAGGGAGATCAAGGTTCGATTCCTGGTCGGGAGTACTTACGGTTATTTTTATTAAAATAGTTTTTAATACTCTTTATTTACGCAAATGGGTGTATATTTCCTCTAAATTCAACCTTACTCATCCCTGACCCATTAGCTTAATTAGTACATAAGCTTATATCCCGAACAGCTAATAAGGCGCGTGGTTAAAAAAAAAAGCTTTTCTAGTTGCCAGTATGACCTTTCATATGAAAATAGAACTATAGACGCTTACCTCTTTGATACCAACTTTTTTTTTTAGCACTGCGTCTTACTACCAGTTCGGATTATACGCCTATGTACTAGTTACGCCAATGGGCTAAGGATGAGTAAGGTTGAAATTTAGAGGACGTGTATCTGGATTTGCATGGTTGTAAAAGGAAAGAACTATTTGGGAGAAAAAAAAACTCAGCACACCTGACCTAGATTCGAACTTCAATCTCTCCTTCATCTGCAGTTTGGTTTATTGTGAGTGTGACTACCTTATAACTTGTGGCCACCGTAGTAGGTAGTTTCTTGTGGAACGCGGTGACGTCACTTAGTTTCGGCTACATGGTCCCTGGTGTAGAGTGGCTGGCTCTAGGTATGTCTAGGATATTGTAGCAGAGACTGGAGACTGGCCTGGTCTTGGGTTACAAACAAGAGCCCGCTGTCAGCCTGTCATTCCAAGTCGCGCGTCACCTGCCATTCTGTCATGTGTCACTTCCCTCCCCCCCCTCCCTCTTCACTAGACAAACACACACATAAAAAGAGCGTGTGGAGGTTATCAGGAGACAATCTCTACCTAAGATTTGAACAGTCTGCAAAGACCTTTTAACTTTATCATATCATATTTTGAGATTAACCATCTGATTTATATGTATTTAATTAATAATAATGAAAAAAATAACAATTTGTTAACAAAATATCGGGGTAATACTTTACGTGCGATGTTTCTACAGCGTAATTTTAATAATAATAATAATAATAGCACCGCGTCTTACTACCCATTCGGGTTATACGCTTTAAGCACTAATTACGCTAATGGATTAGGAATTGGGAAGGTTGAATTAGAGGAAGAGAACCTGCATTTGCGTGGAGGGAGAGTGTAAAACCATTTAGGAAAAACCACCCCTAGTTCACCCGACCGATATTCGAGACTAGATCTCCCCGTCCTCAGCAGTCGAGCTCAACACGACAAGCGCATTAGCCAACTCCGCCACAGAGGCGGGTTAATTTCCATAGAAAGAACCTTATCTAACCACTAGTAAAGCTACTAGATCTATTTTCACGTATTCATACGTCAAGTCATGGAATCTGTAGCTGTCTCTTTTGTTAGATAATATCAATATCTATAAAATAATAATAGTAGTGAAATGGTTTCAACGTTGACCACAAAATAATGTTTGTTTTTTCTAAAAGTTTATTCTTACCAAAATTCTACTTACTATACGTAACGACCAATAAACTAAATTTACACAGGAATAAACCACAAAATTGATATAATAAACATGTCCACTAACTGTATTACAAATATTTTTTAAAAATAATACCGTTGATCAAGATTTAAACTATTCTTTAGTGATATGGATCTCAAAAGGGGGTACTGGGGCAGCTTAGGTTGGGGTGTAGGATACATGGAAAAAGACCAGTGATTTTTTTTTCAGTTTTTGTATTAAAACATTTTTTTTGGGGGGGTCAAAATAAAACTAATAATTCTCCATTAGAAACATAGAGTTTAATTTTCTTCACATGATCATATCAACAGTTGGAGGCAACATGTAGGATGCGACATGTTGACTCAATGATGTATGTCGTGAGAACACATCTTCTTGCAATTTCTGTAGCTTGCTACAAAACATCTACACCGAAGCAACAAAATTGCCTCTGTTTCCAAGACTACAAAGATGTCATCTCAGAATAACGATTGAGGCCGTGGTTTATCTTATTCTTGCCGAAGAGGAAAGGAATCGGAGAAGACGAAGAACTTGGAGGAACAGACAAGTGTTTGTAGGACGAAATTTATCCCAACAAGATTTCTATCACAACTACAGTAGCTCCATGGTTTCTTTGGTGCTGACTGACAGCTCACAGCTGACAGCTAAAAGCTTTGAAACGTTACCAGACCAAATTATGTATCCCTAAACTGAACCAGATGAGCTGCGAAAATATGTGTTTAGCAGCTGTCACTTCTGACAGTCAAAATTTAGGTATATACCTAAATGTTGCCTGTCAGAAGTCAGCTGTGAGCGGTCAGTCAGCACCAAAGAAGTCATGGGGCTACTATACCTAAATGTTGACTGTCAGAAGTAAGCTGTGAGCTGTCAGTCAGCACCAAAGAAGTCATGGGGCTACTGTATTTGCAATTGTCCAGTAGTAGTTTTTGTCTGGCCTTTCTTTGGGTTCCCGATGAAATTGGGTACGAAGATTATTTTTCTTCTTAAATTTGGGACGTCACATTCATTCTAATAATGCTTATTTGTTTATTGAATTAATTATCTTTAATACTTTAGTAAAATATTACATTAATTATAAATATCTCTCAATAATGCACATAAAATGTTTATTCACCATGAATATCACTCAGGCTACAATTAATATGCAGCCATGGGAACAAGTTGAAACACATTCGACTTTTACTTTTACAATAAAATAATTTAGAAAGGGATTTATTGACCAAATGATTGTAATATTTCAGTCTAATCTAATCAAATAAATTAAGTTATGACAACACGCAATTCAATTACTTCAGATTTTTTTCATATGGATACAAATTTGAAATATATTATTCATAGCTCTCCGCCAATTTTTGGAAAATATACACCTTTTTGTTGTTTTTATAATCGATTAATCGGTGATCCCAAAGTGTGTCATGACCCCTATACTCTTCAATAAGCTTCATCTCGAAACACCGAAATCATGCACTAGAAAAAATAAAAAACTCAAAATAGTGGCACGGAATACAACTAACAATACGCCAAGTCGCACAGTTTTGTTGCCCCTGAACTCAATGCCGGCAGCAATGGAGGAAATACGTGGCAACAAGCAACTTTTGTAGCAAGGTTGCATGCGGCAGAGGAAACACGTGGCAACAAGCAACTTTTGTAGCAAGGTTGCATGTGGCAGAGGAAACAAGCAACTCTTGTAGCAAGGTGGCATGTGCAGAGGAAACACGTGGCAACAAGCAACTTTTGTAGCAAGGTGGCATGTGGCAGAGAAAACACGTGGTAACAAGCAACTTTTGTAGCAAGGTGGCATCGGCAGAGGAAACACGTGTAACAACAACTCTTGTAGCAAGGTGGCATGTGGCAGAGGAAACACGTGGCAACAAGCAACTTTTGTAGCAAGGTGGCATGTGGCAGAGGAAACACGTGGTAACAAGCAACTTTTGTAGCAAGGTGGCATGTGGCAGAGGAAACACGTGGTAACAAGCAACTTTTGTAGCAAGGTTGCATGTGGCAGAGGAAACACGTGGCAACAAGCAACTCTTGTAGCAAGGTGGCATGTGGCAGAGGAAACACGTGGTAACAAGCAACTCTTGTAGCAAGGTGGCATGTGGCAGAGGAAACACGTGGTAACAAGCAACTCTTGTAGCAAGGTGGCATGTGGCAGAGGAAACACGTGGCAACAAGCAACTCTTGTAGCAAGGTGGCATGTGGCAGAGGAAACACGTGGTAACAAGCAACTCTTGTAGCAAGGTTGCATGTGGCAGAGGAAACACGTGGTAACAAGCAACTCTTGTAGCAAGGTTGAATGCGGCAGAGGAAACAGAAGGCAATATGTAACATTATCGGATGCTACATATTGCGTCTTGTTGCCCCGGTTGAAGGCCGCCTTGCAGTGTCCTGGAATTTAATGACAAGTTTTTCTCTTATTTAAAAAAAAAATTCTCATCTAATTCCGCTATGCTCATGACAGATATTCAACAACTGTTGATATCACAAAGTGAATAAAATTAGACAATGTTTTTACTGAAGCAATATTATATTTATTTGGGCAAAAAATGTTTTCCTCTAAAAACTGTAAAAACACTGGACTTCTCTTGTCCTTTATAATTCCACCTTATGACCTACTAGAGGGGAAATATTTATTTCACAAGTAGCACACCAATTTTCTTTTTGTTTTAGTTAATACTGATTGTTACTAAGTTGGCTACAATTTTAACCACTAAAGAGCATTTTTATTTGGCCCTTTACCTAGGGTTTCCTTAGCTTGAACATAATTAATAGTGCCGTGTCGTGGAGGGTTGCCTGGACAAGCAGAGCTTTATTTTTTTGAGTCCAGGGGCACATAGAATGTCGAAATACTTAATAATCTCAAGGTCAACATTTTTCACAGTTATAATACTTTCTCTTAATGAGGAAGTAAAAGTATGATAAAATAAATGTAAACATAAAAAAATTACCGCCAAAAGTTTTAAAAATGAGTTTATATACTGTGTTTGTGAATATTATATATATTTTTTGAACCCTAGCCAACCATGGGGCGGTTCCTTTGACCAGCACCTGTGAGAGTGACCTTCATGCACTGTTGTAAACAAATATAAGAACAGATAGTGTATTTTTGTGCGTCTCCTTTCTCTTCTCTCCCCATTTTCAAAACTTATCTACACAGGGAAAATTGGGAAATTTTTTCCCCATTTCTTTTATGCACGTACTTTTTTTTTTCCAAAGCATTGTCAATGTTGTAGGAGCTCAAACAATACAGTAGTGGATACCAGTCAGTGTATTTTAAAGTGAGACAGGATGATTGTTAGGGTTAAGGGGGTGAAGAGAAACGCATTATGGGTAGAAAATTAGTTGGTTATTGTCACGCTGTAGCCGACAAGTTTTTTTTTAAAAAACTCATCTTCAGAATTTGTGTATAGCTTGGAGATTAGGAAGACCACACCAGTGAGAGGACAAAACAAACCACTTCTCTGTAGGATGAGAGCGTTGAAACATCAGCAATACCGGACAAGTTGAGGATCTCGTAGGGGGGATTTGAGCTCGATTCTGGTTGGAGACATCTTAGTTTTTAAATTCTTCTAATGTCCATGGTGCCTATAGACAAATAAGTTAGGTTTTCTGTAAAAAAAAAATCGTTAAGAATAATAATGTTTTACTATATTATCACCTTCTTCAGTGGTCGAATGGTCTAAGGCGTAACTCTCATGTTAAGAATGGCATGCTGAAGAGCGGGCGATTGGGTTTAGAATCCTAGTTGGGTCTAGCAAGGGTGGTTTTTTGAGGGGTTCTTTTCCCCACATTCCTTCCACCCAAATGCGGGAAGATTAGCTCTAAAATAGTTACTTCTTCATCTCCGTCACATTAGAGTAATTAACATATATGCGTACTATACAAACAGGTAGAAAGACGTAGTTGGTAATAGGTTTGTATATATATATTATTGATATACTTTTTTTGGTGCTGATAGTAGCTATCAAGGTTAACGACCTATGAATACGTAAGAGTATATTTAGTGATTTTTCGAGCTTTCAAATAAGGTTCTTCATATGAAAAGTGGACCATTTCATTCCTTCAGAGTACTTTTATTATTATTATTATTATATTAGCACCGCGTCTTACTACCCGTTCGGGTTATACGCAATTACGCTAATGTGTAATGGCAGGATGATGGTGAGATGAAATGAAGGACCTACAGTTTAACGTGGAATCCGAACCACGGTGGCGGCCTGGCATTCCCCACTTCAGAGTACTTATAATCACTTTTGACAAGGATATCATGATTCGAATCCCTGGTTAGTGCACTGAGGGTGATTTTACTCGTAAACATGCAAATTATATGTGTCTAGAAACTACTAAGGAGTGGTCCTCCTTACCATTTTTTGCAAAGTACATTATTTCTATAAACTATTTGAGCTAGTCTTCCCTAGATATTTTTTGAGATTTGTATGCATCTAGAAGTTATTTAGAGTTGGATTTAAGGCCATCTTTCAGCTTCATATTCGATAACATCAGAGGATTTTAATTTATATGTGATGGGGGGGGTGGACAAATCTATTCTAGGGGGATGAATTCCTTCCTGCCCTCTCCGGTCCCACCAACCACACGCAAACATGTGAGTTTTCCATTGTAATTTAGGTGCTATCTTCCCCTTTCATATTATTTGGATTACATCTTTAATAACCTTGATGTTGACGGTATGGATGAAAAAAATTAGTAAATAAAAAAAATGGGGACTGTTGGTAAAAAAAACCACCGCGCCGTTCACACTAACTATAGCAGATGAACTCGCGAATGAAGATGAAAGAAAAAAAAAGGGGGGAGGAGGTAAGAGAAGCCAAAAGAAACAGGTACAGATCAAACTCAACAAGAATAGGAAAAGACTTTCAATAAAGTGAAACCGATCTTTTCACTTACTCCGAAACCTTTCCTAGTGGTCGGGGGTTGTGAAGGGGCGAGGGGGGGGTTTCGGGTCATATTTTCCATTGCTCGTTGTACCGTATAATCTCTCTTTGGCCCTGATAATAGTTGGTCTGTCTCGGGGGGTGTTGAGGGGGATGGGGGAGGTAGACTTGGAAGATCTGGCTATTGGGGCCAGAGAGGTAGTCAGTCTCCAGTGTAAGATGTTGGTGGACTTGATCCGATCAAAGGTGCCGGTGACGAGTCTAGGTGAAGGTATTCTTCATTCTTCTTGGTCCTTGATCCTTGGGTCTAAGAGATAGCCGACCAGATTTGGTAAAGTGCTTCTTACAAGTTACTGTGGGTGTTTCTGTGTTTGGAAACATTCTGTTGTAGGTAGAACTATAAATGGACTTGCTGAGGTCTTCTTCAAAGCAGTGAAACGACACTGACACACAGTTCAAATTATTTTCAAATCATACTCCAAAAAGAGATCACCTACTTTTAAAATTCGGCAATCTATATTTAGATTTATGTATATCTCTCTCTTTATATATATATATTTATAAAAACACATATGCACACACAACATACACATAAATATATATAGATAAAGATTAAGAGGCCGTGAGGGTATGTTCTAGAAGAATAGAAACATGGTTTTGCTGTCGAAAATAAAATGTGATATTACTGGTAAATTATTATAATGTATATTGATTTTACATATAATAAAAGGAAATTGCAATTTATATGTATGAGTATATTTTAAAAAAGAAAGTTTTCGTTAATTTTTTAAGTCAGATAACATCTTTACTTTTAAATTAGGATTTTTTGTAAGAAAAATTAAACTTTTTATTTTCCTGGTCAACTTTAATAACATTTCACTATATTATGATTATTATTTTTATAGGAATTGATAATTAGGCCTACATCAAAAGTGACAGCTGCAGATAACATGAGTCGACGTATTTAAAATGAAATTTGTTTTGGTAAATTTGAAATTTTCAAAAACGTTTCTTCCTATCTGATTAAGACAGCATTGGAATGCTACTACTACTTGTTCAACATTTAATACATATAGAGATAAACATATTAAAAAAAGATATTATTAGGAATAAAGTTTGGAAAGAAATTGAGCATTTAAAAGGAAAAAAACGTCAAGAGAAAAGGGTGCGGAATTGGGTGGATGGAAGGTTTGAGTTTCGAATCGGTGTACAAAGGTTTTTTTTCTACATGTTTTTCCAATCACTATTTCTCTCTCTCCGCGCAAATTTGGGTAAACTTGCTCTAAATTCAACCTTATTCAACCCTAGCACATTAGTGTACATAGTATATATGCTCATAACCAGAACTAGGTAGTAGGACGTGCTGACAAATAGGCATTCTTTATAAATATATATAATTTATATTTATAATTATAATTACAGTATATATGTATATGTACTGTAATTTTTTTATCGCGATACAGCTAGCCCCAAGTATGAATATGCATTTAAAATATATATTATAAACTTTTAGGTGTATATAATATATATTATAAAACCATATGCTATATATTGCATGTATATATATATATATATATATATATGAGAGAGAGAGAGAGAGAGAAGAGAGAGAGATAAATAAATAAAAGAGATGGGTAATTGTGTGTCTCTGCATTATTATATATAAGTTATACATATAAACTATTTTCTCTCTCTCTCTCTCTATATAATATATATATATATATATATATATTATAAATTTATATTTATTATTATTTTTTACTATCTAGAAGCGCGTCTTACTACCGGTTCGGTTTATACGCTTAAGTACTAACTATGTTAATATTTTAGAAATTGGGAAGGTTGCATTTAGAGGAAGTGAAGCCCTGTTTGCGTGGAGGGAGAGTGGAAAAGTCTTTTGGTAAAAACAAAATTTAAATTCAAATACATATTTCTAAATAAAATCTAATTAAATATAATTATTTATCTAAAGAGATTTGTATTATATTTAAAGATACATAATATGTGAAGAACGTTGCCTCTTCTTTTTTACCACTGCCCTAGCAACGGTTTAATCTACCACCAAGACGTATTCTTGTATCAAGATCTGCCCGGTTTCCAATGTCACTCTTGTGGTCCACTCTTCTCCAGATGGCTTATCACCCGGTTCTGTCTCTTAGACAGTACAGCACACAACATGGAGCGATATAGAGCCGCGGTCAGAAGAGGTCGAGGAATGTCAACATTCCAGAGACGATCTTTTCAGCGGTATAATTGGAGCCAGATTCACGGCCGCCCAAACACCCGAGGACTGTTTCACATTACCCCCCTTCATTACTAGATGAGGAGTGGTGGTGGTTAAGAGAGGGGGAGGGGGTAATTATTCCTAGCTACTCTAGATGCAGGCTACTAGGCAGTACACAATTTGAAATGGTCTTTTGCCAGGGGAAAGATCGTTAATGACAGGGATTCTCAAATTTTGGGTAATGGAGTATCACCAAATGGAGACTAGGCACCATAAGGGGGGAAACCAGAGGACCTGGGAGCGAGGGTAGGAGAGTTTTTTTGGAAAATTAAATCAGGGAAAAGCAACGTTTTTAAGCAATTTTATATAAATCGATAATTTTTAATATTAGAACCTACTGTAAATATGGATATGCCTAAAAATTAATTTGTTAAATGAAATATTAAAAAAAAATATATAGCTGCAGTGAGTTGGTAGGTAATGTTATGTGCACATAATATTTACATATGTTAATTTATAAATGTTTGCACAAATTATTATTTAAAATTTATATCGCTACATTTAATTAGTATCAATAATAATTCAGTGAACGTATTCATGTTTGTCTTGTATTTATAGTGGGCTTTAATAAGTAACATAAAAAACTAGCTAGCGTACCCATTCTTCAGTTTATCGAAAACCTGACACGTGTGAAGAGCTCATAACTAAACACATCAAACTGTGAAAAATATTGGTGTTAGAGGAATGAGTCTTAAATTAAAATAGAATTCAGTTCATGAGGATCATTTCGTACACTTATACTACCCATTTATTCCAATTAGGATTTTTTTTTTACAGAGAATAAATAAAATCCTCATTATAGTTCTTTCATAAGAAAACAATTTTTTTCAAAGCAAACCAATTTGAATATGAGACTTTTAATAATATCTTAATGTCCTTTAAGGTTTTTATAAGAAATTCTGGAAACACTACTGTGATTGTTCATGTAGTTTACGAGAAATGGTGAGTTATGTTTTAGAATTTTCGAGTATTTGAATGCAGTAAAAATGATGCCGTTTGGATTTTCCCTGCAAGAACTTACCAAGTCACCACGAGTCGCGCCACCAGTACTGACGCACATAGCCTGTACGCTACGTCACGTCACTGCTATGTATGATTAGTCAAATGGTGACAAAATGAAGAGATAATTTCACAGGTACAGTTTTAACAAGATATACTTACCCCTTACACTACTAACCACTTAACCACAAGGCATGTGACTTATTCCTTCAAAAAACAACTTGTATTCCTATTTTAGAAAAGAAACTATGTGGAGTGTTTTATAACTAGAAACCAAACATGTAAGGGGTTGACATTCCTATTATTATTTTAAATGGGTGTTACGTTGTAGACACAGCCAGCCAGCCCTTACAAAGCCCACGTCAGTTTGACTCTATATACCGCTACCGGCCACCGTTTGCTATTACCATCACAATGGAGGATGAGCAGGGGATTATATCGTCTCTGATACGTAGTAGCCTACATGGACCTGCAGCATCCTAAGTCTTCCCTGTCATTCACACGTCACGGGATAACAAAACATACACTTTGAAATTGTTCACAAACCGAAAAGAGATGCGTTTGATAAGATCTCTAGAATTTAAAATAAAATCATATTCAAGATAGATTTTAGTGCTTTTATTCTAGAGAGGTTTTTTTTTTTTTTTTACATATTGACCATTGTGTGGAGTTAGTAGGTGAAAGCGGAAGACATTAAATATACATCCAAGATTTGTATTAATATTATTATTATTATTATTATTTAGCACCGCGTCTTACTACCCGTTCGGATTATACGCTTAAGTACTAATTACGCTAATGGATTAGGAATTGGGAAGGTTGAATTAAAGGAAGTGAACCCGCATTTGCGTGAGGGAGAGTGGAAAACCATTTAGGGAAAACCACCCCCAGTTCACCCGACCGAGATTCGAACCTCGATCTCCCCGTCCTCAGCAGTCGGGCTCAACACGACTAGCGCGTTTAGCCAACTACGCCACAGAGGCGGGTTTGTATTAATAGTATTAGTATGTTTGTTCTTTGACTACATATTGCGTCTTATGAACATAAAAGATGGCTTACACAGATGTAGGAGTTTTGTTTTCAACGAATTCAATATATATTTTATTTTAACTGTTAGATTTTAACAGAAAGGACTTAACCAAAGTATAAATTTTACATCAATGAAATAACTATTAAACAATTGATCTGCATTTTAAAAAAGTTCCAAAGATCCGACACCTTAGCTTAGTCGGTAGAGTGTCTCGGGTTCGATTCCTGACATAGTCAAAATATTTATCATTTCACCGTGATGAACTAACGTCTGGGTGCTGTGTCTGATCTAGATTTAAGTTTTTTATTTTCTACACACAGTGATATCAACAGTAATTGGTATGAGTATAGCGACATTCGATGAAAAACTTTCTAAATGCACAGAAAAAGTTGTAATTAAATTCCAGGACACCATTGACAGGTATTCAACAACTGTTGATATCAACACGCGAAGAAAACTAAACTTTATGTTTTTACTGGAGATAAGGCCACTTCAAAATAAAATAAATCTGAGTAATTTGTTTTAAAATTTTACTTAGTTGCAATATTTAAGTTCGCTCAAACAAGACTGCATGCCCTTATTAAACAGAATGTTTGTGCTACATTTATTTTATATAATTAATCGTTAGTGAGGGGTATAACTTCAAAAGATGTCAATAGCTTGGTTTGACTGAACTGAGCTTAATGTCCAATACTTATCAATCCGTTTTGATAATTGTGATAATCTATTCTAATTTAAGAATAACATTTTTAATTAAATTATTCAGAGATTGTGTCCCAGACCCCCATTATTTGGCTTCCTTACCCCTGTGTCTGAATGTGTGTGCTGGGGTAAGAAGAAGCTAATGGCAACACAGACGAACCCGCTTTGCAAAATGCCTTATAATTAAGGGAAGACATATTGACAGCATGAAAAAAAGTAAATGACAATGCTGTTTCCAACTGGTACCACATACTGTTCCTTAAGAGATGATTTTCACCGTATTTTATTTATTCATATGGCTTTTCTGACTAATTCATCAATAAAACAGAGAGCTTTGGAACAGCTGGAAAATATTATTACTTTAAATACTGATAAAATATAACTAGATATATTTTATTATTTTATCGGCAACCATTTTATGTCTTGCCCTGATTTCGATAGGAAGCCCGTTTTTTAAGGCCTTATTTCGTATCGGAATCCTGCTGTATAGTGGTATTTTGCTGGGGTAAAAGGAAAGGTCTTCCAGAACAGTAGTGGGTAGTCCTTGAGTCCTTCTTTGCTACCATAATACTTCTATAACTTACCTTAGAATTCTGGTATGAAATAAGGCCTTCAAAACCGGACTTCCTACATACGGTATTGTACATAAACACAGGAACAAGAGGCTATATGGATCAATAGGTTTTTGCACTTGATTTTGGTAGGAAGAACCATATCTGGAAGTTACTTAAGTTACTAAAACAATTTTAATATATTCATACTTCAAGTATTGCTATATCAATTTGTCACTTTTGATAGAGATTCAATACCTATAAAATAAAACAAATAATATTGTAAAAATGTTATCAATGTTGGCCGTAAATAAATATATTTGTATTTTCTAAGCCGTTCTTCCAACTAAATTCAAGCTAAAACCCATATAACACGAGCTTTGAAGAACTTTAAAAACGGTAAAAAAAACTACTGAAGATAAGACAAAATTGACAAATATCCACTATATTTAGCCTCCAGTTGTCAAGATTGAAACCATTGGTCTTCTTGACAACAGTGTCGTGTATTGAAGTGATTCCAGGATAATCAGAACCGGTTTAAAACTACGAGAGTACCTGTTATATGTTCTCCCTAAATCACTCCCCATTTGACCAATCATTCATAAATAGGCTCTGCACTGCATACCTCCCAATTGGAATATACAGTAGCCCCATGGCTTCTTTGGTGCTGATTGACAGCTTTAAAAAGTTACCAGACCAAATTACGTATCCATACGCCGAACCAGATCTGTAAAAACATGTGTTTAGCAGCTGTCACTTCTGACAGTCAACATTTAGGTATATACCTAAATTTTGACTGTCAGAAGTCAGCTGTGAGTTGTCAGTCAGCACCAAAGAAGCCATGGGGCTACTGTATATTATTTGACGGTTGGCAAATGAGTATTATACTTAATGATGAGAACATTATCAGAGGTAAAGTTTAAATTAACTCTGCTTACTCTGGAAACACTACACGACACGACACTTGCTGCTACAGTTCAATTTTATTGAGAAGAGCTAGTAAGAATATACAAACATATATTATCTTTTCAGTCAAAATTGATAACATTTTAATATATTATTAGTGCTATTTTACAGGTATTGATAATATTTATCAAACGTCAAAATTGCAGATTTCATGATTTGACTTATGAATATATTAACGCAGTTTTATTAGCTTTTATAAATATCAGATATTGTACTTAACACCAAATTCCTACTTTTTATGCAGTCACTTTCCCAATATATACTTCTTAGGATTAAAATTTAATTCATAGTCTTGGTGATAAATGTTCAGACTTTTAAAAAAGTAAAACTTTTTGGAGTGTTTAGAAATACAACCTAAAGTTTATTTGGAGTACAATGAAAACTAAGTTCCGACTGCTTAATAAACTCCATCTCCTCCATTTCCTGTTTTTAATAGGGTATTTAAAATACCTTCTATAAAATAAAATACAGACCATGTATTCACACGACTTACAAACTAACGTGGAAGTGTAGATAATGTAAGCTAAGGGCAGTGTTTTTTTCAGTTTTTTTTAATATCAAAACTATGTTTCTTCTGAAGAATTTTTTGGGGCAAAAAAAAACCATACAAGCAGTAAAAAAAATTGTCCGTTTTATTTTTCGAGTCCCTACTACGAGTCTACTAATTTGACATACATATACATATATTATTATTATTATTATTAGCACCGCCTCTTACTACCCGTTCGGGTTATACGCACTTACGCTAATGTGTAATGGTAAGGTGATTGTGAGATGAAATGTAGGACCTACAGTTTAACGTGGAATCCGAACCACGGTGGAGACCTGGCATTCCCACATTCACAAGATGTCTTGTCACATATACATATAGATTGCTTTAATATCATCTACCTAAGTTAAACCTGGAATCAAACCAAGGTCTCATGAGCTCATGGTGTGTTATTCTAGTCACTTAGTTAAGGGGAACGTACATTCTAGGGCCCTTTTCACCCCATGGATGAGTAAAATTTGATTCACACGTTTGTCGAAAATAGAAAACAGAATCTGCCTCAATGGCGCCGCAATTCACCCCATGATTCATTGCAGCACTAACTTAAAACAGTTGATTATCAACATATTTTATTATCTAGTGGATAAACATATATTTTAGATCATTCTCCCGATGGATGTTTTCAAATTATAACGCTGTGTCTTGGCACATTATAATAAACACGCTTTACACTAATGAGTTATTTAAAATCTCTGACAAGACATCTTGTAAATGTGAGGAATGCCAGGCCTCCACCGTGGTTCGGATTCCATGTTAAACTGTAGGTCCTCCATTTTCATCTCACAATCACCCTACCATTACACATTAGCGTAAGTGCGTATAACCCGAACGGGTAGTAAGACGCGGTGCTAATAATAAATAATATTTCAAATCTCCTCACAAAGACCAACGAAGCTGTCTGCTAGCTTCTGGTTCATGGCTGTAGAGCGCATGCGTTATCAAATGCACATGCGCACTGTTTTGAAATGATTGGTTCTCCTGTGCCGAACATCTCAAGCAGAGTAGACAAAGTAGAGATGAGTTTAACTTTAGCGGAACAGCTCACGCTGCTTTGGCGGGAATCTTGTGGTTGATTGGCTTAAGAGCTCGTCACGAGGCCCAGTTTCTGTTCTGCGCTAGTTTTTCAGTGAACGTGTGAAACTACAGTAACTTAGGTAGATATTACAGATTGCGCCAGGTGTCATATCGTGGTGATGTTTTATATAACTTATTTAACTAGGAAAACAGTGAAATTGAGACCAGTGAAAACGTTTCGCCGTATTACAAAAATCAATAGTACGGTGCACAGTAGAGATTTTCTCTCTTTTCTTTTTAAAATAGTGATATTTATAAAAATATTCGTAAGAATTGTGAAATGAAGTAATAAACTTTGTACAGAAACACTCCACCAAAGAAGAGAGATGAAAATATTGTTACAGAAACTTTGAGAAAAGAGTAATATCTATGTCCACCAAAGAGAATAAGAATTAATTTCAATTTTCAAAGACCTTCTTAAAACAAAGTCAATAGGTTTACCTATAGCTCAGATAATTAATGGCTTGGTAAAAATATATTTCAAATACAATATTTTTAATTGTAATAGTGCTTTGCCAAACTCTTCCTTCACCTCTGACAAGACGTGTATTAAACACAACTTGTGAATGTGTGGAATGCCAAGCCTCCACCGTGGTTCGGATCCCACGTTAAACTGTAGGTAATCCATTTCATCTCACAATCACCCAACCATTAGACATTAGCATAAGTGCGTACAACCCGAAGGGTAGTAAGACCTGGTGCTAATAATAATAATAATAATAATAATAATAATAATATAATAAATAATAATAATAATAATAATAAATAAAAATATAATAATAATAATAATATAATAATATAATAAGTATAGTGTTCAGAGTTACACTGTCAATAACATATTATCTTAAACTAGTCCTATGTAAATTATCCTCATTTCATGGGAACATGAGAGTTAATTTGTTTTAAATGCTAAGCCATGCCAAGATTTAAAAAAAACAACCAATCAAAATCGATAAATCATATCTGGAGAATTCGATTTTTTCTGTTTTAGCCCTTCAATAAACTACCCTTAATTTTAGGGTTAAATATCTAAATACAAAAATCACCTTGGGAGAACTTTAATGATGCCTATCACGTCTTTAACCGATCATTAAATTGGTTTCGGTTCTAGCCTGGGATGAAAATATGAAAACCACTCCTTTGGTTTCAAGGGGTCATGTAAGGTCGACATTTATCAAAATCTCAAGTTCTAATTTTTTTTATAATCACAATACTTCTCTCTCCAAGGGGTCAAGAAAGTAAATATACAGCAAAGTTTAAAGGAATAAGTGTTTATGTAAAAAAAAAAACCGATCAAAATTTCGCTGTTGACAAATGCAGAGTGCAGAAAACCGTAATTGGAAGCTATTTCTGATTCGAGCTTTATCATGTATCTAATAACACAGTAAAGTGAGTGTGAGATAGAATATTCTAGTTGAAGTGACGTGCCGTGGAGTGTTGCCAGGGTAGGCAGAGTTAGTCAAAACTCTAACTGTGATATGCTTTCATCACTCAGTATAACACTCATTGATCAACAGAGCTACAATCTCATATGAGGCATACAGACAGAGCAGAGCAGTTCATACGTATGATTGGTCAAATACAAGGAGATTGGTAAGAACATATCTCAGACACAGTTTTAACAAGCGCTGCTTAATCTGGATACATATTTAGCACTGCGTCTTACTACCCGTTCGGGTTATACGCTTTATGTACTAATTACGCTAATGAATTAGGAATTGGGAAGGTTTAATTAGAGGAAGTGAACTCCGCATTTGCGTGGAGGGAGAGTGGAAAACCATTTAGGAAAAACCACCCCCATTTCACCCGACCGAGATTCGAACCTCAATCTCCCCGTCCTCAGCAGTCAATCTGTATACACTTCAAGAAACGGCACTGTGTAGATGATAAGTATGGCTACCTAGAACCGTGTACATTTATATTAGTTTTGAAATGATCTGATAATAAAACATAAAAATATTTAATGACTTTAAATACGATAAGAGTAGTTTTTTTTATCTTAGTAAAAATCTTACTATTGTAAATACAATATTTAATAGTGGATTGAAATGGTGAATTTATAAGAGGGCAATAATGAGACTCAATCGATAATATTAATAAAACGAAATATTTATTAACATATAGGCCTATAATATTGTTGCCATATAAGATAATCGATGATAAATTAACCCTCCACGCAAATGCGGGTATACTTCCTCTAAATTAAACCTTCCAAATCCATATTACATTAGTGTAATTCATATATATATATATATATATGCGTATAACCCAAACGGGTAGAAATACACGGTTTTTAAAAATATATTAATAATGGGTGTATTGGCACTTGGGATGCATATTATGTAGTAATAGTAGTATAATACTCATCGATGGTTTTCCATAAGCTAT
Source organism: Timema cristinae (assembly GCA_039000515.1). Taxonomy (NCBI): domain Eukaryota; kingdom Metazoa; phylum Arthropoda; class Insecta; order Phasmatodea; family Timematidae; genus Timema; species Timema cristinae. The sequence continues at coordinate 27,042,967 of JBCFYV010000001.1, forward strand.
TGTCATAACATATAAAACCTGATACATTTCTTAAGATGGAAGTGTAGGTAGCCCAAAGTAAAGGCAGTATTTTTTCAGTTTTTATATCAAAACCATTTTTTTGCTCAAATGAAATCAAATGTTACTTAGTAGAAACATATAAGTTTTATTCGTATGGTGAATATCTATCAAGGGTGTCCTGGAATTTAATGACAACTTTTTCTCTTCATTTAAAAAGTTTCTTATCTAATACCAGGCACGGATTCAGGGGGAGGGGCGTCAAAGGGTCAGTTGACCCCCCCCCCCCCTTGTGTAAGTTAGAAAATTAATACAAAAAACAAAATGAAAGCTGAAATTTTAGACAGAAAATACAACATAGACATATCATAGATTTTTTTAAATATTTTTACGTGCAGACACCTCTTAAGCCGGGTCCACACGTGCGTTATTGGTACACGTTTATTCATTGTTCGATATGATTCACGCATGTATGAGAAAAATATTCGTTTTCATGTATGAATATTTGTCGTACATAGCAAGTAACGAACATTGTTTCGCATAGAGACGGTAAACTACCACACATCAAAGAAGACTAATAATCGCCTGAGAGCAGTTCACCCCCGAATACTGAATATAGAGTATGTGTGACAGCAGGAGTGACGGAAATGTGGGGGACTCTGCCCCCTGAAAATAATTTACCCCTCCCTGGAATAAATCCCCCCCCCCCAGATATATTTCAAATCCCCTGATATTATCGAATATGAAGCTAAAAGATGGCTTTAAATCAAACTCCAAATGACTCTAGATGCATTATATTGTCAAAATTTTGCCGGAGAAAACCGCTTCAAATAACTCTAGACTAAAGGTATCTAATTGGCACAAAAAGTCAGGGGAAGAAATCTCCCAATAACTTCCAAAGTCATCCAAATTTCATAAATGTTTAGGGGAGGTAAACTCCAAATAGCTTCTAGACGCATGTTATTTTGAAGAATTTTCAAGCGAGGACCACCCCAATAGACTATTTTATGAAATAATTCAAATCTCAAAATTTTGTTGGTGGAAGACCACTTCTAAGATTATCTTCTAGAGGTATCTAATTATGTAAGAAATTAAAGTGAGTATCACTCTAAATAACTTCAGTGGGCATCCAAATTTCAAAAATTTCTGGCGAGGAACACTTTAAATGGCTTATAAAAGAATCTAGCTTTAAAAAAATCAAGGCGAAGACTATTCATAAGTTCTAATTGAACCATTTTTCAAAAAATTGGAGAGGATGGCCACGGTTTTAAAATATACATAATATCAAATGCAAATTTGAGAAACATTAAATGGTTTTAAACAAAATCTAACATCGTAAGTAATTATGTTATTATAATTATGACCCCCTATGAAAATGATCTGGATCCACCCCAGTCTAATGCCGCTATGCTCATGACAGATATTCAACAACTGTTGATATCACCATGTGAAGAAAATGAAAATAAACGTATCCATCCAAACAATATTTTATTTATGTGATAGAATAATAAATAATTGTTTGAAAACCGTAAACATTAACCCACATTGATTCTATCACACCTTAATTACTCCTGAAAAAGTGAATCTTATTACTCACACAATTAAAGATATTAAAAAAATTATATTTAATTTTATGAGCCAATCATTAAAAAAAACTCCAATAAATTGTAGACAATTAAGCAACCAACTACATATATGATAATCTACCTATAAATTTGGTTTATTGATAGGGCAGAATTTTCTAATAGTTCAAAATATACTAAAAAGTTATCCTATATTAATTTGCCGTGCAAACATTTTATTCAAATTAAATTACTTATTAAAGAAGGAAAAAAAAAGTGAGGCGTAGCTTACGGATTGTTTTTAGAAACAATTTTCAACAGTGTCGTGCTGTGAAGTATTTTCAGGATAAGCAGAGCTAGTTTAAATTATTGTACCTGGGAATTGTTATCGTCAATAAGCAGAGCACCCCCTCATTGGCCAGGTATAAACAGGAATATATTCTCATGTGAGGTATGTGGACAGAGCCTTTGTATGATTAGTCAAATGGGGACAGAATGAGTGAGGAAATATCATATGTACAGTTTTAAGCAGATGTGCTTACCCTGGCGACACCACACGCCATGCCACTGTTCCTAAACTCTCAGAAAAGCCCCCCAACAAAAAAACCGTGAACTGATTATATACTTGTTGAATAGCCTATTTTAAAACCAAGTTACTAATTAAAAAATTTGAATATATAAATAAATATGACTAATTGATTTGTAAACTCTAGAGCTAGTCCTGAAGGTCAGTGTATAGACCTGGATTCTCAATCAATAATAGGCCCTAGTGTAGAAATATATTAATTTGTTAAAGATTAAAAATAATTAACCTAAAAACTGAATATTTGCTCCAAATAAATAAATACGGTCACTAATATTATTCAACAACAGACCACAAAACACATAGCTTTACAATACTGAAGTAAACAATCAATGACGGGTAGTCCACTTACTTTTCTCGCAACTCTACAATTTATTAAATAATTAAAACAAAAATTATATTCTTTTTATGTCGTTTCGAAAGATACACCACACTAGATCTACGATAAAATTCAAATTATATTCGGCAATACTTAGGAGTTATAAAGTAATTTTAAGATGCAATTTGTACTAGGCCTATAAACACAATACAATCTGGACATGTAGGCCTATACTTAATAGCAGAATTATGATAGGTATTGTTACAGTATCAGACAATTATAAAAATTACAATAACCACATACTTAAAAATATTCATACTTCAAGTAATGTGATATCTAGCCGTCACTTTTGATAGATATTATCAACAGCTCTACCCAAACAATCACAATGAAGATATCAGTAGCGTGTTGTGAAGTGCTACCAGGATAAGCAGAGCTTGTTAAACCCGCTTTATCCTCCATTTGACCAATATTGCATAGGCTCTGACATACACAACACACATTGGAACGTATTTTCATCGATACTCGACCAAATGAGTATTCTACTGAGTGATGAGAACAATTCATAGGTACAGTTTGAGCAAGCTCTACTTACCCCGGCAACAAATCACGATACGCCACTGCTTATAAGTAGGTTTCTGCTATGGAGGGCCTTGTTTGATAGTAGCAAACGTTATTTAACCTACTTTAATATGTTAATGTGTCACGTTAAGTTGATATTCTGCTGTCACTTTTAATATAAATTATCTATACCTATAAAATAGCACTAATAAAATATTATCAATTTTGACAGAAAAAAAACATTTATTTTTGTAGTTTCTAACATGTTCTTCTTACCATAATAATTCTTCTAATCATCCATGCTGACAATACAGGTAAAAAAAAAAGTTATTTCTTCTACAATTCCAAAGAAATATAAAGGTAATATATAATTAGTCCCAAAAGAAAATAACAAGATACAAATCGTAAGATGAAACACCAAAGAGGTACCCTATCGTCCTTCGACGTAGTAGACGAGTACCACCGCGACGCCAGGCGTTCCGACGGCCATGGCACAAAAAAAAACACCCCTATCGACTAGGAAACACACCACGCAGCTGCCTCCTCTCTCTACCCCTGTCGGAACAATGGTTTCCCCTCACGGCGAGAGCCAATAAGTCGTGGTAACTGGTCCGAGAGGAATCGACCACGCCCCTTTTACCACTGGGGGAAATGGAACCAGCCGTCACACTTGCTCATTCAGTAAGTCCAGTACGTTTCTGTACAACAAACACATGGAGCACGCACGCGCGAATATTATATTATTAATGGTTATTATTATTATTAGAACCACGTCTTACTACCCGTTCGGGCTATACACACTTACACTAATGTGTATTAGTAGGGTGATTGTGAGATGAAATGGAGGACCTACAGTTTAACGTGGAATCCGAACCACGGTGGAGGCCTGGTATTCCCCACACTCACACGTTGTGATTAATAAACGTCTTGTCAGAGGCGAAAGAAAGGTTTGGTAATCAGATAAATCTGTGCCGTGACCGAGGATTGAACCCCGGACCCACAACACAGAAGTCCAACACCTTACCCCTAGACCACCAGGTCACCGCGAATATTATAGTTTGATATTATTCTATTTTTAATATTTTTCGTGGATATATCTCGAATTACAGTCAAATTTTCAAATAAAAGAGCCTATTTGGTAATTGTTTTATTTTGCGTTTAAGTTTGATGGTATCTTACAATTTGTATTAGTTTTTTTTTTGTCCCCATGTCTCACTACTATTTAGGGCTAAATGCATATACACTAATTACGCTAACAGACTAGAGATAAGGGAGGTTGAATTTGGTTGAGGAAATCATACCCGCATTTGTGTGTAGGAAGAATAGAAAGCTAGTAACACCCAACCAGGATTCGAACCCCGATATCTCTGTCATGGGCTGTCTAGTCTATTTGATAGAGTAACGCCTTGGCCCGTTCAACCAACGAAGAAAGTTACTATTTTATAGGGTGACCTGGTGGTCTAGGGGTAAGGTGTCAGACTTCTATGCTGGCGGCCGGGGTTCAATCCTCGGTCCCAGCACAGATTTATCTGATTTCCAAACCCTTCCTTCACCTCTGACAAGACATCTTGTGAATGTGGGGAATGCCAGGCCGCCACCGTGGTTCGGATTCCACGTTAAACTGTAGGTCCTTCATTTCATCTCACAATCACCATACCATTACACATTAGCGTAGGTGCGTATAACCCAAACGGGTAGTAAGACGCGGTGCTAATAATAATAATAATAATAATAATATTTTATAGGTGTTATTTTAAAGATATTGATACCTACTGTATATGAAAAAGAACATCTGCAGAGCAAATTATTTGACGTATGAATATGTGAAAGTAGATCTGACTTCCTATGAAAATTTGACTGCATAAGCTAAATTTTTTTCTCTTAGCCTTGCATACTAAAATATTTTAAAATAAGTTTAGGGCATTCAAAATAGGCTCTAGCTAAGGGCTAAAAGCATTTTAATAGCCGCAACGGTTGGTACGTATACTAAATGTCAGGCTCATTTAGTCTTGTTTATTGGTGATGGATTGATCGAGGTTCAAATCCTGGCCAGGTGTATAGAGGATGTTGTTTTATTAAATGACTCCCCACGCAAAAGCGAGCGCATTTCTTCTAAATTTTTCCTTCCTCACTTTTTCCCTGATGGATAATAATATGTGGTGGAAGAATAATCCACAAACATTTTCTAAGTCGTAGGCGCAAGGATGAAGAGTATTACGATGGAAGTAGATTTATCTTTTTTTTTTTAGTGGATAGAGAATTGGAAAAACCCCAGTGTTAAGTCACAATTTTTAAGTTTAAAACCACCTGAAATCCACCTGGCTGAAACTCAAACTGTTATCATGGTCTACTCCAAAGCGTACTATTTATTATGGTCTATTCCAAAGCGTACTATTTATTATGGTCTACTCCAAAGCGTACTATTTATTATGGTCTACTACAAAGCGTACTATTATATTATGGTTTGCTCCAATGCGTACTATTTATTATGGTCTACTCCAAAGCGTGTAATGATATTGATTTAGATCACTCTAAAATATGTAAAAAGTCATAGATGCAGGTAAATTTTCTTCAAAGTAACATATGTAGAGTATCTTTTTATGATTCATCCATGAAGAAACACGCGCTTTTCAGAAATAATGGGAAAAGAATTACACCATTAAAATATATATTTTTTATACCATTCTTCCTGTTAAAGGAACAACTACTCAGTATTTGGCAAAGACGCCAATTCCCTATACCAATAAGAAGCTAGCTTTCACAACACCTGTTGCCAGGACTCTTTCTATTAGTTAGTTTTTACACTGTGGACGAAGGGAGTAAGAGACAAGGGGTATGTCATATATAAGCCGTTGTGCGTATGTTTAAGGCAGCCAAGCCAAGCCCCAAGCAGCCAGACACAGCCACACGCACAATACGCACACCTAAGCTCACGCAAACAACGCAGTCAGGGACTCACTGGCTCTCTCAGTCAGAGTCTCATTTAATTGAAGTATGCATAAGTAATTAACAGATGTCATTGGAATAAACCGTGTGTGAATAAACAGCCATCAATAGTTCTCTTTCTTACATCAATTAATTATACCGATTTAATTAGTGGTCAACCACGGAGCAATTAAAATCTGGTTAAACGGTATCTTTTCCGTACAGTGATGATAGGCTCTCGTACACGGAGCTATAGACAACCTAAACATCATCACAGCATTATTATATTTGGAATTAATCCGAAGTGTTTCAATCGACGCCCAACGCGAGGCGATAAATCAATAGTGCTACAAGCGTACTATTTATTATGGTCTACTCCAAAGCGTACTATTTATTATGTTAATGATAATTTTATCTTTTTAGGTTACTTAAACTGTTTAATAAATTTAAGGTGGGGATGTAAGGAACGCGATTTAATGATAGTGTTTTTATAATTTTGATACAAAAAACTTTTTTTTTATTTATGCCAAAATGGATCGACTAAACCTCCTGTGGAAATAGGTTCACATGGTGATATCAACACTTGTTGAATATCTGTCAAGGGTGTCCTGGAATTTAATGAATTTTTTTTTCTTCGTTTAAAAAGTTTATCATCTAACGCCGCCACTGTGCTCATGAAATATATTCAACAACTGTTGATATCAGCATGTGGAAAGAATTAAATTCTATATTTCTAATGTAGCAATATTTGATTTATTTTGGTCAAAAAAAGGTTTTGATATATTAATAGCAAAAACATCGCCCTTAACTCATGTTACCTACATCCTCACGTTAATGTAACGAGTTAATTATTCATTTTAAAGACAAATAAAACATACAAACAAATAAATGCCTTGATTGTTGCCACCAACAGGGTGGGTAAAACTAATTAGTTAACTACCACTATCGCGTGTTTGATGGGAGTATAAAAACCACTATTATCATAATTACCATTGACACAATCATTGATTATTTTTTTCTACTCCCATCATACACGCTTCAGTGGCCAAATGGTAAATTTAAGGCGCCAAACTAGCGTTAGACTGGCTTGCTGATGACAGAGAGATCGAGGTTCGAATCCCTGTCTGGTGGTTTTTATTAAATGTTTTCCCACTCTCCTTCCACACAAATGTGGGTAGAATAACTCTAAAATGCTTCCTTACCCATTCCTACCCAATTAAAGAAATTATATAGTCTGTGTGTAAAACAGAGAGTAAGATAAGGTGATAAAAAAAATATCTAGGGGTCAATATTAGTGTGGTAGCGGACAATACTTGCAGTGGCGATTAGTGGAATGTTGCTAGGGTAGGCGTAGTTTGTTAAAAAACATGCCTGTGATATGTTCTTCTTAAGTCTATCGCCATTTGATATACGATACAATCACAGATTATACTCTACATATCTCACACGGGAAGGTATTTACGTTGATACCTGTGTAATTATTGTTCTGCTGGATGATAATAACTTACCACAAGTTCAGCTTACCCAAGCTCTGCTTAGCCTGGTATCTCCCCACGCCACTGGATATTTCTAGGGGTTTTGTGAAAATGCACGTGCTTACTATAGTTAAGCCTTATCATTAAGAAAACTTTCTTAGCTCAAAAATAGAGGCCATATGGGATTTAAACTTTAACTAAATCTATTTAACTATTCTATTTTTATAACGAATATAATTGGAAATATCCCGCCTCTGTGGTGTCGTTAGCTAACGCGCTAGTCGTGTTGAGCTCGACTGCCTAGAACGGGGATATCGAGGTTCGAATCTCGGTCGGGTGAACTGGGGGGTGGCTTTTCCTAAATGGTTTTCTACTCTCCCTCCACGCAAATGCGGGTCCACTTCCTCTAAATTCAACCTTCCCAATTCCTAATCCATTAGCGTAATTAGTACTTCAGCGTATAAACCGAACGGGTAGTAAGACACGGTGCTAAATAAAAAAATAAAAATTGGAAATCCATCTCTATTTGATCTATTTCTTAGGCAATCTTAACAAGTAATGCTTACTCAGGTAACAAACCACCTTGGCAGGTAAACTTTAACATTAACGGTGACCTGGTGGTCTAGGGGTAAGGTGTCAGACTTCTGTGCTGGTGGCCGGGGTTCAATCCTCGGTACCGGCACAGATTTATTTGATTACCAAACCCTTCCTTCACCTCTGACAAGACATCTTGGGAATTTTGGGAATGCCAGGCCTCCACCGTGGTTCGGATTCCACGTTAAACTGTAGGTCCTCCATTTCATCTCACAATCACCCTATCATTACACATTAGCGTAAGTGCGTATAATCCGAACGGGTAGTAAGACGCGGTGCTAATAATAATTATTTTACTTTAACGAATTCCATTACAGAACCGGTTGCGCATGTCTACTTATATCGAGAGATGAGCATTTTCCTGCAAACCTTTCGCAATGGTAGCTTGAGGAGGGGGGGGTTAAATTATAGAGGGGGCAACTAGAGCTTATTATACTTCAAAATATAGTGTGTTAAGTAAGAGACGAGTGGGTTATGAGAAAGGGCAGGGAAGGTGTGAATAGGATTATTATTAGCACTGCGTCTCACTACCCTTTCGGTTTATACGCACTTACGCTAATGTGTAATGTTAGGATGATTGTGAGATGAAATGGAGGACCTACAGTTTAACGTGGAATCCGAACCACGGTGGAGGCCTGGCATTCCCCACATTCACAAGATGTCTTGTCAGAGGTGAAGGAAGGGTTTGGCAATCAGATAAATCTTTGCCGGGACCGAGGATTGAACCCCGGCCGCCTGCACAGAAGTCTGACACCTTACCCCTAGACCACCAGGTCACCTCTGTACTAATTACTCTAATGTGTTAGAGATGAGGAAGATTGAATTTAGAGAAATTGCACACGTGAGAGTGGAAAACTATTTAGGAAAAACAACCCTCAGTGCAACCGACTGGTATCGAACATCGATCTCCCTGCCATCGGCAGTCTAGTCTATCATGAGACTAGCGTGTTAGACCGTGCGGCCACCAAAACTTGTTTGATGATGTTTCTGGTGTTAACGCCCCCAGGGATATTTATATCTAGATTACATTATAGTTCTATTTAATCAGTTGAAATTATTTTTCAAAAACAATAATTAATTGAAAATTTTCGGAAAAAATATAGGGAAAATTTTCCAAAAAGGAAGATTCTCTTTCTTACAACTCTACTTATAAGTATCCAATGGTCCTACGTTCAAATACCAGAAACGATGAAAATTCGTATTTTAGATTAAGCCTAATATTGGGATTTTTTTCTTTCCTCAAATGTGTGAACGTGAAGCTGTGGAGTCTCGTTTTTATTTTTTATAACGTCTGACTGCCCGTTCGTGTTATACGTTTATGTACTAATTACGCTAATGTGTTTAGGGATTAGGAAGGCTGTATTTAGTGGGAGTGTACCCGCTTTTGCGTGGAAAGGGAGTGGAAAACCATTTTAGAAAAAAAAAACTCAGTACAACCGACTGGCATCGAACATAGATCTCCCTGTCATCGGCAGTATAGTTTACTGCGAGAGTAGCGCGTTAGACCATGCGGCTACTGAAACGGGTGGCTTGTTAATTGGATAGATCTTAAAGCTATGTCACAAAAAGACTGAAAAGAAATTAAGAAACTAATATGGAGTTTAACCTAAATAATAAGGCTGGATGATTTAAAAATAGGCCTATATCCACATCTGTGGACTCGAGGTCTTAATGTCAAGCTCATCTGGTCTGTTTTGCCGGTCACCATGAGGTCGGGGTTTGAACCCGGCTGGGTGTAGGTTGCTTAGGGTGTTAATTATTTTTTAAATCACTCTCTCTACAGATAACTTTGGGTACATTTCCTTTAAATTTTTACCTTCCTACCCTTAACCCCCCCCCCCCAAGCATATATATATATATATATATATATATAAGGTAGGCTATCGTAAGCTGTAGACTATTATATCTTTAATTGTCTTTTTTAATATACAATCAAATATGATTAAGTTTCGGGGTGGAGGGGGGGAGGGAGGGTGACGTGATGTGAGAAGAGGTCAGTGTTTTATCAGTTTTTATAGCAAAACTTTTTTTTGTACAAAACAAATAAAATATTGCCCCAGTAAAAACATAGAGTTTAGTTTTCTTCCCATGATGAGAACAGTTGTTGGATATCTGTCATGAGTATTGTGGCTATCAGATGAGAAACTTTTCAAATAAAAAAAAAAAGTTGTCATTAAATTCCAGGACATTCATGACAGATATTCAAGAATTGTTGATATCACCATGTGAAAAAAATTTAAACGTTTCTACTGAAGCAGTTTTGGATTTCCTCAGACCAAAAAAATACTCAAAAACAATGGCCTTTTCTCTGTCCCTTTTGGCCTCACCTTTAGCTAAAATAAACAATATCTGATATCAGCCGAGATAACTTTTTGACAACCGACCACGCACATGATGACCTTTGATCATCTTTAGTCCCCTCCCCTCTTCAACCACCCTCACCAATAAAAAAAATCTCACTGAAAATAAAAAAATAAATAAAAAAAATGACACAACCAGGACTCCGTTTCCCCCCTGCGTTTAGCTCCGCCTCTATTCCTTCCCCCTACTCTTGCCTAGATGGAAGGGGGTTACCGACATTCACCGATTCTAGTCGAACCACGCCTTCCTCCTTTCTACATTCCCCTCTTGTCTATAATATAGGTTCCCCCCTTAACCGAACAGAACCCTAACACACAGAGAAGCCTAAGCTACAGGAGTAAAGCCTCCACTTTACCTCTAAAACCCCCTCAGAAAAGGAGGAAACTGTGGAGGACGCTCTTTGGGGAGAGGGGGGTGATATATAGTGGCAGGAAGGGGGGGGCGGAGGGGTTGGCAGGTTTGAGGGAGTGGGGTGGGTAAGCAGCGGTGGTTTTCAGGCGGACACAAGAGCGGAGGGGAGGGGTGGATGGTTCGGTTGGGGTGGTGGAGGTGGCGAAACCTTAGTGTAAAATACACGGTCCAGTGACGTGACCATTCAGTCGTCAGTTAGAAACCACCGCCGTGTTAACTTGCCTTCTCTCTCGGAAGGCTGGGTTCTATCTACTCCGCCTTGGCCCGTAACACCCGTTTTTTTGCGACATCAATATTTACATGCGTGTGTGAATTTCTATTTTTTTTATTATTATTACTGTAAGAGCGGAACAAAAAAAAAAAAGGGAGTCGTAAATAGTGTGTGTTCTTTTATAACTAACAAGACCCTATATATTATAGAGAGGGTAAAAAAAAAGCAAAAGGAAAAAAAAAAGAAACGTTTTCGGCTATGGCAAGTGACCGTCGTATGACTTGAGTGGAAAGGGAAGGTCCCTCTATCTTCGATTTTATGTTTCTCTTCTCTTTTTATCTCTCTCTCTCTCTCCCTTTTCTAAAAGCGACCAAGAGGAAAACATAGTGTGACCATTGGACCATCAACAAGAAACACACAAACACACACATACATCAGATCAAACAAACGTGGGATTTTATTACAGTATTTTTTTATTATCAACAACGAGTTTTCCATTTTTTTTTAAACATTTATTTGATAATTTTTTTTAACGTGATAAATCGAATGATACGTAATAGAAATTGTTCTTGACTAATCACTAAACGTTGAAACGTTAAAAGAAAAAAAAGTTACTATTTCGAAATCATATTACTTTACATTCAACGTCAGACGCAATGAAACGTGGCCTAATATTATCACCGAATCCTTCGACCAACTACGGAGCAATTATTTGAAAGTCGAAAAGTGTTTTTTTTTATTTTCTTCGTTTTAATTTAATAGAAAAAAAAACACGAGTGTTTTCAGACTTTGGATGTTTATGTGAGATTTTTTTTTTAATTCATTGTTGATTCGTGTTAAATTTATTCTGACAATCGTAAGAGGACATTTAAAAAAAAATTGTTTGTGAATCCTTAGGCTGCCACTTGAGACGTTTTTGTCATCTTGCCATCAACGTGTCAACCGCTATTTTGGAGAAAAAAATTTCAACGGGGACATACAGCATCTTACAAGGTATTCATAAAGTTGATTTTTTTCCCTCTTTTATTTAGTTATTTATTTACTCGTGGATGATAAATTATTAATTTTATTCATGCCAACAATTCCAGAGTAACACAAAAATTACTGACTGTAAAATTAATTTAGTTACTAAATATAGGTCTATCTTTAAAATATTTAATAAAATTAGCTAATCTTGCCAATAAGCGTCTAGGTTTAAATTTTACGTTGGCAATGAAATTCTTAGTAATGTAGGGAGATTTACTAATAGCGATTCAAGACGCAACAGTTGCATCATAACTTATTCACGGGGCAATTTTTAAAATTTCTTTAAAATATACTATATAAAATAGGAAGCTGAGAGAAATGTTTAAACATTTTTTTACAAACTATAACCGGGGCTAATCAACACAAAAATTTAAACAATAAAAGTAGGTCTAATAGTAAAAGGGTCAAAGATATTATCTATATAGTCAACCCCTATATGAATCCCGGTCTCAATTTTACTATTATTTTAAACGAACGCGTTATTTAAGTAAATGTCACTCATGAAGAGTCCAATTAAGAATAGTTTTTTTTCCTATTTTATATAGTCAACCAACTTTAAAATGTTGCTAAACTGTCGTAAAACATTATTCAAATTCCATAGGGGTGCGTGCCTCGGTGGCGTAGTAGGCTAACGTGTTGAGCTAAACTGCCGAGGATGGGGAGATCGAGGTTCTAATCTCGTTCAGGTGAACCTGGAGGGGGGGGATCTCCTAAATGGTTTTTTACTCACCCTCCACGCAAATGTGGGTTCACTTTATATATATATATGCAACATTCCCAATTCATGATCCATTAGCGTAATTAGTAGTTGAGCGTATAACCCGAACGGGTAGTAATACGTGGTGCTAAGTAAGTACAAAGTTAGCACAGGAGGGTAAATCCTGGAACTTTGGATCCAGATTCTATATTGATAGCCAAACAATGATAAATACTACCTAATTGATCTTTTCTTTGACACCGGAATTTATGTTCAAACCCAAACAGATACATCGAGTCAATTTTTTTTCTAACAAATCATGTTTTCCATTTTCTGTATGGTAGTCATAAATAATAATATAACAGTTTTTTACTGGCTTGTTTGAAATTTATTCTTGTTATTTTTAGTTTAAAAACAAACACTATTATTGTAGCCTAGGTTAGTATTATTTTGTTTTTTTAGTGTATCAAATTTAAAAATGATTAATTTATAATGCATTTTCAATTAATTGAATCACTACACTTCTGAATTGTTCAAACTATATGTGAACTAGACATAATATCTGCTTTATTATCATATTTGAGTCTGACAGTAAAGATAAAATCCTTAACTACCTCAATTTTTAAACAAAGCTGCAAGTGTCACAATATTTTGTTTTTTTTAACACAAATTAAACGTACTTTAAGTGGTTTTATTTTGTTCTGTATAAAAACTATTAAAACTGGAAAAATATCAACTTCATTAAAAAAGTAGGAAAAAACTATTTTATATCAATATAGTTCATTATTTAATATAGGCCTATGTAAGTTTTTTTTTATCAAAACTTATTATTTTATTTTTCACAAACATTTTGTTGATTAGTTTTAGATAGTTTTGATGTATTTGGTTGGATAATTTTAGATATGGTGACATTCTTACTGATTCCTAGACACAAAAGTCTCAAATAACGAGCTGACATTCCATTATGGTCCTAATCGTCTTTCATAGGAAATATTTCAAAACTTTCGAGCTTTTTTTGAAATATTTACAAGACAGCTGCCCATTCTTCTCGACAGTTATAGTCTACCATTGACCCTAATTAGAAAGATGGCCCTTTACTTTTTGAAAGTAGGATTATCTTTAGTAGATACTAATTACCTGTCTTTTTGCTGATGATCCTGTCAAATGGAAGCTTAAGTCTTTGGCCTCTTGTCTGTTGCAATAATTCTTTGTGAAACTCATACAATAGAAGCTGATGGTGGAATATTATGGATTGAGAGTTGATGGCAGTATATCTTGGCAGTTTTATTACAAAAGAAATTTGCAAAAGAAATCAAATACTTCTGCAATAGAAACGTAAGGAGTTTAATTTTCTTCACATGGTGACCTCAACTTTTTTTTTTTTTTTTTAATATTTGTCAAGGATGTTCTAGAGTTTAATGACAACTTTTTTTCTTCATTTTAAAAGTTACTCATCTAATGCTGTTTTGTGATCATGATAGATATTCAAATACTCTTGAAAAATTATGTGTAGAAAATTACACTCTCTGTACTGATGCAATATTTGATTTATTATGCCGGAAAATATGTTTGCTATGAAAACTGGAAAAACACATTTTCTCGCGTCATCCATCCCACCTTATTGTGTAAAGAGATAGGGTATTGTTAGTTATACGTTCAGGTTTCAGAAAAATGGCTTCATTTCAATTCATTTTAATTTAAAAAAAAAGGAAGAAAAATATCTAAATAATTAAGTTGTCTATCAAAATATTTGATCTTTTTTACTGTTCTCAAGCTAATTCTTTCGTAAATTTGAGCAACATATTTCCACAAAACTTCATAATGAAGACACCTTTAGAAAATATGAACAAATTTATTTTGATATAAACATTGATAACATTTTGCTATGTTGTTAATGTAATTTTTTTTATTTAAGCATACCATCTACCAAAAGTGATAGCTGAAGATTGCATGAATTGAAGTATGAACACATGAACATTGTTTTGAAAAACTTTAGTAGCTGTCAATAAAGTCTCTGCAATAGAGAACGGTGTGCTTATTTTTTCATTTTTTTGAAATGATATGCAAATTAGTTAAATCTAATTGAGCTTTAAACTAACAAACTTGCTTATTCGTGGGACGGTACCCTCTAAACAGTTTAAAATGATCTTGAATGAGGTTAGGATAAATTATTGGACCAAATACATCGAGGGTAGTCCACCTTCATAGGTTCAGTCTCTTCAAGTTTCCTTTAATATAAAACTTTAAATTCCTAATAAACAGCCTATTAGCACTAGCACGTGTAATTACTTTCCAACCCTATTTTGTGATATAGCTATAAATGTTAGTATTTTTAATGATAGGAATTTAAAGAAAAAATTTGTAGACTTTTGACTTTTAGGTATTCACCCCTGAATTCAAAGAAAGGGCTCAAAGAATTTGAAATATATATATATATATATATATATATATATATATATATATATATTATATATATATATATATATATATATATATATATATATGATTTCTAGCCTACTCATTGTAAAGCTGCATTAAAAAAATCAAATTGTTAGTATTCAGTTAGGAAGAAATTATTATTATTATTATTAGCACCGCGTCTTACTACCCATTCGGGTTATACGCACTTACGCTAATGTGTAATGGTAGGGTGATCGTGAGATGAAATGAAGGACCTACAGTTTAACGTGGAATCCGAACCACGGTGGTGACCTGGCATTCCCCACTTTAGTTAGGAAGAAAGGTTTTGACATTCATAAAAGCTACTTAAAACTTACTTTATGTAGGGCCATATTTATTTATCTAGCTAGCCATTACCTGCAACTATCACTTTTCATAATGTATAAAGTAGCTATCTATACATTTAAACAAATAATAAAATATAAGTGAATAAGCTGTTATAGTTTTGACAGGAGAAAAATAATATATTTATATTATTTGTGTTTTATAACAGTTTTTACTACTAAAAACCTACTTAGGCCATTTTCCTAAGCCATACAATTTCTGTTAAATAAAAATTGTTTTAAGGAATAACTGATTTCACGATATTTTTAGACTATAAAATCAATATCGTCAAACTTTAATTGTTGTGAAAGGCATAAAAGGAAAATTAAGTTTCCTTCTTCGTGAATATGCCTCAAATTTAACTGTGTAGGCATATTATGTTTATTTTTGAGTAAATAAAACTGTATCAATCCTATATCGGGAAGAATGTTATATTATTAGCGCTATTATTATAATAATTATTACTATTATTATTTAATCTCTTATAACAATTTTTTTCGAGCTGTCTTTGAATTATGAAAAGTAATGAAGATAGTGATTGCGCATACACTTTTTAATTTAATTTAGGCTTAGTAAAACTAGCAAGCATACTACTTAATGTTTTGAAAGTCTATATTTTGTCACAAGTCCTTTCTATATCTATTTTTTAATACCGGTACACTCTAACATCATTTAGTTTCAAAAAAGTACGAAAATAGTAGATATATTGGTATGAAAGAGAGCTTCCCTAATTTGTTTTAAAGATAAACAATATAATTACATGAAATTATAGCATAATGTAAAAAAAATTAGAAAATGAAAATGAAGGGCGAACGAGGAAGTTTACTACAAACATAATAATTAAAGCTACGATTCCCCTCATTAATATGAGATTCAAGTAAAATTGGAATAAACCAATAAAATTATTCGGGAAGCGTCTTAAATTTCATCATACAAAGATTCACAAACATTGAACTATAAGTAATTTTAAAATAAGATAAATGAAACAATATAAACCGTCTTAAAAATATAAACCCTGTATTAAAATATAGTGTGATCCTAAGTCTACCTAGGCCTACATATAGTGAAAGTATGATATTCATAATAGTCTACAATCTTATAGTCTATTTAATAGATACAACCACTAAGAAAACTGTATTAAATTGTGGTAGCCTAAGTCTTAGCTTAGTAGTTATTATTATTATTATTATTATTATTATTATTAGCACCGCGTCTTACTACACGTTCGGGTTATACGCACTTACGCTAATGTGTAATGGTAGGGTGATTGTGAGATGAAATGAAGGACCTACAGTTTAACGTGGAATCCGAACCACGGTGGTGGCCTGGCATTCCACACATTCACAAGTTGTGATTAATACATGTCTTGTCAGAGGTGAAGGAAGGGTTTGGTAATCAGATAAATCTGTACCGGGACCGAGGATTGAACCCCGGCCACCAGCACAGAAGTCTGACACCTTACCCCTAGACCACCAGGTCACCCTTAGCCTAGTAGTCTTTTAGAAAAAAAAAGTTTTTTTATCACCGTATTTTACTACCCGTTTATGATAAAACACTTATGTACTAATTACTCTGATTTTAGGGATTAGGAAGGTTATATTTATAGGAAGTGTAGCCGCATTTGCATGGAGGGAAAGTGGAAAACAATTTTGTAAAAAACACCCTCAATACACCCGACCAAGATTCAAGCCTTGATCACCTCGTCATCGGCAATGTAGTCTACTGTGAGGGTAGCGCGTTAGACCATGCGGCCATCGAAGCGGGTCACATTATGTTGAGGTCAACTTTTTACCCTATTAGGACTGGCTAAACGGAGATGCACCGCACCGGCAAGGACGAATCGTGGTGCGGACCGTGTAGCCACTTACCTACCACCGGAAATAAATGTTCGAGAGCATCCGAACTTTGTTTTCATGATAACCCCTAAGCTCTGTAGGGATGGATGAAACAGTGATTTTACGATATCAGTGATCACAGTGACCTTGTTTATAAAAGAGCAGTGATTTATATCAGTGAATATTCTCCGTGATTGGCAGTCACTGTGTCAGCACTTGTAAAACTAGGTATTTCTTTCACAGCCGTTGTACGTGTGACGCTGTAGTCATTACATTATCATTACTGTAACATTACGTACGAGATAAACGATACTATATACAACAACTTATTGAACAACAAACATTCTTCTTCTTAATTATTAGCTAACTTAAAACTTTATTCTTCGTAACTTATAGCTAGCTTAATTTTATGAAAATAGGGTAAAACCTATGCAAGTAAAAGTAAAAATACAAACTTATTTTTGTAACAGAACTAAGTCTAAAAAATTTATAAAAATTATTAGAAAATGCGGTGTGGTGTAGTTCATGTAGCCATACCTTTAGTTGCGCTATATGATCAAAGTTGATATATATAATGTCACAAAAGGCATTTCTTAACGTACAGTTTTCATTTTTATTTATTTGAAAATTCATGTGATCTGAAGCTGCATCGACATGCTAATTGAAACAAAAAAATCATTATTATCTACGGTACTAAAGGAAACATTTTATTTTTCTAAACGTATCGTATTTTAGTTTATATATCTTCAATAGAGATTCTAAGAAGATTTCCAGAAATTAAGGCTATTGTTTTTTAACTAAACAAATTAATATAAAGAATAGTAAAATCAAGAACATATTAATTATGTTTATGTATTTGGTTTACTTATCTACTCTGGCATTAAGAACTCAAAAGTTCATTGCCACACTTAGAAAAGTAGGCCACTTATGCCTATCTTGAGAAAGTTCTACCCAGTCCATCTCACTACACCCTATCCCTATATTTAGCTAGTTCTACCGCTCCACCTAATTACACCCTATCTATCTCTTTCAGGTCCATTCTAATGCTATCCCCCATCTGTGTCAAGGTCTTCCCAATGGTATCTTCCCATTGGGTTTGCCAGTCAATACCCTGAACTCGATTCTAGATTCTCCCATTATCCATGCATATCCCGCCCACCGTAATCAGAGAGATTTGACTAGCAATATCTTGTCATTGGAACAGGGTATATACCTCATCATTACGTAGCCACCTCTACTCTCCAGTATCTTTATCCCAATTTGGACCAACTATCTTTATAAGCACCTTATTTTATAGAATTCTAAATTTATTTTTGTCATGCAAGGAAAGATAACATGTTTCACACCCATAGAGAACAACCTGTAAAATTATTGTTTTGTGTAAATTTATTCCGAGTTATACATTCCCTGACAGCAGGCGATATGTTAAGAACTTTATGAAGGCATGGGTTTCCCGACTATATTCTTTTTCTAATTCTCCCTTTAATATCGTTATTGCATGTAAAAATTTTCCTAGCTATTTAATTTATAATTGGCTTACAATGTTTCATTTCGATGAATACATCGGACATAGTATTATTATACCTTCCCGTTGGGTGACAGGGAATCACATGATCAACAATACTGAAAGTGATCGCAAAGTTATAATCCTACGGACTATAAGAATAGGGGGCTTATGATCGGAGTATACAGACAAGGCCTGGGAAGGCCGAGAGTCAATGGACTGTGTGGGTTGAGTTCAAACCTGCTCTGGGTAAAACTGGCTCTCTAAATCAGTGATTTCACACCTTTTTACAGTTGCGTAACTCATGGTTCATAGACACTAATATCATTTATTTAATAGTACAATATAAATTATATTTTCTCCTTTTCTTATATTATTATTCTAATATAAATAAATACATTTATCAATTGTATTAATTCTAAATAAATTTAAGACGCACAGTCCTTCAAACTAATTAATAAGTTTACCACCTTTTTTATTTGTGTGAAAAAAACATGAGTTAATATTACTATTATGTTTACAAATAAATTATTTACAATTTATAATAAACTTTACGGTGCACCGCACAGACTTTCACTCTCTTTATTCATAAAATAGTCATTTACTAAAACCTAGCTATATTTGTGAAACGAAATAATAACACTGTTGCAGAAACAATCCATCAAAGAGCCTGAATGAAATAATATATAATTCTAAAGAAAAATTGAGAAAAGAGGAGCATCTTCGTCTGACAAAGATCATAACAATCAATCATATTTTCGAAGACTTGAATAAAAAAATATAAATATTGGCTTATAGCTCGGAAACTATCGATTAGAAACAAAATTCAAACAAAAGAGTTTTATACTTAATGTTATTACATCTTTACAATGATACATTATTTCGTATCTTTAATAGTTGTGGTTTCATGACCAATTTTGGAAATTTATACTTGTGTAAAATACTCTTAAAGTCATTTTCATGTAAAAACGAGGGTTACCATTTTGTTTTTATTGTTAAATAGTGTCTAGATAACAGATTTAATTAAAAAGGTTATAGAGGTTTTGAGAAAATCAATTTTTTTTCTCTTTTTGCCCTTCAATAAACTACCCTTAATTTTAGAGCTAGGTAGGTCTATCTAAATCCAAAAAATGCCTTGGGGGATCTTATTAAAACTCTAGATACAAATTCTTATCCCCATCAATACATTACCATAGACTCTATCCCGAGATACAGACGGACAGACAGACTGACGACATCGCGAAAACAACTTTTTCTGTTTCAGGGGGTAAATTAAATGTTGATATTTATTAAAATATTAAGTTCAAATTTTATTACGATCACACTACTTCCTTCTCCGAGGGGTCAAGTGAAAGTAAAAACATTCAGTTATCTATTTCAAAAAATATTAATACATTCCCTAAGAGTATAATATTTAAAAAATTAACCTCATTTAAACATTTAACTCCTTTCTCTAGTCATGTAATGGGGTTTAAAAACTAATTGCCTAACTTAGGAAGGACTCACCTCAGTGACCGAATTGTCTAAGACGTCACCCTCGTGTTAGATTGGTCTGCTTATGACGGGAATATCAGTGTTTGAATCCCGTTCAGTATAAAAATGCTAAATAGTGAAATAGTTTGAGATTTTAGCTGGATATTAATAAATACGTATTTATGGTATCTTTTGTATCAGGGTAAATAGTATGAAATGAACTTATCCTGACTTAGGCCTAAAAAGAGTTTACCTGCTTCAGTGGACGAATAGTCTAAGGCGTCACTTTCGTGTTGGACTGACCTGCTGATGACAAAGAGAGATGGGGTTCAAATCTCGGTTGAGTTTACTGGGGTGTTTTTCTCTAAATGGTTTCCTAATATGCTTCCACGCATTTTCGGGTAGATGACCTTTAAAATGTTTCCTTCCTAATACCTATCCCATTATAGCAATTATGATATATTGTATACTAGATAGCTGTTGCCCGCGGCTTTGCTCGCGTGGAAGTTGATTATATACAAATACGAAAATATACATATGTATTTACAGATTAATTTAAAATATTACGTTACGTTGATGACCATAACTTGACCTCAGATCAAAAATAATGCAAGTCCGATACAAACTTTCACCCCCTTTTTCATCCTTTATTAAATAAAATTTCCAAAATTCCTGAAACACGTATTTATTTGTTTTACGTCAATAACCGAAATACAAAATTTTGTTTATGTAACTTTCAAAATGACGGACTTTCATACATATTATCATACATATTATCATCCCCTATTTTGACCCCTTTGGGGTGGAATTTTCTAAAATCCTTTCTTAGTGGGTGCCTACATAACAAAATGAATATACAGTCCGAATTTCATGCTTGTAGCCTTGATAGTTTGCGCTGGGCGATGATGAATCAGTCAGTCAGTCAATCAATCAGGACATGCTATTTTATAAGTATAGATAACCTGACTAGGTAGTTATACAAGGTGATTAAAAAGTTAGTAAATAATGGTAGTTACATGGATTTATTATCATCATTATTATTACTATAAATTAATTATTAGAAGTGAATTTCTTTTGATTAAAAACAATTGAATTATAATTATTTTTAAAACTATTAATCTGATTCTAATTTCACTGTCGTCAAGTGAAGGAATCAGAAAACTGCACTTGGATAAGTTTTCTGGTTCGAACGTAATCTTTTAGCTAATATTTCGATTAATCGACCGTGAGATGGCCACTTATGAAACATTAGAGTATGCATAAAGGTTCGTGTTTAACTGACACCTAAATTCAATCATTTTAAAGGCTTTTTGTTACTGCGTACTATACTAACCAGATACATACCTGTGTCAAACTATTTGTGGACCACCAATATTGTAGTCGCTGGCAGAAAATTTATTAATTTTGTTTTTTATTTCGTAGTTAAGCAAAAAAAGATACTATAATGCATAAAACAATAAGTTAAAGTATTAAACTATATTTACACTTGCATCTTCCTAAATTTGTCAATCAAAATAAATGTGTTTTTACACTAACTTAGAGTAATACAAAATATTAGTTTCAAAATAAAACTTTTTTTAATTTTGTAAACGGATGTGTATGGACATAATTGAACACCATTTGTATGACGTAATCAGGTTTACTATCTTAATTCATCTCGTATTTTACAGGACAGTTCCGTATTTTAAAGTATAATCCCATTTTTTTTTACAGGCCCGAGAAAAACCGCGTATATGTTCCGTATTTTACCATGTAAATGTCCCCTATTTAAGAAATTACATGGTGTGAATAATTGAAACTTAGATATTTTATGATAATTTCTTTCTGAATTTACTAAAACATAACAACAATAAAATATTTTCGGTTATCATTTAACTTGGATAGCCCTGTATTTGGAATTTAGGCTACGGGAATCCCGAGTTCTTATCAAATCACTGCTTACTGTATTCACGTAATGGTCAGTCAATCTGCCTCAAGATATCATTAACTTAACAAGCATTAATAGTAATAAATTAATAATAAGCATAATAATTCAATAATAATAATTAATGGATAAGTCCCAGTAGCCAACCTTTGAAAAGATACAGTCCCGTATTTTTCTTATGAGAAAATGATCACCTAATTTATTAAGAAAATGCATCATTTTAGAAGATCTTGTTTCTAAAGAATTTTTAAGTGAACAACAGACATCTCCACAAAAATAAGCATCCAAACGGTTATTTTCATATTTTTGTATTTCAATAATGGAAAAGCAGTTAAAATAAAAACACAATTAAAAACAAATTGTTTATTGTGAAAGTTTGAACGGTCAAAAGTGACAACTTAACATTATGGTCTTGCAGATCATATGGTTTGGCTGGTTTGGCGAGTGGATACATTAAAGTAGATCTAGAAATTTTTGCTAGTTTTCACTCCAGTGGCAAATCGATTTTAGTTTAGTTAAGGCCTACACCTACTAAAAATATCTTTCATCAGTTTTTTAAGAGAAAAAATATTTAAAAAAAATTGTTGGCATATGCATTGACTATTATTTCAAAATCACTGGTCGTAACTAGAGAAGGTAGCACTTTTTTTAAAATAAAAATATCTTTTAGCTCCGAGTCTTACTATTCATTAAGGTTGTAAGTAAATGTACTTAATTACGCCAATGTTTTAGGAATAAGGAAGGTTGAATTTAGAGTAGGTGTAGCCGCGTTTGTTTGTGTGGAGAGAGTAGAAAATGATTTTAGGAAAAAAAACCATAGGGGTATAGTCTATTGCGAAAGAGAAACCTTAGACCAGTGGCTTCAAGACTTAGTTGATTCAAGAACTACTTAAGTTCAGATAGTATCTACATAGTTGGTGAGCCACCAATATTTATAAGCTATCATTAAAAAAATTCCTCATAGAATGTCACAAACTTAATGGTTTTGCTTTATAGTGAACAAAAAATTACTGTGTGTATTTTTTGTACAAGTTGCTGACATGTTTTGGGGTATTTTGCTGAATTATTTTTTAAATCCGAATAGTTTAAAAAATGACTAGTGATTTGGCTAAAAAAACTTTACATCATAAATTATTATATGTAGGCCTCTTTCTTCTAAAAAAAGTTTTATAGTTGCTTACTGATGAATGATTTTTGTAAAACGTGAATTTATTTGAAAATATCTATATTGATTTTGTTTAAAATTTGTTTCTAACAGGGAATAACTTACATGATCAAAAATAATGTGCTTATTTTTCTAAAATAAATTAGTTTAAGGGTAGCTTACTTACAACATAATAAATAATTTGACATTTTTCAAAATTAAAGTTCAAAATGGGTATCCGAGAATAGTTTTTAATGATAAATAAAATTAAGTTTTTATTTTTACAAATTAAAATAATTTTATGCTAAGTTACAAAAAAACCTATTTTTGAAAATTTGAAATTTGTTAAAAATTTGTTAATCATTTTGGTTAAAAATTTACTTATAAAAAAATGTTTATTATGTTTAAGAAGGTATGGTTTTTATTAGGGAAACCTACTTAGGTTAGGAGTATAAGGAACGTGAGAATAAGTAAGTTTTTTTAAAAATCTTTTCTAGAATAGCTTTTTTTTTCATCTCAAATAAAATATTGCCCCATTAGAAACACAGTTTAATTTTCTTCACACGGTGATATCAACAGTTGTTTAACATCTCTCACGAGCATAGCGGCACTTGATGAAATAGTTTTTAAATGAAGATAAAAAGTTGACATTAAATTCTTGGACACACTTGACAGATATTCAAGAAATGTTGATATCATCATGTGAAGAAAATTATGCTTTATATTTCTAATGAAAAATATTAAAGTTTTTTTGACCCAAAAAAAGTATTAATAAAAATACTGAAAGAAAACTGACCTTTTCTCACTTCCATTACATTAAAGGTAGTTTAGGTAAAGATTAT
Organism: Timema cristinae; assembly: GCA_039000515.1. Lineage (NCBI taxonomy): Eukaryota > Metazoa > Arthropoda > Insecta > Phasmatodea > Timematidae > Timema > Timema cristinae. The sequence continues at coordinate 27,067,195 of JBCFYV010000001.1, forward strand.
TTTTGAACACTGTCTTCAATACTTTAATACACAATATGCGAAATTTTGTGCGATTGTGTCGTACAATTTATTTTATATAGGCCTACTATTACTATAGATATTGTCAATAAACTGAGCCTATATATATATATATATATATATATATATATATATATATATATATATATATATATATATATATATATATATATATATATACACACAAACAAAAGATAAAACAAAACCTTTGTAAACAAATGTGTTATTTACTATCTAAAAAAATGTCATCCAACTGTGCATCGTTTTCGCAATGCACTGCTGTAATTGTTAGCGAAAGCTTTACAAGACCCTGCGAAGCGGGTTTGGTGAAATGGCATGTACCCCGATTACTGTTTTGAGCTTAAATTCTGCCGGAATCCTCCTAAAATACTCACGGTTCGTCTCAGCATGGAAACACTACTCATGTTCTTCCCAAAACGACAAATTTCCCGGTTTGGTGACGTTTCATGTCCTCCACGGTAACCCAAGATTTGTTTTTATGGAGGTATTTGAAAAACATGTTTTATACACTCCCGCCTTAAGTATTCAATATTGTGGAGCCGGCCAAAATAAATATAACAATGCTCCAGTAGAAACATAGAGTTTAATTTTCTTTACATGGTGATATCAACAGTTGTTAAATATCTGTCAAGGGTGTCCTGAAATTTAATGACAACTTTTTCTCTTCTTGTTACAAGTTTATCATCTAATGTCGCTGTTGGTATCACCATGATCCGCCTCGGTGGCGTAGTTGGCTAAAGCGCTTGACGTGTTGAGCCCGACAGCTGAGGACAGGGAGATCGAGGTTCGAATCTCGATCGGGTGAACTGGGGGTGTCTTTTCCTAAATGGTTTTCCACTCTCCCTCCACGCAAGTGCGGGTTCACTTCCTTTAAATTCAACCTTCCCAATTACTAGTCCATTAGCGTAATTAGTACTTAAGCGTATAACACAAACGGGTATTAAGATGCGGCGCTATAACAATTTAAAAAATACCTACGATATGCCAGAAATGTGTCGTGCATTCGTATTCGAATATTACTCGATATTTTCCGCAGTGACGATGGAGGACAAAGTGACAAAGCTTCTTTTTAATAATCACAGTAAGCTCTCTATTATGACAAAATGAAGATTTGTGCATAGTGCTTATCTGTGAAGCTATTCTAAAATAGTCAAAAACCGCATTTTCAATGCAATTTTTATTCAAATATCATTAAATATTTAAACAATGTTCATTCACTACTAGGAACTTCTATTAACTCTTTATATACATCAATGTTTAATCAGAAATGATCCACGTGAAATAATGTTCGTGTAAACATACTATTTCTAGCCGCCTGTATCCCAGATCTCAGAATTGATTGGAATATGATGCACGCTCTTAGCGCTTAGAACTCACAAAGAGGTTGATACCAATTCATCAGATCTGCTTCGTAGGGTCATGTCGAGCTTTCGCCAGTGACGGCAGCATTGCATTGAGAATAATGTTGCACATTTGAATGAGGTTATTTTATAATGGTAAATAATAACTTTTTTTTAAAGTTTTAAGAAGCCTATGTTTAAATTAAGTAGCTCAGTCTACCAAGTTTGTGACCTTGTGGATGTTGGAGTGTACTCTACCGCCCAGTTGTCAGTCGTCAGGTCGATTCGAGCTAGTTTCATGCAATTCAGAGGACAACCCTCGAATGTCAACTGTTCTGTTGACCTCTGCTCCAACTAGGGTCCCAGCCTTGTCTGACTTCAAGTTGGGGGAAACTTCCCCGCCTAACCTCTTGATGACGACGAGGATAGTTGATAAAGGGGAGTGGGGGATCCGAAATTATCTTTCATGGAAGAACGGGTCCATTTTAGCAGATCAATTTCAATTCAGAATTTTGATTTAACCGTTAACTTGATAAGGGTTTTAAGTAACTGGCATCATATGCGACTAAAACACACTTTTTATGGACTAACTTAAAAATATTACTAGCTTTTTAATTATATTTACAATATTACGACCATCGGGGAGAGATGTATTTTGATATTTAAAAAATATCAAGAATTTGATTAGTGTCGGACGTTTTGGGCTTCACGGAGACGTTAGAAAAACGCTGCTCTAAGCTATAAGCAGGGCCTAAACTTACATTTCTGTTTTACATAACGTGTGCTTGAACCTTTTTTAAATTACAAACTTTTTAATACATGTTTGAAATAAATCCTATTCAGGAATGTAAAGAAAAAGAAACTTGAGCTTCTTTTTAAGAAGAGCTTTTATATCATTTTGCAAACTCTCATCTCTTTGACTTCAAAGGTCTTATTGATGAGGTCCGCGTATGTTTTTAACCATGCCGTCTAGCTAACTATCTTCTGGCACCCCATTTAACGACATGCGTTCGGTACACATACGCAAATAGACCAGTGGAGGGAAGGAAAGATGTGTTGGAAAGGGGTGCGGGGGGAGGGGGATCAAAAAGACATTGGCGGTATGCAACTGACTAGGACGCACGCGTGGGGTATAAAGTCAAGAGGTCCTTTAACTTGAGGTGCCATGAAATACAAAGTTGCGCATGTTGGGCTTAGTCAATGGAGAAACATAATTTTTCCACTCACTTTTTTTGTTGGGCAAAGGGGAGATGGAAAAGTAAATAAGGGGCATGAAACTTAATAATCATTTGACTCGTTTCTATGATACGCTCCCTCATCAACTTTTTTTTTCTACCCTCAGAAGTACATTCAAGTGTTCGCAGCACAAGGTTAATGACTCTGTTTAATTATTTTGACTCAAAGAAATACCGCCTCATTGACAATTCGTACACCCACAAACAAAATGTTTTGGGGTTAAATCTAGACGATGGCTATACATTTTTTAAGCCCGCATTAGTGTTAAGTGGTCAAAACTGTAATTTTCATATTGTCGTTGACGGGGAAATTGAGGTTCGAATTCCGGTCAGGTGTACTTAGTGTGTTTCATATAGTTTCTCCCCTTACCTCTACGAAAATTTTGATACATTATTCTTAAATTCTACTCATCTTATCCCTATATAATTATGGTAATTAATATATGTGTATAACCTGAATGGGTAGGGAGACGTGGTGAAGAAAAATCAGCTGTACATGTTAAGGAGAAACTGTAGAAAACGCGAGTTAAGGTTAGTATTTTTACTGCAGTTTTTATATCAAAACATTATTGGGGTCAAAATAACTAAACATTTTTCTCCAATAGAAACATAGAGTTTAATTTTCTTCACATGGTGATATCAACAGTTATTGAATACCTGTCAAGGATGTCCTGGAATTTAATGACAACTTTTATCTTAATTTAAAAAGTTTCTCATCTAATGCCGCTATCTCATGACAGATATTCAATGACTGTTGATATCACCATGTGAAGAAAATTAAACTATGTTTCTACTGAAGCAATATTCGATTTATTTTAACAAAACAGGTGACCTGTGTCTAGGGTAAGGTGTCGGACTTCTGTGCTGGGGGCCGGGTTCAATCCTCGTCCGGCACAATTTATCGATTTCCAACCTCCTACACTCTGACAGACATCTTGTGAATGTGGGGAATGCCAGGCCTCCACCGTGGTCTGATTCCACGTTAAACTGTAGTCCTTCATTCATCTCACAATCACCCTATCATTACACATTAGCGTAAGTGCGTATAACCCGAACGGGTAGTAAGACGCGTGCTAAAATAATAAAATAATAATAATAATAATAATAATTGGAATGCCAGGCCGCCACCGTGGTTCGGATTCCACGTTAAACTGTAGGTCCTTCATTTCATCTCACAATCACCCTACCATTACACATTAGCGTAAGTGCGTATAACCCGAACTGGTAGTAAGACGCGGTGCTAATAATAATAATAGTAAATTTAACAAAAAAAAAAAAGCTATACAAATTGCGAAAACACCGTTTATAGCGTCCCTTACAACCTTAACTTAATACTGATTATTTGAGGACGATTTAAAGAAGCTATTACCATCTCTATCTCCCTAATCGCAAATGTTATAAATTCTCCTGTAACGAAACACGATATTTTTTGACCGTGTGTACACATGTTTGTGACCGTGTAAAGAGGGTCGAGCGGGGTGTCATCTATCGAGCGAGTAACAGCATTAGTTCCACTGGATGTACTTACTCACGCGGTGTGACGCCCGGTGTCACGCTAGCTGCACCAATTACTTGAACACTGTACACCCCTTTCATGGCTACAAGGGGCGTCCATCACCTTTTTACTTATCACTATGACTGTGACAATCTCTTGAACACTATACACTCCTTGCGTAATATTATTGCAACACTTGAAATAACATTTTATCAGGCCTTAAAATTTACACAGTAAAATACGCTATTATATATTAATATAATAATATTAATATTATCTTGGCTGTAGGACTTCCTCTGGTACAAGACTTATCAATCAAACTTGTGAATGTGAGTAATGCCTGGCCTCACATGGTTCGGATCCACGTTAAACGTGTAGGCCCTGCATTCACTCACAATTCACGACCATTTAAGCACAAGCGTAATGCGATAAACCCGAACGATATTGAAACGCAGTGCTAATAAAATGTAGACTTAAGGCTATTTACACTGTTCTTCTTTGAAAAGTAAATATATCTGTGTAGGAGTGATCCATCACATGCTGTATCAATCACGAACTGTGAATTGAGTATGTCTTAGCTGCAACGGGAATCTCAGTCGAGATGTGGACACCATTTAATTCACTTCAGACCATACATTATAACTGCTATAATCGAAATAGTTACGCAGTGATATACGTAGTCAGTATTTACACTTGCTCTAGTCTTTGAAAGTAAATAGTTGAAAGTGATTGTAACAATAATTCACTATCAATAATTAAATCTCCCATTACCTAGAAACGAGAACCAGTCGAGAGTTAACTATAATTCACCACCATAATTTACGTATATCAAAGTATGTGTATCCGTTCACTTGCTCGTAGTATAAATAATTACATGCTTTATTTGTTCTTGAATAGCATACTGGTTACTAATTAACACCCAGTTTTCACTCCAAGGTACCTCCTCTTGTGATATTAAGCTTGGTTGATATTGGTACTTACGTCTGTCTCTTCAAGTATGGAGATTAAAATTGATAGTGAAATATAAATTATTTATTTAATGTAATTCATGTTCTGAAAAATGTGATTACGTGACCCGGTATCACACGTAGTTATTTAAATCAAAACATTTAATATGAAATGCCCGACTTGGAGTAATCGTGCTACAGTAACCCCATGACTTCTTTGGCGCTGACTGACAGCTCACTTTGATTCGACGTATGGATACATAATTTGGTATGGTAACTTTTCAAAGCCATCAGCTGTCAGTCAGCACCAAAGAAGCCATGGGACTACTGTACCTTCAGTAGATCTCAGTAGAGAAAGTGTTTTGAGCTTCCACTCACACTTCAGATAATTCTACCTTCTTGAATGTTCCATAAGCTACGCGTGTAATGCACCATTCCATTGTCTCTTCCTTGTTTACCAAACTTTCACTTTTGAAAAAGACTCCAGCCTGTCTGGGCAAGAGACTGTAAAAGGAGCGTTGCATTATATTGCAACTCTACAGCTAAAATAATATTAGTATTATTAAGTTTTGAATATAATAGCACATTACTTTTATTTCGTAAATTTAAGTGGATAATAAAATAATGCCATTACACACTCGAAAACTTTTGTTGTTGTTGAAACCAAATGAGAGCGGTTGCAATGCTTTAGACGCTTAGTTACTGGTGAGATGCCATCTTGTCCGATTATCTGGTGACGAGTTCCAAGGTTCGAATCCTAAATGGGTGCATTGGGTTTGGCTTTAAAATATCTATGACTTAGACCATTCAACCACCAAAACGGGTAACTTTACATTAAAAGAATCGAATATTCAATTATGAACACCCCTGGTAGACTCAGTTTCGGAACTAATCGGTGACTATTCACGAAACTAACGTGTTCTAACTGACATTCTTGCGGGAGGGAGGGGGAGTGTATTTCCCTAAATATGCCATTAGGAAGCTGCCATTTGTATAGGATATTATCGACTGAAAGGTTACAAGGGTTGTATTATGACTGGGGCGGCGAAACAAGTGTTTATGGGATGAATAGCCTCAGGAAGGGTGGTTTTTCTAACAATCACAAAGTACTCGTGAGAAGTGGGGATATAGAGAGGGGGTGGTATTAGGCTTTGGGAGAATTGGGAACCTCACTGAGATCAATAGGGGTTTATTAAGCTTGTTTTATTTACTTACTGGCTTACAACTAGTAGCTCGGAGTTCAATAATAAACTGCAATTTAAAAAAAAAGTGTTTCCAGTCTTGAAATGAACGTAAGATTATTATTATTATTATTATTATTATTAGCACCGCGTCTTACTACCCGTTCGGGTTGTACGCACTTACGCTAATGTGTAATGGTTAGGGTGATTGTGAGATGAAATGAAGGACCTACAGTTTAACGTGGAATCCGAACCACGGTGGCGACCTGGCATTCCCCACATTCACAAGATGTCTTGTCAGAGGTGGAGGAAGGGTTTGGCATTCAGATAAATCTGTGCCGGGACCGAGGATTGAACCCCGGCCGCCAGCATAGAAGTCTGACACCTTACCCCTAGACCACCAGGTCACCCTTGATGAACGTAAGAGAATTTTATATTCATCTTCCTAAACCCATGACCCTTAGGGTGGGGATACAGGAGACGCGAGAAAGTGTCAGTGTTTTTGCAGTTATTATAGCATTTTTGTTGTTGCAATAATACATTAAATATGGCTCCATTAGTGATTTTAGTTTAATTTTCTTCACATGATGATATCCACAGTTGTTGAATATCTGTCATGAGCATAGCAGAATTAGATCAGGTATTTTTTAAATGACGAGAAAAAAGTTTCACAAAATTCCAGGACACCCTTGACAGATATAATTAATATCACCATTTGAAGAAAATTAAACAAAACGTTGCTGCTGTAGTAATATTCTATTTATCTTGGACAAAGAAATGTTTTGCTATATTATTATTATTAGCACCGCGTCTTACTACCCGTTCGGGTTATACGCTTTAAGTACTAATTACGCTAATGGATTAGGAATTGGGATGGTTGAATTAGAGGAAGTGAACCCGCATTTGCGTGGAGGGAGAGTGGAAAATCATTTAGGGAAAGCCACCCCCAGTTCACCCGACCGAGATTCGAACCTCGATCTCCCCGTCCTCAGCAGTAGAGCTCAACACGACTAGCGCGTTAGCCAACTACGCCACCGAGGCGGGTATTCACCTTAAATTAGTTTGTGCGATTGGTGAATTGATCACAAGAACAATAAAATACATTGCATTTAAAATAAACTTTTTTTTTTGTTATTGATATTCAAACACCTAGTACACTAATCCAATACGATATTAATATTAGTAGTGTGTCTAGTACTATTATCAGGTTAGGGGAACAGGTAACCTGGTGGTCTAGGAGTAAGGAGTCACACTCATGTGCTGGGGTCCGGGATTCAATCCTTGGTCCCGGCACAGATTTATCTGATTACCAAACCCTTCCTTCACCTCTGACAAGACATCTTGTGAATGTGTGGAATACCAGGCCTCCACCGTGGTTCGGACTCCACGTTAAAATGTAGGTCCTTCATTTCTTCTCACAATCACCCTACCATTACACATTAGCGTAAGTGCGTATAAACCGGACGGGTAGTATGACGCGGTGCTAATAATATTATTATCAGGGAAATAAGATACCTCTAAAACTGTGCTCTACGTACCTAACTTAAGGATGTACAGTACTTCCGTTGATACCTGGTCAATGAGTGTTAAACTGAGCGATGAAAACAATTCACAGGTGCAGTTCAGTTTAAAAACTCTCCGCCAATCTGACATTACTCGCCGACAAGGCAATAATTTAACACTAGATTAGGTTCAAATCCCAGTCGGTTCTACCGAGGGTATTTGTTTTCATAAATGGTTTCCCAATCTCCTTCCACTCAAATATAGGTAGATTATCTCTAAACATCTTAATTTATCATCCCTACCCCATTAGAGTAATTACAATAGCATGGACAGATAGTAAGAAATTGTGTTTAAAATCACACTAATGATTCTTTTTTTTATTCAAGCATATGATAAATTTCACTTTTAAATTGATATTTAAAAACACATTTTGGAAATGAATGCAGCTTAGGAAGATAATTTAAACAAACACCCGATTATATTTGAAACTAATTTAGTGCCTTGGTGTTTCACAAACTATCGACATCTTTCTCGCACTGTGAGTTTGAATGACACTTCTTGAAAAACCTTCTAATCTTCATTTATCGATAGATTAGTCGGAACCTATTTTAAGTGCATCACGTCTTATTAGGCTACAAGCCTGGACTATCCACATATTTATAATATAGGGATGAAGCTAAAATTTTGATTAACTCTACCTTAATTTGCCTAAAAAATGAAGAGAGAACAAATATAATATAGAAACAAATCTTAAGTCAGAACACCCAACTGAGATTCTAACCCCGACCTCCTTGCCCCTGTCAAACAATAACATTGGGTATTACACCTTTTTCTGCGTGCTCAGTGGTGTGTGTATAAAACAGAAACTTTTACTTTTAATTTTTTTAGTCTATGTTACCCTGGCTTATCGGCCCCATGAGATCATGATGATGATGATGATGATGATTATGTAGTGTCAGTAGAAATATTAATTCTTGATTAAGCCTAACTAACTAACCAATGGGAACCATAGGAACAATTCCCCTTTGGAAATAATATACTTATGATACCACCGGGAATCGAACCCAAGACCTCTAGACCCATGGTTCCCAAATTTTCTCGACTCGCGAAAGCCTTTCACAAACATCTGAGCTGCACGAACCCCCTGGTAAATATCCATAGCCACTCATTTAATTTTATACCCAAATTTTATTAAATTCATTTATCAATTGTAATCCAAATGTTTAATACCTTTAAATTAACGCTACCATAGCCCCTGTAGTTACTTGGGACACCCCACCAAATATAATGGAATAATATTGAAACTACTTAAGTACAAGTTCGAATAGAGCTATACATTTGTTTTAAAAATTAAAAATTAAATTAAATAAGCAAAGTAATGTAGTAAAATTTTTTATCTTTACTGTCACAATATTATCACATTTTACAAATTTTTAACGTGGTACTGGAAATTGCTGCTTTTACATAACTGAAATACCCTCCTTTAATCACAAAATTCCACGCCAATCTAAGTTTCAAAATTGTTTACAAGTTTTAACAGCTACTCACCTCTTCACGTGACTTAGTGAGAAGGGTGCTTGCTCTTGCTTTGGATGGAACAGAGCTTTAAATTCAGGAACCACAGACGATAAATAAAGTCTCAAATCACTTTCAGCATTGAGCCGGTTTCTGTATTAATTTTCTAAATAGGCATAAGAAGAAAAAGTTCCTCGCTCAAATACGTAGAAGAAAATGGTAACAAAGCTGTTATAGCTTTATTTTCTAACAATGAGAACTCCTCCTTTAAACTTAACCAGAAATCAATTAATGACAAAAATTTATAACTTTTCTTTAATTAAAAATCAGTGGAAAATTCAAGGAGTTGCTTTTTTTCCCTCACGCTTAATGTTGAGTGTTCCAAAACTGCTGTCTCTTCCAGAGGATTCTGAATCCAGTTATTATTATTGGACATGGCTGGGAAATATTCTCTGAAGGTTTTTCCAAGTCCCTTTAAGTGTTTTATAACCACGTTCTTTACATTTTCATCCAAAGAAAGCTGATAAATTCGTGAAGGGTATCAAAGCACTCCGTTTGATTGCTAACTAAACACATTTTCCAAAAATTAATTCTTTTACGAATGACTAAATTTTTTTTGCACAATAATATATAATATTAATATTTGACCCCTGAAGAGAGAGGTTTAAACTATTCATTTTTGAGAAAATGTCCGCCAAATAGGCCAAAGCCTTGAACCAAATTTTATCTTGGATGCACTTTGCTTTGTGAAAGGGATGGTTGGTAAATAAAACACACAAAAACTTCGTGTTTAAATTCAGACAATTTTGTAAGTGTTCTACCTCGAGATAACCACCTGACTTCAGTATAAGACGATACAAGGTTTTAAATGTTTCTTCTTTTCCTCACAAAGTGATACAAAAATCCGCCATTACAGAAATATTTTGGCGAACCCCTTGGAAGATTTCGCGAGTCGCCAGGGGGTTCACGAACCACTGTTTGGGAATCGTTGCTCTAGACAAAGAGACCAGCCAAGTCAGTATGTATAGATTGTTACCTAAAATAAATGGTATGCACTAACTTTCTCAATGTATTATAGCTTAAAAAATCTAAAATAGATTTTTAGTAAATAAATTTTATTCGTAAAATCAAACAACCAATCTTGTTAATCAAAATAAAAGCTCTTTATTTATAAAGCTTAGACCAAATTGAAGATTTTTTCAACAAATTTCAAATTTTAGAAAATAAATTATTTTTAGACCACTAGAGTATTTGTAATTTGTAAAAATAAAACATTATATTTATTTATCATGAAAAACTATTCCAATACATCCTTTTTGAGATCAATCATTAAAGCCAATTTCGAAAAATTTCATATTTGATATAATTTGTCGTAAGTAAAATACCCTTAAATTGATTTGTTTTAGATAAATTATGAAAATTTATTCATTACCATATAAAATAGTCCCCTGATATCTATTTTGAACAAAATTAGTTTATATAGTTTCAAAAATATTCAAAATTTACGCAAATGAGTCTTCAATAAACTACCTATAATTGAGTTTTCATCCAAAGAACTACATAATATACATGGTTTTTGTCATATCAAACACTCCCAATATCTCCACTTGGAACCAAAACGTTAAAATCAATCATTAGTAAACTACCCATAAAGGAGGTTTCATCCCCAAAGCAATTATACGTGGTTTATCATAACACACATTCTCCATATATATATTTTGAACAAAACATTTAGAGCTAATTTAAAAATCTCTCATCAGTTAACTATCCTGCAAAGAATTTTTGTCCAAAAAACAATATTTGTCATGTCTAACAAATCCTAGACATGTATCTAAAAAAAATCGTTAAACTCATTTTCGAAAAGTTTATAATTAAAAAAAATCACTCATTTATTATATTAACTAGCTTAATTTTAGGGCTAGGTCCAAATTAAAATAAAAGTCCCGATATATAGCCTTATAAAATTTAAATATCAAGTTTCAACAAAATCCTTGAAACTGTTCCAGATTCATAGCCAATGACAGACAAGACAGGCGGCAGACAGAATTGTAAAATCAACTTGTTTGTGTTTGGGGTAACGTAAAGATTCATCATAATCTTGAGTTTGATTTGTTTATGACAAATACTTTCTTTTGATATGAGAAAGTAAAAAGTACAAGATAAGATCCAGGATCTTCTATTTTATTATTTATAACGTCACACATCGCATCTACACTCAATGTAGCGTCAGCCAAGAGAGAAAACACTCCACCCATTAAGAAGTTTCATCGCATAATTAATTCAACATGTTTACACTAAAACATTTAACCAGACATTTAGAGTATTCTCGAGACATTTTCGTCTAACCATTCAGAATACGGAGGTAATTTTAACGTTTACTAAGAGGATATCCTATAACCACAAACCACCTTCTCAGATAAGTGATTTCACATTATAGTTCTGAGAAACCTTGCTTTGATTCTTATTTGATTCGTGATTAGACCTAAAATAATGCACCATTTTGTGTATGATCTTTCAACTTTACACTGGCTGAGAAGTTACTCTTTTTGGCAAAATATTTTCTTTTTTTTTGCCAAAATAAATAAAATTGCTCCAGTAGAAACGTAAAGCTTAATTTTTTCGCATGTTGTTATGAACCGTTGTTGAGTAACTGTAATTGGCACAGTGGAATTACATGAGAAACCTTTTAAACAAAGAGAAAAAGTTTTCACTAAATTCAACTTTAATATATATTTCAAAACGGAATATTCATAATCAAGGGAGAACAAAACAAGACTATTAGTTATTATTATTATTATTAGCATCACGTCTTACTACCCGTTCGGGTTATACGCACTTACGCTAATGTGTAATGGTAGGGTGATGTGAGATGAAATGGAGGACCTACAGTTTAACGTGGAATCCGAACCACGATGGAGGCCTGGTATTCCTCACATTCACAAGTTGTGATTAATACACGCCTTGTCAGAGGTGAAGGAAGGGCTTGGTAAACAGATAAGTCTGTGCTGGGACCGAGGATTGAACCCGGACCCTAGCTCAGAAGTACGACACCTTACCCCTAGACCACCAGGTCACCCAAGACTATCGTTATTCTTGGAGACAGTAGAGTTCATAAAACTATTCATGCTCATTTTTATAATTACTTACTATTTAATTGTAATATCAGGAGAATCATAATTTGGGGACCACTACGAATTTATACAGACACCAATTTATTTTAGTCACTGGCTGGGGTCAAAATAAGGTCCTCTGGATATGAAGATGCCTCAAATATGCCCCCTCCTCCCACCATAATTACAACATTCGTAAATTGAAAAATGGCACGCAAATTGAGCCCAGGACTCTTGGATTAAGCACACATATGCCCTAACATTGAGTTATCCAAGAATTGTCCCGTGCTAAGGGTATTTTTTTATTTAAAAGCCTAAGGCAGAGTCTGTGATGGACGTGTAAGAATCATCGGCTACCATGAGCTATCATTAATACCACATTTACCTATGACTTTAGGGTAAACTTTGTGCTGCCGTGAGAATAGCAATGACAATGGCAGGAAATGGTTTCCACACGTCCATAACTAATTATAACTTCAACTATGAGTAAAGATTGACCCTCTTCGGTAACCGCGTGGTCAAACGCACTACTCTTATGTTAGACTAGACTGCTGAAGACGGGGAGATTGGGGTTTGATCCCACTCGGGTGCACCGAGAGTATTTTTTCTTAAATAATTTTCCACTTTCCATCCACGAAAATGTGGTTGTACTTACTCTAAATTAAAACTCCTACTCTGAATTAAAACTTCTAACTCCCAACATATTAGTATAATTAGTACATAGGCGTATAACCCGAGCGCGTAGTAAGAGGCGGTGCTAAAATGAAACAGAAAAAAGGGCCTAACTAAACACCGGAATAGTCCTGGATAGCTCAAGTGGCAGAGCATGTGCGTTTTAAATCATCGGTTACATATTAGATTCCCTTGTAATTTTTTAATGAATGACTATGATACTTGATTCAGCTATTAATCGGTAAACTAAATATAATTTCCATCTTTTGAGATTTTGTACATTGATGGTTTAAGCGTTAACTTTTTTTTTACAATAATATAAGTCAAAATAAAGCGGAGATTAGAAGGAGATAAGCTTGCTATATATTTCAGGTTAAAGCGTCATCCATAAACTACGTAACTCTTTTTTCTGACTTATTCCCGCCTCCCCCGTATACGCTTCCTTAATGTAACACCATGTAGACACTTAGCCTGATTATCTTCCCCCCAACACCCTGTGTTTATGTAACTTTACATATAAAGAGTGAATGTATTATTTCGTAGGGACACGTTTGTGACACTAAAAGATGGACTCAGGTTTTATACTACTCAGAATACATTTTAAATTCTGAATATAACTATCAAATAATTTTAAATTAATACCATAACATTTTTAATATTAACAAAAGTATTTTTTTGACACTAGAATATTTAAGTTTAAGATTTGTGTTACGGAACACTATAATGTAGCCCCCCCCCCCCCCCCTCCCCAGACCATGTAAAAATCATTTGGACAATGCTACCCCTACTCACATTTTAAAGGGCGTTACGTGGTTTATGAATGACCCCTAAATGAGGTACACATCTCAACTCAAATAGTTTACGTGAAAGATTTTTTCCTTTTTGATCTCTCAACCAAATTAAAACAGTTTTTAAATCTATTAAATATTTTTAGTTAAGATTGCCGATAAATTAATATTGAGCTCAGACTTGTTTTCTCGACTCAGTCCACGAGGTTAACTCGTGTATAAGGAACCGCTGATGTATCCTTTACAAATACAAGTCTTCGGATTAAATTTGGATCCTCTCTATCACTTTAGAGTTGTCAAATTTTAATCCATGTTGATATAAGACGAGTTTTCTTAAGGCTGTACATTTTTTTTATTTCAACCTTTTTAAAACCCATTTCTTGTCGTAAACATTATCACCGACTGCTATGCTCCATCACATAACATTTTTGATAGTTTAATAAAAAAAACATTACTTTATAATATTGCACTTACATAGAATACACAATTTTAAACTTTTTTTCCGTCGCGTCTCATGAACTGGTTGGGCTCTTTTTTTTTTTTTCTCTCTCTCTCTCTCTCTCTATATATATAATATATATTGCACAGCCCAACCAGTAGCTAATATAATATATATATATTGCTGAGGAAGGTAGAATTTAGAGGAAATCTACCCACATTTTCTTGGAGGGAGAGTAGAAATTCATTTAGGAAAAACCACCCTAAGTAGTAGATCCAACCTTTGGACCCTGACAACACTCATACTCCCCCCAAGCCTCAGAAAACCACAAAACACTCGAAACAAACATAAGTCTCAAAACCACCCCAACGCTCAGACACCCCACAGCCCTCAGACTCATCCCAAGCCTCAGAAAACACTCAAAACAAACACAAGCCTCAAAAACATCACAACCCTCAAACCCACCTCAACCTCTAGACACACCACAAGCCTCAGACTCACCACAAGCCTCAAATCCATAGCAAGCTTCAGACTCACCACAAGTATCAGATCCACCACAAGTCTCCGATTCACCCCATGCCTCAAACCCACTACAAGTATCAGATCCACCACATTCCTTAGACCCACACAAGTCTCAGACTCACCCAGGCCTCAAACCCAACTACAAGTATCAGACTCACCACATGCCAGACCCACCACAAGTCTCAGATTCACCACAGCCTCAAACCACACAAGTCAACCCACCACATACTCAGACTCACCACATGCCTCAGAACCACGACAAGCTTCAAAATGGCCCCAGTCCTGTTTAACCAACAATCCCATAGCCAGATTGTCCCACCCCTGATCTACAACATATTACTCGTCAATCTTGCAGACTCATGCCAAAGTGGAGAATACTCTACTGGTCCATTGCTGTGTTTCCCATGTGATTGTCATCGTCTGGTCACAGGTGTCGGGTCATAGGGCACTTTGGAGCGCTTTGTTCCGTTAATGAAGACAAATTGGTAAAAGTCACATATATGTTTGTTTGCTCTGCTCACTATATTCACGAACAAATATTTAATACAGCTAAACAGTTTATATACACACGCAGACAACAATATTAAAAAGGACATATCGAAAATAGGCTTCATTTAAATATTTTTATAGTGTTATTATGTATAAACTATTAAATCAAATAATTGATTAAAAACTACACTTTCCTTCATTAAGGAGTGTAGGAAACGCAATATAAGAGCAATACATTTGCAATTTATATATAAAAGCTTTTTATGGTCAAAATAAATCAAATAATTCTTTAGTAGAAACCGAGTTTACTTTTCTTTACATGGTGAACTCAACAGTTCTTGAATATTTATAGAGTGTGCCCAGGAATGTATTGACAACTTTTTCTATTTTGCATCTAAAATCTAATGCCGCTATGCCCACGACAGATATTCAACAACGGTTGGTATTACCATGTGAAGAAAAACTGTTTCTAGTGAAGAAAATTCTATTAATTTGCTCCAAAATGTGTTTGTTATAAAAATTGCTAAAACAATGATTTAAGTTCGCATTCCCTACACTCCCACCATAATTTTCTAGCTTTATATTTTATTGGTACAGACTAGAGCTCATTTTTTTAAAAATTGTATTGTGCACAATTTAGAATTTATTTAAAAATCCTTTCAGACCCTCATCTGAGTATTCGCCTTAGCTACGCCAATTAGACAAACCTTATGGCACAAACGTTCAGGTGGGGGTTGAGACGAGGCGCTGCACATATTTTTTAAATCTAGTACAAGAACCATTATTAGTTTTTTTTTCCCGTGAAAACAGTGGAAGAACCTCATAGCATGTTGGATATTTCGTATCTATTTTTCAAAATGGTGGTAAAAAACAGCAACATCCAGACTGCAGCTTTCCATTAAACACGTTGCCAGTAGAGAGGTATATCAGTGTTGTCAGTTGGTTGCAGTGAGGGCAGCCAGTTGTTCCTCCCACACGTTGCCAGCAGAGAGGTATATCAGTGTTGTCATGTTGGTTGCAGTGAGAGTCAGTTGTCCCTTCCACACGTTGCCAGTAGAGAGGTATATCAGTGTTGTCATGTTGGTTGCAGTGAGGGCAGCCAGTTGTTCCTCCCACACGTTGCCACAGAGAGAGGTATATCAGTGTTGTCATGTTGGTTGCAGTGAGGGCAGCCAGTTGTCCCTCCCACACGTTACCAGTAGAGAGGTATATCAGTGTTGTCATGTTGGTTGCAGTGAGGGCAGCCAGTTGTTCCTCCCACACGTTGCCAGCAGAGAGGTATATCAGTGTTGTCATGTTGGTTGCAGTGAGAGTCAGTTGTCCCTTCCACACGTTGCCAGTAGAGAGGTATATCAGTGTTGTCATGTTGGTTGCAGTGAGGGCAGCCAGTTGTTCCTCCCACACGTTGCCAGCAGAGAGGTATATCAGTGTTGTCATGTTGGTTGCAGTGAGGGCAGCCAGTTGTCCCTCCCACACGTTACCAGTAGAGAGGTATATCAGTGTTGTCATGTTGGTTGCAGTGAGGGCAGCCAGTTGTTCCTCCCACACGTTGCCAGCAGAGAGGTATATCAGTGTTGTCATGTTGGTTGCAGTGAGAGTCAGTTGTTCCTCCCACACGTTGCCAGCAGAGAGGTATATCAGTGTTGTCATGTTGGTTGCAGTGAGGGCAGCCAGTTGTTCCTCCCACACGTTGCCAGTAGAGAGGTATATCAGTGTTGTCATGTTGGTTGCAGTGAGGGCAGCCAGTTGTCCCTCCCACACGTTACCAGTAGAGAGGTATATCAGTGTTGTCATGTTGGTTGCAGTGAGGGCAGCCAGTTGTTCCTCCCACACGTTGCCAGCAGAGAGGTATATCAGTGTTGTCATGTTGGTTGCAGTGAGAGTCAGTTGTTCCTCCCACACGTTGCCAGCAGAGAGGTATATCAGTGTTGTCATGTTGGTTGCAGTGAGAGTCAGTTGTTCCTCCCACACGTTGCCAGCAGAGAGGTATATCAGTGTTGTCATGTTGGTTGCAGTGAGAGTCAGTTGTTCCTCCCACACGTTGCCAGCAGAGAGGTATATCAGTGTTGTCATGTTGGTTGCAGTGAGATTCAGTTGTCCCTCCCACACGTTGCCAGTAGAGAGGTATATCAGTGTTGTCATGTTGGTTGCAGTGAGAGTCAGTTGTTCCTCCCACACGTTGCCAGCAGAGAGGTATATCAGTGTTGTCATGTTGGTTGCAGTGAGAGTCAGTTGTTCCTCCCACACGTTGCCAGTAGAGAGGTATATCAGTGTTGTCATGTTGGTTGCAGTGAGAGTCAGTTGTCCCTCCCACACGTTGCCATTAGAGAGGTATATCAGTGTTGTCATGTTGGTTGCAGTGAGAGTCAGTTGTTCCTCCCACACGTTGCCAGCAGAGAGGTATATCAGTGTTGTCATGTTGGTTGCAGTGAGAGTCAGTTGTTCCTCCCACACGTTGCCAGTAGAGAGGTATATCAGTGTTGTCATGTTGGTTGCAGTGAGAGTCAGTTGTCCCTCCCACACGTTGCCATTAGAGAGGTATATCATGTTGTCATGTTGGTTGCAGTGAGATTCAGTTGTCCCTCCCACACGTTGCCAGCAGAGAGGTATATCAGTGTTGTCATGTTGGTTGCAGTGAGAGTCAGTTGTTCCTCCCACACGTTGCCAGTAGAGAGGTATATCAGTGTTGTCATGTTGGTTGCAGTGAGATTCAGTTGTCCCTCCCACACGTTGCCAGTAGAGAGGTATATCAGTTTGTCATGTTGGTTGCAGTGAGATTCAGTTGTCCCTCCCACACGTTGCCAGTAGAGAGGTATATCAGTGTTGTCATGTTGGTTGCAGTGAGAGTCAGTTGTTCCTCCCACACGTTGCCAGTAGAGAGGTATATCAGTGTTGTCATGTTGGTTGCAGTGAGAGTCAGTTGTTCCTCCCACACGTTGCCAGCAGAGAGGTATATCAGTGTTGTCATGTTGGTTGCAGTGAGAGTCAGTTGTCCCTCCCACACGTTGCCATTAGAGAGGTATATCAGTGTTGTCATGTTGGTTGCAGTGAGAGTCAGTTGTCCCTCCCACACGTTGCCATTAGAGAGGTATATCAGTGTTGTCATGTTGGTTGCAGTGAGAGTCAGTTGTTCCTCCCACACGTTGCCAGCAGAGAGGTATATCAGTGTTGTCATGTTGGTTGCAGTGAGAGTCAGTTGTCCCCCCACACGTTGCCATTAGAGAGGTATATCAGTGTTGTCATGTTGGTTGCAGTGAGAGTCAGTTGTCCCTCCCACACGTTGCCATTAGAGAGGTATATCAGTGTTGTCATGTTGGTTGCAGTGAGATTCAGTTGTCCCTCCCACACGTTGCCAGTAGAGAGGTATATCAGTGTTGTCATGTTGGTTGCAGTGAGAGTCAGTTGTTCCTCCCACATGTTGCCAGCAGAGAGGTATATCAGTGTTGTCATGTTGGTTGCAGTGAGAGTCAGTTGTCCCTCCCACACGTTGCCAGTAGAGAGGTATATCAGTGTTGTCATGTTGGTTGCAGTGAGTCAGTTGTTACTCCCACACGTTGCCAGCAGAGAGGTATATCAGTGTTGTCATGTTGGTTGCAGTGAAAGTCAGTTATCCCTCCCACACGCTGCCAGCAGAGAGGTATATCAGTGTTGTCATGTTGGTTGCAGTGAAAGTCAGTTGTCCCTCCCACACGTTGCCAGCAGAGAGGTATATCAGTGTTGTCATGTTGGTTGCAGTGAAAGTCAGTTGTCCCTCCCACACGTTGCCAGCAGAGAGGTATATCAGTGTTGTCATGTTGGTTGCAGTGAAAGTCAGTTGTCCCTCCCACACGTTGCCAGCAGAGAGGTATATCAGTGTTGTCATGTTGGTTGCAGTGAAAGTCAGTTGTCCCTCCCACACGTTGCCAGTAGAGAGGTATATCAGTGTTGTCATGTTGGTTGCAGTGGTGGCAGTGAGCAGCAGCAGTCAGGCTGGGCGCGAGTCTGCTGCAGGCGGGTGGGCTGCTGGCTGCCAGTTGTTTCCCTCGCGAGGCCCTCACCCACCACACCAACACGTTGATAGGAGCGAGCCTGGTGGCGGGCGCGGCTGGGAGGGACCCCACCTGCGCCGCGGACGCCTTCTGGAAGATGCCGCATAAAGGTCAGTCCCTTCACTCGCTCATAATACCAGCCAGCACCTCTCAGTTGTGAAGAAACACGTAGAGGTATGCCCTATCTACGATTGGAGAGGTGATGAGTGACCGCGTGCATATGGTTCTTTATTGCTAACATTGGCTGAAAGTAACTTATGTCAACCTATTAATACATAATAATTTTTCGATTGGTAATAATACATACTAACAATAAAAAGTGCTTACAAACGCTTCTAAAAACACTTCCCTAAGGATTACTGTATAATTGGCGTTTTTGAAACTCATTGAAAGAACAAAATATATTAATATAACTATAATTTTTTAATTTTCTGTTGTGGCAACTATATATATATGTATATATATATATATATATATATATATATATGTATATACACACACACACACACACACACACACACGGTAGTGCACGAAATAATACATTAGAAGTATTATATTCACAGTTTTATCGTGTTCCAATTGTCCACCAATTTCTTTTATTTTTATAACGTAGAGAAAGAGGCTTACAAAATAGTTGTTTAGTTTTTTTTTTGTAAACAACATATAAGCACAACCTAGGGCGGTTTGTATGGCGTCATAATCCAACCTGGTTCATGAAGTTCGCCATATTTCTTTATGAAGAGAATGCATCATTATAGAAGCTCTCATTTGAAAATAATCTTTAAGTGAACTACAAATGCTGCTTGAAAAAACCCAACTAAAAACCCATCAAAACTGGTTTCTTTTCATAAGTTTGTGTTTCACCAATTTAAAAACAGTTATAAGTAAATTATAATTATAGACAAATTGTTTGTTGTGAAAGTTTTGACTGCCAAAAGTGACAACAAATCACCACATGGTCTTGAAAATCAGATTGTCTGGCGAATGAATACATGGTAATTTTTATTAGCTACTACTTACCGTCTCGCCTACCATAGATAAGGTACCTGCCCAACTATTGATAGATGTATAGCTTACACAGGGTGTCCAGCCACCTTTAAAGCCTGGAAAACAGGGGAAAAGTCAGGGAATTTAATACAATATCCGGAATTTTCACTTATTCACTAATAAAATAACCTTATTTTATTTAAAATGGTCAAAATAATATTTTTCTTCCAGTAAATACACAAAATAAATTTAAATCGATATGTGTTACAATAATTTTAAATTAAACTGGCGTAGAAGGATTTTTTAATGTCTCTATTACATTTCACTAACATCTAACTTATATAGATAGCTCTACCTAATGGTACATCGCTTTAGGCTGAAACCTTTTTGACACCTGAATAGAATTAGATAATTTTAGAATGTGTATGGGTCTAAAAATATTATTATATTATGTTGTTATCATAGTAAAATAATGTTTGTAATATATAATAGTGACTGGAAAAGTTATTAAATTGGCTCTGGAAAACTTGGAGAAGTCTTTGGATGTTTAAATATAGTTTGGTTGGACATCCTGCTACATAATATTATCTTTACCCACCCAAAATTCTAAATGATGGGGTGCATAATGTAATTTGAACCCACACAAATTCTAATTGGTGGATATATCATGTATTCTGTAACCACACAAATCTTATTAATATTTACACAACTTTTACCTTGTTAGGTAGTATTCTTGGTTAAATAATACCACTAAGGTATAGCTTATATAATAGAACCATGGTGCAATCTGTCAATATGACTGATACCTTTCAGGGTAAATAGAGTGTAAATAAATTAATTTTTACCAACTCAAATTTTAATTGATTTGTTCATAATAGAGTCTGAACCAAGGCCCTAGAAAGATGGTTGATTAATGAGGGGGGGGGGTTCCCGGACATCCCTAAAATTCTATGTACCCCCAAAGATGGGTCCATATATATATATATATACGTATAACGACTTTTATTTATTAAATGTATAGTACAATTTTCTAGCGTACCACCCCATTGAAAAATTAACTTTCTACACCCTCTGTCTCTACCCACACAGATTCTAATTGATAGGTACATATAAATAATATAATCTGTACCCATACAAATTGTTATTGATGGATACATAATTTAATCATTTCCAAATCTAAATCTAAAATTAAATTGATACTGGTAGCATAACGGGTCATCTGAGCTCTATCGTGTGTTTTTTTTATTATCAACATTAACAAATTTTATTTTTAGCAAAACAATGGAAGATGACTACACAAACTTGTTTGTAATAATCCTATAAGTAGGATATAAAAACTTACGAGAATTACATTTTAAGAGAATACCGAATCATTGAAAATCACGTTTAATAAGAAAATATTTAATCTCAGTTATATTTTAATAAACCAAAGGCTTGGCTCATATATTTCGACATTATTTTAAAAAAGATTATGAGATTATAATATTACTAGCAGATCGTTGCAGCACTGGCTACAAATTATTGCACTTTTTATTAGGAAATGGTCTATATAATAAGCTTTCACTTGGTTTACTCGTCAAACGCTATCAATTCTAAAATATATTTTTAACTTTCGGCATTTAATTTGAATAAGAACATATATTTTTGCCTTTCACGCCACGATGAGAACTTTAAAACAACCCCTCTCTGAGTTATTTATCTATTCGTTGCACCAAACCACTCAATTAACAATTGAGCTGTTATTATTTTAATCAAAGAGAACTATTTTATTTACCTATGTACAGTTATAAACAAATCATAGTTTCCATGATAATGTAAACAAAGAATGATTGTACAGATGAACCACAGCACAGCCCACAAAGAATAAAAATACTGGAAACTTCTTAAGAAAACTGGTTTTTGTTTCAGGCTACTATATTTTTCAACATCCTAAACGCCTAACCTTTAAAGGGATTACCTGTTTGTCATACCTGGTTGATCTATTTAATCGTAATTTCATTTACCGGAAACGAGCTTATTTACTTATATATATGATAAATTATTATTATTATTATTAGCACCGTGTCTTACTACCCGTTCGGGTTATACGCACTTATGCTAATGTGTAATGGTAGGGTGATTGTGAGATGAAATGAAGGACCTACAGTTTAACGTGGAATCCGATATATGATAAAGAGTGAACGAATGGGATAGTGAGATGTGAGATCGTGAGTGCAAGAGACTGAGAATGAGCCATTGAGAGAGATTGAGTGAGTATGAGTGATAGTGAGAATACGTGTATGTGTTAGAAAGAGAAATACTGAGAGAAGAGGGAAAGAGTGAGTGTGTATGTGTAAGGAGAGAGTGTGTGAGAGAGAGAGTGTGTGTGAGAGAAAGAGTTTGTGAGTGACAGGGGTTGTAAGAGAAATAGTTTGTAAGAGAAAGAGTGTATGTGAGAGAAAGTTAGATAAAGTGTGTGAGAAAGACAAAGGGAATATGTGAGGTTAAAGGCACGATAAATTGTGTGTAAAATTTTGAGATATTGCGTAAAATAGAGAGAAAATGTGAGGGCGTGTGAGAGAGGGTTTGAGAGAGAAAGTTAGAGTGGAATAGATCAGTTTAAAGAGAGAAAATTATAGTATTAGAGAGTTACAGAGTTAGAGAGACAGTTTAAGAGAGAATGTGATTGAGAAAGAGTTAAAGAGAAATTGAGAGAGTGATTGTGAGATAAAGAGAGTTTTATAAAGAGTTTGAGATAGAGAGAGTGAAATTGATAAAGAGTGAAATAATAACGAGAGAGTAAGATTGAGATAGAAGGAAATTGAGATAGAGTGAGATTGAGATCGAGAGAGAGTGAGATAAAGAAAGAGGGAGACTGATTTAGAAAGAGTTTAATGAGAGAGTTTGAGAGAGAGGGAGTGATGGATATAAAGAAAGTTTGAAAGAGAAGGAATTTGAGAAAAAGGGTGTTTGAGAGAGAGAAAATCAGCGTTTTGGGGGAGCGTTCAAGAGATATACCGTTCGAGAGAAAGAGCGTTTGAAAGAGAGAGAGTTTGAGTGTTTTAAGATATTTAAGGAGTGTGAGTGAGTGAGAGTGAGAGTATGTGTGTGTTAGAGAGAGAAATACTGGGAGTAGAGGGAAAGAGTAATTTTGTGTGTCTTAGGAAAGAGAGAATGTGTGAAAGAAAGAGATAAAGTTTGATAGTGTGTGTGAAAGAAAGAAAGAAGTTGGGGTCCTTAGGGTTTCCAAGAAATGTTGTTACAACTTCTTTGAAAGCTTTCCAAAATATAAATTTTTATTTCAAAGAATACTTTTTTTTTTCAAAAAACTGACTGACAAAAACACCTTTCAGTTTCGTTTCCAACAGTCCCAAAAACTTGCCATTCAAGTATTTAAAGCACTCTCCTTTTGACAGAGACTTTACAAACTGCTTCATAAAACCAAGCTTGATATAAAGTGGTGGAGGCAGGAGGACTTTTCTTTACTCAACCAAAGACTTCCGTATTTCATTTTGGCTTCCAGGTTCTAAAGCATCCCTCCCTACCTGGCTACATCTTTCTGATCCAGTTTGGCCTTTTATCCTAGATATCCCATTCACACAAGAAACATGGTTATTTGTTGTGTCCTCCCTGCTGTCCAAGAATCATGGAAAGTACTTTAAAATCGTCATATCTGGTCCATCCATAATCCTTGCATTTCACTTTGGTGAGAGTCAAGACTAAATTCTCGTAGAATTCTTTCAGGTACACAGAATGTCCTACTGGTACTGAAGCATATTTACTTGCATTATAGAGAAGCACTGCTTTGAGGGTTCTTTTCAACGAGTCAATAAAGAGCTTCCACTCGTTCACATCTTACAGTAAGACAAACCTTACCACCAGTCCAGGAACAATGCTATATTAAACCAAGGTCACCAGCATCAGGGTCAAACTAAGGTCACCATCATGAGAAAAGTATGGAATACAATTTTTTCCTCTGTTCCTGAGCCTTGAGAAAGATGTACCCTGAGTCAATACCCAACTAAATAGCCCCCCTTTGAACCCTCCTTATTATAATACACCTTGATCAATTTAATAATAAAATAAAATGGTCTAAAAAAAATACAAAAGATAAGCTTAATGCAGTCAATTAATGGATATTGAAATCGAAAATTTGAGTTTATGCAAAAATGGTACGTGATGGAATTTTTTAAACTATTTTTACTTAAATCAGCGCCCAAAAATCTATAAGAATCAGTGATTAGTTTTCAAACAATTTTTTCATTGTAGACCTGTGTTATCTGTGAAGATTGGGTTTTCGTGATAAACTACAATTTTCCCCGACATCGTGGTCACCTAACCATTAAAATGAGTTATCGTTTGTTAAATTCTGTTCAGTTATTTCCTCGTAATTTCTATTACCGGAAACGGGCTTATCAAATTATAGACTACATAAGATACGTATAGTCATCACATCTTACTATCCGTTTGGGTTACATGCATATGATTTAATTATAATAATATGTTAAGGATGAGGAATGCTAAATATAAATTAAGTGTACCCGAATTAGCTGGGGGAGTAAGTTGAAAGACATTTATAAAACACCACTCTAACTACACCCGAACGGAATTAGAACCGTGATCTCCACGTTATCGTTTATTGCCAGAGTGACGTCTTAGACCATTCTACCACTGGAGCAGGTAAAAGTTTCATTAAAGAGATCACATATGAAATTATAAACACTCCTGGGATTTAGAATAGTCCATACTCAGTAAAAAAAATCTGAAAAAAAATCTCTAGCTGCCACTGATAACATCCTAAAAATAGATTTTTGAAAAACGCAAATTTCACGGCAACTTTTCCTCTTTCATTACGAGGCGTTACCAATAGTTTTCACTCTTTAAATACCCCCTTTTCAAACAAAAAAAGTTTCCTTCCAAGAAAATGTGATTACATTTCCTCTATATTTTACTTACCTCATTCATACCCCTTTAGTGTAATTTCATTGCATATAACCTAGGCGCGTAGTGAAAAGGTGGTGAAAAAAAAAAGCGCTACAGAAATATTATTTCGGAATTTTCTTTTCGTCAAGTCAAATAACAATGATACCCAGAATAATAATTGAAAGGACTCTATCAAGATATGTTGTTACATATAAGTCCGTCATTTTGGTTTTGGGATCTATTCTACGAATGTAATTGTAGTAAACAAGAGTACAATAGCGTATTAAATCATGGGTTCAATATTTTTGGTTAGCCCAAAAAAACAACAATCAACGAAGAGTTCTTGGGTTTCATCAAGACCTTTTCAGGTAAAAATGACGTAACGTGATAACTTTTTTGGGTTCATCCTTCGATCAAAGTAGGAATCTGTGTCTTATTCCCTTCCCCCACCGACAAGGATACACTGACAATCTTTCCGTATCCCTTTGTTCTGCCTATGAGGGATGACATAGTTTTGAATGCAAGAAACGTCCTTGTTAACAAATTCTTAAGGTTGAGAATGTTCGCTTCCCGTGAAGTATTTAAATCCTTACGTACAGTGTGTAGATAGATGTAAGGTATGATGAGCTAAGATATTTGGGAAAGTTGACAAGATGAGATTGGTATGAAAAGGTTTTTCAGACAAGGAATAGGGGGACTGAAATCACGTGCAGCAAGGACCAACTATCTTCTCAGAATAAAAGGATAGGCACCCTTTTTTTTCTTTCTTTCTGTAGGATGGAAGAGAAAAGGGGGAGGGGGGTTGGTGGGTGTGTAGGTGGAAAGACTTGAGTCAGTAAGTTAGCCGAGTGTGAAATCAAGGCGTGCTGATCGAAATCGAATTGTCGTGATGACAAGAGTTTCAACTGTCACCTGCAGGTTCAACTTTAGGAAAGGGGTGAAAAAGTCAAGGGGGAGTCTGACAAGTAGTATGGTAAAAAGAAGAGAACAATAGGAAAGAATTAAATAAAAAAGTTAGGGATTTTAAATTTGAATAAAAGTTAAGTACATTACATCCCCCCCACATACCCCCATTCTAGGAGAAAAATTGTACTAATCAGAATTGAGTGTTATTTTTTAACTTGAAAAGAAAATAGTTTTCATCGTTCATAGACGTACAAGTTGAAACCAATCCATGATTGATAGAACGTTATGATTAGGATCGTTTGCATTTTTTTAAATCCCCACTTCTTACTATCTGTTCAGGTTATACAATATTTTTTTTTTGTTCCTGTAATAGGTTAGGATGAAGAAGGAAGCATTTGATAGGTAAGTTACACATATTGTGTGGAGGGAGAATGGAAAACCATTTAGGACCACTCTTAGTAGACCGGGATTCGAACCCCGAACTGCTCATCAGAAACCGGTCAGTTTAACACGAGAGTGACGCCATATACTATTCAGCCACTTAAACGGGTATTTGAATTTTAACTTTAATTCTCAGTTAAAAGACATAAATCTTAGATAAGAAATTGCCTTGATCATTAAAGTATGGTGTGACCTATATTGGTGACTATGCGGACTAAATGTTAGGCTCACCTAGTCTGGTTTTGAAGGTGACATTGGAGATTGGAGCTAGATTCCCGGTTGTATATGTATACAGAGGGATTTTTTATAGGTGTTTTCTCACTCTCCTCCATGAAAATGCATGCGCATTTTATCTAAAACTATAAGGTTCAGTTCCTACCTCATTAGCGTAATTAAAATTTATAATGAATGACCTACAGCCAATATGGGTAGTAAGACGCAATTTTTTTTGTACATAAATACCTTAATTAATTTAAATATATTCATCCATATCTGTTTAAGGTTGCTTAAAAGTTTGAAATATTTCATAATCGAAATTTATCTTTCATCCTTGCCATTTTTTCTGGTAGTGCATAAAGTCTTCTCAAGAATCAAGTTCGTTTGGAGCATATTTATTAAGTATCAAAGCTAACAAAAAAAAAAAAAAAATCTGAACGTAGAGCCGCAAGTTCTAACACTGGTACTTTCAATCTCTTTAGTGGCCTTAGTCGGAATCGTACCCCAACATCCATAGCTGAAATCTAATTTTTAATCCAATTCCCTAACTCCACCGCTCATTGTATTGCACATTTCTGTTGTATAGTTGGTTACATTGCTCTAAAATAATAAACGAATTCTAAGTTACCAACATTGTTTTAATAATATTTCAAATTTTGTTTTTATTATTTTATTATAAAGCATTATTTATAACTTTAAAGTTGTGCCAAGATTGTTACTCGTACGATAGTAAATTAAATGCGGCTCCCTAAAAAAAATTGTTTTTTTTCGCAACTTAACAACTCGACAGCAATAATTTTTCCCGACTTCTCTTCATTGAACCGCAACTTCCGAACAAACTTCGGGGGGAAAAAACCGAAAGTATATAAGTGACATAAGAGAGACATGATAGAGAATAATTCTAAAGAGAAGAACTTAAAGTGAGATAGGAATATAGATGGGGAATGGAGTTTGCGAAGAGGGTTTCGGTTGGGTTATTGAGAGAGCGGCAAGGGGGTGAAGAGGACGTGAGGAAATAATTCCCTCGGCTGTTATTTGCGGTTGTTCGGCACGCGTCATAAGGTATGTAATTTCGTCGGTGGTGGCGATCTTGGCTCTAGAGAGAGAGAGAGAGAGAGAGAAGAGACGTGAACGAGTTCACAGAGAGCAGTGTATGTAACTTTGTCGGCGAAAGTTAAAAGACAAGTGAAAAGGGAAGAGGAGGGGTTCCTAAAATGAACCTTGCATCGACGCGTGCGCGCACTTCAATGTATCCGTGTGATCATACGCACAAGGGTATTTTGAGGGGGTGGAGAGAGGGTGAGTTTCACAGCAATCACCGCGGCGTGTAACAGCGTCGGGGGGCTTATAAGGAACGATACATGTGCAAGGTTTATGGTCGTCTACGAACGCTGTAAATTTGAGGGCATACGACGTATGTCATACGTCATCGTGATAATGTATCATATTAGCTAAATGTTTCTTCAAATTGTCTTGGTCGAAAAAAAAATAATTATAGAGCTACATGAGAATGCTTAAGGTGTGAGTGTAGGGAAAGTGATTTAAGTGCTTTATTTTTGCAGTTTTTTTAAAATATAAAAACATGTTTTTTAGTCAAAATAAATAAAATATTACTCCAATATAAACAGAGCTAAATTTAATTCAAATTATAATATTAACAGTTGTTGAATATCTGTCAAGGGGTTCCTAAAATTTAATGACAACTTTTTCTCTTCATTTAAAAAGTTTCTCATCTTATACAGTTATGTTCATGACAGATATTCAACAACGGTTGATGTCACCATGAGAAGAAGACTAAACCATGTTTCTACTGGAGAAATATTTTTTTTTATTCGTGCAAAAAAATTGTTTTACAATAAAAATTGCAAAAATACTGGCGTTAGTTTGCGTCTCTTACACTCCCACATTAAGGTATAGTATTTTAAAAAAAATAGTCAAGGTATCTAACGTTCTAGTTATGAACCAACTGATTATATCCACACATGACTTATAAATTAACTTAGATTTACAATGGACAAAACATCTTTCCTCTTGTGCGTTTTTCACTACAATGAAAGGGGAAACTTATATTTCACAAATGATATATTTTTCAGTCATGCTGGTAATTGTACACTAGACTCTTGAACCAATAAGCAAACACTCTAAAAACTGAGCTAAAATGTTGTTTTAGTACTAAATATCAAACATAATATAAACCCCAAATGATAAAACAAAAAATGACTGAACTGTTAAGCATAAGAACAAATTCTTAATATTGTTTCCAAAACATAGTCATGTACTCTTAATTTCACCCAATAAATTTTGGATTAGTTTCTAAAATAATACAGACTACGATGGTACGATGGTACAATGGTTGTATCAGAAGGGAAAATAACAATGGACGACAGAGTTGCCAATCTCACGTCCGCTACACTCTCGTCATAACATCGTCTAATAAACAAATAATCATTTGGATTATTTTGACTTAACTTCAGTTAATATCTGAACAAATCAAATTTAATTTACATTCTAAATATATGACAATCGCATGGCATAAAGTTCAGTAAGTTTTTTTAACACTGAAAATAATGAAATAGGTTATAAAAAAAACATTTTTTGAAACCACTTAAACGTGGAGATACAAAAATGTAAAAAGAGGCAAAATAGGGGCTCTTTTGAAGACTATTCTTTCAACCAGTTTATCTTATAGACAAGCACCTTGTAGTTTATACCTTTTCCTTATTTTCAGATGCGACAAGTTTTTGTGGTTTGTATGGAAATATACTTTTGATTTTTCTTTTTGATTCTTTAGTTTTATGCTTTTTATTCATGTTTGTGTTCTTGTTAAATATAAAAAATAGCATAAAAAGATTATATAACAATACTATCCTATAAGGAAGACTAAGTGTAACATATTTGTTGGAGATTGATTGAGTTTTTATTTTTAAGCTTTACCTTCCTTAAACCCACTTTTTTTTATGAAACTTTATTCGGATTTAAAACATTTAAGTAAAGTGTGAATCAAAAGGAAGGGCTAGAGCCAGTGGTTACTAAATGGCGGAACGTGGTCCACATCCGGACCGCAGATACATTCTTAAGGACCTTGATGAGATAGTGATAAACAGAAGAAATGATGCTATTTAGGTGTTGTGCGGGTAGTAGATTTGGAAGGCCAGCAATAATAAGTTAGTAAAATAACTAAAAGAAAAAAAATCATGTTTTTGAATTAGTAAAATCCTATAGGACTTGAACTTGAGTCACTGTTATAACTTAGTTTTGCCGGACCGCAGAATTATGTCGAGTTTTTAAAATGGATTTACATAAAAAAATAATTGGAGCGCCCCTGGGCTAGGCCATGTAAGAAATGGCTAAATTTTGTAGACGAAGGTATGTAAAAGCGGGACATTAAAGAGTTTTAAGAATAAAAGAGCATGTATGACTCGGTGTATGAATGTTGTTGAAGTGAAGGGAGTATGCAAGGATAAGGATGTGTGGAGAAAATTAGCAAAGATCTTAAGGTTTTCAAAGACGTTTCTCTTGTTTCTTTTTAAATAAATATTCTAGATTTAAACTTTATTTTTTTATTTTTACAATAACATGAAGTCTAAAATTTTGCGATACACCCTTTGAGAACAACTAGTCTAGATCAGTGGTATTATTATTATTAGCACCGTGTCTTACTACCCGTTCGGGTTATACGCACTTACGCTAATGTGTAATGGTAGAGTGATTGTGAGATGAAATGAAGGACCTACAGTTTAACGTGGAATCCGAACCACGGTGGAGGCCTGGCATTCCTCACATTCACAAGTTGTGATTAATACACGTCTTGTCAGAGGTGAAGGAAGGGTTTAGTAATCAGATAAATCTGTGCCGGGACCGAGGATTGAACCCCGGCCGCCAGCATAGAAGTCCGACATTTTACCCCTAGACCACCAGGTCACCATCAGTGGTATTAAACCTAATTTACACGTACCACCAGGGATACGTGAAGACATCGTAGTGGTACGTAACATATATTTAATATCTATACATATGTTTATAATATTATATTCCTTATTATTTGATACATTATATTTGATATACATTTAAAATAAATCAAATAAATTACATCATAGAATATGTATGCAACAACAACTTGAGGGTTATAAAGTTGAAAATAAATTAAATCTGGGGGTACACGGATTAAAAAACAAGGGTTGAATACGACTGGTTTAAAGAACCTAAAAGTGCTGAAGGCTCAAGTCATCCCTAAACCATCCCCTCTTATTTTCTTCTTCTTTTAATTACTAACTTTTGACATTCATAGAAACGGCTCTTGTCAAGAAAGAATCATTCCATCTCGATTGAGGTAGGTTACACACACGAGCTTAATTGCTCGTTGATTAAAGGTTGCGTGGTCTATTCTCAGCGCGTGCAGCTAGGAAGGGGGTGTAGGCGGGGGTGTTATTGAAGGCGGCGGTAATCCCTACACACGTAGAAGACGAGAAGGGTGGGGTGGGGGGTGGGGGGGCCACTTCAAGCCGCCCTTTATAGGGAGGTAATAATGAAGGTTGCTATGGTGACGGCTCTCCCGACTCACCATGGTGACGGAAGGTTGTGGAGAGTGAAGTAACGGATAGTCTACAGGTGACGAGATGACGTTAGTTAGAGGGTGAAGGGGTGGATTGCTAGGTTACTTCTCTTCCCACCTCCCTCTTATCCTTTATTTTGCGCATGATTGATCGTCTGCAATTTGTTCTCTTTTGTAAAGAGTCCCTGAATGTGCCTTTATTGGCAAGTATTTAGGGAGAAGATTCCTTGTTTGTAAGTTATTAGCGGATACATGACGATTATAGTAGGATTCTAGTATAGAACACTGCTCATAGGAAGGTACTTTATTTATCTGACGGATACAAAAGTTACTAGATCTAATTTCACGTATTCACAAGTAAGGACATGTGACATAAAGCTGTCACTTTTGATAGATATTATAAAATAATACTAATGATGTGGCATAAACTATTTTCAATTTTGGCCGTAACAAAAGTATTTTATAAAATACCCCTCTCTTAAAAATTGGACTGTGTGAAGACACCTTTTAGAAAATATTTTTTTGTCAATATCGATAACCATTTCATTTATTTGAGATATTTAACTAGCACTTTCAGAACCGACTAATTATATCAGTACACGACTTATAAACTAACTTAATTCTATATAAAAAAACACAGCATCCAGCCCCCAGACGTTAATTCAGCACTGTGAAAGGGTTAACCTACATTTCAATAAAAGAAAATTTCCCAGCGATGCCGCGAATTTAATCCGGGACCTTAAGATTTGTAAACAAACACGCTAACGACTGAGCTAAAGTGTCGGACAAAAATCGATATCTGGTTTCTTAATTATTAGTATTACAGTATTAGTGTATTAAAGTATTAGCACCGCGTCTTACTACCCTTTTGGTTAAACACACATGAACTAACCACACTAATTTGTTAGGGATGAACTAAGTTGAATCAAGGGGAAGTGTACCCTGTTTGCGTGAAGGAATATTGGGAAACCATTTGGGGAAGAAACACCCTCAATAAACCCTGCCGGGATCGAAGCCCAGTCTTCCCGTCATTCAGTCCATTATATTATGAGAAAGAAACCTCAGCTCATTGGACCAGGGGTCCCCAACCCTATGCCCATGGGCACCATGGCATCCGCCGAGCCTTTTATGTCTTCCCACCACTTTTTGATCAAAGCTGAAAAGTTATTGACTAATAATTTTAATGTATCACTTCCCACAAAAATCAAGTTAAAGCCAACTTTTCCGTTGGTACCATTCAGAATTAAAGCTACGAATATATTTCTTTTTGTTGCTTTTGCCTGGCTGAGATATTAGAATATCTGGTGTTGAACGACCTCTTTTCTTAACTGTAACTTTCTCATGGAGAGATAGCCGTGAAAACTTAAGCTGTTGAAGTTCACTTACAGTCACATAACTTATTTATTGGGGATGCAAGGTCATGGTTAAAGATTTCTGTTAAATAAAAAAATAATAAAATATAATAGCTGGAAGCAGAATAATTATCTAACTCTACACTCTTCTACACTTTATCACATTCAAGAATATGGTACACGGTTTTTAAATTCAACACACTCTGAGTAAAAAAAAACTTCCTTCCAACATCACACCAGAGCCAGCACTGCGAGAGCAACAGTGCTCTCTCTACCTGGCAGTCCCACCTTCCTCCTCACCCCCTGTTATATGCGCACGCGCACAACAGTCAAAAACCACGTTGCCGGCACTGTGAAGCGCACAGTTCCATACAAAGGTTTTTGTATCTTTTTCATAAACTGGGGGAGGGCTACAGAAGTACTAACACTAAGATTAAGGAATATATATTGTACTACAAAAATAAATAAAGAATTAAAGAAAAAAGGACTCTTAATATTAAATGTTATCGATAACATCAAGTGGAAATAGGGGGTTTTGTAGTTCCGCAGTGCCTATACACGAGCCGCCATTGATGCCTTGAAAAAGTAATTGGTGCTCGTCACACTACCTACCATTAGTTTTGAATGTGCTCTAAGGTACAAAAAGGTTGGGGACCCCTGCACTATACCATCTAAGTGTGTGGTATTATACTACTATAAAGCCACACGGCTGACCCCCTCACTGACAATAATGTTTACCCACTTCCAGATGAGCTAGAAACTTGAAATATGGCAAACTTATAGCTTCCAGCCTGTAGCCAACTGGAAAATCCTAAAAAGCTAAGAATTTTAATTCTTAACCCCCGGAAAAGATTCAAAATGTCGGAGCAACTTTAAAGACGGTGCGGACCTTTCTTTGGAGGTATCTCGTGGCTAAACGGTAAGACCTATCAAAAAACGGCTCTGGAATTACATTAGTTTACATCCACTTTCAAAGAAAGCTCACTGGGGTTTGGGGCAGAGCCCCCAACGAGCAAAGCGAGTTTCTGCGATAACCAGACATCACGCATGGGCCTAAATATATGATTTTTTTTAAAAAAAACTGGTAAT
Organism: Timema cristinae; assembly: GCA_039000515.1. Taxonomy (NCBI): domain Eukaryota; kingdom Metazoa; phylum Arthropoda; class Insecta; order Phasmatodea; family Timematidae; genus Timema; species Timema cristinae. The sequence continues at coordinate 27,100,943 of JBCFYV010000001.1, forward strand.
TATAAAAAGAAAGTTCCTTATCTTAATCAGTTAGTTCAACTAGCATTGGCAAGAGTAGTTTTCGTACTTGTTTTTGATATTTAGATGATTTTTTTTTTATTCTTTACAAATGTCTAATACTTGGCCCGGTAGTTAGGTAATCCACTAATCCACTCGAATCCTATATTGGAGCACTCAGGGATGTTTTCTCAAATTATAGACAGTTTTAGTGTAAATTTCTTACTTTCATCATCTTTTGTTATTAAATACCCGCCTCGGTGGAGTAGTTGGCTAACGCGCTAGTCGTGTTGAGCTCGACTGCTGAGTACGGGGAGATCGAGGTTCGAATCTCGGTCGGGTGAACTGGGGGTGATTTTTCCTAAATGGTTTTCCACTCTCCCGCTACGCAAATGTGGGTTCACTTCATCTAATTCAATTCCTAATCCATTAGCGTAATTAGTACTTAAAGCGTATAACCCGAACGGGTAGTAAGACGCGGTGCTAAATAATAATAATGTTATTAAATAACCGTAATTTTTGGATCTTATGAATTGGTATTTATACGAGAAATAGTCTCCAAAATTTACGATTTTATGCAAATAAGAGTAAACTTTATTGAGGAATTTGTTTCAATATTTTCATTGCTATGCAAAGGATTTTAATAAAGTGTTTCGTTAGTAAAACATAATTTATTTTTTAATAAGCATGGTGGTATCCTTTATATAGCAATAGCAATGTTTAGTATAGAACAAACGTTTACTATTCAAGAGAAAACAAAATTGCTTCCCAACAAATAAAATTGTTAAATATATTTTAAAGCTCGATTTTACACGAAGTGGGGATGTAGGGAAAGCGAGTTAAGGTGTTTTTGCAGTTTTATTGCAAAACTTTTTTTATTTGTCAAATAAATCCTCCATTAGCAACATATTATAATTTTCTTCACATGGTGGTATCAACCGTTATTGTATCTATCAAGGACGTCCTGAAATTTAATGACATTTACTGTTAATTTTAAAAGTTTCTCATCTCCTCTATGCTCATGGCAGATATTCAACAAAATATTGATATCACCAAGTGAAGAAAATTAAACTTTATGTTTCTACTAGAGAAACATTTTATCTTGGCAAGTAAAATGTTTTGCTATAAAAATTGAAAAAAACAAAATTCCTTTTCTCGCGTTACCTCTACTACCAACCTAAGAGGCTGGCAGAGAGGATGAGGGTATGGTGTTGATTGCCCAACTTTTTACACCCCTCCTTCCACAATTAGAATATCATATCAATACACAGAGTTAAAATGAAATATAAGTGACCATTTGACATAATGAAAATTGTTAGTGAAGGGGTAGGCCATGTAAAATGTGGCTAAGTATTGCAGACGAATGTCAGAACAAGCGAAACATTAAGAGTTTTAAGAATAAATTAGCATGCATGTCTCTGTGAATGGATGTTGTTGAAGTGAGGGGAGTAAATTAGGGGTGTGCGAAGTTTTGAAACTTCAACTTGTCTTTGAAACAAACATCAACTTAGACTTCACTTCGAAAAAAAAAATCTCTGGTTTTGAAGCCTCGCAAATAAAATTATTGACAGCTAAAATACTCTTTTTATGTCAATTACTCCCATTCTGAGCTGTTTTGCACATTATAAATTTATGTCCATAGGAAAAAAAATCGGAAGTAAATGAAATGCATGTTGTTATATAGTAACATGATTTATCAGATTGGAACAAAATATTACAAATAATTGGTCAATAAAATATTTTCCAAGGACCAAGTAATTTTAATGTATAAAATAATTTAAACAATCACCACAATATAATCATTTTGAAGCGAAAACAGCTAGCAAAAATTATTTGAATTTCTATTTGGCTTCGAGAATATTTCATATATTCGATTAGAGTTCGTTTCGAATTGAAAAGGTTGACTATGCACACCCTTAGAGTACATGCAAAGATGGATTAAGTACGGAGTTGTTTGAGTTATTTGCATAGTTTTTTGCCAACCCGGTAAGTGAACGATGTGACTAGTGTTGTATTGTTGTATATATTATATATGTTAGTGAAAACAATGCCATAACAAATATTATATTCTGATTGCCATTGCTTTATACTTTAAAAATAAGTTTTTTTACTGTTTTGACTATATAATTACCCTAATTTATAATTAACCGAACATGGTCGGTTTTATTTTAGCATTTATCAATGCAACAGCACTAACACATTTTATTGTTTAGGGGCATGTGTTAATTTGAATAAATATATACTCGTTTTGGAAATAGCTTTTATCTTGATTTCTTTAATTCCCACCACAAAAAAAAAATCTTGATAGTGCATGAATAATAATGAAAGTTTTTAGGTTTTGAGAAATAAAATCATTGTTTGCTATTAAGTTGTGTGTTTGTAGTTGTACCAAGAATACGTAAACTATAGTAATATTCAGGCAGAAAGAAAATTATTCTACATTTATATAATTTACTAAAACTACCTTGATATATTCATACGTCATGCCACGTGATCTGAAGCTGTCACTTTTGTTATATACATATTATCAATACCTTAAAATAACAACAATAATATAGTAAAAATATAATCAATGTTGACCTGAAAATATATGTTTATATTTTGTATACCTTTATGCCAGGATCACTATCAACTTAGTTTAACTTTAAGTAACGCTCACTTAAAGTTAACTTAACTTAAGAAATAGATATGTGATCACGATTCACGTAACTTAATGCAACAACTCGAACCAAACATCTCCATTCTAGAGTATATGTTTTGATCTGTGATTTATACTAGTTGTATTAGAGTTTATGTTCTTTGAGGGTTTACTGTTTTCTACCGATATTATAGATATTTATTATTAAACTTTTTTTGAGCAGATTTTAATGCTTTTATAATCATAAATATGTTAGTTGATTTATATTTTAATAACAAGGATCTTTTTTGAAAGCCATACATTATTCCATTAAATATAATAAAAGCTTTATGGTTTTAACTAATTTACAATATTTGAATAGAGTTGTTCTATAACTTTCAATAATGATATGATACTAGCGCTTATTTTAATTAAATGTCCGACCACAGAACTAAAGCTAAAGATTAGACCATGGTCATAAAACCAACAAATAAATGAATAAATATCCCTGTAGACGTCACTCGCATGATGATTGGCTGGCTAGATCACGTGATACCCTTCAAGTAACGTTCACTTAACGTGAAAGACCTCCCAGGGTATCTATTACGTTAAGTTAACTGCAAGTCAACGTTAAATTAACTGCATCGTGATCGCTTCCATTTAAAAACATGAGAAGGTCCTTTACGTTAAGTTACGTTACGTTAACTTTAAGTTGATCTCGATCCCGGCATTATTTCTACTAAAATACTACAATAGCTACATTCCAATTTTTTAAAATAATAATAATAATAATATTTAGCACCACGTCTTACTATCCGTTCGGGTTATACGCTTTAAGTACTATTTACACTAATGGATTAGGAATTGGGAAGGTTGAATTAGAGGAAGTGAACCCGCATTTGCGTGGAGGAAGAGTGGAAAACCATTTAGGAAAAACCACCCCCAGTTCACCCGACCGAGATTCGAACCTCGATCTTCCCGTCCTCAGCAGTCGAGCTTCAACACAACAAGTGCGTACCAACTACGCACCGAGGCAGGTTCAATTTTTAAAGAAATAGCTTAACCTTACAGTTATAAAAATGGTCAAATCTACTTTCACGTATTCTTATGTCAATTATTGTGATCTTCAACTGTTATTTTTTAATAGATAATATAATTAACTATAAAATAATACTAATAAGATAGAGAAATAGTACGCTTTGGTAGCTGCATTGTCTTTGGGGTTATCGCAATAGAATAAACTGCCGGTTACGGGGAGGTTGGAGTTCGAATCCCGGTCAGGTGTATTGAGGGTGGTTTTACCTAAATGGTTTTGCACTTTCCCTCCACACAAATGCGGGTACACATCCTATAGACTGAACCTTCCTCATCCGTAATATACTATCATAATCAGTAAATAAGTGTATTAAAACGAATGTGTAGCAATATGCAGTGTAAAATAAAAGATGAAGATAGTTAAATGTTATACAATTTTGGTTTAATTAAAAAAAATGGTATATTTTCTGAACGGTTCTTCTTATGAAAGTCTAACTTTATAAACCTCTCGATGTATACAATTCGATATTCAAATATAACAGTTTTACTCCTTATTCCGTTCGTTCATTGTGTTTGTGACACAATCGTGTTTCACAGTGCGCGTCTAACATCAAGCATCTCTTGCCAACTTTCCGTCTTCAATGCTTTAACTCCCAACCCTCCCCAACATAACCCCTCACCCACACATAAACCCCCTCCCACACACAACCTGTTCACTCCTTCCATCACATCGCGTGTGAAGATGATGATATGAAAGATAGAATACAATAAAAACAGACCACATCATCCCCAACTCCCCAACCCAACCTTCCTAGCGAAAAGAATAGCGAAGCGCTTGAAAAAGAATAAGCCATAGGGTTGTCAGCTTGGGGCCGGCAACACACATACACACAAACCCACACAGTTTATAGCGGGGATTTTCAGCGCCTCGTGTGAGAGTTGGTACACTGTTCGCCAGCAGTAGAAGTGCCCATCCAGCGCGCTACCACTCAACCGAATCCATACTGCATCCAACACCAAAAAACCCACCCCACACCCATTCTCCTATACACCACCACAGTTTATTGTGTAACTTTTTTTTTTTTTGAGATGTTTGGAAAGACTTTTCCAGAGAAAAACGGATTTTATTTACTTTTATTTTTTGTTTGTTTGGCTTTTCTGTAGCTCTCTTATATAAAATCGATTTTGCTGACTCTAGAAAGAACCAAAATAAGAGAAATCCATTACTATTTTAAAGATTTGGGTGGGGTGATAGAAAGTCACAAAATACATTTTACAGAGTTTTTTTTATTATTTGAGAGCAACATTTTAGATATTTTAATGATAGTATAAATATTTTAAATTTTGTGTTATGAAAATTAATCTCTTGATTATCAAGATTATTTTAAATAGCTACATGGATGTGTGTGTGTGTATGTATATTATGTATATATATAGTATCATTAATAGAGCTTTAGTTAGTACATTTATAAATATGTAGTATACATTATATGAATCTATTATTATTATTATTATTATTATTATTATTATTAGCACCGCGTCTTACTACCCGTTCGGATTATACGCACTTAACGCTAATGTGTAATGGTAGGGTGATTGTGAGATGAAATGGAGGACCTACAGTTTAACGTGGAATTCGAACCACGGCGGAGGCCTGGCATTCCCCACATTCATATATGGATCTAAATCGAAGAGCTTCAAAACATTTAAGGTATGCAATAAATGAGGTTTTTGTGTTTATTACAAAACATGATAAGAATTTTAAACAACTCGTATTCCAAATATATTTATATATTATTTTTAATAATTTACTCCTCAAACAAACCTTTTAAAGCAAAAACAAGCTATCTATATTTGGAAGAGCACTTTTTTTAGTTAAAAAATATGCATAACAAGTTGCTTTACACATTAAAAAAAAGTATATTTATATAGATCATCCAGAAGCCAGGTAGTGTAAGTAAATTTGACTTGAAAAATGCCACCATTTATTTATCATCAATGTTTTCACTGGCGAAAGTTAAGTCTATAGCTGATAGAAAGAAGTTAAATAAAATCAATTAAAGTACAGGTACAATAAAAAATTTTTGTAAAGGGTGTTCTGGAATTTAATGTCAACTTTTTATCTTCATTTAAAAAGGTTTCTCATCTAATGCTGCAATGCTCATGACATATTTAACAACTGTTGATATCACCACGTGAAGAAAATTAAACTCTTTGTTTCCTCTTGAGTAGTATTGTATTTTTTTTTGGCAAAAAAAAAGAGAAAGTTTTGCAATACAAAATTTTAAAAACATTTACCTTCTTTCACGTCCCCTACATCCACACCTTAAGTATCAGATTTACATCAAACATTTTAGAAGGGAAGGACTTTATGTGAACTTAATAAACAAAGATTTTATCATCAGTACACGACTTAGACACTTGTTTGAAGTTTGAACTAAAACAACATTTTGATAGTAAATATCCAACGCTAACACCATGTACTATAATAGCCTTACAAAAATAGTACGCTCTATACGCACACATTAAGCAACAGTCACCCAGACCACTCAATCAAATAAAATTGGTTTAGCAAACGAAACAGTTATTTATAATGATTATTATTTCACGACAAACCCGCTTCGATGGATGCATGGTCAGTGAAATTGACTCCCGATGGCGGGCAGATCGAGGTTCGAATCTCGGTCGGGTGTACCGAGGTGTTTCAAAATGGTTTTTCACTTTACCTCCACGCAAATCAGAGTACACTTCATATAAATATAACTTTCCCAAAGCACTAAAACCATTAGCGTAATTAATATATAAGTGTATAATCCAAACGGGTTGTGAAACGCGCTATTAAAGGAAAAAAATACTACCTGAAAATTTTATTTATCAACTAACTTAAAATTTACAAATGTATATTACAACAAATGTGTGTACAATTATACCTGTCATAAATTATAGATCATATAATATTGATTCCATTTGGTCAAGCTATAATAATCATTATCAATGCCATAATTAAATTATATATCTCATTCGTAGTAGGTGTTGCAAACAAAATATTTGAGTTATTTACCTAACGAAATGTTATGGTTTGTTTTTATCATTTGTTTAGAATGTAATATAAACCTACTTTATTAGTGAATAATTTACTTTTGTTATCTTTATTATTAGCACCGCGTCTTACTACCCGTTCGGGTTATACGCACTTACGCTAATGTGTAATGGTAGGGTGATTGTGAGATGAAATGAAGGACCTACAGTTTAACGTGGAATCCGAACCACGGTGGTGGCCTGGCATTCCCCACATTCAAAGATGTCTTGTCAGAGGTGAAGGAAGGGTTTTGGTAATCAGATAAATCTGTGTCGGGACCGAGGATTGAACCCCGGCCGCCAGCATAGAAGTCTGACACCTTACCCCTAGACCACCAGGTTACCTTACTTTTGTTATCAAATTCAATCAGACAATATTTATGTTCAAATAATAGAACACAACTAATACAAATTAAATAATTGACCGTATATTTTCACTAGTGACAAATTAATTAATTTATTTATTCTTGAATAGTAAAAAAAGAAAAGTATCACCTTGTTTTGAGATAAGTAATAAATTTTTATTATTCAATTTTATTTATGTCAAACGTTTTTGAAAAATTTCACTAATTTTTATCTAATATATCACAAAATATTTTTACATGATGGATAAAAACCTAAAAACTAAACGTTATTAATATTATCATCAACTAAATAGGTGGGGCTACAATTTATGTTACTTCATTTATATTTTTACAATCAAATTTGATTTATTATACTAGCCATGCTTGTACTATAGGCCTACATTTGACAATCAAATAAGGTCAAAGGAAATCATATTAAAAATAGTATTTAAAAAAAATATTTGATGGACTTTCATAATTTGTGTTCAAATGCCTACTAGGCTTAGTATTCAACTAATTTTTTCCCCAAAGATTATTTAAATCACATTAAAATTGCACCTGTAGCTACACAGTATAGTTTTTATTGCTTACATCGTATGGCTAACCTGGGATTGAGAGCTTAAGGTTCGAATTCCGGTCAGGTGAAATAGGTATACCTTTTCATATGTGATTTCCTTATCCAAGCAAATATGGGTACATTTATTTCAAGCTACTCTTCCAATTCCTATACCTTAAATTAAGTCGTTGGTAACCCCAGGATTGAACGTGTGACTACAAAAAATTGATCAAATAACAGTTTAATTCTAAATCTAAACAATAGATAGTAACAATAATTAATTCCCTTGTCATGAAATTATAAAGATTCAAGACTTGCTTTTTCCCCTCCCGAAACTTTTTTTTTATTATTTAAATTATAAATTGTTTGAAACTGTGAAATGTTTTAAAATGAAGTTTTGTTCCTGTTGGTGTTGGCTGCTACTTCTGCTGCTGCTGATGTAAAATTATTTTCCATTTTCAAACGCGGGGAATTGGATTTAATCTGTGTCCCGTTTCACGCTTCGCCGAGCGGAAGCTTTTCGCTCGTGATGCAGATTAACGCAGAATTACAAAAAGCCGACAAGCAGTACAGTCATAGGGACTTTACCACTCCACCTCCCTCTACACTCCTCTCACCCACTACCCCTTCACCACCCCTTCTTCCCCCCTTCTCAAGCCTTGTTCTATACGAGTGTGGATGTATATATATAAAGTTCAGCACCCCCCCCCCCTCCCAATCCTGCTCTAGCCCTCCTTCACCCCTCCCCCCTACCCCTGTAACATTATATTTTAGCTTAGCTATTTATTTATTTTTGTTTAAAGTTTTATTTTACCTCTCGTCGATTCTATTCCATCATCCCTATCCTTGAACAATAACCTATTTTCCTTTCACAGTTGAACGTTTTAAAAACACACCTTTCTTTAGTGACAATCGTGTAAAATGTTCGATCAAAAGCTACTCAACACTTACTTAACTAAGACTATCCCCAACGTACATATTTAATTTCTAAATTCTTTTAGAACACGCCCATTTAGTCATTTTTTTTGTTGCTCTATATAACATTCTTAGTCTCAATTTATGAGCATATCAAGGCGGGATACAAGGGAATGCAATTTAATATAAGATGTTTTGCAGTTTCCGTATCAAACAAATCCTCTGTCCAAAATAAATAAAACACTGTTTAAGGCAACCGCCTTGCTCAGCGAGAAAGTATCAATTGCTGTAATACCACTCGGCTTATAAATACAGGATGTTTTGCTTGCTCTCGGCCCCTGAGTTTAACTTAAAACATTCAAAATAATCGACATAATTGGTGTATGAGAAGCACTCGGGGCTCTAGAGTGAGCGAAACAACCAGTATAATGGTATAGGTAGTTTTATACTTCCTATATCCCTTCCCCTACAACCAAAATAGGACTTTTCATTAAGAAAGAGGATAGAGAAAACTATGAAACTTCTTATCTGTACGTAGAGAGAAATGCTCGCTGCCAGTTCTCAAATATCTTAACATGTTTTGTATTGAGTCTATAGAAAAATGTCTGTATTTTTTAAAGAAAGATTAAATATATAGCTCTTTTTCATCAAGACTAGTTTCATAGCTCCACGAATTTGCTTAAAATGTTGTGAAAAATGATCTAATTTCACTTTTTTTTTGCTATTAATAAAACCATAGAGAAATGTATCCCTTTCTCTATGATAAAACTCATGTTAAAGGGTTGTTAAGGAAATAGATTCCTTTTAGAATCTTTCGACTTTTATTTTGACGTGAACTATATTTTGAAATAACACATCATATAATTAATGATTGCGTTAAAGCTGAACGTCTGCGTGGCATTTTATATGTTACAGTGGCGGTTCCATTAAGTTGATATGTTTAATATAATTTTCTACACGTAGTGATCGAAAGAAAATCTTGAATATTTGGCATTGGCATGTCTGAGCTGGATGAGAACTTCTTATCTGAAGATGTGTTGATACCTATACTTAGCCGAATCCTAATCTCGAATCTGTTTATTAAATTCTCTTTTGAATCTCAAATCAAAATTCATATCCTCAAGTCTTTAAAAATATAATATTTTAAATTAATTTAAGTGAAAATATTTAGAATTGAATTAAAAAACATGTTATTTAAGGCTTGATACAACTGACAAATGCTTTTTTTTTTGTTCGTGTCTACTATGACATAAACACCAAAGAAAACACTATTTTTTTTGTAACTTAATTATAGATACAACTGGGTTCTTTTTTTGTGATTTTTTTAAAACTATACATGTTTAATTACCTTCTTTTACCAATTACTTAAAATTGTTATATAATGTCAAAAGGTCTTCATAATGTGTTTAAGACTTTTTTTTAGATCCTTACTTATCCGGAGTCTCTATAACAGCATAGGAGTTTATAGAATCGAGAATTCGGGCATCACATCTATATTTTTTTACGAAAAGAAAATGTTATTAAATCCCTACCATATTTACATGATAAATATATTATTACTGGTTTAGAATAACATGAAGTTGTGTGTGTGTGTGTGGTGTATGTATAAATATTAGTAGGCCTATCTACAACTCAATCATTTAGCAAAATACATACGCCTCAGTGGCGTAGTTAGTTAACGTGCTAGTTTCGTGTTGAGCTCGAATGCCGAGGACGGAGAGATCGAGGTTTGAATCTCGCTCGGATGAACTGGGAGTGGCTTTTCCTAAATAGTTTTCCCCCACTACCCCCACCCAATTGAGGGTTCGCTTCCTCTATATTGAACCGTCCAAAATACTAATCCATTGGCGTAATTTGTACTTAAGAGAATAGACCGAATGGATAGTAAGACGTGGTGCTAAGTATTATTATTATTATTATTTTAGAAAAATACATTTATTTTCTATATATTATTCTTTTCATTATAACATTCAATTTTTGTATTTGCTCTACTCCCCCCCCCCCTTTTTTTTACCCACGAATTACTTAAATTCCCCGAAAAGGTCTTCTATTTAAGGCCATCCCCATTCACAATTTATACTAGAAAAGCGTTTCTACCCTCAATAAGAGACTCTTTTCGCTGGTTAAAACGAAATCCCCCCTCGTTTCAAAGTCTTCTTTAGAACTAAGAGTTACTCACCACTCTTGATTGTCTTGGATGCTCGGTTAGAAGTATTTAAAGTACTTAAAAAAAAAAAGCTCATCTCACCAACAAGTAGCTTAGTTAAGTAATATAGCTCTAACCTGATACCGAATCGTTGTACAGTTTCCATTAGAAAAGAATATAGCTGAATCCAAAACAGGGAAACAATTTTAACATAATGTCATAGCTTGCAGCCTTTGGTAATCGGGACCATGCAGGGATTACATAAGGCTGAGCAATCGTACTGCCAATTGTTCTACATCATCAGTCACACACGTGAAGCAGGTCATAATTTTATAACAGATTGTTTTGCCAGTTAGCACAACTCCGAGGAAACACCTCCTCTTATGGTGGTATATAAAATTCTGCTTCAGACTTTTTTTTTTAAAAAAAGGGGGGGGGGGTGAGAAGGACGCCAGTTATTAAGGTGCTTACTTCGAGGTACTTTACATACTCAGCTACCAAGCTACAGTAACTTGTGAGGAGAATATCCTACAGCTTGATTCTCCTTTCAGTATGGAAGAGAAAGCCCCAAACCATATTGAAGGTCTGAGTTTGATAACAACCGCGCAACACCGGGCAGCCGTGTGTTCGACACTAGTTAGAGTAACACCGAAGATAGGTCGGGGTGTTGAACTGCTGCGTAAGGATATTGACAGAACGAGGGCCTTTTACTAAACTCTTTCAACCTGTTCTAGATTCTACATAACATTTATACACTCGTATGGTAACTAATCTATTTCAATAAACCAGATCAAAACGAACCCCGTAGTTATTTGCCACTATCTACCCATCCCACTAAGCCATATTGGCACGTAGGCCCGTGGGTTAGGTGGAGTAGCTACAATAAGCTATTTTATAAAACACAACAAATTTTAAATTTAGTAAAATCTAAGACTCAATCAGTGGCTGAATGTTCTAAAAGGCATCACTTTCGTGTTAGATTGTCTTGCTGATCATGGGAAGATCTGGGTTCGAATCTCGGTCATGTTTACTGAGGACGGCTTTTCCCAAATGGCTTCCCACTCTCTTTCCATGCAAATGTGGGTAGAACACCTCTAAAAGGCTTCCTTCCTCATCCTTACCCCATCACAGTAATTATCATAATACATGCGTATAGCCTGAACAGGTAGTAAGATGCGGTGATTTAATAAAAAGCTACTCACGTTCATCACAGACTATCTTAAAATATGAGTTAAGAAAGGCCTTGGTCACGGGAAGATTCCTGGATAGCTCAGTGTTAAGAGCATTGGCGTACTAAGCCATAGTTCTCAGGTTCGATTCCTGTGTCCAGGTTTCATTTTTCAATTTAAAGAATATACGATGATAATGTTAACAACCCGAGTGGGTAGTAAAACGCGGAGCAAAGAAAAAACCCAAAGTTTTTGAAACTTTACTTATGAAAGTGAAAGTAGATTAAACACACCCAATAAAAACAATATGATCGTCTTTTCACGTGCCTCCATGTGAAATAAAGGAGGGGGGCGGAGGGGAGGATGAAAAGTTATACTCGGTGACAATCATTTCCCAAACCGTCTCGAGAAGCCCCGACCTTCTCGCCTCTCTGTTAACCAATCGGTACCTCAACCGTCTCTCTCTCGACATCTCTTTCTCTTCTCTCTTTGTTGACATGGTAACCCTTTCGTTTCCAGCGCTCGCACCTCAAATTGCATCAGCTTTAACATTACATGGGGAATTGAAGATGTACCGAGACGTAAAGGGGTAGGAGCTAGGGAGGGGAATGTTAAGGAAAGTGAAAAGTAGGAGAGGGTAAGGGGTTGGGGTGGTTGATAGCTAAGAGGAGTAAGATGAGGAGAAAATGGAGGGGAGGCGGGGGTGAATGTTAGAAGTTTCACATCTGTAAACAGTTTCCAGACAGGGTTTCCAAGCCATGGGGGGGTTTGGGGTGGGGGTGGGGGGTGGTAAGCTGCCCGCCTTTGTAGCTCAACAACACCCCCCCCTCCCTCCACTTCACCATTCTCTCCTTAGAACCCCGTCTAAAACACTATGAACTTTAGAATATGTATAAACTTATATCACAAGATTTCGGGAACAGGCTTGACTTTGGTTCGTGCAGGCAAGATAATCGGAATTACGGAGTTAGTCGTCGTGGTGGGGGTTGCAAGCGAGAAGGGGAGAGGGGGGTGCTTGAGGAGTTTAAGGAGGAATGGTGTGTATTCTACTTAGGTTTGGTGTGACTTAAGGGCAAAGTTTATAGATACACTAATATACAACGTTAGCTTTGGGCTCAACTTAGCGAAACCATAGCTCGGTTGTTTTTGTGGCTCAACTTTGTGTACATTATTTTGTCTTGAAGGTTTCTCATAATATTGTTAGTTTTTTTACTTACACCTTAGATCCTTTACCAGTATATGAATTATCTTTTCCGTACTCCACGTCTTACTACCCACCCGGACTATAGGCGTATTTGCAATGTTGAGAAAGGAATGATTTGGCATGGAGGGAGAGAGAGAGATAGAGAGAGAGAACCATTCAGAAACAAAAACACCTAAGTACATCCAGCTGATATTTTAACCCCCTCCTCTTCTAACATCAGCAAATCATACACAACGAGATTGACGCCTTTGTGCGTGCATAATGGTTTGGGTAAATGGTTCAAGTGATACGCAAAAGAATACTGTATTAGGTCGATTTTGAAAAATGACACCTGGACATGGCAATCAAACCTGGGACCCTTAACTTGGCGCACCAATGCTCTACACTGAGTTATTCAGTATTTGTCCCGTACTTAGAATCATTATTCACCCATATGCGTAGTCTGTGATGGACGTGTGGAAATAATCGGTTAGTGTGATCTATCATTGATATCACAGCCACCGGCGTCTCGGGAGTGGCGTACAAGTATGATATTTAATGCAGCTGTATATTATATTTAATCTGGCTATATATGATAATCAATCCAGCTGTATATGATAGACTACTTAATGCAGCTGTATATTATACTTAATGTGGCTGTATATGATACTTAATCCGGCTGTATATTATACTTAATCCAGCTGTATATAATACTCAATGCGGCTGTATATTATATCCAATGTGGCTTTATATTATACTCAATCCGGCTGTATATGATAGACGACTTAATGTGGCTGTATATTATATTTAATGTGGCTGTATATGATACGTAATGTGGCTAAGCAAATAATTATTTCCGAATATATAGTCACTTTCAGTTGATGTTTGCAATAAATACCCTTCTACTGGCCATCACTTATACCTCTCACACGACTTCTTTGGTGCTGACTGACAGCTCACACTGATAGCTGACAGCTCTGAAAAGTTACTAGACCAAATTATGCATCCCTACGCCAAACCATATGATCTGCAAAAACATGTTTTTAAGCAGCTGTCACTCCTGACAGTCAAATTTTAGGTCTATACAACAAACCTATATGACCGTTTTATTTATTTTCTATGTATTGTTGACCTTGATATGTTGATGGCCTAGTATTAATTATTAATTTTTTCAAGAATATAAATTTAAAATAAAAATTAGCATTTAGTCTAATTCTAGTTTTTATTGTAATGAATAAATAATTTTTATAAAAAAAATCCTTTTTTTTTGTTAATATTAGTATTATTAACAACATTATAAATGTGAAAAATCTAAATGTATATTACTACACATAGAAGGAAAAAAGTCATAAACCTTTTTAACATTATTACAACATATTGGTGACCAGGCGGTCTAGGGTTAAAATGTCAGACTTTTGTGTTGGGTCCGGGTTCATTCCTCGATCCCGGCACAAATTTATCTGATTGCCAAACCCATCCTTCACCTCTGACAAGACATGTATTAATCACAACTTGTGAATGTGTGGAATGCCAGGCCTCCACCATGGTTCGGATCCCATGTTAAACTGTAGGTCCTCCATTTCATCTCACAATCACCCTACATTACACATTAGCGTAAGTGCGTACAACCCGAACGGGTACTAAGAAGCGGTGCTAATAAAAATAGTAATAATAATAATAATTATAAAAAAAAATTCTAAATTAGTTTAAAGTATGGAGTGGTAATAAACTTAGAACTTAAGATATAAAACTCAGGAATAGCTATAACAAAATATATAGCTTTCCAATTGAATGAATTAGATAGTTTTAAAATTGGTATATGAATTAAGTGACTTTTAATATTCAAAAGATTGATTTTATTTTATTTTTAATGAGCTACAAAATTGCATATATAAAAATATTAAAATTTATTTACAAAACTTGGATACAACAAATTAAGGACAAAAACAAAGTTTAAAGATCAACAGTGTTGTAAATTAGGTAATAAAATTGAATTAGTGGGTTAGCATCTCCCAATAGGTTTAATAAAGTAATGAAAATGTTTGTTACAACGTTTATGGAAGAATATAATAATTTTTATTTTAAAGTTATTTATAAAATCTAAGCCTTATCTTGGTTCAATCCCATTACTCCTTGTGATAATCAGCCATTAGAATGATGCTGATTTATATTCTTCCAACATGTTTCGGTATCAAAATACCATAATCATGGACAACGTAAAATGAAATTAAAGAACCTGAAGAAAACTTGAGTTGTACGAAAATCTATGATAAATTACTGCTATATTAATGATTTTGTAAAAGACATTTAATAAACAAACAAACTTACCAACGTCACTGTGCGGGACACAATATGGAATTAACAAAAATCTATTTTAGATTCACTCCTCTTAAACAGTTGTAAACAAAGTCTCTAATAAAAATACAATAACTTATAACTTGAAGTCTTAGCCTGATATTTATTTAATCAACACTATTGTAAGACTCGCAAGTAATTTTTATTACACTTCACAGATTTTTTTGGAATAGGCCTACTATAAAAATTCTAAACTCAAGGTTTAGCCTAGAGGGCAACACAACACAATCTTGGGGTTAAAAGATTTATTTTATAGTCTTGCTACACTTAAATTTTCGAATAATGTAATCGATCACTGAGAAACACTCGCTATTTTATTTTATCACACGCTTTAAGGTTATATTAGATAAATAATTATTCAAATATCACAAAAAACCTGTTTATTTTCCGAGGATAACACGCCCATACAACGAAATAATATTCACAAAAGAACACACAGATTACTTAGTAGCTGAATTAATATTAAAAAACAGACTCTGTGTTTTTCAAATTTGTAATAAAATTATTAACGGGTAGCATATACACGCCTAAATACAAATCAATAGTACTCAATTATAATATATTTTGTTCAACTTTTTGACTCATGCACGTGGTTTTATTAACTGTATTTTATACGATAATTAACTGTTATATTGTATTTTAAAATTGTTAGACTTTGGTTATGAGAATAACCGTCTAGTTGTTTGTTTAGTATTGAAGTTTTCTTTTGCTGTTTAGTTAAAATTAATTATTAAAAGCAAGAGAACGTTAAAAGTGACCTTATATGCTGAAAACAAACATGGCCACTGGATAGAAGCTGCCGGTTGATGACGTAGAAAAAAGAGGACCGTTGCTGGTTAGGCAGCAAAGGTATTAATCCTCGTGTTTACAAGATTTAAACTTTATATTATTTCACAAACATTTTGAATGTTTTTTCCTCTTTATTATCACAAGCCATTTATTTATGTTAAAGATATGCGAGGGCAGCTATAAAAATATTAATAACTGAATATAATACCATTAAATGTAAAATTTCACGCTCTATTTAACCTCTAATTGCCACAAGAGTTAAACGAAAAACTAAAATGAAATTGCGAGACTTTTTTTCTCTTAAATTTGATTATGGAAAGTAAAATTATTCTGTAATCTTTAGGGAAGTATTGTTAAAAGTGATTGATAATATTTTTAGTGATAATAATAGTAATAATTAGTAAATAATAATTATTTCCAAATATGGTGACAGAAGTTACTTTTAGACAATGTTGGCATTACTGATACCATCTGCTAGCTTCAGCTAGCTGTCATGTAAAACCATAGAAGTGGTAAGTCCACTGTAGCTACACTCCTACCATAGAGTGGATTAAATTAGTTTTAACAAATCTTGCAACTGTCTTTTACCTTTCTTACTACCAGAATCCTGATAAAGTTTCAAAAATTTGTGAGAACATGTATACACGTATATCCTATAGTAAATTCATTTTTCAATGAATGCATGCTTGAGCGCCCCATATTACGACCGATTAACTGGGATATTGGATAGAAGAAACCACTCCAACTGAAAATCGGGGCAAAGGTGTGGTTTTCTCCGTTCTTCACTCAACAACAATGAGATTGGGATCATTAAAATAATATGTTTTTGATTTTAAAATGTTTGTTTTTCAATTTTTCTGTATTTTCTTAAAAGAGGGTGGAAAGTTTTCACTTGGTATCAATTCCACTGGTTTTTTTTCAAACTAGAGAAATCCGCATCATGATCCAATGCCTGGTTTGAGTTGTAATACGTATTGAAGTTATGTGTTATCCGGGCTTTTAAAAGTAAAGTTCGTGTATATATATATATTTTCTGGAGACAGGCAAAAACCCATACCAATTATCTCGTGGACAATGGCGTTAAACCGTCTTTTCTAGCTTGTCGATGACGAAGTTAGGGCTTGAACCCAAGTCTGCAATACTGTGGTTTCCAGCTTTCTATCCATGCAAATGCATAAGCCCTTTCCTCTGGATTCCCTTTCTCTTACTTAACCCATCAGTGAAAATATGCGGAATGTCTCAGAAGAGTAGTAAGACGTGGAATAATAAAACAGTGTACACTTTATATAATGCATCACCAGGCAACACTAGCGTCGTCACCCCTACCAATTTAGACTAGGTGGTAAAATGAAGCACCTAAAAGAGTAAAGGGTTACAACCCACCCTCCACAATGCATGGCGGAGCTGTGAGGTAGGACGAGTACTTTAAAAGGTTTCTTCAGGATTAAAGGGCTGAAGGAAAGATACTTAGAGGCAAGGGGACACGCGTGTGTTTGGACTGAAAGTAGGAGGAAAGGGGTGGGTGGCAAGCAGGCCTCTGGCACTGGCATTCAACTCTATAGACTATCCCACCAATTCATCCTCTCTTGTACCATTGCCGCTGCTTACTGTCTACCGCTGTTGGCAAAGTTTATTTAATCTTCTTTAAGTCGAGAGGGATTCCCCCTTCCCTCTCTAATTTTCTCCCTCTTCCAACACCCTCTCCTTTTCACGAAATTAAATCCACCCGAGTATGTACTCGAAGGTCTTCTGTTTAGGGGTTGGATCCGATTACATGAATCAATTTCTTATAAAAGTTTCACTATTTTTTTATTTGTCAGGTGAATTGGTTTGTTTTTATGGTAGATCACGTCTTACTTACCTTTACGGGCTGTTCGCTTATTTACACTTAGGTGGTGAAGATGTGAAAGGAATAATTTAGAGGAAGTGTAACCTACATTTAAGTGAAGAGAGAGTGGGAAACCATTTTGGAGCTGGGATTCAAACCATAACAGTAACCCAAAAAATAGATTTCTTAAGAACCATAACCAGAATTGGAATCAATATATTTTCAGTTTTTTAAGGATTATTATTGGTTCTTAAATGTTCTAAATTTTATAATTCATTTTTATAATTTCATTTTACAACCTTCTTTCTTTAACTTAATTTTACTTTGAAACAATTAGTTCTTTTCCTTTAGGATACTTTTTTTTTCGACAAGGTATGATTAATTAAAAATAACAGAAACTTTAAAGGATTGATTGGAGAACCAGAACAAGAACCGGACTGATAAATATTTCCGTTCGACTCACTGTTTAGGAAAAATAACCGAAGTAGACAAAGCCAATTTTTGAACCTCAACCTTAACATTAGCAGCAAACCAGAAAAAATAAATATAGATAGGCCTCTTTTTCCCATGCACACATATGATTTTTTTAAACATGCTAAAAACCGAGAGTAGTGCTGTTGCACACGTACCGATATTATCGGTGTCAGCACCGGCACCGATATCGTTGTTAGCACCGATACCGGCGTGGGTTGTTGCACACACAACGACAATATCGCTATCGGCGCTTGAAAGGCATAGGAAGTTTTGTGGATGGTGGCGAGAAACAACATGGCCCCTACTTGCGCACTGATATCGGTGTATTTATCGAGGGGGCCGCCGAATATCTCCGACAAGTCGGTAGTCGTCACGATAATGCTGTCCTGTCGGTATCGTGTGCAACAGGGCCATAAGATTACATGGAATCTCACTACCACGATATCGGCGCCGGCACCGACACCGATATTATCGGTACGTGTGCAACAGCACATGAGTCAGGAGGTCAGGGTTTGATCTCTGATTCGATTATTTGACATTGTCTATTTTAATGATTTTTTTCTCAACTTCCATCAATACCAATTACGATGCAACTATAATTACTATAACTACTTAACCCTCTCATGTTCAATCAATAAAAAAACAAATAGCATGTTCATGACAAAAATTCAAGAATTGTTGATATCAACATGTGTAGAAAATTAAATTCTCTGTTTGTGCAGGAGCAATATTAGATATATTTTGACCAAAAAAATGTAATGCTATAAAAACTGTAAAATTACTCGTGCGCCCTTCTGCCGCACCTTAAGCCAGGAGAGCAGAAGTTAGTTAAGGTAGGATGGTCTGATCTAGAGGATTAGCCCCACACACAATTCTCTTTAAATGAGAAAGTAAAACAAATAATCTTTGTTAACTTGAAAAGCTATTGCTTTCAAGTCAATTATAATTAGTAGGCTAATATGCAAGGAATCATAAGAATCATATGAATAACATAATCTTAGCTCTAGAAACTAGATACACTTTCACGGTTTTATATGTCAAGCTAAGGTATCTGCAAATTTCACGTTTGATCGATATTATCAATACCTTTTCAAATAAAACTAAAATTATAGTTTACTTTTATATAAGTATCCGTATATACCAACACAATTTGTGTTTATATTTTTTTAAATGTTCTGCCTATGAAAATTTGACTGTACCTAGGTTTGATAAAAATGTTTTGCTTTTATGACTCGATAACGTCAGTTCTTATCAAACAAAAACTATATCTAGCAACAATTTTTTTTATCAAAATCTATAACCATCACATGACTCCATTAAAAATCAAATCTCTCAAAAATGGTTTAAAAAAATGCTACCAAAACTTTCGATGACTGGGGGAAAACATTAAAAATAATCGTGGTACGTATAAAATGAAATAAAGCTTAAATTTTTAACCGTCAATTCCCATCACAAAGGCACTCAATAATTGTATTTTAAATGATAAATCAAACAGAGACAAATAAAGCGAAACGAAAAGAGATTAGTATTAAAAAAAATCACCATTCAACTAAAATTAGGCTTATTTGCATTTATTTTGGTAAGCTTGTTTGAGAGTAATAAATAATGAAACCAATGTTTTTTTTAGCTCCGCATCTTACTAACCGTTCAGGTTATACGCTTAAGTAGGCCTACTGATTACGCTAGTTGATTAGGAATTGGAAAGTTTGAATTTTATAGGAAGTAAACCCGCGTTTGCGTGAAGGGAGAGTGGAAAACCATTTAGGAAAAACCACCCCAGTTCACCCGACTGAGATTCGAACCTCGATCTTCCCGTCCTTGGCATTCGAGCTCAACACGAAACTAGCGCATTAGCCAACTAGCCACTGAGGCGGGTTAAACCAATGTTGAATAAAATTCTCGAGCAAAATGGTGATCAAGGAATGGTTAAAATAACATACATTTTACTAAAAATGAACATAGGATATTGTAGATCAGTTTCATTAAATATGATTTTTTTTTCTTCACTGGGTTTCAGTACCCATTTGGACTATACTCATACTTTAACTATGCTAAATTGGGTAGAGACAAGAGAAGTAGACTTTCAGAGGAAATCTACTCGTATTTGCTTGGATAGAGCATGGGCAACCATTTAGGAATAAACAACCCCAATACCCAGTACACGATACATAGTTTCAAACCCCAACATACCTGTCACCGACAATCCAGTCTATCACGATAGTGATATGTTAGAAACAACGTTACGCAACCTACGGCTCGCAGGACGACCCCAGCTCACCAGCTGATTTTATTTGACCCACAAAAGATTTAGCAAACTAACGATTGTGTTCATAAAAATAGACAAAATAAACCAATCACTTTATGATAAATATAGAGATGAAAGTTTGTGATCGATATTTATTTTCAAACCTGCCACACGATTCTTTTTTTCAACATATAAGGAAGAATTTTCTAATAACACTAAGAAAATTGTTTCAGTTTCATATTAAAGCATTTAAGTGTATGAGTAAATATCAACTTAAAATAAAGGTATCTAAACTAGTCACCCTCTTCAGTGGCCGAATGGTATAAGCCGGCTTTTACACATGATGGTCTTTCGCCTTCGCCGTGGACGGTGCGTGCCGTGAATAAAAATGGCGCTCACCATATTTACCAACGGCGCACCGTGACGTGTCTGGTTGAGTTCCCTCCAATTCCCCCCCCCCCCCCCCATTTCCTCGTTATGCACCAGTGTACTAACATGAACCAAAGGAAGAAGTTGTTGTGTTATGTGTGTCTTCTTATCGTCCAACGTCTCGAATTCAAGGTTTATTAAAGTACAAACTTTGCTCTAGGCAGACGACAACTCGGTCCGAGATTTGTTCTCCTCTAAGCTTCTGTCTCTTAGTACAGGACGCAATTCCACTCGTGTAATTAATCCCTCAGCATCGATTTTGAAAGTTTCGGAAGCCATAGCGTCTACTCAATACAACGAATATCGTGGGACTGAAACTACACCCAATATCACCGCTAAGGGAACTGCAGGTCTTATGGAGAAAAGTTTCTCTCTCTCTCTCCCAGTTAACTGCTGCCAAATCTCTTCGCTCTCATTTATGTCTAAGGGTGGTGGGCTAGGTTAAGAAGGAGCTATTGGCAACCTCGACTAACCATCGTTGCGAAACTTGTCTTATCCGAGGGGAGATTTGCCACACAAAAACGAGTCAATGACAACGCTGTCTCCCAATAGTAGCCATGCAGATCCTTCAGCGATGATATACAGTGTAACTTGCCGTACGTACCAAAAGCGAAACACCGTGGTGTGTGAAGAGATGCATTTGACCGACGGCTTTACTTCCCCTCCGAAGGTAGTTGTGCTATGAATTTTTATCGCTCAAGAAAAATCCGTTGACCCCACCTGGGTTTGAACCTAGACATGCTGTTCACAGCACGGTAGCTGTCCCTGGTCGACATACATCATTGTTACCACGACGGCCATCCACGTCATTCCCGCGGTGATGGTGAAAAACCATATCGTGTTAACACCACCTAAGGCGTTACTCTTGTGTTAGACTGACCTGCTGGTGACAGGGTGATTAGATTTCGAATCCCGGTAAGATCGTTTGAGATGTTTTCCCCCTGAATTGTTTCCTACTCTCCTTCCATGTGAATGCGTCTAGATTGTTTCTAATGCGGTAGGAGCGAGGAAGGAAGGATTTTAGAGTTTATCTTGTATCCATTCAGACTTAGCACGAGATACATTATTATTATTATTATTATTATTATTATTATTTTATAAGCACCGCGTCTTACTACCCGTTCGAGTTATACGCACTTGCGCTAATGTGTAATGGTATGGTGATTGTGAGATGAAATGAAGGACCTACAGTTTAACGTGGAATCCGAACCACGGTGGTGGCCCGGCATTCCCCACATTCACAAGAAGTCTTGTCAGAGGTGAAGGAAGGGTTTGGAAATCAGTTAAATCTGTGCCGGGACCGAGGATTGAACCCCGGCCGCCAGCACAGAAGTCTGACACTTTACCCCTAGACCACCAGGTCACCCACGAGATACAAAAAAAAAACTTTAAGTGATACATAGTTCTAGCTAACCTGTGTTAACCTAACATATAAATGGTCACCTAAAAATAGCTGACCAAGATTATGACTTGTTTTGAGACACATCCATGGTGTGTACCTATTTTGAAACTAAGCCCAGACTATATACACCCTTCCATATTTTTATTGAGATAAAATAAATTACTTTAAAAATTCTAGTTTCGAAGGATTTTTTTGTTAAAGAAACTATATAATTTTTTTTTAAATCTAATATTGTTCCAACTCCATCACTGGACACGCGGACTAAAACTAATGTAAGGTTCATTTAAACTGGTTTGCAAGTAACGTGAAGGTTGAATCACAGCCGTTTTTTTCTTCTTTTAAATAGTTTTCCACCTTCCCTCAACGCAAAAGTGAATACCTATACATTTCATCTACCTCATCCTTGGTTCGTTATCATACTTTATTGAAGGTTGCCTAGACGGTTAGCGAGATGCGGTGAAAATATATTGTTATTTGACAAAATTCTGTTTCTATCTAATAATAGCCTTTTTTTTAGTGTATTAAGATATTCTTTCAAAACTAATCACTGCAAGACAGAAAACCCAAATATATGTGCGTATTTTCCCGTCAAAATATTGGTCAGTCCATTGAAGCCAGCTAGGCTTGCCAATCACTCTCCCTCCATCCCTCCACCCCCTTGGACAATCACTCGCGTGTTGTCATGGTAACGGACGTTGAGGATACAGCGCAGAGGCATAAAATAAACCAACCAAACAGTGGCGGCCTTATTGGCTGTTGACAAGTCAAAGGGCGTCAAATTGGGTGGGTCAGTTATTTCATATTAACAAGAGGTTCTAGTACTCTAGCAGATAGTTAAATTAGCTAGTCAAAGGAAACGTTAGAAGGAGAAAGGAAATGGACGAATAGGCATTTGACCAAATGTGATAATTAAAGTGGTGGTGTAAAGAACTTAAGAAAAGGGTAGTGTTTTTGAAGTTATTATAGCAATTTTTTTAATAAAATAAATTAAATATATTGCTCTAGTAAAACCATAGTTTAATTTTCGTCACACGATATCAACAATTGTTGAATATCTTTCATGAACATAGCAGCATTAGATGAGAAACTTTTTAAGCGAAGAGAAAAAAGTTATCATTAAATTCTAGGACACCCTCGACAGATATTCAACAACTGTTGATATCACCACGTGGTGAAAATTAAACTATATGTTTCTATTGGAGAATTATTTGATTGATCAGGAAAATGTTTTGCTATAAAAACTGCAAAAAATACTGTCCTCAACTTACCTTCCCTTCCACCCCACATTAAGGGTCTTATTTACCACTATCCCTGTTGCTTTTCCTACTCAAAATTATATAACTTTTTCCTGACTTGTGTACTGATGGTCTGTCTTATCCGCTCAACCCCCTCCCCTCCCCTCATAAACATTAGAGAGAGAGGGGACACACAACTTATTTTAATTGGCATGTCTTTTTTTCTCTCTGTTTTTTCCCCTTCTGGTTTGTGGTACGGTGATGGCTGGTTCGGGGCAGAAGACGACCACCACGCATCGTCCCACCACGTAGGCGCTAGTACGATATTTGGGTGCTCTGCTGCAGGCCACAGCGGTATCAACCAACTGGGCGGGGTGTACGTGAACGGGCGTCCCCTGCCCGACAGCACCCGACAGAAGATTGTCGAGCTGGCTCACTCCGGGGCCCGGCCCTGCGACATCTCCAGGATACTGCAGGTGTCCAACGGATGCGTCTCCAAGATACTCGGCAGGTACGGCCCTTGTGTTATGGTAGACGATACTAGGCAGGTGCGCCCCTTGTGTTATGGAAGAACATACTAGACAGGTACGGCCCTTGTGTTATGGTAAAATATACTAGGTAAGTACGGCCCTTATATTATGGTAGAAAATACTAGGCAAGTACGGCCCTTGTGTTATGGTAGAATATACTATGCAAGTACGGTCCTTGTGTTTTGGTAGAATATACTAGGCAAGAACGACCTTTGTGTGATGGTAGAATATACTAGGCAGGTTGGCTGTTTCTCTACACTGGATATCATCAACAAGGGAACTTCATGGCTACTATTGGGAGAACAGCGTTGCCATTCTCTCGTTTTAGTGTGGCCAATCTCCCTCAAATATAATACAAGTTTCACAACAATGGTTAGTCAAAGTAAAGGAACGTTTACACTGGTCAAGTATACTGGCGTCAAGTACTTGAAGTCGAACAAGCTTGACTTTTAGTATCAGTTTACATGGAGACAGTAGTAGCGTCAAGTACTTGAAGTCAAGTGAGCTTAACTTTTACTATCAGTTTACATGGAGACAGTAGTAGTCAAGCTCTTGAAGTCAAACGAGATTGACTTTTGGTATCAATTTACATGGATACAGTAGTAGTCAAGCTCTTGAAGTCAAACGAGATTGACTTTTGGTATCAATTTACATGGAGACAGTAGTAGCGTCAAGTACTTGAAACCACTTCCAAAATAACCCATCAGTCAGTAATTTGCATTTGATGAAGATGAAGGTGTTTAGCGCTGGAGTAAACATACTAGTGCAAGTATTAAGTACCACATTAAGGGCCAGTTTCATAGTCAAATTTAGTACGCCTCAAGTGCGGCGCTATACTAAGTACATGACGACACCTACCTGAAATTGAATGGAATGGGCCAGTTTCCTATGCGAGAACGGCCCATTCCATTCTGGTTTAGGTAGGTGTCGTCATGTACTTAGTGTAGCGCCGCACTTGAGGCGTACTAAATTTGACTATGAAACTGGGCCTAAGTCATGATTTACTAAAAGCAGTTCCTCTTAACAACGTGTTAGAATACTCGCTGTCATATATTGCGTAAATACCTAATAACTTATGCATGTCATTACCACTCCACTTACTCATTTTAAATACTTCCACGATAAAGAACAAAACAGAACAGGACTGGAAATCATAGATTGCTGTAAACTCTCGAGAAAACAAAGCAAGATTGTACTCCCTACTGTCCAACTTGAAGGAAACAAGCCAAACGAGCAGTTTAGACGAGGAAAGTACCAGAGTAGAGTGGACTGTGTGCGAGCTGTTCTGCTGAAGTTCAACTATTATCTACTTAGTCCACTCTGCTCGAGATGTTAGGCACAGAAGAACCAATAAAATATCAGAACCAACCATCTCAAATTAGTGCGCACGTGCATTTGTCAACGGATGCTCTCTACAACCAGAAGCAAGCAGACAGCTTCGTTGGCCGTTGTGAGGAGATTTGAAATAACTCGTTAATGTAAAGCGTGTTTATTGATGTATTGGATTGGACCACGACACAGCGTTATAATTTGAAAACAACCATCGGGATAATGATCTAAAATATATGTTCATCCACTAGATAATAAAATATGTTGATAATCAGCTGTTTTAAATACCAAGCATTGCAATGCATCATGGGTCAACTTAAAGTGTGTGAATAACTTCGCAGATTCTGCTTTTTATTTTCCTGCGAGCGTGTGAATCAAGCTTGAGTCACGTGACCTTCAAGCGGCGACTAAAGTAGACTTCTCCAACTTCACTTTCCACTGTCCGGACAGTGGAAAGGGGACTTGACCACACCGTTTACACAGGGACATTACCGAGAAAGTGGCTTGACTTAAAGTACTTGATGCCAGTAAACTTGACCCGTGTAAACGAGCCTTTACCTCAGCACACCACCTTCAGACATAACCGAGGGCGAGGAGGTTTGGCAACAGTTAAATGAGAGAGAAAGAAGATAAAGCTTTTCTCCATAAGACCTGCAGTTACCTCAGCAATGATATTGGGTGTAGTGTTACGGTATATAATACTGGTAAGGTACGGCTCTTGTGTTACGGTATATAATACTGGTAAGGTACGGCTCTTGTATTACGGTATATAATACTGGTAAGGTACGGCTCTTGTGTTACGGTATATAATACTGGTAAGGTACGGCTCTTGTGTTTTGGTATATAATACTGGTAAGGTACGGCTCTTGTGTTTTGGTAGATAATACTGGTAAGGTGCGGCTCTTGTGTTTTGGTAGATAATACTGGTGAGGTGCGGCTCGTGTGTTTTGGTAGATAATACTGGTGAGGTGCGGCTCGTGTGTTACGTTATATAATACTGGTGAGGTGCGGCTCGTGTGTTACGGTATATAATACTGGTAAGGTACGGCTCGTGTGTTTTGGTAGATAATACTGGTAAGGTGCGGCTCTTGTGTTTTGGTAGATAATACTGGTGAGGTGCGGCTCGTGTGTTTTGGTAGATAATACTGGTGAGGTGCGGCTCGTGTGTTACGTTATATAATACTGGTGAGGTGCGGCTCGTGTGTTACGGTATATAATACTGGTAAGGTACGGCTCGTGTGTTTTGGTATATAATACTGGTAAGGTACGGCTCTTGTGTTTTGGTAGATAATACTGGTGAGGTGCGGCTCTTGTGTTACGGTATATAATACTGGTAAGGTGCGGCTCGTGTGTTTTGGTAGATAATACTGGTAAGGTGCGGCTCTTGTGTTTTGGTAGATAATACTGGTAAGGTGCGGCTCGTGTGTTTTGGTAGATAATACTGGTAAGGTGCGGCTCTTGTGTTTTGGTAGATAATACTGGTAAGGTGCGGCTCTTGTGTTTTGGTAGATAATACTGGTAAGGTGCGGCTCTTGTGTTTTGGTAGATAATACTGGTAAGGTGCGGCTCTTGTGTTTTGGTAGATATAATACTGGTAAGGTGCGGCTCGTGTGTTTTGGTAGATAATACTGGTAAGGTGCGGCTCTTGTGTTTTGGTAGATAATACTGGTAAGGTGCGGCTCTTGTGTTTACGGTAATAATACTGGTGAGGTGCGGCTCTGTGGTTTTGGTAGATAATACTGGTAAGGTGCGGCTCTTGTGTTACGGTATATAATACTGGTAAGGTGCGGCTCTTGTGTTACGGTATATAATACTGGTAAGGTGCGGCTCTTGTTTTGGTAGATAATACTGGTAAGGTGCGGCTCTTGTGTTACAGTATATAATACTGGTAAGGTGCGGCTCTTGTGTTTTGGTAGATAATACTGGTAAGGTGGCTCTTGTGTTTTGGTAGATAATACTGGTAAGGTGCGGCTCTTGTGTTTTGGTAGATAATACTGGTTAGTTAGATGATAATATGCAATTAGGCTACTTCTCTTATTTTACGGTAGGTACGGCGAGGCGGTTCCTATTTTATAAATTAGTTACAATTTTAATACCTGATATGGTATATTGGTATTGATATATATATATATATATATATATATGGCCAAGCCCGTTTTGAGCCTTGTCCAATTAATTGTTCGTGGCCTTTTCGTATGAAATTTTATAGTTAATTTAGTAAAAATAGAATTAGTTCAGTTCAATCTCCATTTATCAACCTGTCGTAGACAGCCCTTAAAACTATTTAGTTTATATATGCCTATCACTGAAAATGAGAATGTGACCAACAGTACTTATTTTAAAACAAACAATTGTTAATCTATAAAGTAAAAAAATTTTGTCCGTAAAATTAAATTAAATTATAGTTTGGGATTTTTGACGGACACTTTCTGATAGAAATAATACGACATGACATGACATGACACACTAATAATCTTATTTTTTTTACAACAAACACAGCATCATATAACCTGGACCGTAAATTAATAGCCGTAAAAAGGGGACGCCCCAATTTCACCAAATGATATTTTTTTTGTCATGCTGAGAAATGAACCCGGAACCCTTAAAACGCATTACTAAGCTAATATCTTTAAAAAAAAATAATTTAAAGAATTCTTGAAACTATTTATAATGTGATATCCTGAGTTTTGTATCGCAAAGACATTCACCAACTCGACCGATTCCGTTCAAAAATGAGGCTTATATTTTATGTGTTGTGTTTCTCAGGTACTACGAGACGGGGTCCATCAAACCGAGAGCAATAGGGGGGTCTAAGCCCCGTGTGGCCACTTCCAGCGTAGTGAACAAGATAGCCGAATACAAGAGGGAGTGTCCATCTATCTTCGCCTGGGAGATCCGGGACCGTTTGCTGTCGGAGGGTGTCTGCACCAACGACAACATTCCTAGTGTGAGTACACCATCCTTCTCTTCAAACTCACGGGTTGCTACTTTGGTGTTTTAGCACCACCAGTTTATAATCTTAAGTATATTTATATTTAGCATCGCGTCTTACTACCCGTTCGGGTTATACGCTTTAAGTACTAATTACGCTGATGGATTTAAAGCAATTTGTGGAATATAGATTGAATTTTAAACGAACTTAGAACTAACCCATATGTTACGTAGGATAGGAATTGAACAAGTGGGAAGGAAAACCATTTAGGAAAAACCACCCCCAAGTTCCCCTGACTAAAATTCGAACCTCGATCTCCCCGTCCTTGGCAGTCTGGATCACACGAAACTAGCACGTTAGCCAACTAACCACCGAGGTGGGTGCTTACGTATTAATTACGCTAGTGGTTTGAGGTATTTGGAAGTTTCTATTTAGAGGAAATGTACCCACATTTTTGAGAAGGAAGAGTTTAAAATCATTTTGGGGAAAACCCCCTATACACCTGACCGAGATTCGAACCTTGATCTCCCCCTCCTCGACATTCTAATCTACTGTGAGATTAGCGCTTTAGACCATGCGGCCACTGAAGTGGTTACATGATATTATATACTTGTTCCAGTACCCGGCATTGATTTATTGATTGCACGTGGAAGGTAACTTTGAAGTTAGTGGGAGTATAAGGGAATGAGGAAAGGCTAGTGATTTTGCAGTTTTTATATCAAAATTTATTTTCACCAAATAAATACAAATATTTCTCCAGTAGAAACATAGTTCAATGTTCTTCACATTGTGATGTCATCTGTTCTTGAATATCTGTCAAGGGTGTCCTGGAATTTAACGAGAACTTTTTTTCTCTTCATTTATAAAGTTTTTCGTCTAATGCTGCTATGCTCATAACAGATATTCAAGACCTGTTGATATAAACATGTAAAGAAAATTAAACTCTATGTTTATACTGGAGAAATTTTGATTTATTTAGCAAAACAAAATTTCAGCCTATAAAATCGGCAAAAACACCACACTTTTCTCGTTTTAAACTCCCACCTTAAGCCATGCGTTGACCGAATGAGACCTGAACCAATTTTTTTTACAAATAAAAAATATAATCAAAATTTTAAAATTCAGCTTCACTGTGCATACGTTTATACACAGGCGCTACTGATATTTAAAATTTCAGACCTCTGCGTGAGGTAGATATCGATATTGTATCAATATTAACTAATGGTCCCTAGCATAAAGTAAAGAAAATACAATATAGAAAGCCTTTATACATTCCTTACATTTAATTATTTAATTGGAGGTGGCGTAGTTGGCTAACGCGCTTGTCGTGTTGAGCTAGACCGCTGAGGACGGGGAGATCGAGGTTCGAATCTCGGTCGGGTGAACTGAAGGGGGTTTTCCTAAATGGTTTTCCACTTTCCCTCCACGCAAATGGGGTTCAATTTCCACTAATCCAACCTTCCCAATTCCTAATCGATTAGCGTAGTTAGTACTTAAAGCGTATAACCCGAACGGGTAGTAAGACGCGGTGTTCAAATAATAATAAAAAAATTGAGGTATCCAATACTTCGTATTTGATATTCTATCTCATTGGAATTATTGACGGTGAATTTACAATTGCATATTTGATACAGAAGATATATAAATATTAAGTAAGTAGACTAAAGTCACCACAAAATAATCTAGTCTACTTTTTTTTTCTAGACTTTTTTATCTTTATTTGGATGCACTTAATGGATTATTCAAAAATATAAATTTGTGTTATTTGACGACAAAAATGTTATCCTTTACTTCAGCTTCAACTTTTCTTTGCCTGTTTCAAGTATTTTAGCATCGCATTTATACCTTCATAAACCACCAATATAAACATTCCTCGGCTCATTAGGTCGTCACTATCAACGTCCACCGATGAGGAGTTCTATATTATCTAAGAACTTGGGGTACAAAGGGGTGGAGTTAGGGGTTGTCGAACAAGTAGTAACATACACACTCGTGATCAAAGCTACATCATCACTCTTTCAATACAAATAACTTTTCCTCCACTAATGGGCCAGCCTACAAGTCTTCTATCGCAACATTCAAACCTCCTGCTACCCCCTCCTTAACCCCCGTGCAGCATGCGAAAGTGTTTCAGGAAAGGTCTGTATATAAGCTACTACGTCACGTACAATGTCAACAAAAGGGCCAGTAAAAGAGACCTCTGGCCCTTCACGTCACAATTCACTAGCCGCCTCCCCCCCCCCCCCCGTAATGCCTCTACTCCTAAAGCCATGATCCTCCCTCCCCTTAACCTCCAGCTCTCCTAGACCTCTTGCCCTCTCTCAAAAGGTCATTCATTGCCTTAAATGGCTCAAGAGAGAGGAAAAAAAAAAGAAAGCGACCTTCCTCTCTTTTCATACAAGACTAACTCCCTCCCCCCTCTTTTTTTCCTTCTTCTTGTAAGAGTAATGTTTTGGAGGGCTCACCGATTGAGAGGCAATCACATGAGAAGAGGGGGGGGGAAATAGCCAAGAATAATTATTAGAGTTGAGCCCCTTCCCTATCCCTAAACATTCAAACCTTTATCTCTGGTGTCACGTGACGATATGGATGGTCTAGGGTTCAAAACCACTCTTGATGCACTCGAGTGTGTATAATGTTTGTTACAATGCACATATTGAGGAAACTTTCCTTCTATCCGAAACCAGGGGTTTCCAACAAGATTTATTTACAACATAAAAATATATTTTTAAATAGTTGTGTGTACTTGATGTAGGTTTCTTTTAAGTACATTTCTCCCAAACGCAGGTTTATCGGGTAGGGTTCTGATCCGTGTTAAGAGATTCTTTAATTTTTGATCCAAGGTATTTAACGTGCACTCTCTGAACCGACTGATTATATCAGTACACAACTTATAAACTAACTTAAATCTAGAACAGACAACATCCTGCCTCCCGGCCGTTAATTCATCACTGACCCTTAGCTCAGTAAAACACTCTTCCAACTGAGCTAAGCTGTCAGACACGTGATAAGACAACCGTGTTATAACCAATGACTCAATTATATTTCTAAATTGTGATTATTTAGTAGACTAAAAACTCTTCTAACATTATATTATAGTCTATCGAGCAAGACGAACATAGCCATCGCAAAAATAAGCAAGTCAAAGGAAAAAGGGACTACTGAAGACCTACCTCACAATTTAGCTACAGTTCAATTTTCGTAGAAAGGACATTTATTTGATGGCTAGAAAAGTTTATTGATCCACTTTCACTTATTCATACGTCAGTTAATGTGATCTGCATCTATCACTTTTGTTAGCTGTTATTAAAACCTATAAAATAATACTAATAATGTAATAAAATGTTATCAAAGCTTATATTATATATATATATATATATATATATATATATATATATGAAAAATACAGTGCACTACACAGACATTCTTGTCAATCCCAAAATCCAGACATTTACTAAAAAAAATTAAGATGTGTGGAACAAAATAATATAATTGTTGCAGAAATATCACGGGTTAAAAGATAATCACATTCCATCAAAGAGTATAAATGAAATAATAAACACTGTTACAGAAATATTGAGAAGAGAGGAACCTCTCTGACCACCAAAGAGCATCAAAGTTTCATTTTCAATTAACTCTATTGAAAATATATTTATAATTGTATTATAGCTTAGAAACTAATAGTTTTATAAAAAATTATTTCAAATAAAAGTTGTTTAGTTTTAATAGTAGTTATTACAATTTACAATAATAAGTTATTTCGTATCTCACGTAGTTGCGGAAATATAATCAAAATTGGAAATTTATTCTTATGTAAAGTATAATAATATTTAGCACCGCGTCTTACTACCCGTTCGGGTTGTACGCTTTAAGTACTAATTACGTTAATGGATTAGGAATTAGGAAGGTTTAATTGGATGAAATGAACCTGCATTTGCGTAGAGGGAGAGTGGAAAACCATTTAGGAAAAACCACCCCCAGTTCACCCAACCGAGATTCGAACCTCGATCTCCCCGTCCTCGGCAGTCGAGCTCAACACGACAAGCGCGTTAGCCAACTACACCACCGAGGCGGGTTTATGTAAAGTACCCTCACATTAACTTTCAGGGGTGAAAAGAACTGCCATTTTGTTTATATTGTTAAATATTACTTAGAAACAAAATGTAATCAAAATCGTTTGGTTAGATTTTGAAAAAAAAAAAAAAAACATTCTCTCTTTTTTATTTTTGCTCTTTAGTAAAATACCACAAATTTTAAGGTTTGATATCTAATTCCAAAACTTTTTGGGGAACACCCTGCATGCCAAGTTTTAGCCCAATCAGTATAATGGTTTCGACTCGAGGCCGAGTTACAGGCAGCATCACAAAAAAAAAAACTTTTTATGTTTCAAGGGATCATAAAACGTCACATTTATAAAAAAAAATCTCAAGTTTTTTACTATAACATTACTTCTATCTTCTGGGGTTCAAAAGAATGTAAAAAAAGAGATAATTGTGTAAAATCTCTTCTTTTGAAAATTTGACTATAGCCACAGGTTGGCGCACTCCTGTCCGTATATAATAATAATTATTAATATTATTAGCACCACGTCTTACTACCCATTCGGGTTATACGCACTTACGCTAATGTGCAATGGTAGGGTGATTGAGAGGTGAAATGAAGGACCTACAGTTTAACGTGGAATCCGAACCATGGTGGAGGCCAGACCGTATATAATTGAATCGGCTCGCTCTTTCTGGTATGCAAATGGAAACAAACTTTAATCGGGTATATTTTCCAAGCCTATACTAAATAGATGCTATAGTATCCGCTTACCTAAAGCTTGTGCAAGAAATGTGTTTTGAAAGCCATTTTTTGGTAGCCCCCTATTTGGTCAAATTGAAGAGAAGTAATGGGATGGTACTAATTTCCACTGGTTGAACGACTAATCTATGATTTATTGTGTGTTCCGAATGCTTGGCTACATTGCACCTGGTGAGGACTTGTATGTAGAGATATCTTGGGAAAGGGACAAAAGAGGGTATATCGCCTGGTTATTGTTGGACAAAATGCTGTTTATTAGATGGAGCGTGTTTGTTTAATCTAGTAGTGTTGTGAATACAAGCTGTTTATTACATTGAGCGTGTTTATTTAATCTCGTAATGTTGTGAATACAAGCTGTTTATTACATAGAGCGTGTTGTTTAATCTAGTAGTGTTGTGAATACAAACTATTTATTACATAGAGCGTGTTTGTTTAATCTAGTAATGTTGTGAATACAAGCTGTTTATTACATAGAGCGTGTTTGTTTAATCCAGTAGTGTTGTGAATACAAGCTGTTTATTACATAGAGCGTGTTTTTAAACTCGTAATGTTGTGAATACAAGCTGTTTATTACATAGAGAGTGTTTGTTTAATCTAGTAGTGTTGTGAATACAAGCTGTTTATTACATAGAGCGTGGTTTGTTTAATCTGTAATGTTGTGAATACAAGCTGTTTATTACATAGAGCGTGGGTTTTTTTAACTCGTAATGTTGTGAATACAAGCTGTTTATTACATAGAGCGTGTTTTTTAATCTCGTAATGTTGTGAATACAAGCTGTTTATTACATAGAGCGTGTTGTTTAAACTCGTAATGTTGTGAATACAAGCTGTTTATTACATAGAGCGTGGTTGTTT
The DNA here is from genome assembly GCA_039000515.1 of Timema cristinae. Lineage (NCBI taxonomy): Eukaryota > Metazoa > Arthropoda > Insecta > Phasmatodea > Timematidae > Timema > Timema cristinae. Next base: position 27,135,189 of record JBCFYV010000001.1, read on the forward strand.
AATCTGTAATGTTGTGAATACAAGCTGTTTATTACATAGAGAGTGTTTGTTTAATCTAGTAGTGTTGTGAATACAAGCTGTTTATTACATAGAGAGTGTTTTGTTTAATCTAGTAGTGTTGTGAATACAAAGCTGTTTATTACATAGAGCGTGTTTTTTAATCTCGTAATGTTGTGAATACAAGCTGTTTATTACATAGAGGTGTTTGTTTAATCTCGTATGTTGTGAATACAAGCTGTTTATTACATAGAGCGTGTTGTTTAAACTCGTAATGTTGTGAATACAAGCTGTTTATTACATAGAGCGTGTTTGTTTAATCCAGTAGTGTTGTGAATACAAGCTGTTTATTACATAGAGCGTGTTTGTTTAATCTCGTAATGTTGTGAATACAAGCTGTTTATTACATAGAGGTGTTTGTTTAATCTAGTAGTGTTGTGAATACAAAGCTGTTTATTACATTGAGCGTGTTTTTTAATCTCGTAATGTTGTGAATACAAGCTGTTTATTACATAGAGAGTGTTTGTTTAATCTCGTAATGTTGTGAATACAAGCTGTTTATTACATAGAGCGTGTTTGTTTAATCTCGTATGTTGTGAATACAAGCTGTTTATTACATAGAGCGTGTTTGTTTAATCTAGTAGTGTTGTGAATACAAACTGTTTATTACATAGAGCGTGTTTGTATTTAATCTAACGTATGTTGTGAATACAACTTTTATTACATAGAGCGTGTTTGTTTAATCTAGTAGTGTTGTGAATACAAGCTGTTTATTACATAGAGCGTGTTTGTTTAATCTCGTAATGTTGTGAATACAAGCTGTTTATTACATAGAGAGTGTTGTTTAATCTCGTAATGTTGTGAATACAAGCTGTTTATTACATAGAGCGTGTTTGTTTAATCCGTAATGTTGTGAATACAAGCTGTTTATTACATAGAGCGTGTTGTTTAATCGTAGTGTTGTGAATACAAGCTGTTATATAGCGTGTTATTTAACTAGTATGTTGTGATACACTGTTTATAATAATGTTTGTTTAATCTCGTAGTGTTGTGAATACAAGCTGTTTATTACATAGAGCGTGTTTGTTTTAATCTAGTAGTGTTGTGAATACAAGCTGTTTATTACATAGAGCGTGTTTTTTAATCTCGTAATGTTGTGAATACAAGCTGTTTATTACATAGAGAGTGTTTATGTTGTTAATCCGTAATGTTGTATAAAGCTGTTTATTACATAGAGCGTGTTTGTTTTAATCTGTAGTGTTGTGAATACAAGCTGTTTATTACATAGAGCGTGTTTGTTTAAACTCGTAGTGTTGTGAATACAAGCTGTTTATTACATAGGGTTGTTTTGTTTAATCAGTTATATACTGGTTGTTTTTTGTGAATACAAGCTGTTTATTACATAGAGCGTGTTTGTTTTAATCTTAGTTTGATCAGTATAATAGTGTTGTTAAATCGTAGTGTTGTGAATACAAGCTTTTATTAATAGAGCGTGTTTGTTTTAAACTCGTAGTGTTGTGAATACAAACTGTTTATTACATAGAGCGTGTTTGTTTAATCTAGTAGTGTTTGTAATACAAAGCTGTTTATTTACATGAGCGTGTTTGTTTTAAATCTGTAATGTTGTGAATACAACTGTTTATTACATAGAGCGTGTTTGTTTAATCTAGTGTTGTGAATACAAACTGTTTATTACATAGAGCGTGTTTGTTTAATCTGTAGTGTTGTGAATACAACTGTTTATTACATAGAGCGTGTTTGTTTAATCTCGTATAGTGTTGTGAATACAAGCTGTTTATTACATAGAGCGTGTAACTGTATGTTGTGAAACTGTTTATACTAAGTGTGTTTGTTGATTAATACAAAGCTTTTATTACATAGAGCGGGGTTTGTTTAATCTAGTAGTGTTGTGAATACAAACGTTTATTACATAGAGCGTGGTTTATTTAATCTCGTAATGTTGTGAATACAAGCTGTTTATTACATAGAGCGTGTTGTTTAATCTAGTAATGTTGTGAAATACAGAGCTGTTTAATACATAGGTTTGTTTAACATATTTTAATCTAGTTGTTTGTGAATACAAGCTGTTTATTACATAGAGCGTGGTTGTTTAATCTAGTAGTGTTGTGAATACAAGCTGTTTATTACATAGAGCGTGTTTATTTAAATCTCGTAGTGTTGTGAATACAAGCTGTTTATTACATAGAGACGTGTTTGTTTAATCTAGTAGTGTTGTGAATACAAGCTGTTTATTACATAGAGCGTGTTTGTTTAATCTCAGTAGTGTTGTGAATACAAGCTGTTTATTAACATAGAGCGTGTTTGTTTAATCTCGTAGTTTTGGGTGAATACAAGCTGTTTATTACATAGAGCGTGTTTGTTTAATCCAGTAGTGTTGTGAATACAAGCTTTTTATTAATAGAGCAGTGCTTGTTTAGCTTCGTAGTGTTGTGAATACAAGCTGTTTATTAGCATAGAGCATGCTTGTTTGCTACTCGTAGTGTTGTGAATACAAGCTGTTTATTACATAGAGCGTGTTTGTTTAATCCAGTATGTTGTAAGTCGTAGTTTGTGAATACAAGCTGTTTATTACATAGAGCGTGTTTGTTTTCATCCAGTAGTGTTGTGAATACAAGCTGTTTATTACATAAGCGTGTTTGTTTAATCCAGTAGTGTTGTGAATACAAGCTGTTTATTACATATAGCGTGTTTGTTTAATCTAGTAATGTTGTGAATACAAGCTGTTTATTACATAGAGCGTGTTTGTTTAATCTCGTAGTGTTGTGAATACAAGCTGTTTATTACATAGAGCGTGTTTGTTTTGCTCTCGTAGTGTTGTGAATACAAGCTGTTTATTACATAAGGCATATATAACCCCAACGTATAGTCTAAATTCAAACAAAAATGAATAAACTAAAACCTTTGTTTTGTGTTCATGCCAATAAATATAGTATGAATGTTTATTAAAGAAAAATTAATCAAGATAGTAAACATTATACTATCATTATACTCATCAGGCCTATTCCGTAGCCGAGTCATCATAGAGGCCAACCACATATCCGGGGAACCTTGTTTCGATTCCAAGCATTGAATTATGTTTAAATATTTGCACGAGAGTTCGTCATATTATCCAGGGTGACTATTGGCTTTGGTTATCTATCATGTGTTTGATTTCTTAGGATGTTGAGGTGTTAAAAAATAGTGTTTTAGGTCAGGTAAAGTATTGTCTACTGTATATATTGTGTTCTTTTTTTTATCAATGCGTCTTAATATCTGGTTAGATTTGATGTATTTTTGATAATTACTCTAAGGGGGTAGGGATGAAGAAGGAAACTTTTTTAGTGGTAATATACCCACATTTACGTGGAAGGAGAGTGGGAAACCATTTAAGGAAAACACCCTTAGTAGATCCAACCGTGGTTCGAGCCTTAATCTCAGTCTAAGCCGGCCAATCTAACACGTGAATGATGCCCTAGACCATTAGACCATTGAAATGGGTATGTATTTCGTGATATCACTAAAACCCATGATAAGAAAGTTATATTTCTATACCTGAAATAAAACATGAAAACTCTCATCAGTGGTATTAGACATCACACCTAGTGGTATCATTAATCACTGGTGACATGGTACTCTGAGGTTTTGAATCCAGGATGGATGTACTCGAATTATTTTCTTTTACCAAAATTGTTTTTCACTTTCCATCCATGAAACTACATGTTTGTTTCATCTTCAATTCTAGACTGTCATCACCCTACTCCAATACGCTTGTCAGACGAGAAACTCTAAAAACCCTCAACACAAACACCTCAGAACTTAAGGTGGGAGTGTATGGAACTCAAGTTAGGGGAAATGTTTTTGCTATTTTTAGAGAAAAACATATTTTGGCTAAAATAAAAATATTGCTCCAGTGCAAATATAAAGTTTAATCATCTTCACATTGCGATATCAACAGCTATTGACTATATATATGAGCATAGCGACATTAGATGAGAAATTTTTTTAAGAGAAAAAGATGAAATTAAATTTCAGGACACCCTTGACAGATATTCAACAACTGTTGATATTACCATGGGAAGGAAATTAAACTATGTTTTACTGGAGAAATATTTGATTTACTTTGACAGAAAAATGTTTTATCTAAAACCACAAAATTACTGTCCTTATCTAGTGTTCTTCAAACTCCCCCTTAAGAATATAAACATGTAAGAAACATAACAAACTTTTTTTTTTTCCAAAAAACTACATTGCACAAACTCAAGTGTTCTTTCCACCCGTGAGGAAAATGGTCGCCATTTTCCGATGAACCACGAGTAACATCCACTTGAATCTTTTCCCTCTATCCCTCTTTATTTTATTTTACACCATCTCTCTCTCTCTTCACCCTCTCCAACCCATCTCTATCTAATCCCCTGTTTCCCCCCTTATCGTTCTTTGTGGGGTTGTCTGCCGTTCTATTTCCCCGGTCGTTCCTAGGCACCCCCTCACCCCCTCTTTATTACCCCATCCACCTCCTACCCGCCCACGCATATCGTGTTGGAAATATCGAATGATGTCGGTTAGCTGGAGGGGAATATAAAAATAAGGAGGGTTTTTCCGGGTTGAATTGGGGAGGGTTTGAAAATTGGAAAACCAGAGTGCGCATGCGTCCTTTGCACCCTTTAGTAGTCGTACTTTTGCGGTCGAGGAAGAAGAAGAAAAAGAAGAGTAAAATGGGGTGAAAAAAAAAAGAAGGAAGATGGCAGAAACACTGTGACAATGGAAAAAAAAAATTTGGGGGGGGGGTATGTGTTTTGTTTACCTTAATAAACCTCTTTTTAGTTTCTTTTCTTTTTTTTTTAAAGGAAAAAGAGTTAAACGTTTACGTTTTCTCTGTTACGATTTATGTAAATGAGTTTGAAAGGAGTCCTACCACCACGGGCCGTGATGAGGGCGGAGGGTGGCAGGAAGGTCTCCGGGTTGCCATAGCAACGCGTTGTTTGCCTTTCCGCTTGAACTTGAGAACACTTAGCACGGAGTGGGCTGGGCGATGAGCGTTGAACCGAGGACTGTTTGTTTTAATTACTACGGCGTTACACTAAGACACTTCACTCGGGGAGTTTTATTTGAACACGAGACAATTTTACAAGAATTATGCTTTTGGGACTTTGAATTTAGTATTTTTTTTTAGAGTTTTACAGAATAAAAATAATGTCGTGGCATGTTTAATTAGGTCAGTAGGATACTTGGATTCAAAAACGAAAAGGATGCTTTTAATAAATCAGTCTATAAAAAGTTTCCAAAGTAAATGTTCTCTTTGAATTTATTTTTGCTTATTTTATTAACTGTTTTATTTAGTTAATAATTTTTAATCAAGTTTACGCCTTTTTTATGAAGTGGAATGAACTTAATTATATTCTAATGTTTTTTTCTGACTTTTAAAAATTTAATAGCAATATATACCTGCATACTAATTCATTTTCACACGTAATCTATTTTATTTATCAGCGGTCAGAACCTTAAGACCGTGGGCCGGATCCGGCTCACCAATTGATTTTATCAGGCTTGTTAAAGACATAGCAAACAAACAATTGTGTCCATAAAAATTATACTATTATTTAATTGAGAAATAATTTGAAACTTTTTGATCAGTATTTTTGTCGAAACCAGCCCACCCAATTAAAAAAAAAACACCATGTGGCTTGCCATTTAAAAAAGATGCTGACCCCCTGATATATATCATGGCACAAATAGTCTAGTCATTCTCATTTTTTTACTCATTTTTAAATAGAGTCTAAAACCATAGCTCAGTCGTAAGCGTGGCTGACTATTAAGCTTAGGGTCCCGGTTTCAATTTCTGGCTTCACCGAAAGATTTTTTATTTGTAGAATTGAGGTTACCCCTGTCACAGCGATGACTTGGGGTTGTGGGGGGAGTGTATTATTATTATTAATTATTATTATTATTATTATTATTATTATTATTAGCACCGCGTCTTACTACCCGTTCGGGTTGTACGCACTTACGCTAATGTGTAATGGAAGGGTGATTGTGAGATGAAATGAAGGACCTACAGTTTAATCGTGGAATCCGAACCACGGTGGAGGCCTGGCATTCCCCACATTCACAAGTTGTGGGGGAGTGTAGTTATCAGGGGGAGAGGGGGATGGGTGCTGTATCTGTTCTATAGTTAAGCTAGTTTAAAAGCCGTGTCTTATATAATCAGTCAGTTTAGAGAGTTCATTTTGATACCTCAAATTAAAAATAGTATAATATACAACCTGCCTTATTATCTGTACGTTCAATCCACTCTCGCCTTTCCTATTAGGATAGATGAAAATGAGGTAATATATACTGTAAATGTACTCATATTTGCCTAGAGTAAAAGTAAGAAATCATAAAGTAAATAAAACATAACACAGGACCCGGATTCGAATTACGACCTTTCCATCACCAGGAAATAAACTAGACTAGACGGCACTAACAATTTTTTCCACACTCCCAACTGTTTAAAAACTCCCCCCCCCCCTCCCACCACTCCATCAATAATGGTTTTAAATGTATGAGAGTTGAACGGTTTCATATTCTCTTTAGAAAATAGTAATATTTTTTAATGGTGTATTAATTGTTAATGAACATTTTTAAGAGTGTAAACATTTTGCCAACATTTATATATTTTTTGCTATACATCTTCCTGTACTCTTAACACAGGGATTCCCGAACATTGCATCTCAACGCCCTTGGGCATCGCCGGTCTTGGTCCGGGGCGTCGTGGCTATAAAGAAACACTAACACTTATAATGTATAGTGAAATGCATCACACAAATGTTAAATACACGTACCCATACATATTTTAAATAGTGAAATGAAATCATACAATTAAACAAATCATTTTTTCTTGTGTGAAAGCGTTCACTTAATATTAGTTCTGAATTCTAATGCTCCTTGAAAATATTGGGTACAGGGGTGTCGCACAGGAAATCTGTCATGTGAAGGGCGGCGGGTCTCTAAAAGTTTGGGCGCTCCTATATTAACCTATTCGCAGTCTACACTTAACTGATTTAAGTACCTAGTATGAGAAGGGAGGATTTTAAGTGCACCCACTACACTTGACATCATCTCTGAGAGAACTGCAAGTTTCATGGAGAAAAGCTTTATCTTCTCTCTCTCTCTCTCTCTCAATTAACTGTTGGTAAATATCCTCACTCTAAGTTCTGGAGGTGTTGTGCTGGGGTAAGAAAGAGCTACTGGCAAACTCGACTAACCAGCGTTGTGAAACTTGTCTTATATTTGAGGGGAGATTAACCACACGGAAACAAAAAAATTACAACGCTTTTTCTCAATATTAGGCATGGATTTTCCTCGAGATTATATCCAGTGTAGCATTTACATGGAGATAACACGGATTGAGATTGAACCGCAGATCTTATGAATTGAAAGAGCAAACCATCCTAGAGGCTCGGCCTTTAAAGCCTGGTTCACACTTTTATCATATCCTCGTAATTTATCTTCATCGTGTTCAACAGGGATATAAAGATACACACGGGCACGGGTTGGACAACATTTTGGCAGGTCCGATCCTCTTTCTATCACGCTCATTGATTAGACTTATAGTATATATAATTAGTGTGTTGTAGCGGTGTAATAAGATAACTGAGCCGTAGAAAGTGACTCGGATTCGAAGCACATTCAGACATGACGTCACCTCGTCACCCCGTAACTTCCTTTATATGACAGCGAAATATCAATTCTAAGCGAGACGTAGTGATCTGATACACGTATCACTATCATACCTGGTATCGTCCCAAGCTGACGCATGATACGAATAGGGGATTATAATATATATATATATATATATTATACGAGGATTTGATACAAGTACGGACCCGGCTTAAGACAGAGTTTGGAAACTTTTTTTTTCTGAGCTGAATCATAAATAGTTTTTACTTTGCGGGTAAGTGATTAAAATTGAAGAAACTATTTACATCTTAGTGCAAAATTTAATTTAAAAACATCCTTATCTCATTGACCGCACAATAATATCAAATGGGGTGGATCTGGGCCACGTGTTTGTAGTTTACAAATCCCTGGTCTGAAGTGTTACTAAAACAGTCCAGTCTATCACGAGAGTAAGGGGAAACCAAGGGTTGTATCCTGATTGGAAACGGGGAAAAATTCGTCCAAATTGTGAACACACCCAAAATGTTATGGCCACCTAAATATCCCAATGTCCAGATTGCGAACAAGTAAAAGAGCAATTCATGAGAATTCTCAAATCAGGTTGGTGACACTGGTGGAAGGGGTTAGTAGCAGCCACCACCAGCAACCCTCTAACTAACTCCTCAACCTAACCAACCTAACCTAACCTAGAAATATTCATGTATGTAATTTAGTTAAATTAATACTGACGAGATTGAAAGAACGTACAACTACTAGGCCACAGTGGGCCGCCTCTATTATCAAATTAGGCGCGGTTAGGCATAGTAAAATGGCATTTCCGCAATCCGAACTCCTCTCCACATATTAAAAATCGCATGTTCGCAATCAGGACTGTTCGGAATCAGGAGGCAACCAAATTGGGTTACCAAAGCCTGGTTGAGTATAATGAGGAGGATTTTGCCTTATTGGTTTCTCATTCCCCCCTCGAGCCAATGCTGGGTACATTTTCTATCAAATAAATTGTATCAACACCTAGCCCATTAGTGTAAATATGCGAATAGCCCAAATGTGTAGTAAGCCACGGTTCAAAACTCTTCCTCCCTCACAAAATATAAAAATAGCATGGAATATTGTAAGCACCCACTTCAGTGGTTGAACAGTTCAAGGCGTTAACTTTGTGTTAAGCTAGCCTGCTGATGACGATTGGGTCTACTGGGAGTTTTTTCTTAAATGGTTTCTCACATTCCTTTCACGCAAATGCGGGTATATTACCTATAAAATGCTTCTTTCCTCACCCCTACCTCATCGGAGAAATGATAAAATATGCTTATAACCTGGACAGGTAGTAGGACGCGGTGATATATATTTAAAAATTAAAAAAATACAATTGATGAATATTATTATTTGTTTTTTAGTGTACTAGGTTGTACACAAAACTGATTGGATTAAGATTTGTCTGTGTCAATCAAGTTAAATGACGTGTATGTTGAAATGTATAAAAAGAAATAATATAATATGTGGCGTCAATACTAGGCTCTATTTGAAGTGGTAACCGGAAACGGAACGGATATCCGTTTATTTTGCGTGCGTGTGGGGTCTATAGAGTATAAAAAAAGAAGGGAAAGAGGAGGAGGAAGCAGTATGGGAATTGTGTTTTGGCGGTAGTTGGTAATATGCTGGTGTGTGGCGCGGCGGCAGGGCAAGTCCTGAATTCTTGCGCTCTCTACCCCCCTTTCAATGGCGAGCTATGCAATTCGCATCACAGGGGAGTTAGAAGGGTGGAGTTGAGCGGTCGGAGCTGGGGATTGGTTAGGTCGTTGATGCGGGGAAAGAGGGGGTTAAAACGAAATGAAGGGATTTAACACGCCTTACGGGAAAAAAGGGGTCAAGCCTCATTTACGAACATTCTCGCGCGTCCGCTTGTAAAATGGTAAAAAATTATCGTTGAGAAAAGGGGAGTTTCAATCCAACATGTGATTTACAGCTTTTTTTCTAGGAAAAAATCTCGTTCTTTTAAACACAAAAAATAAATAAAAAATCTAACATAATGTTATGATTTATTAATAAAGAACCTATTACATTTTTAAATAATAAATTAGTAGTAGTAGTAGTAGTAGTAGTTTTATATCTTTTAGCGATGTTTTAATAGCTTTTCAATCTACTTCTATAACCTATTAATAAAATGAATGGGTGGTTTGTCTTTAATGAGCAATTCGTGATATCTACCACATGCTGTGGTCTTTAATTTAAAGAAAATATCAGCTCTATTCACGAACATTACACACCTTAAAGCCAGAATTTTAAAATATAAAATTAATTTCCACGTGAAATCATTATACTAAAACCATTTCTCTCGGGTACATTACCTAGTTTTTATTATTTAGTACCGTGCCTTACTACCCGATTAGGTTATACACTTATGTACTAATTACACTAATGGTTTTAGGGATTAAAAAGGTTATATTTAGAAGAAGTGTACCAGTATTTGCGTGGAGGGATAGTGTAAAACAATTTTGTCAAATCTTCCCGTTATCGGCAGTCTAATCTACTGCAATAGTAGCGCGTTTGAACTTAAGATCACCAAAACGGGTTTCAATTATTAGTTAATAAGTAGGATTCTGGTCGAAAGTAATATATGACAGTTACCAAAGTTATTAAATCTATTTTAATTTTAATTTAATTATTATTATTATAATTATTTAATTCACTTTTGATAGATATCTATAAATTAACACCAATAATAAAGTAAAATTTTTCATCACTGTTCACTGTAAAAAAACACGTTTTCTATTTCCTAAAAAGGACCTTGGTACTGGAATCGTACTATAGTGTATTTACTAAGATAAATGGTAAAACATATTTATAATAATAAATAGGCTAATGGGTGTACTCATCCACACATTGTTTTTTTATTAAATTAAATTTATATATTTGCCTTAGTGATCCCAAATTATATGAAGTCAGTATGGAATTTGACCGGATTGATGTTGGTGGGAAAAGTTGAGGTTAGAATCTTAGCGGGGGAAGATTTTTTTATCTCTTCACATAACTAACTCTTTTTTTCATTTCCCTCTCTACGCTATTATACAAAAAAAATTATCCTCTGCTATCACCACTTCCTCTAAGACGAGCCATTAAGAGCCCTTATGTATGTTTATTTAAAGGCGATTCGTTGTTTATGCTCAGTTTTATTTGATCAAGAATTTGAAAACCTTGTACTTCAAATGCTAATTGATTTTTATTTTCCCCTGCCTCTTAATATCCAGTTGGGCTACACGCACATATTAAGGTTGGGAGTGTAAGGGTGTGAGTTAAATGCAATGTTTTTAAGTCTTTATATATAAACAATTTTTTTTTTGCCAAAATAAATAAAATATTTCTCCATTAGAAACATAGAGTTTAATTTTATTCACATGATGATATCAAATATCATTGAATACCTGCCATGTGCATAGCAGCATTGGACTAGAAACTTTTTAAACTAAGAGAAAACGTTGTAATTATTTTCCAGGACACCCTTAATAGATATTAAACAACTGTTGATATCACTATATGAAGAAAATTAAACTATGTTTCTACTGGAGAAATATTTTATTTACTTTGACCAAAACAAGTTTTGTTATAAAAACTAAAAAAATATTGACCTTTAATTCACGTTACCTACATTCCCACCTTAACTACGATATATATACAGGATGAGGAAGGCAGAATTTTTGGGTGATTGAACCCATACTAGCGTGGAGTGAGGTTGGAGAACATAAGTGTAAAATCATATTCGGTTAAACAAAATCCTGCAGTGCATCATGCTGGATAGATTCGATTTTCACCACCTCCCCAACCCTTTCCTTCCACAAAGATTTACCAAGTGGGACGCAAGTCTAACGCCTTAGAGAGACCGATTGACCCATATTTGCCTATTTATTTACGTGGTTTAACAAATATAATAGGCAGATTAGGTGCGGTTCGGAAAAAGCTAAAATGTTGATCCCAAGCCATAAAGTTATTATTTATTGGTACTGACGTAAACATGGATCACTATAGACAATAAATAACCTTATCTGATAGCTATAAAATAGTGTACAAAGACTATACTCATGTACTCATTCGACAACGTTTTCTTTCTCTAGAGTTTTTAGGTCATCCTCGACCGATGACGTTAGTTTTGTCAACTGTAAAATAAGTATTCTGATGTTTTTGTCATTGTTGCTCCCATTAAACGTATTACTTATATTTTCTTAATGGCCCTCAATAATGCGATCCGACTATAGGTTTATGTGTTTTGGTGTTTAGTGCATCGTACTTAATTATTGCCCAGGAGACCGGGGTATGATCGAGAATGGCGAGTACCGTTGTGATTTTCACCCACAATTTAGTTTACAATATATTTTCCAATAGAATACTGAAGCATTTTTAAAATTCATATTCCCTCATTATTACCGTGTCAATATGAGTAATTGAGATGCTAATATCAATTGAACTGAGGTATAGTACAGTCAAATTCACAAAGAAATACCCTCTTAGCAAACATAAGCATATTTATTTGCCGTCAACATTGAGAGCATTTTTATAATAATAGTGTTATTCTACACCTATTGAAATATTTTACCAAAAGTGATAGCTATAGAACACATGACTTGACGTAGGAATACGTGATAATAGATCTAGTAACTTTCTAGCTGCCAGATCAGGCCCCCTTTTTTTAATGAAAACTGGTCAATATTTTTAATAAATAAAATCAATCAACAGAAGACACCAATTGGTAAAATTAGATTTGCTAGCTATTTAACAAGTTAAGTGAAATTGGGCAGTTTTAGTAAAGTTTTATTTGCCACTAGAATCTGTGTGATTATAGATTTACTTCAAAATTTAAATTTTCATCAAAAATACTAAGAAAAACTGCCTTGTTTGATTAATAAGAGTCTGTGGTAGTGGTCGATGGCGTCACTTTCATGTTAAACTGGCCTGTTGATGACGGGAATATCGGGGTTGGAATTCCGATCTGGTCTACTGAGAATGTTTTTCTCTAAACGGTTTCCCACTCTCCTTCCACGCAAATGCAGGTATATTACCTCTAAAATGCTCCCTTCCTAATCACTACCCAATTAGATTAATTATCATATATGCGTGTCACCTGAGCAGGTAGTAAAACGTATTGATTAAAAATAAGTATCTAAGAATATGAAGTAATGCTCTAATTTCAAATTCCCCGCGTATGTTTGATCCCCCACCGCAGTTCTAAGCTCTTGAATTTCTCCCATCTAACATAAATCAATTTACCAGCTCCAGTTGGAAACACTATAATGGAGTTATGCCGTTGTAGCACTGGGTAAGATTGAGGGTTCGATATATATATCTAGCAGGATGAAGGGGAATGGTATAAGGGGAAGGTTGTTGGGTGGTGTGAGAACGCGAGGGTTGTGATCACGGTGCGTGGGGGCGGGGGTGGTCGCGTAACGCGCCGGAGGCGGCGTAGCGCGTCACAACTAGAGATGCTAGCTTAGGTTGAAAGGGGGATGAGAGTGGACGTCGATTTTGAGGTCTCTCCAAACAACAAAAATATATATATTATATATATAAAAGTTGTTCTGAAACTCAACGCCCAAACTGCAAATATAGTTAGTTTGAACCAAAATTAATACATAATTCTAATACACTTACATCCGGCAAACTATGCTAATACAATTAAATTGTGTGCACATTTTTTGGCCTATAGCACCAGGAGAGCAAAGCTGTGCAAGCATGTAAGTACAACAAGTTGCATAGGAGCTAGGCGAGCGGTAATGCACACCTTGACATCTTGGAGCACCGCAGTAGAACACACCACAATTAATAGTAAACAACACAACAGTCCATCCAAAATGGAAATATGTTCTTATGGTCATCATTAAATGTCCTACAACACAAAAAAAAAGGCATGCTATTATTACATATGCAGTGCCACGCACTCAACTCCCATACAACTTGTTGTACACGCATGCTTGCACAGCTTTGCTCTCCCGGTGATGTACGGCGAAACTTTAGACACAATTTTAATATATTAACATAGGTTTCCGGATTTAAGTGTAGAGGGATTTTGTAATACTTTTGGTTCAAACAAACTACATGTGCAGTTTGGGCTATGAGTTTCAGAAATATTCTGTATTTATATTTCTACAATGCGTGCACACACACACACATACACACAGGAGGATACGCAGTCAAAGTCGTCAGTCTCATCTCGTCTCGTCTGATTTGACAGCAATCCTATATTTTTCGAGCGCAATACTTTATACCGCGTTGCCTTCTAATGTATGAAATTAATATTGATTTAACATTAATTAAAACGAGAGGTAACAATGAAATACAAATCTTTGGGTAAGTGGCGTAAAATATTTTATCTATTATAAAATAGGTCAGTAATTTTTTAGTTAAAAAATATTGCTTATTGTCATAGAATATCTGTAGACCCTTTTTTTTTCTTTTTACTTTATCATAGAAAAGATAAGGTATTATAAACGTTAACATGTTTGATTTTGAGATTATTATGAATCTCTGCGTTTTATGTGTACTGAATCCACCCTCCTCCCACTCCCAAAAAATTGATTTTACAGATTTAGTCTGTCTGTCTGTCTGTCCCTGGATCTAGATCCGATGTTGTTCAAACTTTATATTTAGTTGTTTTATGTGTATATTTAGTGAGTTTTTGTTGTTGTTGAAAATTTTAAATTTTTCTAAAATGGCTCGAACGATTTTGCTTAAATTGGGTATTTAGGGAGATTTTGACTTTTAAAAATATCACTGTATTGAGCCTACTTGTTTATGAAATGAATAAAAAACTGATTTAAATCCAACAATTTTTTTGGTTGTTTAGTTCACTTTAAAGGTATCCCTGACAATCATCAACATGAACAGCTACTGTCCAATTTTCAAATGAACATTTACTCTCTTCGGTGGCCACATGAGTTAAGGTGCCATTCTCGCAATATACTAGACTGATGATGACGGGGAGATTGTGGTTCAATCCCAATCGGGTGTACTAAAATAGTTTTTTCTTAAATGGCTTCTTAATATAGTTTTTTCTTAAATGCTTCTTAAATAGTTTTCTTAATGTCTTCTTAAAATAGTTTTTTCTTAAATGGCTTCTCTCTCTCTCTCTCTCCACGTAAATGCTGATACGCTTACTCTAAATTCAACCTTCCTCAACCATAACTCATTAGCGTAATTAGTACACATGAATGGATAATAGGACGGGGTGCAAAAAATTAAAAATATATGAAAGGCCTTTTATCTGTACAGCCAAAATACTTTACTAGACTTAATTTAACTGGTATCAAGTTCATTATTGTGTTTTTTTTAAATATAAATATGCATCGGTGATGTCTGGCTTAAGCTGCATTAATTGCCTAATTTGGTGTTATAATATTTGTGGTGAGATGAACTCTTAAATTTTGTGGTATTAAAAAATTTACGGGGTGTTCAGAAAATAATAACCCAAACTGCACATAGAGCTTTTTTGAACCAAAAGTAATACAAAATCTTCATACACTTACATTCGGAAACCAATGCTGATACCATTAAATTGTGTTTTCAGTTTCAGCGTATAGCGCCGGGAGAACAAAGCTGTCAAGAATGCGTGTAAAACATGTTGCATAAGAGTTAGGCGTGTGGCAATGCACGTGTAATAATGGCAAGCACTTTCTGTGATATATTATCGTAAATTATGACCTTCGGATGGTATTCCCATTTATAGATGGACTGGTGTGTTGTTTACTATTAATTGTGGTATGTTCTGCTGCCATACTCCAAGATGTTGAAGTAGGGAGTGCCGTGCGCCTAGCTCATAATGCAACCTGTTATACAAGCATGCTCGAACAGCTTTGCTATCCCAGCGCTATACTCCAAAACTTTGGACACAATTTAATTGTATTAGCACAGTTTGCCAGATGTAAGTGTAAACGAATTTTGTATACTTTTGGTTCAAACAAAGTAATGTGCAGTTGGGGCGTTGAGTTTCAGAACACTCTGTATACACACATCTGCATACATCTAAGTCATATGGTCCACCAGTATATAAGTTTGTTTTAGCACCGCGTCTTACTACCCTTATGGGTTGTAAACTTTTGTACTAATTACGCTAATGGGTTTAGGGACTAGGAAGGCTATATTTAGAGGAATTGTACACGAATTTGTGTGGTAAAAGAGTGAAAAACCATTTTAAAAAAACACTCACTTAACCAGACATAGATTCGAACCTCTATCTTCCCATTATTGGCAGTCTAGGCGATGGACCACGCTGCTACTAAAGCGGGTCAATCTATAAAGTAGAACCTATTTTTTTCAGGAAATTAAAACAATTTTATTTCAAGCTATGAACAGATATGATTAAAAAAAATTCACAAACATTATAAGTATGCCATATTTTAAATATAATTGATATTTTTTCCGAGTAGTTACAGCGCTGTATAGTAACATATTTCTCAAAAAACAACGAAGAAACCATTTAGGGGTAAGAGGAGACACCAAACAACTGTGCAAAGGGGACAACCCCATGTTAGCTGATGAAAGTTTGTTGGTCGGTTGAAGTGAAGGAAGATACCGATACAAGTTTCATTGAAAAGGGGGAATGAAACTAAGAGCTCGATGAAGGTGGGGTGGGATCTGATGGTGGGGAAATGAGGGGTGGGAGCTTGATAATGGACCAGTATGAAGGGCGGAAGGGTAGTCACATTCACTCCTACCATTACTGCTCTCTTTTCTCTCTCTTTTTACTCATCCTACTTCCTCTTCAAACCTTGTTTCTATACGTAATATCATCCTCCTCCCCCTTCTCCCCTCTACGCCTCAGGACAATGTGTGGTAAAACTTTACGATTACCTTCGACTGGAAAAGGAGGGGAAGAAGGGAAGGGAAACGGCCTTAACAAAATTAAATTTCTATCTCTAAAGGGTGTTTTTTTTCCCTTACTTTAGTCAAAATATTGTTTCGTTGAACTTGTGTTTAAGTAAGATAAACATAGATTTTGTAAAATAATTAGTAGACTCATATGGGCTCAGATATTTTATTTTCAAAATTTATGTCACGTAAAGTGTTAGATGAGCACGTGACTTTTAAAAAACAACAACTTAAAAACAGTACAGTAACACCTGACCTTGAAGTAATGAACGATTACTATCCCTACATCGAGCTAAAATCCTTTCGAAACACATTCACTGACAAGTTCAGACATTTTCATTTGTAGAAAATACTGCTTATATCAATCCCCTCCGTTTCTCTCTGTACTAGCTGTGAGCCAATGGATCTGTCTGGATGTCTTTTGTCGAAGATAAGGAGGGGGGGGGGGGCGATATGAATTCTTGTGTGGGTTCGTGATTGACGTTAGACTTGGATTTTAAAAGGTCTATTAATACTACTATTATTCTTATTATTATTAGCACCGCGTCTTACTACCCGTTCGGGTTATACGCACTTACGCTAATGTGTAATGGTAGGGTGATTGTGAGATGAAATGAAGGACCTACAGTTTAACGTGGAATCCGAACCACGGTGGCGGCCTGGCATTCCACACATTCACAAGATGTCTTGTCAGAGGTGTAGGAAGGGTTTGGCAATCAGATAAATCTGTGCCGGGACCGAGTATTTAACCCCGGCCGCCAGCACAGAAGTCTGACACCTTACCCCTAGACCACCAGGTCACCCCTGATTAATACTACTATTTATACTACAAATGCGATGTTCATAAGTACAGTTAAAGTGAAGAACTTAATGAATACAGAGAAGCGAATGACTGATCGAGTTATGAGATTTACCTAATTGCCTGTCTGACTACTAGATGGTTGCTGCATGGCTGTTAAGCCTAGTTCCCTGGGATCGAGTGGCATCCCCAGCTGGTACTTGACGAACCCAACGACTTAACCCGCGTGGCCCCATAAGCTGGGGTTTCCTCGGGTAGCGGCGCCGCAATCAAGCGGCCGTAATATGACGTTGAATGACATCACAAAAACGTTGTCCGTACAAACAATCGAGCGTGGTTTCCTAGATAGCGTTGACTGCCACCGTCATGCCAAATAGCGGTGCTGCCATTTGTATCACGGCCGTCATTACGGCCACAAACAATTTGGTACCGTTTTTTGAAGTCGTGCGGTGAACTTTTCACTAAAAATGAGTCAAAATTGGAGTAACGAAGAAGACGAAATATTAATAGATTTTTGCTCTGCGGATATTGGCTTCTTGTTTCTGTTGTATGGCTTTGAAGTTATGTCTTCTATGTAATTCAGTACATAATCAAAAAACACTTGTGTTAAACGAAAATTTCCCTAAATTTTTCTTGATTGCAGTGCAGATGACGACGCACTAAAATTTCATATGCACCTTCTGTAGCACGGCTTTTATAAATTTTCCTTTCCTCCGAACGTTTCTTGTTGTCGTCTTCTGATGACTCTTCATCTTCCAAAAATACTAGTAATGCCAAATCAAGATCATCCATTTTCAAATTACAAATTCATACTTTTCACACCGTCACGACGACATACAAGGGCTAGGTTTACATAAGCTGGCCACCGTCACGAAACGGCCGCCACACAGAAGATGGCTAACGCTATATTACGGCCGCTAAATTACCGCACCGCTACCCGAGGAAACCCCAGCTATAACAGGCAATGTGACCTCCTACGATCATTTGTAGTCAGCCCCGAGGAGCTAAAGATCTCCCCCTTTTAACCGGGTTGCTGGTTCCTAGCTCAGGAGTGCTGACACTTCCTTTTACGTCAGTTCCTCTAGTTTGTTTGTTAATTGAATCATCATAACAACCTCGCAAAACTCGTTATGTCATTCGCCATTCACAACATAACATGCCTTCCAATTGAGGTCCTTTCGATGACACTTATCTTTTAAGTTATGAGTATTTTTGTAGTTCTTATAGCAATACATATTTTTAGCCAAAATAATTAAAATACGTATCCAGTAGATAAATAGATTTTAATTTTTATTCGTATGATGATATTAACAGCACTTAAATATCTGTCAAGAGTATCCTGGGATTTAATGAAGTTTTTTTTATCTTAATTTAAAAAGTTTCTTATAAAATGCTGCTATGCTGATGACATATTTAACAACTGTTATCACTATGTGATGAAAACTAAACTATAGTTCTACTAGAGCAATATTGGATTCATATTGACCAAAATGTTTTGCTATAAAAATTGAAAAAATAAAAACCCCATCTTTTCTTTCTTTTCCTCTTCTAAGTTAATATATTAGCCACTATTGAATTCTATAACGATGAAAGAATACCTAAATTTTTTTAAATTCTTATGATTATTTATTATCTTTTTATGATCCCCGTCCAGGGGTAGAATTCACGCGATTAGAAAAATGTCGAATACTTTACGGTTCAGACATTCTTGTTTGTCACGAAAGAGTCTAATTTTAAATAATACATTTATTACATTTTTCTTTTAATTTACGAAAACATTAAAAAAATAAAGAAATATAATATATAATTTCCTATTATGTTGTTATTAAATAATGGGATAAACTATATTTATTTTAATAAATACATATATACGCATTATATGTCTAAGCATTTATATGTTATTAATTTTTTTGTGATAGCCACATAAAATAAACAAATTTTGTTTATTGGGTGTAAAAAAACGAAAGAAAGGTAAACAAAAATATAAACAACTAAATGCAATTACATGGTAAAAATATTATGTATTTTTAAAAATGGCCAGTTGAACTCAATTATCAGTGACACATTACGTTTGCAAATTACTCAGGAGAGATTGCAAATAACAGCAATCATTTAGCAAGCGCTGCATGTAACCGGCACTTGATTGGGTAGTAGAGTAGAAACAGCAAACATACCCCTAAATACAAACAATATACCTCCTATCACTAGGCTACATTGAGCACAAGAGTGTAGCAGGGTGATGAAAGCGTGTGGGGAGAATGTAATATTGTGACGAGCAGTTTGAAATAAAAGAATTCCTTTTTTTTTGTTAATTTTTAGAATAAATGTTTATCATTTGCCATGTCCATGGTTAATGAATTTAAATATTTAGGAACAAATTTAACTAGAAATATTTATATGAGAGTAGAAATTACTGAAAATAATAGTCAGGAAAATCATGCTATTACTTGGTCAGTAAATTATTGACATCTCGCCTGCTGTCAAGAAATGTAAAACTCAGAATAAACAAAACAATAACTTTACCAGTTGTTCTTTATGGTTGTGAAACATGTTCGCTTTTAAAAAAAAAGGTTTGAAAATATGGTGCTTAGGAAGATATTGGGTCCAAAAAGGATTAGGATACTTGGGAGAGGAGGAGGTTACATAATGATGAGTTACATATCCTGTAATCATAACATTATTATTATTATTATTATTATTATTATTATTATTATATATTAGCACCGCGTCTTACTACCCGTTCGGGTTATACGCACTTACGCTAATGTGTAATGGCAGGGTGATTGTGAAATGAAATGAAGGACCTACAGTTTAACGTGGAATCCGAACCGCGGTGGAGGCCTGGCATTCCCCACATTCACAAGATGTATTGTCAGAGGTGAAGGAAGGGTTTGGTAATCAGATAAATCTGTGCCGGGACCGAGGATTGAACCCCGGCCGCCAGCACAGAAGTCTGACACCTTACCCCTAGACCACCAGGTCACCCTAATCATAACAAGAAATTGTTAGGATAATCAAGTCTAGTAGCTTATGGTGGGCAGGACATGCAGTGCGACTGGGATAATCTAGAACATTGTTCAGTATATTGACTGGCAAATCCATTGGGAAGAGACCGTTGGGAAGACCTGGACGCAGATGGGGGTATAAGATTAATGGGCCTGAAAGATATAGGGTGTAGGTCTAATGAGGTGGACTGGATAGAACTAGCTCAAGATAGGGACATGGTGTAACGAGTAGAGTGGATATAACAAGTTAAAGATGGTACGGGTATAATGAGGTGGGCTGCATAAAAATAGCTCAAGATGGGGCAGTTTGTAATGAGGTAGACTGGATTTAACTAGTTCTATATAGGTACGGGTGTAATAAGGTGCAATGGATAGAACTAGCTCAAGGACATGATGCAATGAGGTAGGTTGGATAGAACTAGCTCAATATAGGGATAGGGTGTAATCAAGTGGGTTGGAAAGTACTAGCTCAATATAGGGACATGATGTAATGAGGTAGTCTTGATAGAACTAGCTCAATATAGGGATAGGGTGTAATCAAGTGGGTTGGAAAGTACTAGCTCAATATAGGAACATGATGTAATGAGGTAGTCTTGATAGAACTAGCTCAAGATATGTATAAGGTGTAATTAATGAGATGACTAGATAGAACACCCTCAAGATAAGCACAGGGTGTAATGAGGTGGACTGGATAGAACTTGCTCATGGAGCCCTATATTTACTTCAGGCAAATTCTGACGTGCTTATTTATAATAGCCCTCCTTGTTACTACTCTCATGAATTAAGCTGCTACTTCTTCTTGTGTTGAACACAGCTAATGATAATTTCATACCAAATCGATAATATCAGCACACGAATCACACAATACATTAATTTTAAAACTAATGCACCAATCTGTCTCTCATTTGTCAATTAATAGTTGTGAAAAGGGAAATCTTAGTTTAACCATCGCTAAATATCGGCAAAGGCGGGTACCGAGGTCGGGAGTTGGGACTATAAAAAACGCCGCGCGACCAATCGGGCTAAGTTGTCGCGCACCAATAAAACAAACAGTTTTAATTATCTCGAAAAACTACGAACAGAGGCGTGCCGTGGTTTGTGGCCGTGTAATGAAGAGTTAATTTAAACTGTATCTGTTATATGTTGGTGACCTGACGGTCTAGGGATAAGGTGTTGGACTTCTGTGCTGGGGGTCCAGGGTTCAATCCTTGGTCCCGGCACAGATTTATCTGATTGCCAAACCCTTCCTTCATCTCTGACAAGACGTGTATTAATCACAACTTGTGAATTTGGGGAATACCAGGCCTCCACCGTGGTTCGGATTCCACGTTAAACTGTAGGTTCTCCATTTCATCTCACAATCATCCTACCATTGCACATTAGCGTAAGTGCGTATAGCTCGAACGGATAGTAAGACGTGGTGCTAATAATAATAATGTTATATTTTCTCATAACTCAGTAAAACACTCACTGGCCAGGTGTCAACAAAAATACATTCCCATAGGAGCCATGTAGTAGAGCAAAGCCTATGTGTTATGGGTCAAACGAGGATAGAGTTAATGAGAACATATTACAGGAAAAGTTTTAACAAGCTTTGCTTACCTTGGAAACACTACACTACACGACACCGGTACCTCTAACTGGTTATATTTCCTCAATAGAATACTAATTGGTCAGATATAAACGCAAATACATTCTCAAGTGAGAGAGAGAGCAGAACCAAAGAATGATTGGCCAAATGGGAATAGAGAGAGAGGGTGATAACAAAATCATAGGTGAAGCTTTAACAAGCTTTTCTTACCTTGGAGACACTCCACGACTTGTAGAATGATTGCAATGGCTCAGTAAAACACTCACTGGTCAGCTATCAATGCAAATACATTCTCATGTGAGATATGTGGAGCAGAGCCTGTGTGTGATGGGTCAAATGGGGACGCAGTGGGAGAGAGATCTCGGGTACAGTTTTGACAAGCTCTGCTCATCTTGGAACTACCCCACGGCATGCTTGCTACTGGTTACGAAGTCAGTCGAATTTATAGCTGCAATCAGACCTCCTCCCTATACAACATCCTTTATTGAATAAAGGATATTGGCGGTGATGTTTCGTGTGTTAAGGTTGAATGGGGAAGAGGAGGGCTGTAACACTTAGTATAATGGGGGGAGAGGGGGGGGGGGCTGCCTCGCCTACCACATGGTGGGCCAGCAGGCAACCCGCAAGCTTCCATTTGGGAGGAGGCGGAGGGTACAGATCCCGTGGGAGAGGTGGTTGCGCAAGTGATGTTAGTTACTGCGTCCCAGGAGGTCCATGGA